>OV179145.1:4800000-6000000 GCA_921972225.1 Euplexia lucipara | reverse complement strand
GGATAAGCATAACTGGCTAAATGTGACTCTACAATAAGTACACCTTAGTCTTTAGAGGGACAAAAATAATAGTCATAGTCATAGTATTTTATTGATAAGGGATTCTTACAAGTCATATACAGATTCAATATTTTGCTTATAAACAATTATTAAAAAATACATTACCTACATTATTAAACAAATGTCAAATACAAGATGTCAAACAAGTTAAAGAAGCAAATAAATAGCGGTCAAATAAAAAAAAAAAAAAAATTAAAAATTAAAATAAAACAAAAACATTAAAATTACATTACATCATTATGCAAATGTCAAATAGTAAAAATGTCAAACCAATAAAAGAAACAATACACATAAATACGAGGAATAGCAATAGTGATAGCCTGTTAGTGTCTCAGTGCAGAATTAATGAATCTTCTCATACAGAGAAGGCACGAGCATTGATCACTAGCCGAGTTGGCGTTATAAAGTAAAATAATAATTTACGGCGTAAATTAAAAAAGTTTAAGTACTTTTTCACATTCAAACTCAAAATGGATTCAAGGCTAATTTCGCCAGACTATCATTAATCAAAATAAGCTTTTTAGCACATTACTTTGTGAGTATTACCCTGATTCCCCAAATAGGTTTTAGCGTCTGAGGTGTTGAATATTTTTTTTAAATGAAACGGATAATTTTAATGTAGTAGTCGGCCAGCAATCTTGGGACAAATTACCTAGAAGCCAGAGTGGGGTGACAAGGCCTTTTTCAAAGCTGAGGATACAAAAAATGGTTGACCTTTTTTTTCTGACAGATGACCGATTATGTACAAAAGCTTTTAGTCGTTATTATTTTGATAAAAATATATTATGTTCCTATACATATTAAATAATTCAAAGTGTTTAAATTAAATTAAATATGTACACTCAAACTAACTACAAATAAAATAATAACAAAAAAACCCCAAAAATAACAAAACCGGAACACTCAAGCGTCAAGCTACTCCTCCTCATCGCTGTCATCTGGACACGTGCCCAGAAGACTGGCAGCATTGCCACGTTGGATGGCAATGCTATTTCTCAAATAAAGTGTTTAAATTATTGTTTTTTTTTTAATCCTGCACCCATATTTACATGTGACTATGCGATATGTAGTTTATTCTACTAAGATTATTTTTAAAGTTTTTGAGGCTGTAAGGAAGTTTGCTTTGTTTCACACTTATGATTCTGTTTGGAAGGATTGGTGCCTTAATGACAGCAAAACTAAAAAATAATTACCTTCTACAAAGGTTTTAGGCTTTGTAGAAGGTATTTTAGAATGGTATTTTTTTTATTTTTATTTTATTTTTTTAAGTTTTGCTGTCATAAGCGCCAAAAAATTTAAATATCAATTTAACTACTTACTAGCCTTCTACATACTTATTTAATAGTTAAATTGATATTCAAAAATGTAAGAACATTAAGCAATATCGGCACCTATTAAAAAATGGAAAATGGATAGCAATATTTCTCGTACACTATCTGAATTACAATTAGTGTCCTCGAGAGTTACCACTACTCCTGTGAACCGCAGTGTTGTAGCAGTTCCTAGTGATGGATAGGACGCAATGCGGGCTGACGGTGGAAACTTTAATGCACGTCGCCATATTTTATACCCCACAATCACAGAATAGAAAAGTACAGAAGGCCTACTCATACAACGAGAAGCAACAGATGCACGCAGATATAATTATGTGGAGGAGCTTCGGGTCGATCCAAGGTAAGCTACGTCTGCCGAGGTTGATCCATGGTTTGGTGACCATTCATTTCACACTAGCAGATGTCACGGTTTCACCCGCGTAGTTCCTGTTCCCGTGGGATTACAGGGATAAAAAGTAGCCTATGTCATCCGGGAATAGTGTAGCTCTCCACCAGTGCAATATTTTTTTAAAATTTTATATAAAAAATATTTCAGTACAGATCACATCAACAAAGAAATAAAACACGTCATTTGGTAAGGGTTGCACTGGAATTTTTACAACACGAAATAAATTAACATGTTAAGTAAACAAAAAAAAGCAAAAGAATAGCGCGAGGTCAAAAAAGCCCCATCTTAGTACACTGCTACGATATTTAAAGAAAAAAAACAATAAATACAGCACTGCTATTATTCTTATAGGGCCTACAGTAGCCCACTAAAATTTAAATAAAAATATATACAGTAAAACAATAAGCAAACAAATAACAAACAATTTAAAGGAGAGACAATTACTCTCCTACGCGTGTCCAATGCTCTTGGCTGTCATTTGACAGTCTTGGCTTTTATTTGACAGTCGTTATTGGTTTTTTGAGTCCCAAAAATACGCAACCAGCCCAAGGCTACAACCTATACCAGGTTGTAGCCAGTAGCTCGTTCCATGTAAATTATTGCTATTCAGCTGAATCTGGTAAGACTGGGTGCCGACTCCAACATCGTTGGGAGGACACTCGGAAAATAATTTCTTTAATAATAAGTAGTTTTAACCCGACAGTACCTACGCGATCTTAACCTTTGAATCGTGTCAATTAGAGACACATTAGAAAGACAATGAGAGCGTACACCGGTGTCCTTTTGGGGTTTAACGAATTAAACCAAAACTGATTGCGATTGTACCTCGTTGTACATAGCCGCATGTCGATGTTAGCCCACCTTCTGCGTCTATCTATCTTGTGCTACCACGTTCGCTATGTAAGCCCGACGTGCTAGTCTGCTACGAATAGATTACCTTATCAGTACCATTTGGATGTAAATTGGTGTATTAGAACGGTGAGGAGTGGTTCCCAGCTTGTAGCAAAATTATTTTTGATCACATCATAGAAATTTATTTTATTTGTGGTTCATATTTAGATATAAGTTGATGTTTTAGTAAATTTAAGTTTCCATTACTTAGGTACCTTATCATCATCAGATAAAAACATGATGATATGATACCAATGTATTTCAAAACACACACACACCCACACATTTCTGGCATAGTTCTGAAAATTAATACTTACACTTATTACGGATTTTGTCCGTAACAAATGAATTATAATAATAATAGGACGTTGTCCTACTCTTAGAAAGATCATAGTCACATGAAAATGAGGCTACAAATTGCAATTTGTGTAAAAAAGTGAAAAAAAAATAAACAGCATAGATTAACTTTTGCAGACGCATATAACTCCCTTGCAAAGCTAGATTTTTTTCTAAATTATCTTTTAACGTAAACATTTGTCCTCCGTCCAGGGATTTCGCCAAATTGTATATTTCTAGTCTGCCAGTACATTCAACCGCAAAATATAATTTAGTAGTAAACTAATTTAAGTATTTGGTTAGGATAATAAAAGTTTGCTGCAAGTTTTTGTATTTTAAATTGCTTTATTTGTGCGACTAATTTGAGTCCCAGCATTTTTATTTTTCTATTTTCGCATAGGTACGTATTGACATTGACAAATATTACGTATTGTGTAAAAAAGTCAACAAAACAACACAAGTCGGTCAATTCAAGAATAGTCACCCTGTAAAAAATTAAGTGTTGTGAACTGTCAATTTAGTATGGAATTACAGCTCAATTTGCTTTCACACACACTACTATTTTTACCGACTACCACCGTTGGACTAAGTAAATAAGTTTAAAATCTCAAATCCGCGTTGAGAAATCGTAGTAATTAATGCATTTTACGTACAAGAAGAGTCCTTTTCCCCGTAGTGGGACAGTAACAGACTGATTTATTGATTGGTAGTAAATGCCTATGGCCGCCTTTGTACATTTGTGCACATAAAATATTAAATAAATAAACAATTTATACCCTAGAATAAACGATAAAAGATATAAAGCACTCAATGACAATCGCGTATTGATTTACGATCAGTTTGCAACTGAAAGTCGAGCGAACATAAATTTTACATAAATATTCCACATTGTAAGCTTAGAACAGCTAAGGGGACCGACAAATGTAACCTAAACGTGTCTTATGCTAAATTGAAACTAGCTTCATTGAAGATATTTACTGAAGACTGGAAAGGGAATATTTTATCGCAGTCTTTTTATCTTTTTCGAGTAGTTAGTGACTTACCTGGTATCAGAGTCTTATGACTTGGCTTCACATATGTAGTAGTCAAGAAATATGTAGCAGGCTGAATATTGTGTTATTATGAATAGTCACCACACCCATCAATAAATGGGTGTCATAGACTTCGGCAAGCTTGAACTTCGATCGACAATATTGTATTAATGGTTTGAATCTAGTTTAAATAAATAAACCAAGTTCTATTCTATTCTATTTTTATCATGGCAAACAGAGCCGATGTCGACTATTCTGCCATGTTTAAATTTAAATGGACAGCAAGTGCGCAAAAAGAAAAAAAAAGATAAAAAAGATCCTCAGTTGATACAGTTGCATTCAATGTAGATCTTGAAACAAACAAAAAATGAAATAACATAAATATTATAATTATTATCTCCTTTATTTCACTATCATATACATATTAATTATATTTTTAAATATTCAAATACAAAAATAAAAAACATTTAATAATATAAAAAATAGTAGCCCACCGGTATCGGGAACAGAGTCCAAGCTACCGGCGGTCAGGGCTACTGAGAGAGGAAACGCCTAACAATGCGCGCCGTGTCCAGGAGTACTGCCTTCTGGATCAAGCCCTTGATCCAGCTGCCTAACGAGAGCCTCTTAAGGTGTTGGTCGAGGCTCTTGACTGGCACGATGACTGCTGTATCCACATCCCACATGTCGACAACCTCGCGAGCCAGATCAAGATACTTAAGATGTTTATCTTTCTCTGCCTTCACGAGGTTCTCGTCATGTGGGACCGTTATATCAACAATCATCGTGCGACGTTCCAATCGATCTATCACCACTATATCAGGTTATAATTATTATTATTGTTACTACATACATTAAACGTTATACCACAGATAAACCAAGTTAAACATTACCGTACATAACCATGTCACCTAAGACGGAAGGACATTACGTTATGCCAAAATCAAATTTGACAGATGTCACAGGCGAGGCGACAAGGTGAGGTTGAGGTTGTGTTTAGTAACTAGAATACAATACCAAGAGGTAGTACTTGCAGGCGGTGTGAATATCACCTTTAACTATCACACGACACGTCAATACAAAAGTTTTTTTTAGTAATATTTCAAAACCATAACTACAAAAAAAAACATCCTTCACAGACAACAATAAACGCGAATTTTATGAACAGCAAAGCGTCCGGATGGGCCGGTATTATCCCATAAAATTTTATCATGCCCCGACGAATGGACGTCCATTATCGTCAAAAATCATCTTTTACCCTAATATCCGCCATTTTGGGCCAAAACACTGGACCAATAAAAGGTTGAGAGTCAATAAAACGGTAGCGCCATCTAACGGTGGTTAGGACATGGTTTTATGATTTTGTTTAGGCATTGTCTTTAAAATTTTAAGAATAAATTAATGTCGATGGTAGATTTTTGGTGTACGTAGATACCTCAGAACTCCGCTTAATTGGTCTTTGGTTAAACTTTAGGGATTGTTGTTTTAAATGCCACTACTTCTAGTAGGATCTCATAGCTAAAAGTAAATATAACCAGCTTCATAGAAAACAATGAAGGTGTAAAATAACTCAAGTTTCGGAAGTCTGTGGCTAAGTGGTTTGGTTTCATGAATTATTTGACACCATTACACCTTTACGTGTATTATTATAAAGTCGGTTTTTGTTATTTTTTAAGTTTTCCAAAACAAAACTACCCGCTGAAGCCGTTTTAAAATTATATGAGACAATACGAAAAGTATACCCTCACAAACAAAAAAAAGGTTTTTCAAATCAGTTAATAAGTGACAGAAATCTGAGGTAACACACATACCATTAAATGCAAAACAAAATAGTTTATTGTCATCTAAAATAACATTACATTCAAACGTATATTATTAAGTCTGCTAGTCTATTTTTAAACATAACCCATTAGAAAACTCCGCTCTTTCACATCATTGTCGTATAGAAATACTAGTGTTAAAATAGTGTACTCCGATGTTTTATGAAATTCAAGCAATTTCTTCAGTATTAGCAAAGTTGCAATTTAAATCAGTCAGTTTAGTGTGATGTGCTAAGTAGTGCGGTGTTACAGTGTTTTGTTAGGCGTGGTGTGTGGTGTGTGGTGTAGCGTGAGGTGTATGGTGTGTGAAGTGGTAGTGTGTGTCTCAACGTGTCCCAGGAGTGCCCCGGTTTCTTCTTAGGTAACTTTTTTTCATCCAGTTGTTTTTATATTTTTACAGTTTTGTAACTTTTATTATGCATATTTAAACGTGTTTGTTAATTTTACTAGACAGCTGTTGTTGTTTTTAATTTAATTAGTTTGGGTAACTTGGACAACCAAACATTATCTCCTTTAAGTTTTTTTTTATTGCTAAGGGTTAGGTTAGTTTAGGTACCGCTTGGGAGGAGCCGCGCCGTGCCCTCGTCTCTGGAGTAGGCAGTGACCTGTCGCTGCCGGCCGTGGTCGAGAGGATGGTCGGCAGCGTCGAGTCCTGGGACGTGGTGGTGTCCTTCTGCGAAACGGTCATCTCGCAGAAGGAGGCTTCGGAAAGGGAGAGGGAGATCACCTCCACTCACCCTGCCCGCAGCAGACGCACCGGGCGCAGGCGGAGGGCGGACAACGCCCTCTTCCAGCCCCCCTGAATGGATCCAGGATGCATCTACCACCTCACTCCCCTCGCAGACTTGGCGAGGCCCGCGGGGCCGGCACCAGTCGGGGGTCGCGGAAGTATCTTCCGTTCCCGTGGCCCCCGGCGCAGGTGCGGGGGACATCCATGAGGATTTTCCACCCCTCAAAAAGTTTAGGCAGTTTTTTTTAATACCATCTTCGATGGTTGAGATTGGATTTGGGTCAAGGTCCACGTCTCCAGATCTTTGCTCAAATCCTTGAGCTTTGAACTCTGTTCCAATTATTATTGATATTTTTTTTTCTTTCGTCACTCTTTAATAAAATTATTTAAAAAAAATATCCCACTGTGCAACCCTCAATATATTTTTTTTTTTATATGTATGTACTACACATTTAATCACATCTAACAATACATTTATTACATACTTAATAAAAACTAAAAGAAAAGAAAATTATAAGGCATCAAAAAATTCATCCGCATTGCTCTCAACCCTCAATATCGTGTTCAATGACATCAGTTGAAACATTATCTCCGTGCCTAAACTATGGCAGGCACCAACCAAATGAGCTACCTTGAATTTTAATTATCTCATTACCGTCATACGAGCGCCCTTGCTGTTTTGCCTACAAATAACGTCGTCAGCGAGATAATCTGTGGACAAAACGTGTAGAATTTAAGCTCACCTAAACCACTAATGAAGTCTGTAGATCTTAACTTAAAAAGGTATAGGTATTTTATGTTGTAAAAAAGTAATTTTTACCTTATATTTCGATAGTAAGTAGATACCTGGAGTAGGTACTACACACCTGACAATTCTAATAAAGTCAGTTTATGTCTAGGGTGTAGGTATATAATATAAATTTTATTTCTTTTTATTTTGTTTTATTTATTTGGGACTAAAAACAGTGAAATAATACTCCATTCTTAAACTATAGTGGTATTTAAAAGTAAAAGAAACTCATAACCCACACTGTTGTCAACAAAATGATATCAGAAATGGAGGTTACTTTATAACTGAAAGACAGGCGAAATTATATCAAAATGATTAAAGAATGACAATTAAACAATAAATAAACAACACCTAAGCGGTGCCAATCTCAGTAGATAAACAACAACCATTTTCTTAAACTTAATCTGAGATACCGCGAAAGTATCAAAATCTATAAAATGTGAGTTGGCGTATAGAAGATACCAAATTTCATACTCGTTCGTGATTCGAAAAAGCGATCAAAAGTTTTCGCTTAGCGTATTAATTTATTATTTAGATTACACAATTTACCCAGGTACTTATACAAAAACAATAAGCATGTGTTTGCATTTGCACAGTAGGTACCTATGTACGTATTGGTTAGCGTTTTCCATTCGCCAATATTCGCTGAGTTCGAATATTCATTCGGAATCAATTCGATCTGTATGCGGCCCCACCATATTCGTGTTTGTTGTCAGTTTATCTTACTGAAGTAAGCTTTTATAGATTACAGGCGGTTCAGTAACCGACGGACAGAATTTTCATGAAGTATTTTTGTTTAAATTAAAAAAAAAACAGCAATGCTATTCTGTAAATGGTAAATCACTTTGAAAGCCATCTCGCAAATCATCTCAACAGTCACACTCACTTGTCAAGCTTATAGCCAAGTGAAGTGAAGTGAGCTCGGAGAACCCAAGTGATTCACTGCGGATCCAGAAGTGATTTCGCAAATAAACTTAAGTAAGAATGTAACTGGGGTTCTCACCCCTTTATAATTTACTAGCAAACGACACGCGGTTTCACCCGCATAGTTCCCGTTCCCGTGGGAATACAGGGATAAAACGTAGCCTATGTCACCCGGGGATAGTATAGCTTCCTAATGTTGAAAAATTTTTTCGAATAGGTCTAGTAGTTTCGGAGCCTATTCAATGCAAACAAACAATCAAACCTTTGCTCTTTATAATATTAGTATAGATGATAATAATTATTCATTTGTTTCAGACGTCGCTGGTCCAGATACAATGTAAGTAAGAAAATACATATTTTAATTTTTTATCATTTAACTATAAATAACACTCTACTAACACATCCTTGCGTTGTCCTGTGGAACTTGTCCGCAGAAGGGACAGAACACCATGTCCTAAGGTCAGAAGTTTTCATCCATGACCACGGGCGGAAAAAAATTGATTACGCGTATTACAGACGCCTTGAAGTTGACGTTCCGGCGCGACTCCAGTAAATGCACCCTCGGCATGTACTCCACGATGCCCTCCGTCTTAGTGGTGTGGGGTAGAGAGATGTACACCGTTGCATTCGGCGCTGCTGCGGCGCGCAAGTTGAATTCAAGCCCCAATGGACCTTTGCCGCAATGGTTCTTGTTCGTTTGCGATAGGCACTAATTAAGTAAATTTACTACTAGTACTTACGTGTACAGTGAAATATATGTAGTATAACATGTATGTTGCTGTCAAAAAAAAATTCAAAACTTGTACAGTCAGCGTCAAAAATATCGATCAGACTATTCAAAATTATCTCAACAACCAAGAAAATTTAACTTTATCTCTATATCGTATAAAGCTCTTGTCAGAATGACAGGTTTTCGTGTAGGTACTGTCCTTATTCTGAAACTTTGATTGTGTCATTAGTTAATATTTCAATTTCATACTTACTTGTTTAGATCATTATCATCAGTTAGAGTTACATTGCTTATTAAGAATTTTGTTCTTGCTAATTTTATTGTTATTCAAATATCTTACTTCACAAAAGATCGCCGACTATCCTGCCATGAGTTCCTGGCAATCCAATAGAATGTATAATATTACCAACGACGCGTCGCTGTCGTACACGACCTGAAGCGGTTCACTCCGGAGCATACGTCAGAAGGAATTTGCGAGTCCGTGCTTATTAGGCTAGGTCGCAGTGATGGCGGGTTATATTCGCGAGTCCATCTTATTAGGTTAGGTCGCAGTGATAGCGGATAATATTTGCTAGTCCGTGCTTTTATGGCCAAGCTGCAGTAATGGCGGTTTCTTCATATTTGCTAGTCCGTTCCGTATTTATTAGGCTAGGTTGCAGTAATAGCGGCTTAGAAGCTATTGGTATTAGGCTATGTCGCAGTGATGGCGGCTTAGGAGCTATTGTTATTAGGCTAGGTCGTAGTGATGGCGGGTTATACTTGGGAGCCCGTCCTTAGTAGGCTAGGTCGCAGCGATGGTGGCATAGGAGCTATCGTGATTATAAGATAGTGTTGTGGCCGAGTCGCCGGCGTTGAGAGAGAAATGTTCATTTTATATTGATAAATGGCTAGAAATATCTTAAGTGGGTTAACTTAAACAATAACCTGAGTAAGCAAGAAGAAATAATATTTTAGGAGTTCAAGGCATATTATAAAAGTACATAAAAACTTGTATGTGTGGGCTAGTCTCCGAAACAGCTGGACCAATTTTAACCTGTCTTATATTGTTAGTTGCTGATGCTATAAAGAGTAACTAAGGCTAGCTAGCTAATACGAAATCGGGACTCAACAGACTAGTATTCAATTATTGAACAGTTAAACTATTTGCTTTCCACTAAAGCTGACTGACTATTCCTACAATCCCGCTAACAATGTCACCTGACAGCATTCGCGCCACTCGAGGACGACTGCATAAACTCCATGCATAACATTATTCAGGGAGGCGGACGGGCGGGGACTACACGTGCGTGAATCGTAAATCCGTTTCGTAAAATGTTTTACACCTTACATACTGTATGACAGCGAGGACGCGACTTCATAGCATTAAAAAAAGTTAAAAGAAGGTTCAGTGTTTTTACATTACAGTCTCTTCAAGCGCGGATCCAACATTGTGGGCATGCCCAGAGCCCTAATTGAGGTCAGACAAATCAAATGGTCGTTCTCATTACACAAACATTAGTTTCGGGTGGGAATCGTGGGTTACTAACAACTAAATCAACAGGCCGGTCAAAATAGTATTTTACGTATAGGTAGCTGATATTCTAATCGAGTTAAATTATTACCTCCTACTACTATAACTTCAAATACTCCTACCTACTGTAGTATTCTATGTAACATAGAGACACGCAGCGCAGTAGTTTAGTTTAAAACTATGTATTTTGTAACTTTCAAAAGCAATACATTTCATTAAAGGTAGTTAGGTTCAGTCGGGGGTCGCGGAAGTATCTTCGCCCCCCACGTACGTGGACCTGAGGTGGCGACGCAACGTGTTCCACGCGCACCAGTTTTAGACGTCGTGGGGGCTTACAAATACCTCATCACTCCCCCTGCTGACTGGGCAAGGCCCGGCACCTAACGGAGGTTCCGGAAGTATTTTTCCCGTGACTCCCGGCGCAGGGCTAGCATGGGCTGGAGATAAAGAACACGGGGTGGTTTTTAGTCAGTCTAGAGTCTGACAGACCCTTCCGCCCTCCGTTCCGTATAATATGTTGTCATTTTAATTCTATCTAATCGCTGCATGTTAAAGACTGATATATATATATTGAACTACATCCGGTAATACTGAAAGTCGACAAACACCACCATACACTTGGGAGCAAAGAAATCGAGCCACTTTTTTTACACGTATTACTTTAAGTATAATAAAGCGCATTGATTTGAATCTTACATGGTCTAAAAGGCTATTACATTTTTGGCCATTCAATTTTTAAATTGATACACTCCATGTTACCAAACCTTAATAAAAACCCACGTGTAAAAAAAAGAGGCTTTATTTATTAGCTCCAAGTACCTATATGTAGTAAGGTATATAAGATTAAGATTGAAACGAAAATTTACCTAATTCTTTTGTTATTGTAACTTTAGACAGAACTAGGTTGTTTATCATGTCGATGCATGAGCTTATAATAATCTTGTTCTAAGTGTACCTACTGTGTATTTTCGTGTAATGTGGTTTTATTTTAATGTGGGAATAGCGTGATGCGTTAACCCTTCCAAATGTGACAAATTTACTTTTGTTTAGCGCCCTTTCATTTTAGGGTTGACCAAAAAAAACATGGCTGGTTTGTACCGGTTTTGTTCCTTTTAATATTTGTACAAATTATTAGCAGTACCTTTTTGATGCAGTTTATTTTGCCGTTCAAAGTACCTACGTAATCAAGTTAAGTACCACCAAACGAAGTGAAGCGAATCAAACTTTGAAGATGATTTTCACGTCATTCAAATGTTGTTTGTTACAAGTACATACTAGGACTCTTCAGCTTAAATAAATTTAAATGAACAATTTCGACACCTGGTAAGGATGAAAAATTATTGAACTAATGTAAATATCATCTTCAAAGTTTTGTTTCTATTCACCCCTGTGTTCCTATTTACCCCGTTTGCTGTACAAAATTTCCATACCAAAATAACATTATTAGTATACCCATATTATTTACTATTACCTCGTATTTTCACCCGGTAATAATGGTTGTTAGGTAGTGTTGTGGCTATTTAACATCACGTTAAATAGCCTTTAGTTTTTCTCAGGAAATTGTTGCCAAATGCAAAAAAAAAATTGAAATCTGACTGGTTAAAAATTTAAACATACTACACGGTACATACGGTTTTTTTTTTAATTTGACATTAATTTATTTAAAATTGGAATTGATTTTGTATTTTACTTTTAAAATTTAACTTTAATTCAATTACTATGTTTCTAATCTATTTTATTTTTATGTAAGTTCCTATGTACAATTCTGACATTTATGAATTAGCAAGCCGAGCAATATTTTATGTGTCTGTATTTTATTTTGATTTGTATTTTTGATTTTATTGTTGTTTTTTATGGGTCACAGGCCTGAAATAAACGAATTATTATTATTATTACTAACTCACTATATTAACTAGCACGTATACCTACACTTGTCATTTGGGGTCATTCATAAATGAGGTCACACGTTAAGGTGGCAATGTGACACTATATGTGACAAGGGATAGGGGGGCTAAAAGCCCTATAACGTCACATGTTATAATCTAAAATACTAGTTTAACTCCGAAAAGTAGAGTATGTACTCTGAAAGTAGTACTCTTTATGTATGAAAGTTATACATTCGAGTTAAATTATTACCTCCAAACACTAGTATTTCAAATAACACTACCTGCTGCAGTATTGTAGGCACCTTAGAGACACATAGCACAGTTGATCACTTTAATATTATGTAATTAGTATCTTTGAAAATCAATGCATTTCAGTAAGGTAGTTAGGTTAGCTAGTTAGGTTCGCTATAGGATAGGCATGATGAGTTAGGTTAGGTTATACATGTATATAAGTATGTCGTCATTCTAATTCTTTGTATTATAAAAGGCTTAGAAGATCACATTAGAGGCTCGCTAAATAAAAAGTAGTAGTAGCCTACTACTACTACTTTTCACCATCATCATTGATCATTGACCGGTCATTGAGACCCGATTGCATTAGCAGACTTGACCCCCTGAACGGATAGTAATAAATTTTGGCAAGTAGATTGTCCTGGAGACAGACATAGGCTATCTTTTATCTCAAAAGATAATATAAAAAAAAAACGTGCAACGCCATCTTGAATAACATGACAGGTAGACTTTCTTCCCAGTTCAATAAAGTGGCAATATGAAAAGACTTAAAAAACTCGTCTGCCGTACTTAATTACAGAAACAATTAAAAAGCAATTGTGTCTCGCGTGTATCCACGTCCAACATACCAAAGTTTAAGCTACAACTAAGAAGGTTACACAACGATATTAAAAGTAAAAAGGTGTTGAAAGGTTATAGGCACTCAGCAAGCGACACGTTAAAATGTGGCTAACTAGACACACTTTACTTCAGTCAGTGTCTCGTCGCGCCGTCAGCGGACGCGTGCGTGCGTTAAAGTGCCGTTTTTGAAAATCGAATGTTGTTTAGGTAGGTAACCTATGCAGAAAACAAAAAAAAAAGGTAACCTTTTTACTTATAATATTATTGAGGTTACACAATATAAACTGATTCTAAGGCGGTAAAAAGTTTGCCGAGCATAATAGTATTAATATAAATGCTGAATATTTTTTTTTTTTTTCTTTGTTAAAGAAGCTGATGCGTGAAATGATTTCCTCTTTTTCTTGACCATTACAGGAAAAGGTTACTTCCCAGACACAAATAAAAAACAAAGATGTCGGTGTTGAGTTTGCAGTGATATATTTCGCTGGACCTCCGTATATATATGGCGTAACAAACGGCTGTTTAGCACGGGACGAGACCAGAGACGATAGATCATCGGAATTGACTACGCGGACCATAAATTTTAAAAATTAAAAAAATACTTTTGTTTGTTTATTTAAGAATTTATGTTTATCAATTACAGTAAAAGTTAGTTTTCGTCCCTACCTAGTTAAATTTCGGCCACCTTCTTTATGTATTATTTTGTAAATAGATGTAGTGACTCACAAATTTTATAAATTTCACTTAAAGAGTATTTAATTGTCTATACTTCTTAAATTTGTCCCAATTTATTTATAATTTTTGGTATAGGTTTTTTAAGTAATAAACAAATAAAATACGTGACCCAAATTCTTTGCTCTCGAGTGTACATTAGTGAGCTTGATGTATTAATTTAATAAATAAACAGGAAACTTAACACAAAAAAACAAATCATAAAGAAAGCTATCAAAATAACAACTTGCAATCACAAATAAAATGACAACTCACAATATTATTGAACGGAAGTGGCGCCACCACACCATTTTTATGAACTAAAAACACCGCAGAGTTGTCTTTTTACTAACTAGATGGCGTTGGGATCGAGTTAGATCTCGCTATGGTTTCGTTACCGCGATTTGGTTGGGTCTCACGGCCGAAACATGTAAGGTTAACTTTGCGCAGCGGCAATATCGTAACCAATGAGGTTAATCCGAGGTGCGATTATTGCTAGTTGAAAACTTTACCAATACCCCGCCGTGTGGACGTGAAATACCGTCCGCGTTGGCAATTTTTGAATGGCCGTAATTGGCCTAAGAATACCCATGACTAACAATAATTAGGAAGTTGAAAGGTCATTGTAACCTACATTAATTATATCAACAGTTGGTACAAATAAATGCTATCTTTATGCCTAAAAAATAAAAGTCAGAATTAGTTGAACAGACTGTAAAAAAGGTTTATTTCAATTTCTTAAGTAATAATGAAATATTATATTCTTTATTAAGACGAGGGTTCAGTAGTTATTACGAGTTTGTAATTTTTTGCTTATCTCTGCTACCCAGTAGGATATGAAATTTTGTTTTGGCATTTGGTAGCCAATTCTGAGGAAACTTAGACTACTACATCACGCTACGATTATTAAGAGCAACAGAGCACAGCTAGTGTAGATTAAAAAGGATTTTTTTTTTGTAATACATCTTTGTACGTACGTTGGCCGTGATTCTAATGGAGGGTCCGATGTGTTTAATTCCAAAAATCTATCTAATAAGATCTTAAAATAAAATACTACATTTTTGAAGTTATATTTCTTTTGGCGCGTTAACGAAAAATGTTGAGAGTATTTTTTTGCGATGCGCACGCACACTGTCACAAAAAACCGACACCCTGAAGTTAGCTATAGTCAACATTTTAGTTTTTTAGAAAGATTGTTATCTTGTTACGCCAAGGAGGTATTATATGTATACAATTATTTATAAGCCTACCTACACTAATCAAAAGAGTAGTAGAGATTAATATAAAAATTTGAAATATTTATAATAGCCCTCCTCGTAATTCTCCTAATTTTTATATTGTTATGCCCGACAGGGCCCACGATGATGCATATTATTATTATATCCTTATGTACCTACCACCTAAGTTCACATTGTGGAATGCAATACCTAATAATAAGTACACACACACACTTTTTTTGTATGCCTCTTAAGACATATTATGACCAAAGTAACTATATACATATAATTTGAGATGAAATTGGTTGGTTCTTGAACCCCTATTTTAAGAAATGTCCTAAATATAGGACAAATCATGGTTCCCTCTACTTCAACGGCTACAGAGCACCGACTGAGATTTATCACAACACGTTCTAACGCGGCGAAAACATATCCCTCACAACTTAATTCATTCGAAGAGCCCTTGTTTTTCTATAAAGAAAGAAAGAAAATAAAAACAAGTCTTGTTTATTTTCTTTTTGTTTATATTTTGTTTTTTAAGTATAGGGAACTTGAATACAGCATGCAGTGAACGGATTTATTGATATGTATAACCTATACTATCAGTTCACGGCCTAGACAAGTTAAATGTTTACAATCGTTAACGTTTTAGACAACTAAAGAAATGTATAGGAGTCAGTGTTAAGTCACGTGGTCATAACAAGCTCGTAGCATAAATATTATCGTTTTAAATTTACGTTCGCTGGCGCTAAATAATTTCTACTCTAATGTCTTTTTATTAGTTTTTGACTGACTTACAAAATCAAACTCTTTTACAAAAAAAAAACAACCGATATCTTAAAAATACACTAACAGGTGAAAAATAACTTCAGTTTCAAAAGTGGCTTTGGGGGCTTTTCTTGTAACAAAAAATTAGGTAGGTACTTTGCAATTTTTAGTTTCTTCGTATGTAAAGAAAGTCTTTCAAAACTTGAAAGAATCATTGAAATTTGTTAACAATTGGTAAAGAAGTTCTTTCTAAACATTAATCTGTACATCTCTGCCGGGCCCTTTTAAAATAGAAAGGCGTATGTTATGTTATAGAAATACAAAAACTCTGCGTGGACATCTGACAACTTACAGCAATTTTCTGTTATGCGTTAAGAGTTCCATCGCCAGTCTTCTTTATCAGTTTTTTTTTCACAAAATATGCTTCTTAAATAAAAATGCTTGATTTGTTACTATAAATGTAATAATCGGTTCGAGTGTAACGTAATATTTGAGGAGTTCCTTCAATTCCTCGAGGATCCCTAATCAGATATGAGTTTTGATACTAATGGGACCAATCTGTTAGTAGGTATACCCTATCAAATAAGAAAAGCATTTTTAAAATCGCTCCATATATGACGGAATAACGAGGTAACAAAGCCTAAAAAAAAGAAGTATTTAAAAAAAACTTTTTTGCAAAAAATAAAACCGACTTCAAAAAAAACACTAAACGGTGTAAAATAACTCTAAACTCGGAATTCTGTGGCTTTGGTGGGTTTGTCTTACTCATGATGGGCCACCGACTTCCGAATTTAGAGTTATTTTACACCGTTTAGTGTTTTTTTTTTAAGTCGGTTTTATTTTTTGCAAAAAAGTTTTTTATTTTTCCATTTTTAGTTGTTGCCATAAAAATATTTGCCATGAATTTATTTTATATTCTTAGTTGTTAACAATACATGTCATGATAATAGGGTTTTCCACTAATCCCTAATAAATTAAAATTAACATAGGTACCTAACTGACGAAATCTAGGTATATTGTACCCACCTGCGTACCCCTCAGAGCATACAGGCGTGATGATACGTCATGATGTTGTATAAACAATAAACATCCAAGCGATTCCAGCAATCACGACAGATTTGCCGTCTATTTTTGAAGAGTTCCGTTGTATATCTCCGAAGATCAGCACCAGATCTTCACCAAATGAAAATGGGACCACCTCAGGAGTATACTCTTTCAAACAAAAAAAGAATTTTGAGAGTCGGTCCACAAATGGGGGAGAAATCAGGTAAAATACATAAAAAAAAAAAAAAAAAATACATACACACGAACATAGAACCTCCTCCTTTTTTGAAAGTCGGTTAAACAGTTTTAAATAGCCTATTTTGGGATATTATTTTCGGATACAGATAGGTACCTATATTTATTTGCTCAAACATCAGTTTTCATTACAATTAAACATTTAGAAAATGTGCATGCAAGGTTTTACAGACGGAATTGTGCTGCATGTTTACCATAATTGTAATGGTGTGTAAATATTAATTAAATATTGGTTTTGTAACAAAAATTGACTAACATTCAGTTATTTAAAAATACAATAATCTAAAATAAAATCATAATGTCAACGTTGATCAAAAACTATTCCGTAAAAATTCATTATTAATGTTATTAATACATTACATACATTCAAAAAAATATTAAGTTATATAATTATGTACGTATATTTTCTGGAATACGCACTATTTACTCATCAAAGATATTTTTAATTAAGCGTACTCTTTGAAGAACATCTCGGTCCCTAATTAGGAACGATGTGGTTTTATAAATGCTGTAAGCAAATTTTATTTCAAAGGAAAAGTACGGAACTGATATTTTAACTCCAACTTTTAATCTTAACGATCTTCTTTATAATATAATGTTATAATGGTCTCTCATACGTTTTTCATTTTTAAATAACTTTTCTCTGCCCTTTAATTATTAACTTTAGCAGACCCCCCGCGGTTTCACCCGCGTAGGTCCCGTTCCCGTCGGAATGTAACAGGGATAAAAAGTAGCCTATGTGTTAATCCAGAGTGCCAGCTGACTCCATACCAAATTTTATTAAAATCAATTCAGTAGTTTTACGTGAAAGAGTAACAAACATTAATCCATCCATTCATCTATCCATAATCACAAACTTACGCGTTTATAATATTAGTAGGATAAGGTCTCTCATATTTTTTTTTATTTTAAAATAACTTTCCTCTGCCTTTAATTAACTTTATTTTTTGATGGAAAAATTTAAGCTGATGTGGAATGGGGACTTAATGCGGGAATAACGTTAATGGTGTTTTGTGGCACATGGCATTGTGACCAGCCAGTCGACGACCAAAACGATACGATTGGCTGTTCACAATGGTGTACTGGTGCCGTAGCCTTTCAATACTTACTATGGACGTGATATCATGAACAAAATTTTCATCCGATTACTTAGGTCCTGGTGGACACAAGACGAGGAGTCTAGATAAGTACGTTCCGCTGATGCTCTAAGATTGCTTTATTATACCAGATGGCGTCACTAAGACATAGGATCACAGTTCATATTTGACATTTCTTCGCATGTCGCCTATATATTTTATTTGGCTTATGTTTAACTTACCACCAGATAAAGTAACAAATAGCAGACAAAAATAGTAAATGATCACCAAAATGAAACTCGCATTTTAATGTAAAATTATAACCAAAGTTTTTACATCTTGCTATCCTATTTAAGCAAATTTAACAACGCAGAAATCTAAAAAGCGTAGACGACGGAGCCCCGCGTAGCGGGGCTCCTATTTCTGTCTGCAGGGTTTAAAGGAACCTAACTAACCTAACGTCGGGATGCCCCAAGTCCTGATTATGGGAGCAAACTCTTTGGGGTTTAGGCAATCCCGTACAAAAGAATTATTCATTTTGAACCAGTAGTTCCAGATATTACCTTCTACATACATTTCATTTGTTTTACACGATCATCCTATCCCCGTGATCCAACCAGTTGGACATAATTCCACCGTTGTACCACGGAAATAGTGCATTAATTTGCTCGCTAAGATTTGGTGATCACTTACTACATTTGGTGTTCGCATACAATTTAAAGTGCAGTCGTGACTAAAATAGCTAATACTATTGTTATTTTAGACTTTATTTTTCTGGTGTCAAGTTTATATTTTTGGTAAAAGAACTAAGGGTATCAAAGCATTTTATGGTGGTCATTATATTTAATCCCATTTTATATTGTATACAGGGTTATTTTTCAATGACCGGCCAAATTTTCACAGGGTGTTCTTCCCGTGAATATCAGCAACTTTCCCTATGGGGCCAACTCTGAATAAAGAGTAATAAAGCAATAAAGAATTTTAATTTGAATCTGAAGTCACGAAAAAAAAATCAGCTGTTTCATACAAAAGTTCAATACCTACTCGACTAAAATGAATGAAAGAGCTGATTTTTTTGTGATTTTAGAGTCGGTCCCATAGTGAAAGTTGTTCATATTCATAGGTAGGACACCCAGTGAAAATTTGGCCGGTCATTGAAAAATAACTCTGTATAGCATGTTAAATCTCTTTGTTTTTCCCCAGCCTACCATATCTGCCTAGCCTTTTCCCAAGTTGGGGTCAGCTTCCAGTTTAACCGCATGCAGCTGAATACCAGTGTTTTACAAGAAGCGACTACCTGTCAGACCTCCACAACCCAGTAACTGTGTAACATGATACCCCTTGGTTAAACTGGTTGTGCAGTTTCGGGCTTCTGACTACAAGTAACGACTGTCAAAGATCTACGAATGACAGCCGGGACCAACGGCTTAACGTGTTTTCCGAGGCACGGCGGAGTCTTGGTATGTAATAAATGGTCACCCATCCACGGACCAACCTCGTCAAGCGTAGCTTAACCTTCGATCGTTATAATTTAGCCACAAGCTCCTTAGCCTTCCTACACCTACATAAATATCACACCCACATTTGCTTCACTGTTTTGTCTATACTAATATAATATGTATAAAGAGGAAATGTTTGATTGACAGAATAAAGAGAAAGAAAGAAAACATATTTATTTATTTGACTGTTTGTTTGCATTGAATAGGCTCCGAAACTACTAGACCGATTTGGAAAATTCTTTCACTGTTGGAAAGCTACACTATCCCGGGTGACATAGGCTACTTTTTATCCCTGTATTCCCACAGGAACGGGAACAACGCGGGTGAAACCGCGGGACGTCTGCTAGTTGATTATAATGATGAAGAAGTTTTACTAACAGAGCCTAAATCATAACAATTTAATGGTTAACTAGTCAATTACTGATTACGTATTCAAGATATTATATACACGTGTTTGTCAAAATTTTAGGTATTCGGTAGAAATTTTGGACAAACAGTAGGCATACCAGCTCGTTGGCTTTTCGCCTACACACCAAAAACTCGCTCAGTACTTCGTCAATGTTGATGTTTGGTTAACCAAATATTACTGGAATAATTTTCGATCGCTACCCACGTGTTAAATACCAATTCGTGTAATTTCAAACGTCCAAATCTAGTCGCAATATAATCTTAGCGCCAACCTAACGTCAAAAACTTGTCAAAAATGTAGAGGACATAGATGTATTTTTGACAGATTGATACTGATATTAGAATTTAAACTTATTTAACGCCATTGTAGGCGAAGTGGTTGAGTGATTTGGTCGCTGCGCTGTGTATCGTGGATTCGATTCTCTACAGGTATGTGAATTTAGTCCTTTTTCCTATAAACTTTGACATTCCCTTGATCCGCTGGTAGTTTTGAAAATAAAATATAGTCTATGTCACTCGGTGATAATATAGCTTTCTAACAGAAGAAAAATTTTAAAATCGGTTCAGTATTTTGTTAAGTGTGATCCCTACAAACAAACAAACCTATCTCTCCTCTTTATAATACGAGCATAAAAATTATGTAGGTATTTTTCTGACCCACCACACTCCCCGTTCTACCCTCAAGTGATCAATGAATGATCCCCTTGTGGAGAGTCTATCCAGTGTACTTTGTGGTAAGCATACTCTGACTATAGTTTAAACCCATCTAGTTTCGACTAGACTAATTATTTGATTAGTTTACACACCCCAAGGGTTTTACTAGTTAAACAAACAACTATGTTTATTGAAACACTAGCAGACATCCCGCGGTTCACCCGCGTAGGTTCCGTTCCCGTGGGAATACAGGGATAAAAAGTAGCCTATGTGTTAACAACTGGAAATGTATAGCTTGATGTGTAGCCGTGTACAGGCTGATATTGAGTTGTATACGCTTAGCCTGAAAGCCAACCTCAATATAGTTGAGAAAAAGGCTAGTCAGATAATGAAGATATCCAAGTTTCATTACGATCTATTAGGTATTCCTTAAGTCAATCTCCGTGGTACCCTAACTCTAACTTCATAATCGAGTAATACTTTTAATACGAAGAAATCAATAAAGCCAAATCAACTCGCAAATCCCAACGCAAATATTATTACAATCGATTCATAATAATCGCTTACCCTTCTCGATTATTATTCTGAATACGTTTCTCGCACGACTCGATTGGCCTCAATAGTTCATTACTCATGTCGATTGGTGATCGGTAATGTTCGGGTGTGGTCGGCTCTCATCGGGAATTGCAAATATTCCACACACGTTTTGACGTAGATGTCGGGAACCCGATTTAATATAGGACCCACATAATAAGAGTTCGGCAAATGTGGAGGGCTTTTGACGAAACTTTGTGGCAAGTGCTCTGCTGATGAGAATATTTTTATAAAAGTTAGTTATGGATGGCTGGTAGACCGTGTCGGATTGCATTCAATAACCATTCGGGTAAAACTTCTTTAATAATAATATTAATCCAACTTTCTCATCACTCAACGCCATCTAGTCCCAAGCTGAGCAGAGCTTGTGGTATGGCTACTAGAAAACTGATAAACATACTTATATATTTTCTAAATATATACTCGTACATATTATAGATAAATTACACCCAGACACAGAACAAATGATCGTGCTCATCACACAAACATTTGTCGTGTGTGGGAATCGAACCCACGACCTCCAGCTTAGCAGTAAGGGCTATTAACCAGTAGAAATAAATCTAAACAAATATTCTAAAGAGGTAAAGTTTGTGGGTTTGTAAGTATGTGACGTCATACATAGACTAATAGTAGATATTCTAAACCGATTTTGTTATTCTTTTACTAATAGAAAGCCACAGTAATAATGAGTATCATAGACTTTATTTGACTTTCAAAACTAAACGGACGAAGTAGCAAACAAGTTTAGTGCTAAGCAGTAAATATTTCTCAATATTTAGTTCGAAGACAAAAGGAACAGAGAATATAGTTCCAGACTTGATATACATATGAACTGCCGCAATTTCTTCAATAAGAAAATACACAACTGTATATTATTCTCGTAACATTCAACATATGTGTCGTAAGACGATATTACTTAATATTCTCCACTCACACATACACAGCCAAAAACATCTACCCCAGCATCCCGAATCATATCACGTGCCGAATAATACTCGTCATAAGCAAAATTGAAAACGTAAATAGGAATAACCCTAATTATTATTTCGGGCACACGACTTCGCTGTTGAGTGACTGTCGAGCAAATTTTTTTGCCAAATACCTCTGGTGTACATTATTTTGAATGCTTAGACGGACTTACAACTGAAGTAAGAGAGTTGTTGGGTTGCTTTTTTGTGTCAATCCTTACTTAAATGATAAATGATAAATGATAAATTATATTTATTTCTGTAAATAGGTTTTCACAAACACTTTTACACGTCTTTTTTTTTAACTAGTAGATAAGATCGGTGTTTCACTACCTGACTACTCTGAGAAGAAACACCGAAAGAAACTCAGAGGTCATAGTCTCTTTTAAAGTCCAGACATTATCTTGGTGAAATCATGTAAGATCCATGCCGATTAGTGTCTGAAATGGTCTTTTGAGGAAAGAAACAAACAGAATGAGGGGACCAGATCAGTCAGTGCAAGCATTTGTCAGTAATCGTGAGCTCAACTCAGAACTTGAGGAGCTCCACGTGCTGACGAACAATACCAAAGAAAGAACATTTGGGTTGGTCCCATAAAGAACTCAAACTGCCAGACAAAATGTAAAATAAATAAATAAAAGAACTTAAAAATATTTAGAAAAGAAAATTTTAAAAAAGAATCCACATGGTCCTCACATTCACAATAAAAATTAAAAAAAAAAACTTAATATACTTTCAAAGTAACTTGTGGCGGTTAGTCGTCGGGAAGAAATCCTACTACCTGCTAATCCTACCTCCTACTCCTACTAATAGTAGAAACGCGAAAGTTTGTGAGGATGGATGGATGTTTGTTACTCCTTACTCCTTCACGCAAAAACTACTGAATGGATTTGAATAAAATTTAGTATGGAGTATGCTGATACCCTGGATTAACACATAGGCTACTTTTTATCTCTCCGATCGCAGGATTCAAAATCAGCACTCGCAGCAAAAAAATACTTTAGTCTGTTGTTGTACAAATAACTATTTTACCAACATATGCGGTTTTTTAACTGCCATACCACAGCAAGATTATTAAGATACACACATATGGATAACTTACTTTTTTGCGTCGAAGATTAAAAACAGCCCACCTCAATCTAGGTACTAAATCAGTGCTGAAAAGCTGACACTTAACAAATCGTTGAATCAACTTGCAAGTCAATAAATTCTAATTCAATTAGTGTCAATAGTTCTCAGTAAAGCGGGAATTAAGTATATTTTAGACCCTCGTCGCCTTTTTCATTGCCTCTTCTTGGGTTGCTTACTAACTTAGGTCACGTAGGGGATCGAAGGACTGTATCCAGTGGATTAACGACAGCTGTGCCAGAGGCCTTAAAAGTCAAAGATAAAGAAACGGCTGGGTGCGTAATAACTCTTCTTTTGTTTTGTTCCAGTAGGTTATGGTAGGTTTGGAGTTCGGAAATAAAAACAATACGGTGTGGAAAATAAAATAAAAATAACTGTAAACAATTACTGACATCGGTAACGGAAAATATCTTTAGGAAACCTAGACTTCTAGTTAATGAATTATGGAAAAGCCATTGTCGGACATACCAGGAGCTCTGAACATGATTTTGGACCCCACAGCGTTGATTTTTTTCTGATGTTATTATTGCTCAAAACTTGAAAGGACCATGAGAAAATCGTTTCTATTTAACCCTCTGAGATTTTTCCATAAAAAAATAAAAAATAAAATTTTCCACAACTTTTAAGATACGACACCAGGTATTTTCATTTACAGTCTCATTAATTTGGACATAAATGACGATTTTATACAGTTTCAATCAAAATGTTAAACTTGGTAATTAGTGAACACTGACGATAAATCTCAACTCTGGGGGATCCAGGATGAAGTAGAGAAATTTGTCCGGATGTAATTTGAAGTCCTTTTCACCCAGTATGTTTGAAATCGCTAAACTGCATCAAGCAAGCTTAATCATCAATGTTCGACGTTCGTGCCTTCTTTGTAGTATGATAACATCAACCAAGTGCTCATATTATCTAGGTCTAACTAAGATATCGGCTCTGTGACCTGTCAATTTGCTTTGATGCTTTTTCACTAAGTAGTCAGAAAAGATACACCGAGCTCACCTAGTTGTGACATTTTTTGATTATTTGATGTGTATAGGTAAAACCCATTCATCGTCAATTATTTATTATTTCACCTTTGCAGAGCACCTTTGCTCCTCTGCACCCCCAAGCCCTAAAAAGTCAACCCATTCTAAATATAGCCTAACCAGCGTCACTCCAATTCTTCGCGAAAGGCAAATTGCATTGTTCTAATACAATAAGTCACCAATAAATTCATTCACAACCTTTACGCCCACAATGTTATTACCTTCTAAATCGGGACAATGAAGTCTTAAATTAGAATTGTGCTTGAAGGTTGTTCTCGACACATCTCAGGGCGATAATGTGCCAATCCCCTTACTTTATATTCCCAAAGGATTCACGGAGTCGAAATTAAGCGGATTTCAATATAATCGGGAATCGATTCGGATATCATTTATCACTCCACGACCTCGACTTTGCTCGGAATAGGGACTTCGGAATTATTAACTTGAGTGTCTTGTAATTTGGTATATTCGTAGTTATGTTTGGTTTAATGGTCATTTGTAATAACAGACTCGGTAGTTACGATTCTTAGCAGACTCGGTAGTTACGATTCTAAAGTTATAAGTATTAATTTATAGTTGACAAGTAATCTGGTGAAATCCTTACTACTACAACACACACACTACGCTACTACTACACTACTACTACACTTAAAGCCATACTACATTACTGATACTTATAAATAGCCATTGTGACAATACTTACCCACAAGCACTTATACATACACTTACACATAACAGAGAAAAAAAAACAAATTAATAAAACATAATAAATAATACACGCAAATAATATAATGTAATATTTCATCATGTTAATATTAAATAGTGCCTAATTTAAGTTTTTGTCTAATTTATGTATTATGTTGCCGTGCTCCAACCGGGTTTCATGTTGAAACTTATATTAAATGAAACAACAAATGTACAGACGCCAGCACATCAAGTTACCCCAATGTGTCAAACTTCTTTGATTGTTTTTCAACTTTATATCAAACTAAATAAGGTTCATATTCAATTGGGAAAATTTGACACATTGGGGTAACTTGATGTGCTGGCGTCTGTACCTACACATGAATGCAATAAAGATATTGAGTTTGTGTGAAAGTTGAATAAGACAGTATTTGCTGAGAAGGCCAGTAAAACCAATTGTACGTATAAGAACTTTATGGGCTAGTAAAAATAACTATACAGAGGCAGATCAAACAACAACAATAATAATAACACACACGACAACACACACAACAATAATATGTATAAGTACTTGTGAACAACAATAAAAAAAAAGATTTACTGCATTCAGTACTTTCCAGCTGGGTGATGTAGAACATGGTAGGTGCAACACAGTAATAAATGTTCGAAAACAACATAATATCATTACGCCTGTAATCTCCAAAGGGATAGGCACTGGTGTACAAGCAAGCCTTTTCGAGCGAGAAATTAATCAGGCTCAAATTCAGACTTCTGAGTAAAAAAAAAAAAAAAAAAAACTTAAAAGTAACTAAACTTTGCCTGTCCCGGAGATCGAACCTGGGACCTCATCTCAGCAGTAATGGTTGCGACCACTAAACCAACGAGGCATTGTTGTAATTAAAACAGAAAACAAAAGAAAGAGATAGCTATTAAATCTTACTAATCAATGATATTATAAGGAAAAGATGTAGATAGGTTACCTAAACAACATTCGATTTTCAAAAACGGCACACTAAAGCACACACGCGTCCGTTGACGGCGCGACGCGACACTGAGGTAAAGTGTGGCTAGTAAGCCACATTTTAACGGGTTGCTTTCTGAGCGCTTATAACCTATCTACACCTTTTCACTTATAATAATATCATTGTTACTAATATTATTCATACACGTGAACGTTTGTTTGAATTGATGGATGTTTGCTACTCTTTCACGCAAAAACTACTGAATGGATTTGAATAGATTTTGGTATGGAGTTAGCTGACACCCTGGATTAACACATAGACTACTTTTTATCCCTGTATTCCTACGGAAACGGGACCTACGTGGGTGAAACCGCGGGACGTCTGCTAGTAAATTATAACAGACAAGATTAATCTTACAAATCCACGTGCCTCCACTTTAAATGTAACATATCACCTTCATCAACTCATGTCTTCAATTACCAATCGATAGTCCTCCAATTGCCATCGCACTGGGAACCGGCATGGTAATTTGATTGGGAATTTGGGACTCGGCATAGCTGTGGCGCGCCGACCCTAATGCTCTCATAATATTAACATACGTCGGAAATTTACGGCGTATGTGTTATTGTTAGGGTTGCCTACGATCACTTTGTAAGTATAATTTTTGTAATATATGTTTCTGTTAGATACATAAAGAAATACATATAGAACAAATCTGTTTTAAACGAGTAAGCCGCACGGGTCTATTGAAGGTCAAATTACGCTTGACGTAGTCGGTCTGGTGAAGGCTGACCATTCATATGAAGACTTCACCAAGCCTCGGAAAACACGTTAAGCCATTGATTCCAGCTGTCGTTTGTAGATCTTTGACAGTCGTTACGGGTAGTCAGAAGCCCGAAAGCGGTAACGTGTGTACCCTGTAACAGGCAGTCACTCCATGGAAAACACTGGTAGGTATTCAGTTGTATTCCCATAAATTAGAAACCGACCCCAACAAATTTGGGAAAAGGCTAGGCAGATGATGATGATGAAGTATGGAGTTTATTCCCATTTTGGATGAGGCAACTAGAATCAGTTGTGTTATTTATACAGGGTTATTTTTCAATGACCGGCCAAATTTTCACTGGGTGTTCTACCCATGAATATGAACAACTTTCGCTATGGGACCGACTCTGAAATCACGAAAAAAAATCAGCTGTTTCATACGTTTTAGTCAAGTAGGTATTGAACTTTTGTATGAAACCGCTGATTTTTTTTTCGTGATTTCAGAGTTGGTCCCTTAGGGAAAGTTGCTCATATTCATGGGTAGAACACCCTGTGAAAATTTGGCCGGTCCTTGAAAAACATTATTGTTAAATGTTGACGTTCAAATGTGCGTTTTTAACCCCCGACGCAAAAAGAGGGGTGTTATAAGTTTCACCGCTATGTGTGTGTGTCTGTCTGTCTGTCTGTCTGTCTGTCTGTCTGTCTGTCTGTCTGTGGCACCGTAGCGCCCAAACGGATGAACCGATTTAGATGCGGTTTTTTTTATTTGAAAGCAGGGTTTCTTGCGATGGTTCTTAGATATAATTCCACAAAATCTGTTCAGCCGTTTCAAGGTTATCAGCTCTTTGGTGTTAGCTGCCGTTGCCATTTTAGACGTATATGGGTATTAACTTTACTTACAAACATATGTGTGTCTTAAAATTTCAAACACCCATGTGTGTAATATTAATAAGCAACATTATGGTGTATTTGGTCTAATGCAGCCAGGATATCTAGCAGACTAATACACTCTTGGAAAAATAACAGCAGATATGTCGTGTTTGGATTCATTTCAACCAGCATTTGTTTCTGCACACAATGCACTGATGGCAACAGGATGAGCTGATGCTGCAGCCAGGCTATCCAGCACACCAGTAGGTAGACTCTTGACAAAATAATAGCAGATATGTCGTGTTTGGATTCATTTTTACCTGCATTTGATTCTGCACACAATGCACTCATGGCAACTGGATGAGCTGATGCTGCAGCCAGGCTATCCAGCACACTAGTAGGTAGACTCTTGACAAAATAATAGCAGATATATCGTGTTTGGATTCATTTCAACCAGCATTTGTTTCTGCACACAATGCACTGATGGCAACAGGATGAGCTGATGCTGCAGCCAGGCTATCCAGCACACCAGTAGGTAGACTCTTGACAAAATAATAGCAGATATGTCGTGTTTGGATTCATTTTTACCTGCATTTGATTCTGCACACAATGCATTCATGGCAACTGGATGAGCTGATGCTGCAGCCAGGCTATCCAGCACACTAGTAGGTAGACTCTTGACAAAATAATAGCAGATATGTCGTGTTTGGATTCATTTCAACCAGCATTTGATTCTGCACACAATGCTTTGATGGCAACAGGATGAGCTGATGCTTCAGCTAGGCTATCCAGCACACCAGTAGGTAGACTCTTGACAAAATAATAGCAGATATGTCGTGTTTGGATTCATTTCAACCAGCATT
This sequence comes from Euplexia lucipara, assembly GCA_921972225.1. Lineage (NCBI taxonomy): Eukaryota > Metazoa > Arthropoda > Insecta > Lepidoptera > Noctuidae > Euplexia > Euplexia lucipara. The sequence continues at coordinate 5,971,221 of OV179145.1, read as the reverse complement.
TGATTCTAAACACAATGCACTGATGGCAACAGGATGAGCTGATGCTGCAGCCAGGCTATCCAGCACACTAGTAGGTAGACTATTGACAAAATAATAGCAGATATGTCGTGTTTGGATTCGTTTTAACCAGCATTTGACTCTACATACAATGCACTGAAAAATTCTCATAACTGTAAACACTACAAAACAAAATTAATGCGTTTAAAAAATTTAAAATAAAAATTAAATTGAAAATTTAAAAAACCCCCATCGCAAAAAAGTAAAATATTTAAAAAGTTAAAAATAACACTTTAGCCACGAAATTTTACGTAACGTCGGGGTACCGTTAAAATAAGTACCTTCATACCTACAAGTACTAGGAACATTCCTTACTTAGGCGGTACCCCGACGTTACGTAAAATTTCGTGGCTAAAGTGTTATTTTTAACTTTTTAAATATTTTACTTTTTTGCGATGGGGGTTTTTTAAATTTTCAATTTAATTTTTATTTTAAATTTTTTAAACGCATTAATTTTGAATGATCTAATTGAAATAAATGATTTACTTTGACATAAGCTCACGCCATTTTCCTGTATTAATTTTGCTTCGATTGTGTTCATACATAATGACACACGCCGCGTGTACCTTATTATGTAAGAATATAAATGTCTGTCGTTATAAGGCATCCTCTCCTAGCGTGAATGCACGTATGTTTGTTTCTAGCATAAAAATAATAAAATAAAAAAAACAGTGGCGCTCCGAGAGTGCTGACTGAAGAGAAAACTTGTCGTGAGGAAACTAAACTTTTCCGATCTCAAAATGCCTATCGCGCCAAAAAAAGTTTTCACAAATTAACCCAACACCGTTTCGAGACCAAAACCATAACATTAAGTTCACAAAGCAGTTAGGTAACCCCAAAATCGTCTCCAAATTAACCAGATATTTATAAAGGAACAAACATGTTTTGATTTCACACTGGTCGATACCCACAGACTCTGTAGCAGATATCCCAAGCTTGTGTACATAGGAATGTCAACAAAATTGCGGGAATGCTAATACAATTACCAACTATAATGTGGATAACGTGTGGTCTGTCCCTAACTTACAAGAACTTTGGTCAACAAGCTCCGAAGACAGTTCCATAAATAGATACACTTTGGTAGATAGTAGAATCAATTCCCTTGTTCTAAAACTTAACTAACATTAGAGATTTGATGTCTCTTACTGACTTACAGCTTTAGAAAAGGACAGAGTATGTATTGCATGTATTTATGTTCTTATCTGTCAAGACGGAGACAGATGAGATCATACATTACACACATACATAAACTCACGCCTTTTTCCCATGGAAGGCAGAAACTACAGAGCGCCTTATGCAATGGTTCTCACATACTTCTTTTGTTTTGTTTACATTTGTACATGTTGTCATACACACCCGCTAGTTGCAAGTACTACGCACCTGACCATTCTGAAGAACCGCACCAATAAGCTCTATGTCCTTCTCGGGCGTAGACTGATAAGAACGACGTAAAAAATGTCAAATTCCCTTTTTTTTAAGTCGTTGCATGGCACATGTCGTTATTTTAAGAAATAGAACTTCGCTCCCGACATCCCTGCGGGGGAGGGGACTGTTAAAGTTTCGTAGTTTTGAAAATAAATATAGCATATTATACACTCACAAATACTGTGGCAAAACATTTTTTTAAATCGATTCATAGATCCAGATTTTTAGATTCAGAGATAACCCCTTTTAGCTGGTAAGCGAAGTAAGCGATAAAGATACACCTAAGTACAAAAATAGAATACTCCACCAACGAATAATCTTCGTACAAACAACAAAATTACACAAAGTTAAATGAACTTCATAAGAAATTATATAACTATGGAGAAGAAGAAGAATCTCGAACGATTGTATAGCTTTTAATTAAATACCGTATCGCTTTGTAATAGTTACTTTGAGAAACTGTGGAAACAGACAGATACAATTCTGACTAACCAGAAAGCTGTTAGTCATTATTTAGGTTAATGAATACTTTGAGACGTTAGACAAAGGTTGAAATGCGGTATAACTGGCGAAAAGTTTATATACTCTCTGCCCTCCCTTTCAGATAGTTCTGGCGTAAGGCTGCCTAGCCTTTTCCCAACTATGTTGGTGTTGGCTTCTAGTCTGACGGAATGCAGATAAATACCAATGAGGTGGCAGTACAAATGACAGCCAGGACTAATGGCTTAGCATACTTTTCAAGTCACGAAGGGCTTTGATATTTAATGAATGGTCACTCGTGAAGCGTAGCTTAATGTCATCGTTAAAAAAATATTTTTTTTCCTAAAAAGCTAGGCAGATAATGACGACATCAGAAGTGCTATTCTGTAATTTAACTACAAAGAAAATAAACAGATTTTAATCATGTAAATCAATGGGATATTTTACAAAATTTTAGTTTTTAGTCCCTCATCTAAATTACAAGAAAATATTCGACACGTGTTTATTTTCTTTTTCAAATTGATGGAAATCTGCTTAGATTAAGCGCATTAAAGTTGAGGAGACGGGGTTGGTAACGTCATTATGGCCTGTTGGTCTAGTAGTTAGTAACCCTGACTGCTATGCCGGAGGTCGTGGGGTCGATTCCCACACAGGACAAATGTTTGTGTGATGAGCACGATCATTTGTTCTTTGTCTGGGTGTAATTTATCTATATGATGTATTTAGAAATATATAAGTATGTTTATCAGCTGTTTAGTACCCATAACACAAGCTCTCAAGCTTAACTTGGGACTGGGGGCATATTTATTATATGCTGGCTAGTGACGTCATGCGACATTTTGACTTGATGTACCTATCGCCGTTATTTTATGATTACGTGAAAAAAAAATATGTGTCGAATATTTTCTTGTAATCTAGATGAGGGATTAAAAACTGAAATTTTGTAATAGCCCATTAAAGAAATATCCAATTCTTTGCGGCTGCTAGATAGATACAACCGGACAAAAACTCCTCGTGAAAAGTTATAGTCAATTCAGCATCAAGTGAACTATCACTTTCCAGCATTAGTATGGAATGACACCTCACTTCGACTTCAACTCTTTGACCTTGCTAAAAATAACAAGATTATCAGATAATCATCAGCGAAAACAGCCCCTTCAGATAATGAGGCAAGCCTCAACACTTCACCACTCGTGAAGGCAAATCAAGAGGGTCCACACAACCCCTCGATCGCCGCTCCGTAACCCAAGAGGGACGGATTCTTATTTTTCCTCTCAAGACACTTTATTAAGACAAGTCCGAGATTAATTAGAGTCTGCAAATATTTGAAAAGATACCTCAAAAGGTTTATTTTTAGATAGAATTGTGAGACAGTAATGAATGCCGTAAAATTTGTTATAAAGAAGTTGCCAAAGAAGCGCCAGGTGGTGGACAAATGAGAGAGATTAGGAAATGATATTTGTTAGTAATTTTTCGTGGTAAGATTCATTAGCCTCACGTAGGTTTTTTACTGGAAAGCAACAGTGCTTTCCAGTAACTTTAGTTTTTAGTCCCACAACTTGATTACACGAAAATATTCGACACATATTTATTATTTTTTTACGTAGTAAAAAAAAAAGTTATTTTCTTTTTCTTTTTTCATTTTATGTCTTCCTCGATGGGTTTAGCCTAGTTGGTTTAGTGCTACATATGGGACCTCAGGTCCAAATCTCAGGTCATGTCAACAGCAGTGCGACCTCTGAATTTGTGCCCGTTGGATACCAATGGACTCGCCCGTTTCGACATGACACTTACATATAACTGGAGAAATGTTTGCTTCCTATAATCTACACTGGCCAACCCTTCGAGAACTTCAGCCCCCCTAGACAAGTTACAAACGATTCGTATCTATTCTCTTTCTACAATCGAGAACGCCTCAAATCCCTTTGTTTTGACCACGTGACTTATCACCTTTTGCTAAGTCACGTGGTCAAAACAAAGGGATTTAAGGCGTTCTCGATTGTAGAAAGAGAATAGATAAGAATCGTTTGTAACTTGTCTAGGGGGGCAGGCGTGATGTCATTAAAGATACAAGCATGTCCAAAACATGTCTAGAAATTAAAATATCTATCCATCCCTGAATGTCATGATGACCCTAAAAAAAAGGCACTGTTAAAAAAAATGGGAAATCATCAAATGACTCCTCCCGCTTTGGGTGAAGCGGAAGGGAGTGTCAGACTCTTACTGAATAAAACCCATCCGTGTTTCTCCTAATGCCTTTTACGTTCCAGAGCCCCGATGACTCTTTCGAACAGATTCCGCGACCAAGACTAAGGCAACTACCTCCCATGCGCTAGGATGTAGTGTGGGTGTAATGAGTTGATGTAAGTTTGAAATCGCCAGTCGAATCCGCTGAAGCAGGCGTGGTTATCAATTAAATACTCGTGCCATCTCTGTATGAAAAGCGTTTCGCTTCGTCGTTTATACCCCGTACATCGAAGGACTGGAACAACTTGCCTGCTGCGGTCTTCCCGTCCGATTATAATTTAGGTGTCTTCAAGGCTAGAGTGAATACTAATAGGCTCTTAATAAACTAGTGCGCTTCACCATCACTGATTGCATCACTTGTTACCATCAGGTGGGATTGCAGTCAAGCACTGGTTTATAATATTAAAAAAAGAGGGCTTTGCTCCTAAAGGGACCGGCTGGTATTTAATATATTTCGTCCCTAAAACATTTTATGAATTCTACTACAAAGTTGGAAAGCAAAATAATTTATTCAAGTAAGTGGCTCAATTTTAACAAAATGCATTAGCAGAGTCCATAAAAATATAGATGATGTACCGCCATTAGTGTATTAGATGCTGAATATAATTAGTTCTTTGATACTTTTACTGCATCCAATTACATGGATGCTTAATGTACATACATTTTAGATGAGACTCGCAGAGTTTATTACAGTTTTTACTCGAAATATTGTTTCTTTAAGTTTAGATGGTATAAATTAGATTATCAAAAGCAGCTGGTGCTTTAAATCTGTTAGTGATTATTAGTTTGGAGAAAACAACAATTTATGAGACACTTTTGTTTTTTTTTAATATTTTTAACTAGCAACCTGTCCCGGCTTCGCACAGACGTAAACATTTTTTTAAGGTTAGTATTGAGATTTTTATACAAAGCTATTTCTGAATTATTACAGACATACATACATAACGTCACGCCTGCCTCGAAGGGCTAGGCAGAGGTGTACCTGATAGTACACCCACATTTCGCCAGTTAAGTTTAAATCTGAATTATTATATTGAATTAATAATGAATACTGATTAATATCCGGTATATCCAACCGAGGTTCTTCACAAAGGTCAGGTGCGTAGTACTCGCAACCGGCGTGTGTGTATGACAACATGTATGAATGCAAACGAAGCAAAAGAAGTATGTAAGAATCGTAGCATATGGGGCTCTGTAGTTTCTGCCTACCACCATGGGAAAAAGACGTGAGTGACAAGTCCTGTGCAAGAAAATACAGCTATAACAAAACAGAGATAAGGATAACTAAATAAATAACTGCATCTGCATTAAGTGATTACAATTTACAACCTTTGTCTCTTGTGTATTTAATAGTTTTAAGGTGCAATTATTTTGCTCGTGGACAAACGAGACACGGAGGAGTCTTAATATGTAATGAATGGTCACATTGGTCACCCATCCATGGATCAATCTCCCATGAGGCTGTTAATATTTAGCCACAAGCGCCTCTATATAAATATCATAATAGTTTCATTCGTCACTAAGTAAGTGAGAACTGGTGGCCCTGGAATCTTAGACTGTAAATAATCTTCTCTTTCAAACTTTGGTAGACATTGTTACTTCCCTTTCAAATTGCTTCCGAGCATTAAAGATGAATATGAAAGAAACTATTATGTCCTTCATAATATTCTTTCATAACACTTTCTTTGTCAAGTTCACAAGAGCGACTTTAGATGAAAGTTCGGATATTACCTACTCGGCAAATATGTACGTAGATGGAACTATGTTGATTCTTGTTCTGATCCGCATATTTCTTCAATAGTATAAGGAACTTTTGATCTTTTGATCAAAAGGTCACAACCTTAGATATACTTAAGCATAATAATTTATGCATAACATGATGACATGAGTAGATGTTTTACAATATGAAAAGGTCTCTAATATCTTAATATACAGGGTATTTTTTGATCACCAGCCAAATTTTCACGGGGTGTTCTAACCATCAATGTGAATAAATTTCACTAAGGAACCATCTCGGAACCTCGAAGAAAGAATCAGCTTTTGCATACATTTCGGTCGAGTAGTTATTAAACTTTTGTATGCAACAGTAAATATTTTTTTCGAGATTACCGACTTGGTCCCGAAGTGAAAGTTGTTCATATTTATGAGTAGAACATCCGGTGAAAATTTGGCTGGTGATTAAAATAATACCCTGTTATAAATACGTTATTAGACTTCTTGATTTATCATCACAGTTGATACATTAGCTGACAATTTCATAAGAGGAGGGCGGATAACGCCTTCTTCCATCCCCCCTAACTGGGTTGACGGGCGACGGACCCGGGACGCCCATCGCCCCCCACGTAAGCGGACCTGAGGTGGTGGCGCAACGTGTTCCACGCGCACCACTTTTAGACGTCGCGGGGGCTTACAAGCACCTCATCACTCAAGGCAAGGCCCGCATGGCCGGCACCTAACGGAGATTGCGGAAGTATTTTTCCCGTGACCCCCGGCGCAGGTGAGACGAAACAACGGGGTGGTTTTTAGTCAGTTCTGTATTCTGTAAGGTTGAACGACATTGGTCAAGTCAGATATTCGTCAAATTGACAATTCGTCGTATTTGGAACTGGTCAAAGAATATGAATACCAAAATATAATTAGTCCATCCATTACATTTTTAAAAAATAACCCAGAAGATTTTTTTCCTTTTTTAAATTGATGGAAAACTTAGTTAAGATTCGGCGTATTACAGTTGAGGAGAGGGGTATTGCATTTTTTCGCAAGAAATGTCGCTTAGACCAATTAGCCTCACAACCATCGATATGTTAATAATGAATAATAATTAAAATATAGTCATGCAAATTAACACTACACTGACAACTAGAAAAGAGAATCGATGAAAAAAAAGCATTTTATAAACCGTTTCAAACAAAAAAATAACAAGCGATTCCAGCAATCACGACAGATTTGCCGTCTATTTTTGAAGAGCTCCGTTGTATATCTCCAAAGATCAGCACCAGATCTTCACCAAATTAAAATGGGACCACCTCAGGAGTATACTCTTTCAAATAAAAAAAGAATTTTGAGAATCGGTCCACAAATGGAGGTGAAATCAGGTAACTTACATAAAAAAAAACAACAAATCCACACGAACATAGAACCTCCTCCTTTTTTGAAGTCGGTTAAAAAGCTTAGCTTAGCGTTAAGAAATAAACAAAAGAAAAACAAACTTACCGTGCTGTCTGAGTATTTTGTTTTAAATGCCAACTTCATCAACTACAATATTATATTCATACAAATTTACACTACATTGACGACTATAAAAGAGAACCGATTTCAAAAAGCACTTTAGAACCGTTTCAAACAACAAAAATAAATAAAAAGCACATCATCATCATTCATTATTTTTGATGGGAAATAAACAAAAAAATCTACCGTTAAGTGTTCATTCTGCTAAGTTTATGTTTTTAATGCCGACTTCATCGACTACAATATATACTGTATGCAAATTAACACTACACTGACAACTAGAAAAGAGAACCCATGAAAAAAAGCACTTTAATAGAACCGTTTCAAACAAAAAAATAAAAAAAAGAACATCACAGGCTGAGCGTTGGGAAATAAACAAAAAAAAACAAATCTACCGTTAAGTTTCCGTGCTGTCTCAGTCCTTTTGTTTTACGCTCCCGCCACGCGGCGTGCCGGACTGTTGTGAACATTTTATAATTGCTGAGCATCCGGGGAAGGCTAGCAAGAGTGGCGTGGTGGATTATCAATTTAAATCCGACACTTTTATCTGAGCTTGATGGGGTGGGGATACTTTAATTTTGTACTTGAAGTTTTGAGGGAACTTGAGATTATAACACGACGCCTGTACCTACAGTAGACCTCGAAGGGTTGGGTGTTGGGGAATCTATATTAATACACCCACATTTCGCATGTTAAGTTTAAGCCCCATGTAATAGGGGCCGAGGGTATTGCTTCACTGAAATTGACAACTTACATTTCCAGAATACACTTCCACTTTTGAGCGTGCGACTGTGCGAGTTAAATAAAATTAATTGATTGTCCCTTCCAAAAGGTAATATCGTATGAAGAAGAATGAGGAAAACTCCATATTTACTCTCTTTTAAAATAGTATTTTACAATATTATGTATACAATAACAAATACCTTAATAAGTGAATACGATGCACAGACGCCAGCACATCAAGCTACCCCAATGTGTCAAATTTCTTTGATAGGTTTTCAACTTTATTGCAAACAGAATAAGGTTCATGTTCAATTGGGAAAATTTGACAGTTTGGGGTAGCTTGATGTGCTGGCCTCTGTACCTAGAAAAAAATTACAAACTATATACTAAGATCAAAGTATTTTAATTGCAGTTTATAATAGGTAGCTTTAGTCTTCTTCTGTTCGTGTGGTCAATGACTAATCTGATGTCAGGATTTTAATGCCGCCTGTGTGTAGGCCTTTGACTGAACATCACATGCCCTTGAGAAATATCCCTCAGGCACAGCCGGGTTCTTCAAGATGTTTTCCTTCACCGTATTTGAAGCAAGTGATAATTCCACAATACACACATGAATCCGTGAAATTAGAGAAGCGTGCCTTGGGTTCAAACTCAATAACTACGATTTAGCAATCCACACAGACTAAAACAAAGAAAAAGAAAGAAACAAAATATTTTATTTGGACGCACAAAACATAAAACAAAAGAACAGCAATACAGATAATAAAAAAACATGTCGGCGCACCACACATGCGCGTGATCGACCGCGGGGCCTGCGCGGGGGAGCCGCGGTACCGAACCCGGGCCACGACGACCGCTGCGCGCCCGCCACTCCACTCACAGCTCACAGACGCGCGAGACCACGGGCATTTCCTTGTCACTATCTAGTTTTAGTTAATTGTAACAATATATACCTATTTATACAGTCCACTACTTTAATTTAATTACCAATTCCGACTGAGCCCAAACATATGGTCCTTCGACGGAAAATAATAACCATTACCGTTGTAATTAACGCCGAAAACGTCGTGTTCACCTGTGTGGACTTTGATCGCTCGCGAACACCACGCGGTACACGAGGATAGAACAAAGAAGTCGTTCCCGAGGCAGCCTGCATCGTCATCGTGGGAGCTGATGTCATACTTTGGGAGTATAATTACTGCATTTGAGTGAGTCCGTTCCAATTAGCTTATTCTCTGCTTTCTTTATTTTTGCCGAAAATCACCGATTCATCGTTCCTATCTTTCAACATCCATACAGTGTTTCATTATAGTGCTTTCGTTGTGTATCTATAACGCTGCTTGTCGAAATACGTTTTTTAAACATCAATAACGCTAGGTCATTAGTGAACTCGCACTTTGTCAACGCGTGTTAAGTACTTGACCTTGACACTGATTCTCGATCATTCATTAGCGCACAGCTGTTTTGAAGTTTTTTATTTATTAAGTTCATTAGCATCAGTGCAACCAGCTGTTTATTCAACATCATAATGGCTGATAGTGTAAAAACATTAATAAAGAAACGTAGTTCTATTAAATCGAAGCTTACAATTTACAGCAACTATTTAAATTTAATTAAAAGTAGTTCCGCAATATCTGAGTTGCAACGTTTAGATTTAGAGGAGCGTTTTAATAAATTCGAACATTTTTACACCGAATTTGATGCCTTACAGACACAGATCGAAGTGCTTTCCGATGACAGCGAGTCTGCGATGGCTGAGCGTGAGGACTTCGACCGCCAGTACTTTAACCTGGTGGCACTCACACGCAGCGTGCTCGGTGTCACGGCCAATGGTCCTCCGTCGGAGGCGAACTTCAAAGATGCTGACTCAGGTGCACATGTTTCATTTAGGAACTCCTTTGTTCGTTTGCCTCAAATTGATTTGCCACATTTCGATGGGAACTACCAGTGCTGCCTTGAGTTTAGAGATACTTTTGGGTCATTGATTCACGACAATTCTAGCATAAATGACATCAACAAGTTCCACTACCTGCGAGCTTCACTCCAGGGAAATGCGGCTTTAATTATCAAAAACATTGATTTTAAAGCCGATCATTATAATCTTGCGTGGGATCTGTTATGCGAACGTTACAATAATAACCGACTTTTAGTAAATAATCATTATCAGGCTTTGTTTGATGCGGAACCCATTACAAAAGAATCAAGTGTTTCCATCAGAAACCTTGTTAATAGTATTAATAAAAATGTCAGGGCACTATCAGCATTAAAAAGGCCCACTGAACATTGGGATGATATAATTATTTATTTTATGGTTAAAAAGCTAGATGTAACAACAAGTCGTGACTGGGAAGAGCACAGAAATAATATTTACAAAGATGATCCTACTTTATCACAACTTTGTTCCTTTTTAAGCAAGAAAGCGGACTGGTTAGAATCAGTGGAATCAAACCATAGTTCTTCTGTAACGAATACTATTGTCGCTTTAAATAATAGTCACTCCAATAAAACAGAATTAAAGCAAAATAAATCAAATAATAAACAGTTAAATAATAATAAAAACAGTAAATGTCCACTTTGCTCCCAAGCACATACTTTGTTTAAATGTGAATCATTTAGAAATCTGTCAATAGAAAGTCGCATACAAAAGGCAACTGAATTTAATGTATGTTTGAATTGCTTACGCTTTGGACATAATTCTAAGTCATGCAGATTTTCACATTGCAAATATTGTAAAACAAAGCACAATACGCTTTTGCATTTAGAAAATAGCGAACCCAAACTTGTTTCCAATCCATTGCCTTCTTCTCTGCCTTCTGCACTGCCTTCTACTTCGCCTTCTTCAAATGTTGTGCTTTCAGCCAATTCCATGCAGCTTGCTACTTCTGCGCATGTTTTACTGTCCACAGCTATGGTGAACGTGACTGGCGTGACGGGTAAGAAGTACACTGCGCGCCTACTGCTGGACAACGGCAGTACGGCGAACTTTGTAACACAGAGCTTTTCGGAGAAGCTGGGTTTGTTACGACGCGGTACGAGCACCAAGGTAACGGGTATTAATAATCACATATCCACCAGTACACAGTCTTGCCACCTCACAATAGAGTCTTTATGCTGTGCCTTTACTGTGGATATCGAGTGCCACATTTTGCCTGAAATCACAAAGGTTCTACCGTCTTCATTCGTGCATATTAATCACGTCCCTATTCCTTCAGGTCTTAAACTAGCAGACCCGAACTTTAACGTTCCGTCGGTCGTAGATATCCTGGTAGGGGCTGAAGTTTTCTGGAATGTCTTAGGTAGCAATACGATAGACTTAGGGAAAAACCTACCTAAATTATGCGAGACCAAATTAGGATGGTTAGTTTCAGGTAGTATTTCGCATCAATCATGTTTTTCCGCTAATCATTTTTGCCATCATTCCAATGTCACTCCTGACCTCACTCAACTTTGGGAGCTTGATAATGTCGCATTAAAACATTCACTCTCACTTGAGGAGAGAATGTGTGAGCAGTCATTTGCTCAAACCACCACTCGTAATGATGGCGGGGGATTTGTCGTCACCATGCCTTTGAAAGGGGATCCTAGGACATTAGGTCATTCTTTTGCTAATGCTAGAAATCGTTTTCTTTCCCTTGAACGGCGATTTATACGCGATCCAATTTATCATAAAAAATACAATGAGTTCATGAGTGAATATGAACGCCTAGGTCATATGACGTTAGACTCAGACTGTACTCCATCATCAGCAAACTCCATGAATAAGTACTACATTCCACATCATGGAGTCATTCGTAGCTCAAGTACCACTACTCAACTACGCGTAGTATTCGACGCATCAGCTTCTACCAGTTCGGGGGTGTCACTTAACGACATCCAGCTAGTCGGTCCCGTAGTTCAAGACGATCTGTTTTCCATTTTAAAACGTTTTCGTCAGCATAGGTACGTGGTCTCAGGTGACGTGGAAAAAATGTACAGGGCCATTGAGCTAAATCCAGTCCAAAGACCACTTCAAAAAATAATTTTCAGGTTTGAACCTTCAGAACCTTAAGAGGTTCTGAAGGTTCAAACCTGAAAATTATTTTTTCAGGTAACCGTGTTTAACGTGTAGGTTCTAAGGAACCTACACGTTAAACACGGTTACCTATGGTACCGCTTCTGCACCCTATTTAGCCACTAAGTGTCTAGTAAGTCTGGCTGATAACATTGACGACAGTCGAGTTCAATGTGCCATACGGCGTGACTTTTACGTCGATGACTTTCTTAGTGGAGGGGATACCGTAGCTGAAACTGTTGACATTTCTAAGAAAGTACATTCGGTTTTATCTTCTGCAAAATTTAATTTACGTAAATGGCGATCAAATAATCCTCTAATTCTGAAAGAAATTACGCATAGTAACGAGTTACATAATACTTTACATTTTTCTGAGCAAGGTCCTAACTCATCTCATTCTAAAACTTTAGGGCTTAACTGGGTTTGTGACTCGGATTCACTTACATATTCCATAAATATCACCTCCACTACCAAAGTCACCAAACGACATGTCCTCTCTGTTATCAGTCAAATTTTTGACCCACTAGGCCTCGTAGGTCCGTGCATCGTCGAAGCAAAGATACTTATGCAGCGTCTATGGCTAGAAAAGTATGACTGGGATGACGAAGTATCGCACGAAATAAGAAACCTGTGGTCTACATTTGAAAGCACAATAACAGCATTAAATAAATTTAAAATTCCTCGTTGGGTTTTGCTTGAAGACTCTATTACGCATGAAGTACACGTCTTTACCGATGCGTCCGAAAAGGCGTATGGCGCTTGTTTATACCTTCGGTCTTGCAATAGCAGTGGGTCCATTGGCGTACAGCTTCTAGTTTCTAGAAATCGTGTAGCGCCCATCAAACCAACAACGATACCGAGGCTTGAACTTTGTGGAGCTTTGTTAGGTGCAAGGCTGTGTACTAAGGTTCAGGAATCGCTTACCATGCCCATTCATAAGTGTAGATTCTGGTGCGACTCCACTATAGTCCTGAGTTGGCTCTCTACTCCTTCAAATCAATTGAAGCCCTTTGTAAGAAACAGAGTCAACGAGATACAGGAAAGCACTTGTGGTCATACCTGGAGCTACGTTCCGTCGAAAGACAACCCGGCGGATCTTGTTTCCCGCGGTCTTAGGGCCGACGTTATCACGGACACACCTCTGTGGTGGTCTGGACCATCATTTTTACAGCTTAGTGAAAATGAGTGGCCCAGCATGCCAAACAGCGGGAAAGATAGTCTGCCGGAGGTAGTGACTCATCTCATTGGTAGTGATAGTGACAATCATTCATACATTAGTAATCATTCAGACGTAAACATTAGTTCATTAATCATTCATAATTTATTGGTAAAGTATTCTAGCTTAACAAAAATACAAAACATTCTAACTTATGTACAACGCTTTATTTACAACATAAAAAATAAAAATAAATTGCGTGGTAATTTGTCAAAATCAGAACTAGAACATACATTCAATTTAATTATACATCATTCACAGCTTGAAATGTTTTCAGAAGAGTTTCATTTGTTAAAGACAGGACAAAAATTACCACGCAAAAGTAGATTGCTTTCTCTGACACCGTTCATTGACGATCATAACCTCATTCGCGTGGGCGGAAGGCTTGATAACTCCCCCTACGATTTTAATGTGAAACATCCCATTGTTTTATGCAGTAAGCACATACTTACTAAACTAATATTTCAAATGCAACACCTAAAGCTTGTACATGCTGGTCCACAATTATTATTGTCACATATACGGCAAACTTATTGGCCTTTAGGTGGTAGAAACTTATCTAGATTTGTCGTGAAAAGGTGTCTCAAATGTTTCAGACATAAGGCTCGGAACGTGCAGCCTATAATGGGACAACTACCTAGCTCAAGAACAAACCTTGAATTTCCTTTTCTGGATAGTTATGTGGACTATGCTGGGCCAGTATTGGTAGCCAATCGTAAGGGCCGAGGATGCAAACTAACTAAATCCTATATGTGCATCTTTGTTTGCTCGGCACTAAAAGCCGTACATTTGGAGCTCGTCACCGACCTCACCTCTGAGGCCTACATGGCTGCTTTAAATCGTTTCGTGGCGCGTCGTGGCAAGCCTCGAAGCATCACGTCCGATAACGGAACTAACTTCGTAGGCGCATCAAATGAGATGTATAGGTTCTTGCAATCATCAAATGTTGCATCTGAAATGGCACAGCAAGGTATCGAATTTATTTTCACGCCTGCATACAGCCCTCATTTTAATTCATTGGCTGAAGCTGCTGTAAAATCTTGTAAACATCATTTAAAAAGACTACTGCATCTCACCCATTTCACCTTCGAAGAGATGGCTACCTGTCTCACTCACATTGAGGCGGTACTTAATTCTCGCCCTCTCACTCCTCTTTCTTCAGACCCTAACGATTTTTCGGCACTCACTCCCTTTCACTTCCTAATTGGACGGCCATTCTTATCAGCCTTACACCCTCAGGTGACTGAAGCCAACATCACACGACTGGATCGCTGGAGGAGAATCCAGTACATCAGGCAGCATTTCTGGCGACGGTTTCATAATGAGTACACTTCTCTGCTGCAGGCCAAATCCAAGTGGTTTAATTCCAGAGGTGAAGTGAAGCCGGGGTCCTTGGTCCTAATAAAGGACAAAACAACGCCACCTCTGCTCTGGTCCCTGGGCCGGGTCACCAAGACCTATCCCGGCGTAGACGGGGTTACGAGAGTGGCCGAACTGAAGACGAAGCGGGGCACCATTCGTCGTGCCTTCAACTGCATCTGCCCCCTTCCAGTCGACAATTGAAGACTTCTCTTCAACCCGGGGAATATGTCGGCGCACCACACATGCGCGTGATCGACCGCGGGGCCTGCGCGGGGGAGCCGGGGTACCGAACCCGGGCCACGACGACCGCTGCGCGCCCGCCACTCCACTCACAGCTCACAGACGCGCGAGACCACGGGCATTTCCTTGTCACTATCTAGTTTTAGTTAATTGTAACAATATATACCTATTTATACAGTCCACTACTTTAATTTAATTACCAATTCCGACTGAGCCCGGCCGATACAAGAGAAAAATAAAAAAACTAAAGACAAAAATAAAAAATAAAAAAGACCTGTGGGAGACCAAAAAGGCGCCTATAAAGAATAAAGCGAGTAGTAGTAGTTTCCTTTGCCATAAATGAATCAGTAAAATCGGTAAAAATAATGTAGAACACACAAATCGTTCTCTAAATATTTACAGCTGTTATTCCCAGCACAGGTAAAATAAACCATTTTGGGATAAAATTTACAATTTGAATTACAAATGGTGAAATCCAATTATCGTTACGTGCGTTGTCCTGTCTGCGCGGTCTGTGGGGAGTGGCGATAAAATTGTATTGAACACGGCGCGTGGCAGCACATTGTCAGGCGCTGAAGTCAGAAGTACAAGTAAGTTGAGGAATTTTTAATTTATATTCAAATTCAAATTCATTTTCATTTATTTGTCCGAACATGGTACAATACAAGGTCTCAAATAACATAAAGGTCTCATCAAATTCTGCCACATGTGGCGTGCAAATTACAGGTACACAATAAATTATTACAATATAAAAATATAAATACTATGTTAGAATTGATACAATTACACGAAAATATTCAACTCAACTTTAACTCTTCTCTATGGCATTAGTGGAAGAGAGACACCACAATTTTGTTAGTGAAAATATTAATGTTACAATAAGAGGCATGTCAGAGTAGTAGATATGTCAAAAAAAAAACTTAAAACATACTGTAACTATTTTTTGGGTACTAACTTACGACGAATATAGCTATATAAAAAAATAAACATAATTTATTCGAACAGTCTGTTGGTCTTTTAGTTAGTGGCCGACTGCTTTTTTTTTCATCACCCAAGACAACTGTTTGTGTAACGAGTACGATTTTTTCTCTGTGTCTAGGTGTAATTCATCTATATCTATACATATAATAAGACTGTAAAAAAACTGTGTCTGTACATTGAATATATTTAAAAAATAATAATTGAGGGGGGTTTAGAAACAGTAATAGAGCACGAATCCAAAAAAAAAAGTCTGTCTGTTTGTCTGTTTGTTTGCACACGCTAATCTTCGGAACTACTGGACGGATTTGAATGTTTTTTTTTTGTTGTATAGATATTAAGTCTGGGCAACACATAGGCTATAATTTATCTTGGAAACTGGAAGACCTGATGCAGAACCGCAACAGACCAGCTAAACTATAGGCGATACAAAAATGGTCCCATAGCAAAAATTGTTCCACGTGATGAGCATTTTCTGCTGAGAGAATAAATTTGAAGATCCGGAATACCTGATGCAGAACCGCAACAGACCAGCTAAACTATAGGAGATACAAAAGTGGTCCCATAGCAAAAATTGTTCCACGTGATGAGCATTTTCTGCCGAAAGAATAAATTTGAAGATCCGGAACACCTGATGCAGAACCGCAACAGACCAGCTAAACTATAGGAGATACAAAAATGGTACCATAGCAAAAAATGTTCCACGTGATGAGCATTTTTTGCTGAGATAATAAATTCGAAGATCCGGAACACCTGATGCAGAACCGCAACAGACCAGCTAAACTATAGGAGATACAGAAATGGAACCACAGCAAAAATTGTTACACGTGATGAGCAGTTTTTGCTGAGAGAATAAATTTGAAGATCCGGAACATCTGATGCAGAACCGCAACAGACCAGCTAAACTAATAGGAGATACAGAAATGGAACCATAGCAAAAATTGTTCCACGTGATAAGTATTTTCTGCTGAGAGAATAAATTTGAAGATCCGGAACACCTGATGAGGAACTTCAAGAGCCCAGCTACACTATAATATATAGGAATGACGTCTTAGCAAGAGTTGTTATGCCTTATGAGCACTCGCTGTTGACGTATAAAAATCGAAGATCTGGAACACCTGTTGTGGAACTCCAAGAGCCCAGCTACACCATAACTCACATAGGAATGACGTCTAAGCAAAAGTTGTTCGGTCTGATAGGCATTTCCTGTTGACTCATAAAAATCGAAGATCAGTAACATTTGGTATAAAAATTAAAGCTATCACTAATTTCATTGCATAATTATAAAATAACATAAGTACCTCCACGCGGTGAAGGTGGGAACAGTTCAGGACTGATTTCCGATGACGATGGTATATCATTGAAAATTAGACTCTACTGGCCAAGTCTCCTATTTTTTTTATCGTTTAAATATGCCTTCGGGCTTATGTTATTTGAGTGTTTAATTTCCTTTTCCATTTATTATCTTTGTTACATGGTTGCTTACCCGGTAACGCAGGGGTGCAGCCACTTAGATTTTAATTGATCAGGTATCATCACAATAAAACTATAACCATGCCAAGAAAGAGGTCAAATCTTTCCCAATGTTCCAAAGGTGCTAAATGATTAAAGATCATAAGATCCCAACAATCTACCGAAGAGCGTTAGGAGAGACTCGATGCTGTTCGAGAACATGAGGCTGTAACTCGCTCCGCGGAAACTTCTTGGGATCGCGAAGCACGCCTGCATTCTCAGCGTATTTACGCATCTATATCCAGGTCTCTAGAGACCAGTGAAGAATATGTGCGCGACTGACCGCTGATCGTGAACATCATGCACTGTCTCACGAGTTGGAGACGTTCACGGAGCATGACGTTTGAGTTTTCAGCGTATATACGCATCGACTCTAGAGATAAGTGGGGGAAGGAGATGCGCGACTAACCGCTGATCGTGAACGTCACGCATTATATAGGCTATAATTTATTTTGGAAAATCGAACACCTAAAGTAAAAGAGATAAAAATGGTGCCATTGCAAAAACTATTCCACGTGAAGAGTGTTTTCTGCTGTGAGACTAAACGACAATGCCAAAAATTGTATGAACCTGTGCCCCAGGCTGTACATAAATGAAATCTATGTAATTTAATAGTAAAGATCTTCTACAACAAAAGTATAAAAGGCGCATATTGCTCAGCAGTCGTGGACAAAAGTTATAAAGGTTTAAAGAAACCGTTTTTGTACCTACCGGCTAAAGTATTTTTGTTTATTGTAAACATTAAGGTATAAACATGTTTAGATATCTGTTCCAGGCATTAATATACACAGTGTATTCGTTTTAAAGCACTGGGAGGGCATTATTTTTCAAAGTAAATCTATTATGGTTAGTATCATTTGTAGACAGAATATTTTGTGACATAATGACATTTGACGTTTGATCGAAGACTTGAGTGTTGCCAAAATAAAAGTAAAATAATGTTAGATTATGAATGCTCAGATTATTTTAAACTATTAATCTAACAATATTACAGTTCGATTTATGGATAAGAAAACAAAAAACACGAATAATAATGTATTACGTTTTAAGTTACGCTAACTTACAAATATTTAACATTTTAGGCCAGGTATGTGTTAAGATAGTTTTTCCCTGTTTTGCTCTTTGTTAATATTATATGGCAATGTTAAGGGTACTTTCAAGTGAAATAAAAAGAAAGATACTTTTTATTGTGAGTTTTTTTCCACGTCTGGTATGGAATGTTAGTTATCTTCTAAAATTCGTATCTTATTTTATTATAAGTATTTGTATTACAATGATCTCTGTACACTTTGGGGCACAAATTGGCATTCTCCTTTGAAGTACTGGAGCACGTGTAGTGGAACTGCAAAGCCCAGCGACAATATAACATATACATAATAGAAATGGCGTCTTAGCAAAAGTTGTTAAGTCTGATGGCATTTCCTGTTGACCAACAAAAATAAAAAATCTGGAACGTCTTAAATCGTCTCGCGCATCCCATTGTTTTTCCGTCCCCGGGCTATTAGAATTCGACATCAGACGTTTCAGATCTTCGATTTTGACGACCCCATCCGCGTACGAAGTCGCGGGCAGAAGCTAGTCTTTAATATGTACGTACTTATAAACATATAAGTAAGTTACATACGTTGTGTATGTTGTTTGTTACATACAAACAAGATTATTAAAGATAGTGGTACCACATAAAATAAAACTGAAATATAAACCCGATTACTTTACATTACCCGAAGTGTTGTACTACTGTTCAAATCCCCACATTGTCATTAGCCATGCAAACCAAAATATACGAAGCATTTTTTTTAAATAAATAAATTTAATGGAAATCTGTTATTCGACGGTAGTCGTGTTTAACCTAAACGGTGAATCTTACAAAACCTTTATTGAATTAAATGATAAGCATTTTTTGGGTTCCGTACCTTCAAAGGAAAAAAAACGGAACCCTTATAGGATCACTTTGCTGACCGTCTCTCAGTCTGTCTGTCAAGACCCTTTATATCGGGAACACGTAGAAATATGGAGTTGAAATTAAAACCATATACTCAAAACTTCAGTATCTTGAAACTGTAAAATAATCAGTTTGTGTAAAGAAAAGATATGTCCATTTATAAAAGCGTATATTTCGGAACTTCCAAGGAAATCAAAAGTCATAGGGTAGTTCTCGTTGACCTAGAACTTTGAAATTTGGCAAATAATATTGTCTTGTACTTTAAGTACAGGGACAAATCAGAAAACCGTAAACCTACTTTTAAATACATCACTAGTACGTTTATTATTTTAAGTAGGTACAGGTAATAAGTCGGATTGGCGATTTTAGACATACTTACTAAAATTGCCACTCGCCTCTTACTAGTGTGGTGTTCGTGCCTGCGTGCTGTATGAAAAGAGGCTGTATCATTCTTTCTTGCCTGTGTTTTTTTTTTGTTTTAATTACATATTTAATTTTCTATTTATCCAAGCATAAATGCTTTTTTTTTCTTTGCCCTGCAGTGTTATTATAACAGGCTATCAATACAATTATTACTTACAATCATCACGATCCACTGTTGTACAATGGACATACCTTTCCTAAGTTGTACCGCAAAACCCTTAGTTCCAGAAGCTCCTTTAATAAACATTAATGTGACTTCGGGAACCGAAGTTAGTTCAGGAGATGTCGACAGTAAATATTTCGACTGCATGCGTAGCATGAACACATTGAACACCGAAGAAACGGCCTTTGTCTACAGACGAATCGGCAAAGTGACAGATTATATAGACAGGAACCTCAATCTGTCAAATTTCTTTCAATAAACCTGCCTGCGTAGCATGAACACTTAATTTCTTTTCTTCCGAGACACGACAAAGACCGTTTCTTCGGTGATCATGCTACGCGTGCAGGTTGGCATTGTTCACCGTAGTCTGTCTGACTAAGGTTGTTTCTAATTAATGGTTCTAGTACGTAGCAGCATACTTACTACCAGCACTCGCCACCTAGAGACTTTCATGATGGAAGCGATGGCGACCACCAATTTACATCATTATGTGGGACGCCATCTTGTTTGCCACCCAAGTGCCGAAATAATGCTATTATGACTACAGTGTGATCGAGAGTGGGAGTTACATATGACCGATAGAAAGCACCATTGTTTTAGAGAATACATTAAATCACTATAAATTTAAAACGAGCAAAAACGTACATTACTCAAAAATACCATTATGAAACCATGTAAAAGTTATAACATTAATAGTGCTTATGCTTATTACTTTTTAGGGTGTGGTAAAAGCACGTATTGTCATTTAGTTTTTATTTTTCGCTGGAAAAAAAATACAAAATAAACAATTCCAACCTTAGTACCGGTAACAATTCTAGTTCTTTAGCGCAACTCGCTCTTATCATGAGGAATTTGCCTATTTGTTTTCTGCCCATGTTATTCATGTTCGGCTACAGAGGAGGCCGTAATGCCATAGGCATTTTCTACCAGTCAACCGTTAGTTGATGCAGAGAAAAGCAGTGGTAGGTGCACTTTTTCTCACGTTTATTAAAAGCCACATGTAAAATTACATAGCTAGAAAAGTGACGTCAAAATGAGACAATTGAGGACCTTGTGGCTAAATTGTACCAGCCGCATGGATCGATCGAAGGTAAAGCTACGCGTGAGGAGGTCGATCCGTGGATGGGTGACCATTTATTACATACCGAGACTCCTCCGTGCCTCGGAAAGCACGTTAAGCCGTTGGTCCCGGCTGTCTTTTGTAGATCTTTGACAGTCGTTACTTGTAGTCAGAAGCCCGAAAGTCAGACAACCAGTTTAACCAAGGGGTATCATGTTACCCAGTTACTGGGTTGTGGAGGTCTGACAGGCAGTCGCTTCATGTTACAACTAACCGCCTCAGTGACATGGACGTCCCTTACGGGCGCGTCTCCGCGTTTCACTATATACCTTTCTTTCGAGAGGTAACGTCTGAATGTCGCCAATTTAGACCAGTTTGGCGAATACTGGCTTCCCATGAGGCGACTGACCCCCTGTGTAAAACACTGGTATTCTGCTTCATCCGGTTAAACTGGAAGCCGACCCTATCATAGTTGGAAAAAGGCTAAGCAGATAATGATTGGGATAATGGCAAATAGAGATGTGATCCACGATCCCAAATTAATAAGAATAAAGTGAAGAGATTTAAAATACTATAGAGCGGGCATGTCAAGGAAATGTCATAGAATAACTTTGATCCCATGCCTCAGTAACGACATCTAGAATAATATATGAATATTGGAGCGGCAGCGGAGGGTACTAAAAAAAACTCGCAGGACACAAGTTTCGGACGAAAAATTTTGATCGTGATGTCCGGTCTATAGATATTAAATGTCTTTGGAATAAAGGCATAAAAAAGATTTTAGAATACAAATACGTGGTAATTTGGTACCTTAAATTATTGATCTGCCAAAAATGATTACAGATTAAAATCAACCCTGTAAATAAACACTTTCTAAAACTTTCTATAAAATTGGACAATTATTGAATAAGTTCTGATACCATAATTAAATTCATTAGACTAGATTAAAGACAAATCGCAGTATTCCGAAATAGAAAAGAAAATCTGCTTGTCCACTCAATCCGACACAGCGACGAAACAAGAGCATAACTGCATCCATCGCTCTAATGAGTCTTCAGAGCCCGTTTAAGTCGATTCGCTGCCGTCTGCTGCACAATAGTGAATCAGACACTGTGGAAAACGCTCGAGCTTCTTTGTCGTTTAATTATTTTGATTTGCATTGAAATAACTTAAAGAAAAGGTTAATTAGAGAGCTTGGTCATTGCACTGTTTGTTTTTTTTTTGAGTTTTTTAGTGAAGATTATGGCAGCCAGATGCTGACAGTGGCCGGTTTTACCAAAGAGTATTGTGTTATTTTGAAACTGTTCTGTGAAGGTGGCCACACTCGCTTTATGTAAACTACTAGTATTCTGCTTGGTTCAGAAATGTTTAGGCCTTAGAGATGAAGATGGCAATTGAATTGCTGTCTCGATGTTAACCTGTGAACTTTTACTTTTTACATTAAGATGACGAGCAATTTCCATTTAGAAGTTTTAATATGTACAATAAAATATAGGTTAAGATTGAATAAAAAAAACGATGTGTACTCGTACTAAGGCCCTAAAATGTTGTCCTAAAATCCGTCTCCAAACAAACTAACTCATACAGGTTGTACTCATAACGGCTTGTTATGGGTAAATCCGGCCCGTAACGTTATCCTAAACTCGCCAGCGCGGTGACCTGAACCAACACACAAATTAAATTCCTGCCATTTGATCGCGACCACACATTTGCGTCTAGATCTAATTAGCGGTTTATTGTAGTGGTATTACGGCTCACCGACGATCTGTGGTCGCCACCGGATTGTCACCCAATTACACTATGTTAATCTATTTGAACACATCATTAGTGTTTGAGGTTTCGAAATTGGACAGGCTACGAGTTTGGATTTTCGGATTTAGCCAATATTAATTTAATTATTTTTTTCTTTAAATATCGTGATTGTCTCGTTGGTTTAGTTGTCGTCAAGAACTACTGCTGAGCAGAAGGCCAAAGTGTTATAAAGTTTGTCCTTCTGGAATTTCTCAGAAGCAGCCTGAAGTTAAGATTCATGCTTGAATGAGGGAAATAGGCTTGCCCCCTATTTCATCTAACTTAAACGTAACAGGCGAAATGAGGGTTTCCTACCAGGTACACCTCTACCCAACCTGGTGATGTTATGTATGTATGTATGTATCCTTATGAGTTGGAGGTTTTAAATTTTTTAAATTTATGTTTTTTATGAGACTGGCCTGTTGGTCTAGTAGTTAGTAACCCTGACTGCTATGCCGGAGGTCGTGGGTTTGATTCCCAACCAGGACAAATGTTTGTGTGATGAGCGTGATCATTTGTTCTGTGTCTGGGTGTAATTTATCTGTAATATTTATATGTATGTATTTAGAAATGTATAAGTATGTTTATCAGCTGTTTAGTACCCATAACACAAGCTCTCAAGATTAACTTGGGACTACATGGCGTTGTGTGAAAAGTTGTGGAATATTTATTTTATTTATTTAGCATTGTAATTTTATTTGATAATTTATATCTTTTTTAGAACAGCCTCGTAAATTTTTATGATAATGCAAAATGACACGTTATTTAGACGATTTTGTTAATATGTAGATGGGTAGCTTAAACCAAAATAGACATCGATTTAATTTCGTAACCAACCTCCGTTTGTCTAACAAGATACCGTTGTTTGATGTATCGAACTATTAATTACGATAATGGGACCGACCGCCGGCCACCAGACAGAGATATGTACAGGTATATGTACAGTTAATAAAAGAGATAAGTTAGCAGGCGAATGATAACCTAGTGTTGTGACCAGCGGATTGCCAAATCATAAGTCTCGACTTGGAACCCAAGGCACGCACCTCTAACTTTTCAGATTCACGTGCGTATTGTTTAATTATCTCTTGGATCAATATTGTATTTGATTTTACGTATGCACCTTCAATTCAAGTCCCATTTATAATTCATTTTCTGTAAACTGTTATAAAAACTGATTCATTCAGTCCCGTTTGTCAGTGAAGAGTTTTCTTTAGAAACATCACACCGGTTTTAATTAAATTTTCTTCGCACAAACACGCATTTTTATCTTAGAAAAAACTTTAAGTGTTGTTGTATTTTTAATTTATTTAGTCTCTTTTGTAAAAGAGATCTTTTTTAAGTGATACGTGTATCAAATGTCAAAGATCGTGCGCTTAAAAGTTTATTAACCTTCCTAAGAATATTGTTACCTTTAAAGCACTACACTACAACCTCACTAGATACAGGTACCTACAAACATGGGTACATAAACTACTGCCTTTTTTCCTTGAGGTAGGCAGTACCTACAGAACGCCATCTCCTACGATTTTTTCGAGTTTTTCCAAACAGTTTCTCTATATCAACCTGGACTTAAGACACAGTTTAGCATCCCTTAATTACCATTTAATGCCGGTGATAAAATTTCGATTTTTACTATCATCTCCATTTTAGCCGTAAAATATCTTCTGTTGAATATGCCACCTCTACGGACCGGTTGGAATTGGTTTACATCCAGCTCAAATCCTGTGGTTTCCAACAAATCGGCTGTCCACCATGTGGGTGGACGTCCAACACTGCGCGTTCTGCGCTGGAGTAGTTTTCATTCAGACTTTACATCTCTATAGGCCATCTTTTTAACTATTTTGAATAGTTTTTTTATTAAAAGCGAGTAGTGGTGGCGGCCCCAACTTACGAACAGTAAGTCGTGGGTTCAAACCCAGGCAGGCGCTTCATCACTACTGCTCTCAAAAACGCTGAAGGAAAACATCGTGAAACCGGCATGTCCTAGAAACAAAAATTCGAAGACAGTGTGACATGTACCAATTCGTACTGAGCCCGCGTGGTAGATTATGGTCCATACGCAAAATACGCGCTTTGACGTGGAGTTGCGCCCGATAACTTTTTATTTATTATTTTTTATTAAAAAAAAGAAAGAAAGAAATATTATTTATTGGCAACACGTAAAAACATGCACACACTGTAAAACATAAAATAAACAAAAACAGTATTAAATAAATGGCATGTCTCACGGCTGCACGAGAATTGGCCTTCTGATCGCGTTTAGATTTATACCTGTTAGATTAAATGTTATACCTGTTACTGTCCCACTGCAGCGCTTGCCACTTCTCATTCAGAGAAGGCACGAGCATAGCTCAAGGCGGATTGGCGATTTCAGACCTATGTAAACTTTGAGTCCAGATTCCCTCAAGAAGTTTTGCTTGTTGATGTCAATGATGTTTAAGATAAACTTAAAAGAAAATATGAATTGAAAAAGTCACATTGGTACTACAAACTTTAACCTCTTTGCAATCACCACATTATGCGCGTTTAGATTAATTAACGAATTGCCGTCTTTAATAAAAAAATGTATCTAATGATTATGTAAAAACAGTCGAAACATGAAGCCTACAAGTTCATGTAAGTATTATAATCCGTTTACCGAAACATCGAAGATACGAGAACTTTAGCATCGAAGTTCATACGTTAAGTTTGAAGCTCGTTAACCGGAGTTTAAGACGGCGAAGTTAGCGGCCCGTACATCTTCATAACTTAATTTGTTGATTAATGATGTGGAATGGATGATGTGTAATTAATAAAAATACATAATTTTAACTAGCTGCCTCAGCAAACTTCGTGTCGCTTTTAAAAATACCTGTTTACATAACGACCTTCTACACACACCCAAAATATCATAAGAATTGGTCTACCCGTTTCGAAGGAATTTAGTAGCAAACACTGTGTCACGAGAATTTTATAGTTGGTTCCCGTTGACATTTGTAAGTAGATCTTTTGACAATCGTTACTGGTAGTCGAAAGCCAGTAGTAACTCTGACAACCAGTTAAACCAAAGGTTTCGTGTTACCCAGTAACAGGGTTGTGCAGGTTGTATGTAACGCCTTCTTTACATACAACCTGCACAACCCTGTTACTGGGTTTGCCTTCACCTAATCTATTTTTTACAGGATAGCACTGCAGATGTGTGACCATATAGGTAATCGAAACAATAGAACCATGTAAGAATCGTAGCAGATGGCGTTCTGCAAGTTCTGCCTACCTCAAAGGGAAAAAGGCATGAGTTTATGCGTATGTATGTATTTGTATAACTAACTCTTTGATGATAATAATAATTAATAATACTTATAAGAAGTAAGAGCGTGTACCACTCCTTACGCGCTATTTGGCTCAAAAAGTATGACTTTCTAACCCATTTATTTATATGAATTACTTATTGTACAAGTATGTTATTTACTAATAACAATAGAAAATATTGTCATCTAAATAGTAAAATAGAGATCGGGTTAGAGATTTCTTTATTCTCATAAGAATACATCAATTCACTTACATGAGAATATTAAAACTATACAAAAATTGTTTTTGGGCGTATTGTAGAAAGTGAGACATTTAAAAATATTAATGAAATAAAGGGTAGTCTTAAAAAAAAAATCACTTAAAGCAATGTTGGTTCAAACACAAATCAACAACAAGTTTCCGTACAACACAGATAAGCGTAGCTAGAAGTGGCTCAAACTTAGTGCAGTAGATGTGAGTTTTTAAAGATGTGGTGTTTTAGCATCTTTTTAAAACTGTGTATGGATTTTGTTTCTTTTATTTCTTTTGGTACAACACAGATAAGCGTAGCTAGAAGTGGCTCAAACTTAGTGCAGTAGATGTGAGTTTTTAAAGATGTGGTGTTTTAGCATCTTTTTAAAACTGTGTATGGATTTTGTTTCTTTTATTTCTTTTGGTAGTTTATTGTAAAATTGCGACCCTTCATACATAATGCTTTTTCTTCCGTAATTTGTGCGCGGCGGATATAATTGTATGTCTTGTTCACGTCTTAATTTCATTTTGTGTTTTTTTTTATTTTTTGTGATAGTAATCTTCGTGTGTATGTTTCCGTTTAGTATTTTTCGAACGAGTATGCATGTATTATATATGTATGTTTGAGTGATGTTCATTAGTTTTGTTTCTATAAACAGTGTTTGTGTTGGAGTGAGGTAGTCGTAATGAAATAGTGTTTTAAGTAGTTTGTTTTGAGCAGTTTGCAGTATATGTATATTTGTTTTGGCAGCGGAACCCCATAATTCAACTAGGTAATCAATATGTGGTTTAACAAGAGAGTTATAGATAAGATAGCGCACTTGATGTGGTAGGCAGCGAACTATACCCCGTAAGGTCCCCGTAAGTGTCTGTAGTTTAGTTTTTGTTTTATGAATATGAGGTAGCCATGTCAATTTACTATCCAACGTTAAACCTAGGTACTTTTCCTGGTATACCTTATTTATTGTTTTATTATTTATTTTTAGTGGGATATGGTTTCCAATTTTTTTGTTTTTGGCTGCAAATATCATGTAATTTGTTTTGTCTGCGTTAATGGTAAGAAGATTTTGCTGAAACCAAAGATTTAGTAAATTTAGATCATTTTGTGCGTCGTCTATAATGGTATTTAGGGAATGGCCAAAATAGAACAGGCATGTGTCGTCTGCATACAGTGTTATGACGCCTTTTAGGCCAATTTGATGGATATTATTAATGTATAGGAGAAATAGTAAGGGGGCTAAAATTGAGCCTTGAGGCACACCGCATTCTACAATTCTGGGATTACTTTGAGTATCACCTATCTTCACCACTTGGTATATATTTGACAAATAAGATCTAAATAAGTCATGTGCAGGGCCCTTTATACCGAGTTCATCAAGTTTGTGCAGTAATAACGTATGGCTAACGGTGTCAAACGCCTTTTTGAGATCAATAAATACGCCTAAAACTATTTGTTTCTTATCAATATGGAGTTTTATGTTTGTTACAAGGTCAATTGTTGCTGAGAGTGTGTTGGAATTTGGTCTGAAGCCATACTGTTTATCGTAAAAGAAGTTAATGGAAATCAGATACTTTTCAAGCCGGTTGTATAGAATTTTTTCAAATACCTTAGATAGCACGGGGAGAACTGAGATAGGCCGATAGTTTCCTGGCTCTGATTTTACTCCAGATTTATAAATAGGTGTAACTTTGGCGATTTTAAGATTATTTGGAAAGGTCCCTGTTTCGATACATTTGTTTAAGCAAGAGGTGAGTTCTACAAGAATTATGTTTGCAATGAACTTAATGGATTTTGTGGTTATACCATCTAAACCTGAGCTGGTGTTGTTATTCAAGTTATTTATAATTTTTAGGACTTCATCTGTTGTTGTTGGCGTGAGATCAATTAGTGTAGAGGAACCATACACGACACGCGTAGGATAGCTATCATAATAATGGTATTTTAGTGGAATTAGATTCGCTAGTTTTGAACCAACATTTGCAAAGAAGTCATTAAAACATTCACAAATCTCTTTTATGTCACTGAAAGTGCCATTTTGTGATTGCAGTTTTTGGGGGGCACTTTTTTCGAAAACTTTATTATACGATAGGTTCTTTATAAGACCCCACATTTTTGATGGCTGTTTCTTGCAGTTTGCGAAGGCTTGCATATAGTATTTAGATTTTGTTTGTTGGATACTCTCCGTTACTTGGTTCCTTTTGTCTCTGAATGTTTTTTCTTTCTGTTTATCATTTGGGTTGTTTTTGTGTTGATTCCATAGGGTATTCCTATTGTTTATTTCGTGAATTATTTGTTTATTTATCCAGTCCTGTCGTGGCAGATTTAGTGTCTTGGTTTTAGTAATTTTACTTTGTTGCAAATATTTCATCAACTTTTCTTGCAGGATATCATATGAACAGTCTTTGTTTAAATTGTGGGTTTCTGAGATGGTCTTATAAAGTAACTCATAGTTGATTGCTTGGAAATTTACTTTTTTTAATGGTTCTAAACGGTGATGTTCTAATTCACAGTATATTTGCTTATGGTCAGAAAGAGGTGTATCAATGATGGCCAGATGAAATTTATTTAACTTAAGGTTTGAGGAAATGTGATCAATAATACTCTTTGATGTTAAAGATTCTCTTGTGCAGTGAGCTTCGTCTATTTTATTTAGGATTCTGTAACCATTTTCTTGAACCACTTCCTTGTAGAGTTTTGTTGCACGGTCTGTGTTTAATAGATTGAAGTTGAAGTCGCCAAAGACTATACCACGTTTTTTTGAATACAGCTGTTGTAAGTAGGTTTCTAGAAAAACATTGACATTTGACTGTTCTGGTCTTCTATAAATTATACCAATGTCCAAATTATAATTTGCGATATGTATCCACAGATAATGGCAGTCATTTTGACATACTTCGTTACTTAGACTATGTTTCAGATCATTTTTAACAAATATTGAGACGCCACCTCCTCTTGTAACAGTCCTGAAGTTATAGTAGTGTGTGAATCCTGAAATCTGGAATCTTTTTCCTTCTTCATCCGATTTTATCCAGGTCTCCGTTAGAACAATGATGTGGAGGGGAGATGTGAAGGCCTGAATAACACATTTTAACTCGTCGAATTTGCCAGGTTTCACTATACTTCGCATATTGGCGTAAATAAATTTTATGGATTTTTTGGTTTGTTTGATGTTGCTAAAGTTGTGAACAATTTGGAAGGCAATGTTATCGGTATATGGATCAGTATTATCATTTGAAGGAAGTTTTACTGCTTTTAGTTTTTTGGCGGTATCTCCACGATTTTCGGTATACCGTTAGAATATTTTATTGTTAAGCTTTTACCTTCAACATCAGTTCGGCGTTTAAGTTCCTCTTGGAGGTTCTGCATGTATTTTCGCTGTCTTGGTGTTTGATCCGAGTACACTTTTATGTTGTTTCGGTTTATACTGCTTTGAGCTCGGAGTATGGTCTTAGCAATTTCTTGAGTTTTAAGGGTCACTTTCAGTGGGCGTGATTTTTCAATGTTATACTTGCCCAATCGCACAATCTTTTCTGGCTCTATATGACCACTATCTATCGATTTTAGTATATATATGACCTCGTTTTTATCATTTCTGATGCGTTCGTCCTTATTCGAGGAATTGGGTTCAGGAATACCACAGATTACAATGTTTTTGCTTCGATATTCACGTTCGTTTATTTCTGCTATTATAACTTCTTGAGTATCAGATGTGGAAGATGTTTGTTCTGTCTTTAGTAATTGAACTGAATGATTGAGAGCTTCAATTTTTTTTTCAGTTAAGGAATTGTTATTCTGCAGTGATAATAGCTCTGATTTTATGTTATTTTGTTCTGTAGAAAGATTTTCGGTAATTGATTTTATGCTGTGAAATTGATCCTTAATAGTATTTATATCTTCGGTAATTTTTTTTTTATATTTAAAATAAAATGAATAATACGTAAGATCAAGGAACGTCCTTTGGCCCCTGTTTCCTATAAATATGCAGTTCTAAACAAGAACACGATATTATTAACCATATAAACTAAAATATTCGCGCCAAAATACAACGAATACAACGGAATGAAGCTAAACTAAAAATTGTGAAATGTGAAATTCTTTGCGCGAGTGAATTTATGAAAAAAAAGAAATCTCTTTTTCCTTTTAAAATTCTGTTTGCTTTACCAAATTAAATTTGGAATAAACGTCTGAGCAGAATTATGGCTGACGGATGTTGGCTTTAATCTTAATAATCATTTATTTTATTTTCTTTATGTGCATTTTGGGATTTTATTTTACTGAGGTGTGCGTGAGAAATAATAAACTTTATTACAGGGATGAAAGGGGTTGAATGAATATCTGACTTGACCAATGTCGTTTAACCCGTTTCAATGTTTGTAAAGTGAAATCTCATGATAATGCAAGAAAAGTAATAAATAATAATAAATATACCATAACTTTCACACAACGCCATTTAGTCCCAAGCTAAGCAGAACTTCTGTTATGGGTACTAAATAGCTGATAAACACACTTATATATTTCTAAATACATACATATTATAGATAAATTACACCCAGACTCAGAACAAATGATCGTACTCATCACACAAACATTTGTCCTGGGTGGGAATTGAACCCATGAACTTCAGCATAGCAGTCAGGGTCACTAACTACTAGTATAGACTGTTGGTCTAACTGGTTGGTTTAACTGGCCTGTCAGGGTCACTAACTACTAGTAGTTAGTGACCCTGACAGGCCAGTTAAACAAAATTAGAAGAAATGTAGCAATTTAATAAACTAGTGGACGTCGCACGGTTTTACCCTCATAGGTCCCATTCCCGTGGGAATACAGGGATGAATAAATATAGCCTATGTGATCGGGGATCGTTGAGCTTTCCAACGGTGAAAGAATTTTTCAAATCGTACCTCTAAAGGCTAACCAACCGCTAAACCAACGCGTTCAATTCGCGTCCGCGGTGGCGTGCACGGTGGCGATTACTGTGCGCAAAAGTTATGTACAGTATTCCCAAATTAATAATGCACATGCAGATCTTCGCTAATTGTCGTATTCCCGGAAACACCCGAATCATTGAATCGTAAGAGCCCTAATTATGCATGAAGAAAATGCACTTAACCACTGTACTTATATACATATAGTCATCCGACACTTGGGGAATACGGCCGTTGCCGAACAGTGACGAATATTTCTATGCGCATTATCACTTTGGGAGAACTGTACACTGTCGCGTTTGTTCTTGCGTTCACCCGTCTGTTTTCACGTCATGAACTACAATGCTCTCTGATACAGATAGTGAAATTGAAGAAATTTTACTTATGTTTGCTCTTATTGAAGATGAAGGGGAACAAGAAAGGTAAGTACAACACAATCACAGCATGTCTAGTAAACGCCAAGTAAATAATATTGTAAGATAATGTCCTTTTTTCTATTATTCTTATAATCAGAATGAGATGTATCATATAACAATGGGTATTTGTGAACCACATTTATAATTTGTTCCGGTTCCATACTTTAAAAACTAAATAACACAGTTTTTCTCAACAAATAAATAGCTGCGTGCAGCGTCCAAACGTAACAAGCGCGACCTGCCGGTCGATTCAGTAAAAGTCACGCGGTGAAAACTTGAGTGAAGTGAACTGTCAATGCCTAGCATTAGTATGGAATGACAGCTCAATTCGCCCTCACTACGCCTACATTTTCACGCGGTGATTTGACCAGAATCGCACTGCTGATCGCCACCGCTACGCTGCACCGGACGCCGCGGCCAAACAGAGGACGCCTCGATGTGAACACGTCGCTACAAGTTCGCACGCAACAACTGATCGCCAACGCGCACGCCACCGCGGACGCGAGCTGAACGCTTTGGTTTGGCCTAGGCTTTAATTTTAAGTTTACCTATTCGTAACATACAAAAGTACAAATGTTTTCTCTTTATAATTTTAGTATAGATACAAGTCAATTTGTGTGCGAAAGTGCTCTATACACAACGCCTTGTAAATTGTAATCAATACTTGACGAAAAAATCCTATTTTAATTTCGCTTCGTACAGGTAAACAATGCTGTCCTTTACTCCACGTCCCTGTAACATCCAATCAAAAACAATGCATATTTGCATGTATCTCAACGTGAATTGAATCAGTAAACAACAGACATACACATATCTCCCTAACACAACACGCCTGAGAATATCGAATCTGTAGTTGGACATAACCGCCGAACGTGCCTGGAGTGGCATTGCTCTTCCCAGTCGTGAATTGTATTGTATACCGAGCGGCAACGAAGGGCACATCCTCGTTTACATAATGTGTGAGGAAAAGAGGCAAATTCAACTAAACGACATTTAAAATTTAAAATGAATTAAGGGCACATTAACGCCTAGTTAAAAGTAGAATCAAATAATGTATTGCAGTCATTAAACTCAATATCACGTCTGTTAACTTTTAATGGTTACATAGAAGTGGGTATAGTTACTCATATTTACCCATATAATAGTGGGCTAGGCGTTCGCCACCAATCAGGCCAAATCCATAATTCATTGTATAACTTCATACTTCTAAATTTTATTTATTAAAATTGTAAATTATTTATTTTGACAGCTTCGTCGGTGCAGTGGTCGCAAGCGCAAGAGTCAGATAATCCCCGGGATGTCATTGGACTCCAAATTGAAAAAGTCACATTGGTACTTGCCTAGATTTGAACCACAACCTCGTGCATGAGTTGTAGGCGCCTTAACATCTGGCCCATCATGACATGAACCTTATTCGTTTGTAATAAACTTTCAAAGAAATATAATAAACTGGGGTAGCTTGATATGTGGGGGATCTCTGAAGCTAAATCCTACTAAATATTATAAATGCTAAAGTTTGTATGGATGTTTGTTACTCTTTCACGCAAGAACTACTAAATGGATTTTAATGAAACTTTACAATAATATAGCTTATACGTGAGAATAACACATCGGCTATAATATATAAAGATATTGAATGAATTGTCTAAAATGGCCTGTACTGGCCTGTTAGTCTAGTAGTTAGTGACCCTGACTGCTATGCTGGAGGTCGTGGGTTCGATTCCCACGCAGGACAAATGTTTGTGTGTTGAGCATGGCAATTTGTTTTGTGTCTGGGTGAAATTTATCTATAATATGTATGTATGTATGTATAATATGTATGAATGTATTTAGAATTATATAAGTGTGTTTATCAGCTGTTTATTACCCATAACACAAGCTCTCAAGCTTAGCTTGGGACTAAACGGCGTTGTAAGAAAAGTTGTGGAACATTATTGTTATTGACGTTTTCTTTTCTCGGAACCCTTGGGTTCCGGACCTTTGGAAGGCGTACGAAGAACCGAAGCCAACTCACAGAGGCCCAATGTCATCTTCATGAAGTGAGGCACCAACCGCAGATCTAGATCTATAAAAGACTATGGCCCCTGCCTCACCAATGTTATATATTTACATGGATTAAATGACAGGGGGTGACTTGCACACTCAATAATGGCCCCTATAAAACGGCCGCTAGCACAAAGTGACGTAGCGACAAGAGGACAACATGTCCTGAGGTGCTAAAGGAGTGGAGCGGCATTCCACGGCTATCAGAACAATTCCGGAAGTACGGTCAAGATCCCTACCAGCACCTTACTGGAATGCTTCCTTCCTTCGAGCACGTTTGCTCTTGCGAATCTCCACTCTAACCGGCCAACTAAGGCAAGAAAGAGGTGGGAGCTCCGTTCCTCGTCAGAGTTCACTCTGGCTGGCCAATTAAGGTAAGCCAGAGATTAGGAACAAGACTTCTCCCGGTAGATCAGGTCCGTGGGGTCGCTACTGCCCAACAGCTCGCTACAAGCTGCCCTGTGGGGCAATTATATAACAAATTATTATTATTATATAACGATAAGTGTAAAGTAAATAGGTAAACATTCTGCCATCTGCGGGTTATTTTAGCGTGCTAATCCTGAGCAGACGAAGTCACGGGTACCAGCTAGTGTACCCATATTTCGCTACTATGTAGAACTTTAGTACTCAAGAGGGCATTGCTTTGCATTCAAATTGATGCAGGGTACAGCGTTATGATCATGAGAGTACAGTGTCTCCATAAAGTTTGCATTGTTGTGCTGTAGTTAATTGAACATCACACAGCTAAACTTTTTGATGAACCGTACTAATATGCTCGTATTAAAATATTTATCTATTTTTTAGGGTACCGTACCTCGGAAAAACGTATCCCTTATTGGATCACTTTGTTGTCCATCCGTCCGTCCTGACCTGTTTGTCACCGAAGGTATCGAGTTGATATTAAAACCAAAGACTTAAGTCTACAGTCCCTTGAAGCTGCCAAGGAATCAAATTTCTAATACACTCTCAAGAGAACCAAAATTTATAAGGTACTTTCCATTGTCCTCGAATTTTTACAAGTCATATTGTCTCATACTACTTACATGTACAGGATAAATGCGAAATCTATAAGTTTTTAATTGCATTTCACTCGAAATAGGGATTCCAATTTTAAAGTGGATAGATATACTTAAACTGATTTGGTATTAAAAAGAAACACCACCTATATACCAGCAAATTTGTACGGAACCCTCGGTGCGCGAGTCCGACTCGCTTTTGGCCGGTTTTTTTATGATTTAACTAAGATCACACGATCCTTTAGGGCGTCGCACCTCCGGTGACTGTCTTATCTTTCTTAACGACATGAGTTAAGCTACTAAATTCCGTCCAAAACGAGTAAATTTGTTAAATTATAATAAATAGACTGTTCATAAAAAATAAGAAAAAATATGCTGGTATAAAGAACGCTCTAACAATCATTGGCAAATAGTTGCTCGTTAAAGCCGTAGCCACTAGATCAAGGTTAAGTAACGCTTGCTGAACTGAAGCCGTGGATGGGTCACCATTTCAAGACATGTCATATTGTTGTCTTGTTATTAGTGTCTTATTATTCATTACTTTAAGCAACATTAGTTTACTGCCAACTGTGGAGGCTTGTAAATGGCTTGTCGTTGAACAACTCGCTATTAATTTTGTATTGTTAGCTGTAAGCCACCCAAAGAAAATAAAATAAAATAATTATCATGACCCCAATGACAATTTTTACGAATTCAGGTCATAAAAAAAGACTTTGTCTTTTGTGGGTTGTTTTTCATTTATCCTCTCAACGTGACCAAACCATCAAAGCGTACTCTTTTCGATTTGCGTGTCCTTATGTTAATACTAAAATATTTGTTACAACTTGAAGTTACATCTCCAGCAATATCCTAAGTTGTTAGCTGTTCAACTTAGGTACCTTAAATTACTTTTAAAGCAATAAAATTAAAATGGAAAGCAAACGGAATGGCTAAAGTTACGCTCATGGGTTTTTTTATTTCGATTTTCGTACTCCGTATAGTTGGTGAAACTTTTACTTCAAACGGTTGAAGCGAAAAGCATTTTACAAAGTAAATAAAATATTGCAGTGTCTGAAACTTTATACATAAAATCACTGGTCGTTGGTCTAGAAAGAAAGGAACAGAGAAAAAAAACAAAAACGTTTTGTGGACGCACAGAACATAAAACAAAAGAATTAATAATATAGGTAGATAAAAAAAAGTACAAGAACAGGTTAAAATATAAAGATAAGAAAAGTAAAAAGACCTGTGCGAGACCAAAAAGGCCCGTATTTATTTATTTGTTTAATACTTCAAGCACACAAATGTATATAGGTACATAGGCGGACTTAATTCCTTAGGCATTTTCTACCAGCCAACCTTTAGGTCATGCAGAAACAAACAGTGGTAGGTGCAATTCGGTAGAAATTTGAAGAGAAGTAAACAATTTTTTTTTATTTGTGTGTAAATAATAAATATGATAAATATCATAAAATATAATATAGGTAGACTGGTAGAAAATGCCTAAGGCATTAAGTCCGCCTTTGTACAGTTTTTTTTACTTGTGCATGAAGTTTTAATAAATAAAATAAATGAATAAATATATACACAAAATCTTAAACACATGAACATGATAATCATACCAAGGGAAAACATTAGCGCTGTGACGAAACAACAGTCATTTTTTCATCCAGCCATATCAGATCTCAGCATTAGCTGTGACATTTAAAAATATAAATACGGCAGCGCTGTCTAGTGGGTTGCTAGTGCTACAACTGAACGTCTTCTCCCAAAGAGATTTAAAATACAGAGCGGACATGCGAGGAAATATCACAGAAAAACTTTGATCTTTGATCTTAGTAACGCCATCTAGAATAATATATAAATTTGGAGCGGCAGCGGAGAGTACTTAGAAAAACTCATAGACTTGTGTCCAGCGGGACACAAGTTTCGGATGAAAATTTTGTTCGTGATGCCCGGTCTATAGGTATTGAATGTCTTTGTCTTCTCCTATGTTTTCGTGTGGTTAGTTACTAAACTAGTGTCTGAGCTTCAAAGTCTTGAGCATCGACGCCGAGTTGCTAGCCTGTCGGTTTTCTATCGGTTATATTTCGGAGAGTGTGCATCGGAATTGCACGATTTAATTCCACCAAGCCCTTTCCATCATCGGACCACCAGACGTACAGCACTGCGTCACCGGTACATGGTAGATATCCCAACCATACGTACTAAACGCTATGGAAACACATTCATTGTGCGAACAGCAAAAGAGTGGAATTCCCTGCCGGTGTCGGTGTTTCCTGATAGCTACAACCTAGGGATCTTCAAGTCAAGAGTGAACAGGTTGCTTCTAGGCAAGCGTGCTTCATCGTCGACCACATCATCGCTTATCATCAGGTGAGATAGTGGTCAAACGCGCGCCTATCAGCAATAAAAAAAAAAAATAGTACCGCCCATTTGGCCTCCAACTTGGCTTAATATGCCGTCGAACAGTATTACTCGGGCATGTCAGTTTCCTTAAGATGGTTGATATTCTCTGCCTAACCCGTTGGGGATTACTGATGTAACGTTACAAACAAAGAAAATGCTTGAAGATAAAAAAAAGGTTTTATTCTCACCATTTAAAATTACAATTCTGAAAACACAAAAACTTTTTCTGGGGTGGTTATGGGTGCACAGTGTAATGACCCTACCCCCTGAACTAGGCGGGAACCTGTATCTCAGGGGATATGGAGGTTTAGCTAAATACACTGCATACCACTAATATGTATTATCACAGAACGTTTGTGTGTCACTGCTATAAAGTACCTACCATGAAACTATAGGTTTCTGTAAGTATATTCCTCTTTTAAGCCCTAACGTAGTCATACAGAGTTACTAGCCCATTCTTTTCCTTACTTCATTCCATTCTTTTGGAACAGGGCAATAAGAATAATTCTAGAATTTAATTAAACGTGGAATTTGAATTGATAATAGAATGAAAAATTAAAATAACCTAATTGTTTGAATAAAGATGTCATGAGAGAAAGGAAGAGGTTAAAGTGCCTACCTCTCATGCACGAGGTTGTGGTTCAAATCCGAAGTACCAGTGTGACTTTTTGAGGTAATTATGAACAAAAACGTGAGGAAACCCAAAAATTTGAACCCTCTTATCTACCTTGAGCAAGCGTGGTGATCAATGCTCGTACCTTCTGAGTATAAGAAGAGGCCTCCGCCTGGCAGTGGGAGAGTAACAGACTAGTTTTAATTTTTTTACATTAAAAGAGAGCATTGTTATTATCTACAACATTTAAAATAAAATTAAATCGCCATGAAACAGCACTTATTTTCGCATAGGAGTAATAGGGTCAGATTAAATTGTTATAACTATAACACTGCATTGCTTTCATCATTCTGCCAATTAGGCCCTCATCTGTCAATAGTCCATATCAACGTGAATGCAAAGCAATTGTCAATTGTCACTAAATAATGTATTGTTCTATCTAAACGTTAATTACATTAGCATGGCTCATTGTTTATTAACAATACTCTAAACGCGCCTGTGAGTTAGTACCTACCAGCTGTAATTTACGGCGTTCCGGGTACTCAGAAACCCAAAAGCTTGAGAACAAGTCTTGTCATGAAGTATCTTGTTACCCAGTTACTGGGTTGTGGAGCTTAGACTAGCTGTCGATCGATACTTCCACTCACCCGGCCCGCAGCAGACGCACCGGGCGCAGGCGGAGGGCGGCCAACGCCCTCTTACAGCCCCCCTGAATGGGTCCAGGGCGACGGACGCGGGGATGTCCGCCGCCCCCACGTACGTGGACCCGAGGTGGCGGCGCGTCGTGTTCACGCGCGCCCCTCTTAGACGTCGCGAGGGGAGTCTAACACCTCACTCCCCTCGCTGACTTGGCGAGGCCCGCGGGGCCGGCACCAGTCGGGGGTCGCGGAAGTATCTTCTGTTCCCGTGACCCCCGGTGCAGGTGTGAGAAGGAACACGGGATGGTTCTTAGTCAGTAAGAATCTGACAGACCCCTCCGCCTCCCCGGGCGGGGGACATCCATGAGAATTTTCCACCCCTCAAAAAAATAAAAAAAAAGCTGTCGATCGATGTAAAAAGCTTATTTAGCTGGCTACGGAAGAAACGGACAGATGTCTGACGGAAGATACGTCGCGTATCATTGGTTGTGAAACGCCAGAATAGCCAATAAAACATTCACACTTTCACACTCAACCGATGATGCGCTAGAGCGTCGAGGTACAGTGTCGCATACGCTCGGCTCATCTTTCGTCAGATATGTACCAACCCATACATTCATTAATCAAATGAAAACTTTTTTCAAACTAAATAAAAATAATTCACCTCGGTTTATACTGTCAAAAGTAGTGTTAAAATTGAAGATACAGTTTGCAAAATAGCAGCCTAGCCTTTTGTTAGTACACTTTTGTTATTAAAATCTTATATAACTATGTTAGTATCACTTCACTAGCACGATATTACGTGCGTTCTTGTGGAATTTGTCCGCGGAAACGACGGAACACCACATCCTGTGGCCAAAAACTTTCATCCAGCACCAAATGGAGCATACACGTTGGGATGCGCACCACAAACGCCTTGAAATTGACGTTGCGGCGCGACTCCAGTAGCTGTGCTCTTGGCGTGTACTTTAATCTCTGGCGCAAGTACTCCTCGATGTCCTTAGCCTCAGTGGTGTAATGCAGGCGAGAGATGTACACCGGGGTGTTCGGCTTCGCGGCACGCAGCTTAGCGTAGGGCTCAACAGGAGCCTTGCCGGAGCGGTTCTTACAGCTTCGCTGACGGCGTTTCCTCCTTTGCACCGTCACAAAACACGTCACGTCACCGTGGTTGTAAAGGCAGGTGTGGCGGGTGTGTTTATGTGTATGAGGAACCGAGAATAAAGTTCTTCATCCCCCATAAATAACATTGGAACGGTTTATTGGACGACCAGCGTCAGATAGCATCACCTGTCTGGCATGAATGCTGAAATGGACCTTTTTGGCGCAGCCGTGAAGCACACAGCACATGATGTGTACCTACTATTGTATATTTTCTATTGTTTCATAAATTATTGTGTGTATGTTGTGTTTTGATGACTGATGTCAAATAAATATTTTTCTTTCTTTATAAGAATAAAGGTCCTCTTAACAGACGGGTGTTGTGTCTGGCGGGCTACTACTGCCCGACAGTAGTTATCACGATTTTGTATAGGTGCAATCGTGTGGATAACTTTAACCTCGCTTTATGACACCTGCCATTCAAAATCAAAATATCAAAAGTCATTTATTCAAATTAGACTGAGAATCAGCACTTTTGGAACGTCAATATTACATAAAACAGCCCCCAAAAAGCCCGCCCTTCGCCACTTTCTAGTGTTCTTGCTGGGAAGAAGAAATTGCGGAACACACTCCCCAGCAACACGGCTGTCTGATAACTTAAAATAATTTTGAACACTAATATAGTGTAGCGTTTAGTTTACACTCAATAAAACAAACTGAAACAAAATATAATTATATGTATATAAATGCCAACCATTGGATAGCCTTCGAATAAATATTTTTATATAGACATAAAATAACAATACACCGTTAAGCCAACCCATATTTCGGCCGGGGATAAAAGACGGAATCCCCTATATCCGGTCCTAAATAAATAATACGATATTGTGGAAAAATACTTTTTACACAAGAATTTATCACAAATAAAAGTTTCTATAGGCTTCTTAGAATTTCATGTGAGTATTTTTTGTGAATAGAATCGGGCCTACATTGGTGATATTTCTGTTAAATCGAATCTCGGCCCTAAGATTCCCCAAAGGTTGCTTCTGATATTTGAAATAGATGGTTATTTGGAAACATAGTGACATAATATCACGCCTCCATTTCTCGAAGCTTAAGCAGAGGTTTGCCTATCTTATCTCTAATATCTAAAATTCTCGTCTCGCGAAACGGGTTGACCGATGTTTATGAAATTTTGTGTGTTTACATTCAGTAGGTCTGAGAAAGGCGTAAATTAATAAAAAACTAAATAAAGTTAATAAATTATAATATAATATCAGACGTCCCGTGGCTTCACCCGCGTAGGTTCCGTTCCCGTGGAAAAACAGGGATAAAAAGTAACCTATGTGTTGATCCAGGGTGTCAGCTAACTTCATATCAAATTTTATTAAAATCCATTTAGTAGTTATTACGTGAAAGAGGAACAAACATCCATCCATCCATCCTCACAAACTTTCGCGATTATGACGTTTATTTCGAGAATGTTTGTTACTCTTTCACATTAAAACTAATGAATGGATTTTAATAAAATTTGGTATAGAGTTAGCTGACACTCTGGATTAACACATAGGCTACTTTTTATCCCTGTATTCCCACGGAAACGGGACCTAAACGGGTGAAATCGCGGGTCGTCTGCTATTTATAGATTAATCACACCCAGACACAGAACACAATGAGCGTGCTCACACAAACATTTGTTTTGAGTGAGGATCGAACCCACGACCACTGGCATAGCAATCACCACTAGACCCACAGACCTGTCAAACGGCAACATTTTGACAGTTACGACTAAGCCCCTCATCATGGAAGCCTATTATTTTTATCCGAGTACATATCTAGTCTTCGGTGTGACACTGAGGTTTTTTTTTGGAAAAAGAAAGAAAGAAAGAAACAAAATACATTTATTGGCAACAGATGGATACACGCACATTAAAAACACACACATCACATTTAAAATGAAAGTTCGTGAACATATGCATGTGGGATGTTAATTTAGAATGCATGATTATTAGATGGAATGTAGTAATATGAACGCAGTGATGGATGAATGAGAGAGTATGAATGTGGGAAGGAGAAAGAGGAAGATTTAAGAATAAGAAGGAAGGAAGATTAGGAAGATTTAAGAATATTTTAAATAAGGAAGAAGGAAAAAAGGATGACGAGCGAGTGTCAAGAAGTAAAGACGTTTTTTATTACCTAAGAAATTATAATATTTTTAATAAAGAAGTTGAAAGATATTTCCATTTTTATTACGGTGGTCCATACCCCTACATGCATAAGATGTTGGCAGGTTCATCGCTGGGTTGATTGGTACTCTGAATAGTTGTTCGATAAAATCGTATTTTTATCTCTTTTAAGTATATATGTATCTGTGTATTTATTTTGTTTTAGTATTTACCTATGTATCTGTGTATTTATTTTGTTTCAGTTTGTATGTATCTGTGTATTTATTTTTATGTGTCACTTTTTGTCCTTAATTTTTACCCTGTTGCACCTACCTCGTTTCATCTCTGCACCACCTTAAGGTAGACTGGTAGAAAATACCTAAGGCATTAAGTCCGCCTTTGTACAGTTTTTTTTACTTGTGCATAAAGTTTCAATAAATAAATAAAAAATAACATAATAACAAAAAAAAAGACACAAAAATGGCATGTCTAACGGCTGCGCCAAAGGCTCAAAACTTAATAACATTCTACTCGACCTGGGCCTCAAACCCTGAGTCCACGATCGGCAGACGCATTTGCAATGACTAGACTACTATAGTCCTTTCTAGTGTCCATTCTGCAAAATTTGAGTGTATTTCATAGAATGGAAACAAAGCTTTGTCAGGGCTTTTGTTTCAGCTATGCGATTCACAAATTTTTCATGTGTTTAGTGTTGTTTTTTTTTACCAACGTTTATTTAGTTGAGTGGAGTTCTATAAAGTAAGATTGAGTTTCAACGTTTAAAGTAGTAGAGTGATGAAGTTTAAGTTCTACCTATTTCTGGTTTATAAAAAAACTTATTTTTAAAAAAAACCATCAATCAAGGACAATATAGAGGGTCCGGGTTGCTACTAAGATTTCAGATGGAAAAATTCAATGACGCTTGACATTTTTCATAAACTAAGTTTGGCACAACTTTAATCCACATTTATTAAAAAGGGGGTCGAAAAATTACAACACAGTTCCAACGAGTTATGCTAATTACGACCACGGTATCTACACCAAACATTACAATAATTTCCGTGTTCAAACACAAAGTTAGGCATTTGCAATTCAATTGTCCACAGTATCAGAACGAGCCCTGGGCTAAACGATTTAAGGCTGGCACACACGGGGTGCAGCTGCAGTACTACATGTGGTAAAGGCTAGTGGACAACATTTTAGTTTTAGTCCCTCATCTAGATTATTAATTTATATTTTTTTCACGGAATCAAAAAATAACGGTAATACAACGAGTCAAAATGTCGCATGACATCACTATCCTGTGCAGTTTATGCTGAATAATGACGTCACAAGCTCCATCTCCATAACTTAAATGCGCTTTATCTAAGTAGTTTCCAACAATTTGAAAAAGCCAAAGAGATTTAAAATACTATAGAGCGGACATGCGAGGAAATGTCATAGAAAAACTTTGATCCCATGTCTCAGTAACGCCATCTACAGGGTGTTTTTGAAATTGTGGGCAACATTTTCACAGGTTTTTTTACCCATGAATATGATCAACTTTCATTATGGGACCAACTCGGAAATTGCGAAAATAAAAATCAGCTGTTCCATACATTTTAGTCGATTAGGTACTAAGCTGTTGCATGCAAAACCTGTTTTTTTTTTGCATCGCGTCTACCTATGAATATGATCAACTTTCATTATGGGACCAACTCGGAAATTGCGAAAAAAAAACAGCTTTTGCATACAACAACTTAATACCTAATCGACTAAAATGTATGGAACAGCTGATTTTTTTCCGAAACTCTGTCTGTGGCTTTGGCGGTTTTGTTTTATTCACTACTAACAGACGTCACGCGATTTCACCCGCGTAATTCCTGTTCCCGCGTGATTACAGGAATAAAAAGCCTATGTCATCCGGGAATAGTGTAGCTTTCCACCAGTGCAATCATTTTTAAAATTGGATCATTAGTTCCAAAGATTACCCCCTACATACAAACTTACAAAAAAACAAACAAATTTTACCTGTTTATAATATTAGTATAGATTGATCACCGGCTAGTGCTTTTTTATGAACTCGGTGGTATTCAAACTGATCTTTTCGTATTTTGTAACGGAAAATAGGAGCACATTAACCAAAGACTGAGACATGGGATCAAAGTTTTTCTATGACATTTCCTTGACATGCCCGCTCTATAGTATTTTAAATCTCTTTGACATTAACAAACAAAAAAAAACATTAAAAATCATTTCATAGTACAACGGAGTTAAAATAAAATACAGCCGTATTGAAAACCTCCTTCTTTGTTGCAAGTTGGTTGAAAATGGATATAATTATGTAGGTACGTGATTAGCGGTCAGATGTTAATTTGTAAAACATACATAATTAACATATTCTCATTTTAGCAAGCGAGTCAATGAGAGAGAAAGTACAAAATTAGATCCAAAATGAAATAAAGGTGCTATCAAAGTCAAATTGTTTCCGTGGACGAGAGACCTGCAAATTGTAGTGTTGCCACAAAGGCAGGAGCTCAAACGCATTCCGTGTGCCCCAGCCATTAGTCCAGCACCCAACGCATGCAAATTATTCAGTTTAGATTGCTAATGCGTATATTAAAATAGTATGTGTGTACAAAGTGCTCTAATTGTGCAATTTTGATCACTACACGCCTGCATAATGCGGGTTTAGTCGGGGTTATTTACTGGCTAATTGTTGTAGTTGCAAATAATAACATCGTTTTATAACTCTACTAGCAACTACAACAATGATTTATCTCATTCCTGCATTGGTTGCTGGTTTGAGGTAATGTACCTGTGGCGATTTTTCAAGGTCAATTTCTTACAGCGGAAAATAAAATAAAGGAGGTATTCGTATGACTTTAAACTGATCTATTTAAAACTTCAAGCACACAAATATCGGTACAGAGTCGGACTTAAATGCCATTGGCATTTTCTACCAGTCAATGTTTAGGTCAGCGAGAGACAAACAGTG
Organism: Euplexia lucipara; assembly: GCA_921972225.1. Taxonomy (NCBI): domain Eukaryota; kingdom Metazoa; phylum Arthropoda; class Insecta; order Lepidoptera; family Noctuidae; genus Euplexia; species Euplexia lucipara. The sequence continues at coordinate 5,926,521 of OV179145.1, read as the reverse complement.
GTAGGTGCAATTCTGTAAGAAATATATTTAAGTAGATTATTTATATGTATATAAATGTAAGTAATAAATATGGTCGTAGTTTTATATGTAGGTGGTTTTCTACGGAACTATTTATTTAAGTCATTAAATTAATCTTGTGTTCATTAGTAGAAAGCTACCATTATGTCTGAATGTAAGATGATGATGTAAGTTTTTATCCCAGGAAATGTTCGAATAGAGAGGAAATGGCCATGGGAACGAAGCCAGTGGAAAAAGATAGTAATTTACTAACGCAGACAGAGCCGGTGTAGCTATATGTGTGGCTATGTTAGTACCCACATGAATAAAGTACAATCCTGTAAGCCTCAGACTCAGCCCCCGCAACTTAAAACTATCCCCAAAGAATGGATGGCAGTTTCATCCAATATCATATTACAGGGTTACCAATCACTAGCCAAAACGCTAATATTACAAATATCGAGAAACGCCACCGAACAACCCTATACTCGTACCCACCCACCTTATGTAGCTCTTAGGGCCTTTTTATTATCACGTGTGTTTGCACCCACGTGTGGGACACGCCCGCATGCTTGCTGCCCGCAACCTATAGTGCCATACATTTTTACATTATCATGCGTGCAACACGCACGTGGGACGCCAGTGAGACGTGACACGCATGCTGGTCTGGCCACAGAGTACCTACATTGGTCTGGCCTGCACGCGGGCGCAAATACGCATGACTAAAAAAGGCCCTTAAAGTTATGATTTATCAATGTTTATAGTGTACAAATCAATGGGAGGAGGTTCTCAATTCGGCTGTATTTCTCATGTGTGTTACCGTTTATTCTGCTATTAATTCCGCTGTCATTTCATACTAATGCTACGCATAGAGAGTTCTCTTCACTCGAGTTTTTTCGGGTCGACAACCGGCTCAAATGTCTGGATGTCCAAACGTCTGGATTCCATCTTAGAAGTTCCTTATTTTTTATTTTTTTTCTTGTGGCATTTAAATTCTGCACAGCTAGTCAACCCTAAAGCTCTACGAACGCAGTATCCGGAACAAGCTTGAAGTAGTTTCAAACTCCGAGAACCACTTTTGAAAATTTTTCAAAGAAATGAATTCAAAAGATTTCCATTTCAACGTTGACAAAGCTTTAGTAAGTTTCGCGCCCCGAGAGAATGGAAGCCATGCCTTTTATTTCATAATATGACTGTTGTAAATGGATTGCGGTAAAATTAATTTGAAGAGTTAGCAGCTAACCATTTTGTTGAAGTCGCGGTCTTCATCATTATTTTCTTCTGATCGTAGGCCATAGGTACTATGACTTGTTAAAGCCGATATTGTTGAGTCGTGAATAGATTTATTATATATTTTTTTTGTAGAACAGTCAATTATCTTTCGGTAGGTACAGACGCCAGCACATCAAGTTACCCCAATGTGTCAAATTTTCCCAATTGAATATGAACCTTATTTTTAACCGACTTCAAAAAAAGGAGGAGGTTCTCAATTCGGTTGTATTTTTTTTTTTTTTTTAGGGTTTGTTACCTCAGTACTCCGTCATTTATGGACCGATTTTCAAAATTCTTTTTTTGTTTGATAGGGTATAGTTGCAGATTGGTCCCATTTGTATCAAAACTCATATCTGATGAGGGATCTTCGAGGAATTGAGGGAACTCCTCAAAAAATATAGGCACACACGCACCGATTTTAACATTTTTAGTAACAAATCAAGCATTTTCTTTTAGAAAGTATCATTTGGTGAAGATAAACTGATGCAGAAGACAGGCAACGGAACTCTTCGACGCATAACAGCAAATTATTCGCGATTGCTATAGTCAGATGTCTATGCTGAGCTTGTGTATTCCCACAACATAACATTACGCCATTCTATTTTAAAAGGGGGCGTTAGAGATGTACAGATTAATGTTTAGATATAGAACTTCTTTAGCAATTGTTATCCAATTTCAATGATTCTTTCAAGTTTTGAAAGACTGTTTTACATACAAAGAAACTAAAAATTACAAAATAAAAACTTTTTTACAAAAAAAACAACCGACTTCTAAAAAAAAACACTAACAGGTGAAAAATAACTCTAGTTTCGGAAGTCGGTGGCCAATAATGAACGAAACAAAACCACCAAAGCCACAGACTGGAGAAACTAGAGTTATTTTTCACCTGTTAGTGTTTTTTTTTAGAAGTCGGTTGTTTTTTTTGTAAAAAAGTTTTTGTTTAACATAAAGTTGAAAAACGATCAAAGAAATTTGACAAATTGGGGTAACTTGACGTGCTGGCGTCTGTACATCAAGAACCTTAATATCGTATTCGTATAATCATATGGTCTGATTGTCCTCAATCAACAATTAATTTAAACCTGTTACCCGGTGAACTGGCTTGTGAAGGTCGAATGCAGTTCCATGTGTGTATGTGTGTGTTCACCATCAATTCAGCTGCATTCGGTTAGACTGGAAGGAAGCCGACCCTAACGTAGTTGGGAAATGACTGTTTTGTCATCATCATTATTCATCATCTATGCTGACGATATAACATCAAACATTGATAGAAACAGAATAATATACATAAAAATGACTGTGTATATTTTTTTAACCCTCGAGGCAATGGCATGTGCTTCAAAACGAAAGAATATCTAATGAGCCGTTTGAAGAATATCAGCCCATTTTGTTGTCTTACAATATCAGTCACATAAATCACCATGGCCCATCTTTTGTCTTGCGCCGCGAGCCCCAACACGCGTGAGGATCTTATGATTGCGTTGGTGGATGGTGTTGCCGTAGCCAAATTGCTCTGGGCTAAACACACAATTTAGAAATTTAGTCTCATTGTTTGCCATCGTCACGCTAACAAGGAGTCAGGTAAACATTTTATTATGTCTTTTTCTCTTTGCACATTCTTTCAAGAGACCGCGCATTGGCGCATTGAATTACGAAGTGGCATTGAAAATTAAACTTCGCCACCTCGACTCGACTTTGAAGAACTTTATTCACACAGTTGCTAATGTAAAGTAGAATTAGCGGGGATTCAATTAAGCCAACACGAACTAGCTCCCACTAAAGAAACTCTTGAGCGGTGTAAGTTAGTTCAAGTTAGAAAGTACGTAGGAGGTACGTAGGTAGTTGGTCGACGAATAGAAATAGACGTTACGTCATTACGTAGAGTGCGGGGCAGCGCCAACGGCATCCTGTCTATGATAGCGAGCAGGCTGGATGTGTGTTTGTGAACCATTGCTGCAAGGTTCCGGCTGAGTCTGTCACCTTGCAGCAATGATGTCACAACCTACTTCTGTTTTTGTTATTGTCTTTGTATATTACTAACGTAGTTTGTAAGTATTACTAACACTGTGAATTACTGTTACAGCAGTGATAGCCTAGTGGTGTGAGCGGCGGAATGCCAAATCACAAGTCTCGTGTTCAATCCCAAGGCACGCACCTCTGACTTTTCGATAATCACTTGCTTCACAGATGGCGCCAGTGCCACGCTTAACATTTGCTCCGTATATTTTAATCGCCAAAAATATTAAAATCATAGCTTAGCCCCAAATTAATAGTAAAATAGGAAAACAATAGCATAATAACTAAGTACTAGTGTTATCTTAGCCTTATATGCAAGTACAGTGCTCAAATTCCCGTTTTAAAAAAATAAGTGCAAGGACGAAGTTTGTTTAGAACACAGTTTGTTTACATTTCGAACCCTCAAATTAAAACACCCAGTGCAGTGAAAAACATCAAATCCAAGTGCAACAATGAAACAATTCTCATATCAAAGTGTCTAATTAGTGTTCCTAAATGATAATTTAAAAAAAGCAGTGACGGTTACGGATTAAAAACAAAATTCAAAAAACGACGCTTCAACGAACACTTTTTGTTTGGGAAACAATTGTTTATTGAATACACTTATTTGAGCTCATTTTCTATCGTCAATTTGGCTCGATGCTCCTGACAGTGACTTGTAACGTCAGATGGTTCAGGTTCCATCCCAGCATTTTACAAAGACTTTTTGTATTTTAAATCACTAAATATGATTTGTTGTTTTAAATCACTAAATAATTTGGACAAAAGTACAAAATATTACATAATTTTACCAAAATAATTCATAAACTATAATTTTGACAAAGGCGCATAATGATGGAGGACTTTGATAACGTAACTCGTAGAAGACCATTAAAGAAGTGCAAATCGCTTGATAAAATGGACATGAACATCTCCATTAACTCTTCTTACTCGGATGAATTCTTGAGTAGTAAACTGGATGCTTCTTCAAACATTACAGCATTAAGCCGAGACGAAATGGACACCGAAATAAATAAATTAAAAGCGGACTTACAATCTACGCAAAACGAATTAAAAAATGTCATTCTCGAAAATGTAGAACAGAAAATACAGATTGCCCAACTCTCTCAGGAAGTACAATTATTAAAGCAGTTTTGCCAAAGTCCACAAACAACTTTACCCCAGTCAACCACACTAAAACATAATGTCAAGAAGCGTCTTACTGAGGCGTTTAAAAACACCCCTCTCATGATGCAAAAGTCACCGTGTGATGAAAACTTTCCTACGCACACTCATTCATCAGTTCATCAAGAAAAAAATATAATTTTACCAAAAAGAAATATACCTACAACAGTTCGTTCTTCTGAAAAAAGTGTCACAGAGTCAGTTTCAAAAAGCAGAGAATCATTCGAAAACAGTATAGACATCCCTTGTGCTCAAACTTCTGCACTACTAAATAAAACTGATTACCAACTGTTACAAGATACAGAAGTCTACAATGCAACTGGTGTTCCAAAAATTATCATTTTAGGTGACGAACAAGTACGAGGTTTTGCCAGTGAAATAAAGATACAGAGGGATGCAAATAAATGGAATAACGTATATTCTGTATCAGGAGTTTCAAAACCCAATGCAAATAGTACACAAATATTATGTAAAATAGACGATTATATAAAAACCTTGCACAATGATGATATAGTAATACTAGGTATAGGAAGCAATGATAAAAACCCTTACAAATTTCTATCAGAATTGATTCCGACCCTTCATAAACTAAGAAAGAACCAAGTATTTATACTGAATATTGTCAATAATCCCTATTTGAATGTTAATTTGTTAAATCAAAATATAAAATTGTTTTTGAAAAATTTTCCTAACTGTAAATTCATTGATACAACCAAGAATATATATTGTCATAATAATTATAACTATATATCCAAAGAAATGCTTTGTTATAACCTTAACATAGAAATTGATAATATAAATTTTAAGAAGATTATGGACACAGCTTGTACATTAAAACACACTCGCACTTCATTGAGCCCAAACATAAATAATAGTATAGGCGTTAACAAAAAAGGAACAATCCCGTATTATTTCAAGGTACAAAAAAAGAACCCCAACCAGCCATTAAATACTAATGAAGCTGTTACAAATACACCGAACCCTAATAATCCCAGAGAATCAATTTTTTTTCGAAGTTAAACGTAAATGTACACTATTTCACCAAAATATTGCCGGTATCTTAAACAAAACAGATTTATTAGAAATAACTTTACAAGAACTGCATGCAAAAGGTACGAATATTGATATTCTATGTTTTACAGAAACTTTTATTAAAAGAGGATCAGAAAGTAACTTAATACTGAAAGATTACAAGCTAGTCTCATCTTTCTCAAGACCTCACCAAAGGCGAGGTGGAACATGCATAATGGTTAAAAAGGATCTTGAATGTAAGCCGATATTTAACTTAGTTAAGCCTTTATTAAATGATTTCGAATATTGTGCAATCGAAATTATAACTCTCAAAGTGTTTGTCATCTGTATTTACCGCACTCCAAATTCAAACTTAAGTTTGTTTTTAAAAAACCTAGAAGATATTTTAAGGAAAATAACAAAACGAAATAAAAATAACGTAATACTATGTGGGGATTGGAACATTGACGTGTTAAAGCGAAATAACAATTATAAAGAATTTGAATCTATCTTGCAAAACTTTAACATTACTAACCATATCACTAAACCCACAAGAAAATCATCATGTATAGATCTCATCGCAAGTGATATACCTACGGCTCAGTCTCAAATACATATTCTTGCATTATCTGATCATGAGACCGGGCAGTCTATTTGTTTCTATTCATCTGTAGATACTACAAAATGCAAAAAACAGTTTTGGTTCCAAAAGAGAAGAGATTTAAGTCAAAGTAACATAGAAATATTCATATCATGCTTATCTTCTCTTTCCTTTTCAGAAATATACGAGACTGATGATACTGACATAGCATTTAATCATTTTCATGATATACTATCCCTTTTTTATAATCTCTGTTTTCCCATCCTAAAAGTAAAAATTACAAACAAACCAGTAAAAACTAAATGGATTACAAAAGGAATAAAAAGATGTTGTGTCAAGAAAAGAAGTATGTACCTAAAATATAGACTACTTAATTCTAACAAAAATCTACACTTAAAGAACTACCAAAATTACACTCGAATATTAAGACGTTGTATTTTACATGCCCAAAAAATCGATAATACTCAGTATATACTTCAATCGAACAATAAATGTAAAGCAGCCTGGTACATTATCAAAAAGAATAGTAATGATCCCGAAAATAGCGCCGAAATTACTTCTATTAAGACCGATCAGTGCACGCACACTCATCCCGATGTAATTGCCAGCAAATTTAATGACTTTTTTATTAACATGACAAACAAACTAAAAACCTCTAATTCTGAAAAATACATTGATTATAAACATTCTATCACTGACATATCAGACAGCATTTATTTAACTCCAACTAATGAAGATACTGTGTTTAACATTATAAATTCTTTAAATTCAACTAACTCAACCGGCTATGACGACATTAATACAAAAATTCTTAAACGTTCCTCTAAATATATATCTCACCCACTCGCCCACATTATTAACTTATCATTATTTCAAGGATTATTCCCCACCCGACTTAAATTTTCTATAGTCAAACCATTGTATAAAAAAGGGGATAAAGATGACATGAATAACTATCGCCCGATTACTCTGATACCCGTAATTTCTAAGATTTTTGAACGAATTATGTACGATAAACTGCACTCCTTTGTAGTAAAACATAAAATTTTAAAAGAGGAACAGTTCGGTTTTAGGAAAAATAAATCGACAACTCATGCATGTTTTGCTCTTATGAAAATGATTACTTCTAGTCTTAATGAGAAAAGGCCAATATCATCTATATTTCTCGATATGTCTAAAGCCTTTGATTTTGTGGATCACAAACTGCTTCTTTTCAAATTGAATCGTTATGGTATTAGGGGAAACGCGTTAAACTGGTTGGAAACTTATTTAAATAACCGCCAACAATGCACAGAGATATCTAGACATACATTATCAGAAAAGAAAATATATCGATCCGCCTATCGTCAAAACTCCTGTGGTGTTCCCCAAGGCAGTATATTAGGTCCCTTTTTGTTTTTACTGTACATCAATGATTTACCAAACATAACCCCATATTCTTGCATTCTGTACGCCGACGATACAACCCTTAGTGTTGAACTCACCAATCAAAATATCACTAAATACGAAAAAGAGATAAATGACACGTTGAACAAAATAATGGATTGGCTAAGAGACAATAATTTACATGTCAATATTAGTAAAACCAAGCTCATCCAATTCCAAGCTTATAATAGCAAACGTCACCGATTAGAAATAAGATATGCAAATGACGCCGTAGAAGAGGTTGATAGTGCTACTTTTTTGGGAATAAGTCTGGATAAATATTGCAACTGGAAAGTACACATTGAGAAAATATGCACAAAACTGCAAAGATTTGTATTTGTCTTAAACAGACTAACTCGCGTAGCTGGTACCAATGCAGCACTTTACGCTTATCATGGTTACGTAGCATCAGTTCTCCGCTACGGTATTATAATATGGGGCAATTCTGTTGACATTATTAAAGTATTCCGAGCCCAAAAAAAATGTATTCGATCAATAGCTAAAGCCCAACCACTAGAAAGCTGTGTCCCACTCTTTAAAAAATTAAAAATATTACCACTCCCATCTTTATATATATTTGAACTTTGTATCTTTGCACATAAAAACAAAGCACTATTTCTAGGACACAATGATGTTAATGTAAGAAAATCCCGAAATACACACAAGCTATGTGTCCCTCAACAAAGAATTTCACTATTTTCTAATAATTCTTACTGTATGACAATTCGCATTTATAATAAGTTGCCTAACATTTTTAAAACCCTTAACATCATGACATTTAAAAAGAAATTATTTAACTTTCTCTTGCATAAGTGTTACTACACAACAAATGAGTTTTTAAATGAAAAGTTTGATTATAAATTTAAGTTTGATGACGATTTGTCTCTAAACCCCTAATTATTGAATAGCATTTACCTATTATAATTTATCTGTGAGTTGCTGTTGACATTCCATTATTTACATTGTATATTAAGTTAACTTTTTTCCTACCCTTGACCTTGTTTAGTTTGTACAATTTTATTTCTTAGAAATTTAATATTTGTACGCTGGAAACAGCAGAATATTATGGACGTCATATTATGTTAACATCTTTGTAACAACAATATTCTGACAAATAAATTTTATAATTTTTATTATTATTATTATTATTCAAAAACGGTGAAGGAAAACATCGTGAGAAACCGGCATGCCTGAGAGACTATTCTCGACGGCATGTGATGCCAAGTCAGAGGCCCATGGGCGGCATTAAAACTCTGACACCAGGTTAGTTACTAACCACAGGATATGAAGAAGACTGTTACAAACACTGTGAATTTTGTTACTTGATTTTATTTTATTTTTTTACTTACCTTATGGCGCTGTGAGTAAATCATTTAAAAGGTGACGATTTGCATTGATGTCAAATATATGACGGTAACATTTTTTTTTTATATTACAAACTAGTGCTTGACTGCAATCCCGCCTGATGGTAAACAGTGATGCATTCAATGATGGTGAAGCGCACTAGTTTATTAAGTGCCTATTCACTCTAGCCTTGAAGACACCTAAATTATACTCGGACGGGAAGACCGCAGCAGGCAAGTTGTTCCAGTCCTTCGACGTACACGATATAAACGACGAGGCAAAACGCTTTGTCTGGATTGTTGAGATGCCAACGATGTATGGGTGGATACCCGCCGTACGCAGTTGTCCGATGGTGGAAAGGTGATGGCGGAATCAACTCATGCACAACAAGTAAACTATGCAAGTTAGTTATTATTTTTTTCTAATTTTCGGAAATCGACACACTGATTAACAACCTCAACAACCTTAGTCCTGCAACACTGCCTACCGCATACGAAACATTGCGATACTGTTTTTTGAAAGTGGAATATTCAGAAATACAACTCGCGATATTATAGGATTTTAGTTACAAACATATACCAATGACAAAATTAATAACGTTTGTATTGTATGGATGTTTGTTACTCTTTCACACAAAACTTTAATTAATGGATTTTAATTAAACTTTACAATACCTTATATTACTTATACATAAGAGTACTTAATACATAAGCTATAATTTATAAAGACATTGTTTGAATTCTCCAGAATATAACGTTAAGTGTTCGATCAATATTGATCGAAGCGTTAAGTCTCAAATAAGTACGAAAAAAATCTTCCATCTGCGAGCTATTCCGGCGTGTAAAAACTGTTAGAGTCACACTTTTTTGATGTAGGTATTATGAATATGTTTACCTTAAATAGTCCTACGTAAAATCTCACAACAGCATAATTATATCCATATTTTGAAGAAGGAAAGAAGCTTCATCATAATTATATAAGTAGGTATACAACTAAGAGAGAAATTTAACAAAAGGCACCATTGCCCTTGGCTTTTCCCATAACTGAGCCCATAATGAAAATTTTACTATGGCTATGAACCCAGACACCCGTTAATTTTACATTTTACGATATAATGTATCAAAATCCTAATATTGTGCTACGTTTTATGTTGGTTTAACAGCTGACTTCGCCGAGTTTTATAGTGCTAAGCGCGAAAATCGTTCACGATATTTCGAATTACCAGCCGACAGTGGTAGATAACGGTGGAGGAGCTTGTGGCCAATTATAACAGCCTCAATTGTCGATAGAAGGTTAAGCTACGTATGACGAAGTTGGTCGGGCAAAGTGTTATTGAGTTTTTCCATCTGGTATTTCTCAGTAGCAGCCCGGAGTCTGGATTTGTGCCCGATTGATGGCAATAGGCTCGCCCCCTATTACATGGGACCTAAACTTAACTGGCGAAATGTGGGTGTACTACCAGGTACACCTCTGCCTAGCCCTTCGGGGATTACAGGCGTGACGTTATGTTATGTTATGTTGTTGTTAAGTTGGTCCGTGGATGGGTGAACATTCATATGTCGGAGATGGCTTACGGTTAGAGTTGAATCTTCATCAAAATCAAAAGTCATTTATTCACTTTAGGCTGAGGATCAGCACTTTTTTGAATGTCGAATTTACATAAGACAGTCCCCCAAAAAGCCCACCCTTCGCCACTTCCTAGTGTTTTTGCTGGGAAGAAGAAGTGGCGGAACAAACTCCCCAGCAAAACATCTGTCTGATAAGTTAACACATAGTCGAACATGATTATCACGTCGTTATCGGTTACAAGCAGAAATGTTTCTTCAGGATAACTTAACCGTTACATTTTAACACTTTACAACGAAACGAATGACAGTTCCGGGACGTCTTAGCTCCACTGCGGTCGGGCACTGAATGTCGTCCTCGCTGCAGGCTTAAAACATCACGACTCGTTTTGGCGCGCTTGCGATTCGTTGTGTCCGTACTATTGACCGGATCCGACACATACATAACAAGACTCCTCCGTGCCTCGGAAAACTCGGCTGTCATTTGTAGACCTATGACTGTCGTCACAGACAGTCACAAGCCCGAAAGTCTGACAACCAGTTTAACCAAGGGGTATCGTGTTACCCAGTAACTGGGCTGTGGAGGTCTGACAGGCAGTCGCTCCATGTAAAACACTGGTATTCAGCTGCATCTGGTTAAACTGGCAGCCGACCCCAATTAGTTGGGAAAAGGCTAGGGAGATGATGAGTCGTTGATAACGGTGTGCCTACCGCGAATACTTGACGCTAACGTTATGACAATACTGATGTTTTTTTTTTCAAAATACTAAACTTGTTAATTAAATTCTTAAGGGACCACAGAAAAGTAGGTATCCTTACGTCTAAAACAAAAAAAGTGTCTTTGAAATAGGTCCATAAACGATAAAGTTCTGAAAATACAACTGAATTGAGAACCTCATCCTTTTTTAAGTCTGTTAAAAAAAGTGTTTTCAATTTTAATATGGGTACGATCGTGTTATGACATCGACATGACGACTTAAATTTCCCTGCATTTTTTTTTATTTAAGACAAGACTCTATAGAGCTGCCATCTAGCCAGTAATGCAAGCACAATTTGCGAAACAAATGAACGCACTTATCTCAAATTGCAGTATACTTTACATAGAGGTCGCTTTTATAAATGTTGATAATCTGTGTTGATTATCAACATTAATGAATCCAAAATCTAAAATATTATGGTTTGTTTACCAACATGAAATCGATGATGGTGTGATTCAAAGGTTTACTTTCCTAAATGTTCCTTAAAAGTTAATTGAAAGAAAACATAAATAGACATTGACATCTATATCAGAACTAATTATCTACATGACATGAATAATGAAACTATATTTTCTAAAACAAATGAAGCATGAGTGCTGGTAATGAACTTACAATTTTTTTAATGTAAGATTTTTTTAAATCTTTGTTACTGCACGCTAACGTCGACATTTTTCGCTATTGAGCAGCAGCCGCTCATGAAATACTATTAGTTTTATGAATCTCAGGTCGAAATAAAGTTAGTTTTTCAATCTAAGGCGTGTAATGTAAAATCCAACCAAAAAAAAATGGCTTTTAATGTAAAATCCAACCAAAAATTATTTCCTAAGCTATCAGATAGAATTGACCGCAGTCGACGGCATGCCAATATGTTATGTTCAAGGCGATCCAAAACAGCACTGATGCGTAATAGTATTTTTTGTATGGCTCCAATAATTTTTGATCACATACCAGAATCAATCAAAATGTTAAACATTAATCTATTTAAAAGACATTTCAAAAATTTTCTCGTAACCAAAGCCTACTATACACTTTCTGAGTTCCTGGAAGAAAAGATACTTGATACGGGTTATTGTACATTCGTCACAAAGTAAACTCGCCACGAAAAAAAGTATGTGTAAACTCGCCACAACTTTATTTTTATGCAAAAATATCCGCCATATTGTTTATTACCGTACAGTCAGCAGAAAAATCAAACAATAAAGAATAAAACGTTATTTCTTTATTTTTCATAATCACAGAAAGTCACATGAAAATCACAGTTCTACTTACAGCAAAAAATATACGCTTATATTGTCTGGTTATAATACGTATTATAGGCTCATAGTCATAAACCATGAATCCTTGCAACTTAATTTTTTTTTAAGTTTTCTGTTTATGGGCACTATCTCTATCTTCTCTTTTGCGTTCGGCAAATTGGACGACATGATATCAGCCAGAATTCCACACTGCCTGAAGACCCGTCTCTATGTATATTGGAAATCGCATTATGAAGTTGAAATTTGTAACCAGATTGATTATACTTTCTGTTCATTTCTGATACTCTGGTACTATTCAAAACAACAGTCATAATTCAATTTAAAGAACCTGTATGTCTCTTTAACATAATTGACCAAAAGTTGCTTAACACTTAGTTCCAGTCAATATTTGATTACCTGGTAAAAAATAAGACAGTTGCGCTTCGATGGTTGCGCTTAAAAAAGGTTGCGCTTCGAGAAATTTCCCCAAGAAACGGCAGGAGAAGTGCAGGGCGTCCTGCGGCGAGATGGACGGACGACATTGTTGCCATTGCAGAAGTACCTACCATGGATGAGACTGGATGAGAGGACTATAGCAGGCCTATGGCGAAGTAGCAGTGGGTGAAGTCAGGCTGTAGACGATGATGATGCATGTGCAGGAGCGCAGAAGAAAGATTTTAGAAATAAGTTTCATTTCCAGCGCCAAAAATCAATAACTTTGTTTTCTATCAGTACTTTATGCAAAAAATATGTACCTATGCAGACTTGTGACGAGTTTACATATACTTTTTATGCATGTGACGAATTTACTTTCAATGTATGGAGTTAACAAAATGTGACGAGTTTACTTTGTGACGAATGTGCAATAACCCCTTGATACGCTCACTTGAAATGTTTTATTTGTGTTTGTTCTTTTTAATGAATCTGTATGAATACCCATTATTTTAATACTGACATCTGACATCCAATTATTAAATAATGTAACTTTGACATAATTATTATCATATTATTTGACTAATGTTTTATGTAAATTCAAATTATTTTATTTTATAGTTGTCAATAATAAGACATTCGTATCATAAATTCCATGTTACTTCAATTAGAATTGTAATATTTGCACGCCATAAAATGTGGCAAACATGTCTGGATTCTTTTCTTTTTTTGTTATCTTGCATGCACGTTTATTGTTATTCTTGTATGTGAACACATGTTTTAGCAAATAAATATCTTATCTTATCTTATCTTATCTTATCTTATCTTATCTTATCTTAATACACTGCAGCGGACAGTCCGAACACCGCTCATGTGTGCGGTGCTGCGATTTTTATCTTCACATTGTCGCATATTGATTTGCATTCAAGAACCGCAGGGTTATATGCACACTCACGCCACATGATGTCAATTTGGAGGTCATAGGGTGAGTTCCTCACTTAATACGTATTTCCGTACACCAAGTGTATTTTAATCACTCTTGAATTCCCTAAAAGGTTAGGCAGAGGAAACCCATAGAGCACTAAGATTACGTCACTGTGGAAGACTAAGTTATTTAGTTAAAAAACAAAATTATGATTGATTACAGTTTTATTGTATTGCAAAAGGTTTACAGGTACTCAATGTACATTTTATTTACATTTCTTGTATGGGTTTCACACTTTACGTTGTATGGATTTCTCTTTTACTTATGAATAAAATTGTCATGTAGTTTTAAACGTTTTAAAAGTTAGGTCGGCTTATCCAAGGATATCTGCTAAGTTCAAATCAGCTAGCAACTCGTTTCCCACCTCCTGCACGGTGTCACTCAAGACTTTAGTAATTTCCTCCTGAAAAAAAGGAAAAATAAAATGTACCTTTACAAATTATCTAAGTACAGTGACCAGCACATCAAGCTACCCCAATGTGTCAAATTTCTTTGATAGTCTTTCAACTTTACCACTAACAGAATAAGGTTCACATTCAATTGGGGAAATTTGACAACTTGGATTAGCTTGATGTGCTGGCGTCTGAACTATTCGAAAAGGTGCCCACGTTAACTTGACTGACCTAAACGATGGAGCGTCACTGACCAGTCGATCGACCCAGCAAGTCACCCCGTGAATACTTGAGTGAAGTGAACTCGACAATTCCTTACAATAGTATGTAAAATCCGCTATCATTTCACCTACATTTTGACTTTTAGAAAATCAGCCGTCTATTTCTAGACTGACAATGAAAATTTACATTACTATTATGAAATTGATAGAAAATAGGTTAAGGCGCCCAAATTTCATGCACGAGTTTTTGGGTTGAAATCCCGGACAGTACCAATGTGACTTTTTCAATTCACATGTAATCTTAGACATCGTTGAGATCGGTGAAGGCAAACATCGTGAGAAAACCAGGACTTATAATTGAAATAAGTCTGAAATTGCTTGAGCGCTTTGTGGCGATCAAATCTCATGCCTTCTTTATGTGAGAAGAGGCCTTTGCCTCGCAGTAGGACAGTAATAGGCTAGTAGTCTTATTATTTGGAATCATAATAGAGAATCGAGATTACGTCCCCATTTGAAGTACCTCCCTCAGTCTTTTTTTATGCCAATGCTATCGATAATTTATAATTATTTCTAAGTATTCGTCATCATCATCATCATCATCATTTCAGCCATAGGAAGTCCACTGCTGGACATAAGCCTCCCCTATAGATCTCCAATAAGACCGGTTGGAAGCGGCTCGCATCCAGCGCGTTCCCGCGGCCTTAATGAGGTCGTCTGTCCACCTTGTGGGTGGACGTCCTACGCTGCGCTTGCCGATACGTGGCCTCCACTCGAGAACCTTTCGACCCCATCGGTCATCAGTCCTCCGTGCTATGTGCCCTGCCCACTGCCACTTCAACCTGCTAATCCACTGGGCTATGTCGGTAACCTTGATTCTTCTACGGATCTCCTCATTTCTGTCTAAGTAGTAGTACCATTATTAAACTGCCAACTATACCCACTTGATATCAATAAAACAAAACACTAGAAACGAATAATACAATACAACTTTACCTCATACAGTTCCAGTGCTTCTGGCACGAAATGCTTCAAGAATGTGTTTATGAATTCCGACATTGCGGGGTCATTCATCAGCCCATTGATTTGAGACTGAAAAGAGAAGGAGATAGCACTTAGGCATAATTTCTTGATACACATCGTGAGGAAACCGTGAAGTTCCTTCAGCTATTTTGATATCTCCGTTGAAAGTTCATAATAAGTGATGATCACGGGGCTTAGTATTCAACGATTAACTGCCAAAAAGCTACGAGTAGTATCATATTGGCAACCATCAGTGTGTATCAAGGACGTCATGCGTACTCGCAGAGATGCCGTACCTAGCCTAAAAGTCACCGTAACTCAAAGTCCACTCAAAAGTGGACGAAGATATACAGGGTGTAACGGAAAGGGTATATACATCCGAAGGGCACGGATTCTCTTGGTGATAAGAAACGACATGGCAACGTTTTTATACATATACATACATAATTGTAAAGTTAAGCCCGCCCGCGCCGTCGCGCCTTCGTCGGTTAGGCAGAGCCCGATAGGTCTGTACTAGGCGCGCAGAACCCGAGATAGATATAATTGAACCTTGCCGGACAGGATTATGACCCTCATAATGCGGTGACACGTTTGTTATGATTTTGCATTTAAAAAACTGTCGATATTAAATAATATCGTGAAGTTTCAAAGTTATTAGTTGGGAGCTGAAATTTTGAGGAAAGACTCGTTATTAAATATTCTGTTCACCCTGTTTGTATGTATATACCCTTTCCGTTACACCCTGTATACCATACTTGAATAAGGAACTACCATCATCAACAAATAGAATCATTTAAGCTGGAACCGTCTGAATCATATAATCCACTAGATATTATCATGTCAGAAAATCCATCCGCTGAGGATGTCTCATTTAAACGTCCAATGGAAATGCCATATAAGACATCTGGCGAACCACGTGACTATTTTCCTATGGTCCCTATTAATTCTCAGTTGTCATTAAAGTACGGTGTGTAATTGAACGCCAATTTTTCATTGGTAATGATAAGATATCCCTGCTGCAGGGCTAGCATGGCCGGAGATATTCTTTCCACGGGGAGAGGATAAAATACTATTCCCCTCTGTCATTTTTATCCACCCTCCGAGCATGGCGACATGGGTGGATAAACTATTCACGGGGATAAACCAGGGGAAACGCTTGTCCTCGAAATTATTGCTATTAAAAGAAAACTTTTATGAAATTACACAATAGTCAAGAATGTCAAGTAAACCAAAGTACTTTCATCGTTTTATTACATCTGTACTGGATATTTATTTTGTTTTGTTGTCAATTGGGATTGCTCGAATCGCGAAATCTTTCACTAGTCGCCATGCTAATGAGTATCCACGTCTAATGTCAAAAAGTGATACCTATAATTCTCTTTCCCCCTGTTGCCGTGCTTTGGCAGGTGGATAAGATAATTGTATCCCTTGTCACTGGAAATAACCGGTGGATAAAAGTTATATCCCCAGGCCATGCTAGCCCTGCTGGAATGCTTGAGAGATAACTTTCGACGGCGTTTAAAACCAAGCCGCTCACGGGCGGTATAAATATACTATAAAAAAATCATGTGCGGCCAAATAAATGCTGTTCTTTTTTAGGGTTCCGTAGTGAACTAGGAACCCTTATAGTTTCGCCATGTCTGTCTGTCCGTCCGTCCGTTCTCGCTTAATCTCTGTGACCGTTAGCACTAGATGCCGGAAATTTGGTACCAATATGTGTATCAATCACGCCGACAAAGTGATAAAATAAAAATTGGAAAAAAATGTTTTAATAGGGTAGCCCCCCTATGTAAAGCGGGAAGTGATTTTTTTTTAATTTCAATTCTAATGTGTGATATATTGTTCGAAAGGTATTTAAAAATGAATAGGGGTTTACTAAAATCATTTTTTGATAATGTCAGTAACTACGGAATATAATTTCTGGACTAGGTTTGCAGTAAAATCGTAGGTATATGCAAGCATTTTGAACACTTATTGTGACGGACGGGAAACTACGGAACCCTACACTGAGCGTGGCCCGACACGCTCTTGGCCGGTTTTATTCTTTTATCTAATTAAATGCCCTAATGTATAAGTGCAAGAAGATTGTTCTTACCTCAAACGCTTTCAAAAATACTTGGACTTTGCTGCTCGTGATTTGTATAAATAAGCCATTGCCAATGGTGACTCTTGGACCCACCACTAAGGAACCTGTAACTCTTGGCTCGATTAATTTGATTCTGAAAAAATAAACAACACAAGGGTAACAAGGGTAAAGCCATGTCGTTGTCGCGATGACCCAATGGTTGGGTTTCAAGCTCGAGGTCGCGGTTACCGATTCGGTCTATAATGGGCTTTTTGACCAAATTTTTAGTCCGTCGATTACAAGAAAACATTTGACACGTCATTTTTTCTGTTACAACATGATGGAAAACTGCTTAGATTAAGCGCATTAAAGTTGAGGAGAGGGGGCTTGTAACGTCATTACCTAGTATAAACTGTACTGGCTAGTGACGTCATGCGACATTTTGAGTCGATGTTTGGCCGTTATTTTTTAATTAAAAAGAAAAAATATGTGTCGAATATTTTCTTGTAATCTAGACAAAAAATTAAATTTTGTCAAATAGCCCATTTGAATCAAGTCTTATAGTTGCTGTTGCTGAATTGTTGCTTAGGCGATGTTTATCTTAGACGTCAGGGACTTCAGTAAAAGGAAAACATTGTGAAGAAACTTGGAGTAAACATTATTTGTAGTATCGCCTAATGGAATAGAATAGAATAGAATACTCTTTATTGTACAATACCATAAAAACTTACAAATCCTACTAATATTAAAAACACGAAAGTTTGTGAGGTTGGATGGATCGATGTTTGTTATTCTTTCACGTAAAAACTACTGAATGGATTTTAATAAAATTTGGCATGGAGTTAGCTGACACCCTGGATTAAGACATAAGCTACTTTTTGTCCTTGTATTCCCACGGGAATGGGACCTACGCGGGTGAAACCGTGGGACATCTGCTAGTTATAATATAAGGGCTACATAGGGTGATGAAATTCATGATTGTCAAATTTCTATAACCTATAGTTATGTCTATCTATACATACATATTTAAAAATGTTATGTTGGTTTGTATACGCTTCAAAACTCAAAAAGTTCTGCACCGATCGATTTTAACCTGATATACAATCCGCATCAAGGATTGTTTTTATCTATTTTTATGTTATTTGTTTTAACCATTCAATCACAATGTGCCACAGCTAAGCGTGGCAGGGCACAGCTAGTTACACATAATTTTACATTTTATTATGAGACAAAAGCACTGTCATACAATAAGGTCGTTAACTGCCAAAGAGGAACTAAGATAAAACATTTCAGTATATCAGAGTAAAGAGACTTACTTGGCATCTCCGTTACCAAAAATTTTAGTGCCCGCTGCAGAAAGTATAAGATCGTAGTTGGCTGAAATGAGAAAGAATTAAACACTTAGACAAAGTATTCAAATAATGTATAGTATTTATAAATAAATATGCCTCATGCCAGAAAATTGTGGATAAATATTAACAAAGTCGATCGAAGGTTAAGCTACGCTTGACGAGGTTGGTCCGTGGAGGGGTGCCCATTCATTACATACCAAGACTCTTCCATGCTTAGGAAAGCACGTTAAATCATTGCTCCCGGCTGTCAATTGAAGATCTTTGGCTGTCGTTACGAGTAGACTGAAGCCTAAAACTCTGACAAACCAGTCTATCTAACCAAGGGGTATCGTGTTACCCAGTAACTGGGTTGTGAAGGTCAGATAGGTAGTCGCTCCATCTAAAACACTGGTATTCTGCTACATCCAGTTAAACTGGAAGCCGACCCTAACATGATTAGGAAAAGGCTAGGCAGATGATGATGCTCTAGATGTACTGATGCCAGCACATCAAGTTACACCAATGTGTAAAATTTTCCCAATTTAATATGAACCTTATTCTGTGTCGCATTAAGTTGAAAAACGATCAAAGAAATTTGACACATTGGGGTAACTTGATGTGCTGGCGTCTGTACTAAATATTAGGAGGTTGTGGGGTGACACACCGAGCTAGTTTTTAGTCAGTAAGAGAAGGTTGAATTCTCGAGCAAGTCAAATTGCTATCCATCTAGATTTATTCAGAAGCAGCCCAGAGTCTGGCCTTGTGCTCAGTTGATGGCAATAGGTTCGCCCCTTTGTTACTTAGTTTGCAAATAAAACTTTGACTTTGCCTAATGACTTTAAGTAGGGCTGAAACACAATAGGTAAAATGTGCTGGCTGAAACGTAACCCTTGGGTTCTAGCAGGCGTGACATCATTACACACATTAATTGAACATATTAAAATCAACTACCACAACACAACAATCTGTATTCTCTCTCTCTCTCTTTCTCTCTCTCTCTGTCACACGCACTCTCATCTATTTCTTTAATTCCTCATCATCAACATCAGAAAAATACTAACCAGCGTCAATATCCAGGACTGGTACGTGTATGTCGAAATCAATGCGATACCTGACAGGAATTATGGAAGCACTGTTGACGGTCAGTTTGTTCACCACGAAAGTGCTTAATTTCGAGACTTTCAGGCCATTGATATCTACGTGAGAACTGGAAGAAAGGGGTACATTAAAAGTATTAATTTGTCTTTGCTTAGGAAAACTTATCTTAGGAAATTTTTGAAGATAAATGTGGAGGTGTTACAAAAGTAAAGAACGTCCAAAATAATGATGGAAGGGTTGAGTGAATGATAATGTGGGTTTCTGTAAATAGGTTCATACAAACACTTTGACAAGCCAATTTTTAGCTAGAAGATGAGGTCTATGTTTCACTATCTGACTACTCTGAGAAGAAACACCGAAAGAAACTCAGAGGTCATAGTCTCTTTTAAAGTCCAGACATTATCTTGGTTACATCATGTAAGAACTATGCATATTAGTGTCTGAAATGTCTGAAGATTAGTGTATGAAGAGGAGGTTACTATTGAGATGACGGTAAACGTGTGGAAAAAGAAATAAATTGTGGTAAGATTATGTTGATGAAATTAATACATGGTGGAAAGGATATCGTCGCACTCTGGACACCGTTGAGTTCAATACATTGTCATGAACTCCCAGCTTGAAATTTTTCGTCGACTTTTCCTCTCATGCACGAGGTTGTGGTTCAAACCTGGGCAAGTACCAATGTGACTTTTTCGATTAATATTATGTACTTTCTAAGTTTATCTTAGACATCACTGTCGTCGGTGAAGGAAAACCTCATGAAGATACCTGCACTTATCGTTAATATATTTAGTTTGAAATCGCCAATCAGCCTTCAGCAAACGTGGTGATCAATGCTCTTGCCTTCTCAGTATGAGAAGAGGCCTTTGCCCTGCAGTGGGACAGTAACAGGCTGGTGTTATTATTATTTTCACCTACCTCTTTTTGGCAACAGAAACAAAATGATGGTTGAGATAGATAGATATTCATCAAACACGTGAGGGACATCCAGATTAAAGCACATTCATGATTTCTTACCCGGGTAAAGTCAAATCATTTTCATTCAGATGCAAATGTTCAACTTTCAAGGGATCTAGAACTGGTACATCGTCAGAACCAGTAACCATAGTCTTCCTGAAGTCTTCCAGTAGTTTGAGAATCAGATTTTCGAGGTTACTGTTTCTTGCCAACCCATCTGTAATTAGTTTCATTATTATTGATTAGACTAGAGGTAGTTGTTATTACCCACTCCTATTACCTACTCCAAAGGGCGCGTGCGCATCATATTTATAATTATCATATTTTATTCAACATACAACTTGACACTGAACTTGCAGACGAAAAATTGCAAAAAAAAATTGGTTGCCTGTAAAGTCGGTATACGGGCGAAAGTTTTACGTGACAACGACTTTGAGTGGTAAAATAATTTATGTCTGTCTCTCTCGCTCTTAGGCGGGCTAACCATGCCCGAGTGGAAGGGACGCGTGCCTCTCACTCGCTCTCATTGTGAGCGCATAACGTGAGCGGAGCGTAACGCAGTTTCTTGAAGTGTCACCCGGCAAACCAATTTATAAGACGTTGTCACGTCAAAAAAAACATAAGAAAATAGGAATTTCGCAAGCTATTTTGGCATACCCGCCTTACATAGCAAAAATCTTTAAAAAATAGAAACCTAAAATATAAGTATAACCATAAATGAGTACTAAAATGCTATTCTGTAAAAGACACCTCGTCTAAAAGTAGGTGAATTAAAGGCGAATTGAGCAGTCAATCCATACTAACGCTAGGCATTGACAGTGCACTTCACTGAAGTAGGTATTCACGTGGTGACTTTTACTGAATCGACCGGCAGATAACTTACTTTGTCTTAACAAGGCTTCATTGATCTTGGTTAGGTCTACCGGAGAAGCTACTGCTAAACCGAGGATTGACAGGAATACAAGAGTTAACTGCATAATATGGCCTGAAATCAAATAAAAAGTTCCTATTTCAAGAATGTTATAAAGTTTTTTTGTTTTTGTATTTGAATGAAATCATCAAATTGTTATTAGGGGGATATGTAGTGTTACACGAATCGTTTGAATAAGAATTGAGTTAAATGACGAGATGAATGAACAGAGAATGTACAGACGCCAGCACATCAAGTTACCCCAATGTGTCAAATTTTCCCAATTGAATATGAACCTTATTCTGTTTGACATAAAGTTAAAAAACGATCAAAGAAATTTGACACATTGGGGTACCTTGACGTGCTGGCGTCTGTAAATAAAATAGTCTAGAAATTCTTAAAATCTGCTAAAGTACTAGAGTCTGGGAATTGATTGGAAATATTGTTTAAAATACAATTTCTTTCATAGAACCCAATAAATGGAAATGACGGCGGTTGAAACTCTTGCTACACGTAGACAAAATCGCGGTTGATATTGTTGATGTATGTAGTGAGCAAACATACCGACAATAGTAACTCTAGGGTTGGCCGTTAGTCACAAAGTTAGATATGGCAAACAGATTTTTATAGAGACCATAAGTTTCAATGAAAATTATTGCAGAACGGCCATACAACGAACAATGCGGATAAACATTAATTATGACGTAACATAACCAACGCATTTTTAATTATTATCATAATTAAGTGATTCACTAACATACCTGTGTTTCACGTGCTGTTCACTAAACTGTTAATGAGGATCTCATGTCGATAGATAATATACTAAATCAACTATTGACTCAAACGATAATGATATTTAATCTCAAAGAAAAATGGATATTATCAGATTGCAGTATTTGTTTCGTTATTGACGCTGATTTTATTACTAGTGTCAAAAGAGGAGTGTATTGTTTGTTTGTTTGCAATAGAATATAATGAATACTCTGGTCTATATTGAACATCAAACAAACTTACAAATAAAACATTAAGAGCTATGTAGGTAGGGTGCTACCTCCATGGGCGGCCTCGTCGATAAAAGCGATATCTTACAGACAATGTTTAGATCAAAATCCGCATCATTATGCGGATCTCTATCAAGTATATCTACTTAAATATTGATCATATCTAATGAGATATGATACAATCCTCTATCTAATACCTGTACTATTTTATAAACTTTCTTGAAAACAAAGTATCAATTTCCATATTTGCCGTGCTAAGCTCTAAAGCGGTGTAGCGACATCTATCTCGCCACATACGAACTATCCTACATCGCGCTATTAAAGTTAACCGCGCAGTTTGAACGTATACAAGTTACCGACTACAACCGTCGGGCAGTAGTTAGCCCACCAGACACAACACCCGTCCGGTCGGAGGATCCTCCCTTTTCAATGGTGGATGAGGAAATTTACACCCTGTTCCTCATACCTCCAAAGCGGTATCTAAAAATAAATCGTAAAGTTAATTTTGATGGACACATCAAATGAACAAAGTCATTTAGCGGTATCTTTTTTAAAACATGAAAAAACTTTTAAAAAAGATATACAATCAATCTGTAAAGTTACACACTTTACAGAACTTTAATTTTCTCGAAATTAGGTTTCCTCTGAGATACCGTTTTTGCGCTTAGCACAGCAGAATATCTGCTTAACCTTTTCTTAAGTATGTTGCTTTTGGTCCCACCGAATGATGTGTTTTATGAAGTACCTAACTGACTATCAGCAGGGCGTATGCGTACGTATCTCCGTTGGCTATTTGACAAAAATTTATTTTTAAGTCCCTCATCTAGATTACAAGAAAATATTCGACACGTATTTTTTATTTTTTCACGTAATCAAAAAATAACGGCGATACATCGAGTTAAAATGTCGCTTGACGTCACTAGCTAGTACAGTTTATGCTAGCTAATGAGGTTAAAGCCCCCACTCCTCAACTTTAATGCGCTTAATATATAAGCAGTTTTCCATCAATTTGAAAAAGAAAAAGATATGTTGTGTCGAATATTTTTCTTGTTATCTAGATGAGGGACTAAAAACTAAAATTTTGTTAAGCAAAGTGTTCTATGATGAACGGTCAAACAGCTAGTTTCGTATTGGCTATCATCAGTGTGTATCTAGGATGACGTCATGCGCACTCGCAGAGATGTGACGAAGCACACCGTACCTCGTCCGATAGGTTTGCAACTGTGCCCTAAGTGCGAGTTGTTTTTACTTAAACGCGATCGAAACGTTCGCCGCGTTTGACTCTCTGATTGGTTAAAAGGTTGGAGCGGGCCAATCGGAGCGCCGAACGTCATGAACGTGTCGATCGCGTTAACGTAAAACCAACTCGCACTAGGCACTCTGAACGCCAGTTGGTTACTGACAATCAAAAGATAGTCCAGGCATTTCGGGCGTTATCACCTTCACTAGACCGCCACTCGTCCACTGAACTTCACAACCTATTGACTGAGAAGCATGATACTCTTTATACTCCATCCGAGTCGAGTTAACTAAAGGTAAACAATCTTGACAAGTCTTTTTAACCGACTTTCAAAAAAGGAGGAGGTTCTATGTTCGTGCGTATGTATTTTTTTTTTTTTTTTTTTTTTTTTTTTTTTTTTTTTTTTTTTTTTTATGTATGTTACCTGATTTCTCCCCCATTTGTGGACCGATTCTCAAAATTCTTTTTTTATTTGAAAGAGTATACTCCTGAGGTGGTCCCATTTTAATTTGGTGAAGATCTGGTGCTGATCTTCGGAGATATACAACGGAACTCCTCAAAAATGAACGGCAAATCTGTCGTGATTGCTGGAATCGCTTGGATGTTTATTGTTTATACAACATAATGACGTATCATCACGCCTGTATGCTCTGAGGGGTACGCAGGTGGGTACAATATACCTAGATTTCGTCAGTTAGGTATGTTAATTTTAATTTATTAGGGATTAGTGGAAAACCCTATTATGATGACATGTATTGTTAACAATTAACAATATAAAATAAATTCATGGCAAATGTTTTTATGGTAACAACTAAAAATGGAAAAATAAAAACTTTTTTGCAAAAAATAAAACCGACTTCAAAAAAACACTAAACGGTGTAAAATAACTCTAAATTCGGAAGTCGGTGGCCCATCATGAGTAAGACAAACCCACCAAAGCCACAGACTTCCGAATTTAGAGTTATTTTACACCGTTTAGTGTTTTTTTGAAGTCGGTTTTATTTTTTGCAAAAAAGTTTTTTACATAAACGCTTATTAATTAAATACAACTACTGTTTAAACAAATTGTTTAATTGATCATGTAATCGTATTTATTGTATCTAAATTTGTTTTCAGCTGCATTTTATTTTTAAACTGTGTTATTAACTAAAAATACATGTCAAAATTGTTTACCTTTTGTTAACTACCTAATCGGATGGAGTATAGTAAAATTACTTGACAGATTTTCGAAGTTCTGAGTTTCTGTCTAACCGTAATGACTGTCAAAGATCAACAATTTTTTTTTTGTTTTCCAAAGCATAAAGGGATCTAGATATGTAATTAATGGCTACCCATCCACGGACTTAAGTAAGCATAGCTTAACCTTCCGTCGACCCATGCAGCCGTTATCATTTAGCCACAAGCCCTTCCAGATTTCCATACATATGTATTATGTATGTGTCAAATTAAGTAAAAGATTCGAATCTCATAAGACCACTTTCAAGATAGTTAAGTCAGTCACTCCATGCGAAATTCTGATAGTTTAGCTGTAAGATAAAATAAATCAATCGTTTTAATCAGACATGCATTGTCATCCTAATGTGACGTTTATGCAAAAATGTCTGTCCAATCGGTTGTGGATTACCAATTTAAGATTCGGTTGCAAGATGTCGTGGTGGAGGTTAAGAGGTTAAGACGCCTACCTCTCATGCACGAGGTTGTGGTTCAAATCCGGGCAAGTACCTACCAATGTGAATTTTTCAATTCATATGCACTTTCTAAGTTTATATTAGACATCATTGACATCGGTGAAGGAAAACATCGTGAGGAAACCTGGACTTATAGTTAATATAAGTTTGAAATCGCCAATCCGCCTTGAGCAAGCGTGGTGATCAATGCTCAAGCCATTTCTGTATGAGAAGAGGCCTTTGCCCTGCAGTGGGACTGTAACAAGCTAGTATTATTATAATTATTTAAGATTTGGCCAACAGCTCGAAAGCTGTCGTGGTGAATATATTCTCGTGTGCTGGGGACAAAAGTCTTACTGAATAAAACTGAATGAAGTAAACCGTCAATTATGAGTAAGTATAAAAACAGCAAAAATAAAAAAAAAAACACAACGAATACGTATGAAATGACAGCATAATTTGCTTTCACTTTACTTCTCACGCGGTGATTTTAACAGAATTACACTGCTGGTGAGGATCGAAGTCGAAAGGTGAGTGTAGTGCCAAGACACGAAGATCGTCGAGGAAATATCTGGAGGATGCCTATGTCCAGCAGTGGTCAGATTTTCTATGGCGAGTATAATTATGACGACCTATAGATACTGTTTACCACAACTCCCAGCTTACTCAATACTTCACAGTATTGAGTAAGCTGAGATTCGGGTTCCTCTTCGTCGACTTGTTGATTTTTACAATAAGTAGTACTCAGTTTATGGAAATTGACATATTTACTATTTCCAAGGATCGTTTTAAGGCAAGAGAGCAATAGAATTACTAAATTCAAGTATATTTTTTTCTCCTTTCTTCATTTAAAGAATATGTTTTTTTGTTTATGAGGTTATTTAATAAAAGCCATGCTGTCATAAATTATAACATAATGTAATGTTTTCTCGTTTGAAACCAAAACGGTAACACAATTAAGAATCGTTCATTAGACGTGGTGGCTGGGTGCTGTAATAGAATAAAGTATTCATTTTTACTCTTAACGTATTTTGCTACTTTGACTCGCAATTATTATTGTATTTTGAAAAGGTGGATGTCATTGTTTATAATAATATTTATTTTTGTAGATTAATAATAAATCATTTCAACTTTGTGGCACCAACCACGATCGGTCTTTGCTTCACCCTAAGATAGACTAGTAGAAAATCCTTAAGTCCGGATTAGTATTGTAAATTCTACATGTGATTGTGTACAGACGCCAGCACATCAAGTTACCCCTATGTGTTAAATTTCTTTGATCTTTTTTCAACTTTATGTCAAACAGCGTAAGGTTCATATTCAATTGGGAAAATTTGACACATTGGGGTAACTTGATGTGCTGGCGTATGTACATCATCTGCCTAACTTTTTGCCAGCTATATTTGGGTCATTAGTCATTTATTAATTTACAATAAATTATATCTGAATCTACGGTCGGCTTTGATTCTAACCCAGATGCAACTGACTACCAGTGTTTTACACGGATCGGCTTCGATTTTCACATCTGCTTAATGCACGTTTAAATAATATAAATTGCCAAGCGCCTGAGAAAAATGATTCGAATCATAATGTTATGATGGCCTTAATTCCCCCACTTGTATGAGACAATGGACCTGGATACTTATGTTTTCATTGTGTGTCTTATTTGAACAATCTCATTGACCGACTGTTAGACGATAAGATCTTATACCTATCGTACAAACGTCTACTACTAGCTATAATCCTTTGATTACAGCTAGTAGTAAACATTCGGATGTGTTCCTTAAAACTAAACTTATTTTTAAATAAAAGTTTAAAAAAATCAATATAACAATTAAAATAAAAAATTTAATTGTGGTAGGTACTTAAACAATTTTTTATTATTAAACATTTTACAAAAGAACACAATCGATTTCTAAAAAAAAACTAACAAAATAATGTAAAATAACTCTAGTTTCGGAACTCTGTGGCTTTGGTGGTGTTGTTTCATTTACTTTTGGCAACCGACTTCCGAAACCAGACTTAGGTATTTTACACCTGTCAGTGTTTTTTATGAAGGCATTCTTCCGACTTCCAAAACTAGGCTTATTTTATATCTGTTAGTGTTTTTTTATGAAGTCAGCTCTATTTTTTTTTGGCAAAAATGTTTTAATTTTGCAATTATTTTTGTATTTTGTATGTTTTGTAATTTGTTTGTGTGTAGATGATTCGTTATTTTTCTTCTTATTTGTTTTGATATCACTAAACTACTTAACCGGTGGGACCACACGAGAAGTTAAAAATAATACAAGAGTTACATAAGTGCAGTAAAACTTATAGCCATGAGTTACGTACCTTCATGATTCTGAAAGCGATATTATACCTACATTTCAAAGGGCCGAGAAAGATTATAAATCAAAGACATTAAATAAACTATAAATAGTAATAAAATTCTTTATTGCCATTATCAGGAGCCAGTGACTTATTCCAGTTTGGTTACATTTGTTGGGCAAATGTTATTTATCAAAACGTGACAACATTATATTAGGTACTTAAAATTAAGGTTATTAATTAACAATTAAATATTTGGACCTACATCTGTAATAGATAGATGGTTGGTGATGGTTATGGTTATGGACTGAAGAATAAAATTATAATAATCGCAAGTTAATTAATACATTGAATAAATCTAGTAGGTAAGTACAAAACAATGTTGCAAACAAACTAGGTTATATGATAAAATAATATTTATTTGAGATTATAATTTTGTGTAAAATTCTTATGCAAGTATTAGCTAAAACCCGCATTGGCTGGTAATTTCTTGAATATTTTTGTTCAAGTAATCTTTAAGTTTTTCTTTCTGAAGCATAAATACGACATTCTGGAACAAAGAAGCGAGTTTTCGGTATTCAATTATATTTAAATAAATGTCATCTTAGAATGGCAAATTGTTGACGATAGCTCAGTAGGTCGATCAGTGACATTCTGTAAAAAAAAAACCGTAAAATGTAGGTGCAATTTCTGTCAATTTTGGCTTCAATTCACCTTTACTTGGAGGCAAATTGAGCTGTCATTCAAACCAAATCATCGTCATCTGTCGAACCTATTCTTTAGTGTATTCTTTTTTGTTGGCTTCCAGTTCCTGATGTAGCTGAATCAGAATCAGAATCAGAATCAGAACTTTATTTGCTAAGAATGTAGGTACAGGCATAAGATGTTTTAGGTATATTAAAGAGATCAGCTACAGTCTACCTTACGGCGTGCAAATGATTAAATAAGTTAAAATAAACAATGTCAACAAACAAAAACAGAAATGAAAATTAAGTCAATTAATAATAATAGTATAGTCAGATACATGGTCAAAGGAGTTATTTTTAACAATTACAATCTTGATAAACTTATGTCATTAAGAAATTCTTTTACTCTCTTTTTTTATTATTTTTTTCTTTTTTATTTTTTTTTATTTTATTTTTTTCTTTTTTTTCTTTCTTTTTTTTTTCTTTCTTTTGAATACTAATGTTTTAGGTACGTGGAGCGACTGCCTGTCTGTTCTCTACAACCCAACAACTTGGGACTAAAAAACTGGGTAACACGACACCCCTTGGTTCACTGGTTGTCAGACTTCGAGCTTGGTAACGACTATCAAAGATCCATAAATGAAAGCCGGGACTACCAGCTTAACGTGACCTACGATCGACCCGTGAGGCTGCTAATATTTAACCACAAATACACAAATAATCAAATTGTTAATTTGCTTGAATGCAGCCATACATAGAAGAATTCAAAATTAAAACGAATGGATGCTACGTTGAAAATTACATCATCATTTTATACTAAGGCTATGTACTGATAGACAGTTCACTTCACTTAAGTTTTTACGGGGTAACTTTTACTGAATCGACCGGCCGGACAGAATAATTTGTGGGCCACAAAATGAGGAGACTCCGATCCGAATTAACGGGACAAGGGAAGAAAAGGTAAGCTTTTCTAATACCAGCATTTCTTTATAAAAAGTGGAAGTAAAAAGTTGCACACGTATGCACTAATCAATCACACATAATAATAATAATATTTCTCAACTTTCATACTACGCCATCTAGCCCCAAACTTAACAAAGCTTGTGTTATGGGTACTAAACAGCTAATAAACACACTTTTAAATTTCTAAACCCCGAAACAAACCAAATAATCGTGCTCATCGCACATACATTAAAATTGTCCTGGGCGGGAATCCAAACCTCAACCTCCGCCATGGTCTGGGCCACTAACTACTAGCGCCCGATATTAATATTCTATCTCAATCCAAATCCCGTTCCTTTGTTTTTGACGGCTGCTTCTGATTGGACATCTTTAAGACTCGGATAGGCGAATTCGGTCGTTGATTGGTTACAAACAAAGATCGGGATCAAGATAGCAACCGAGATAGATTATTAATATCCAGCGTAGACCAACAGGCCAGTCGAAGTAACTTAGTCGTTGTTTTAAATGGTAGTTTAAATGGTAATACTTACTAACAAATTACTAGCCACATCTGGGTTGTCAATAGATAGTAAAACATTCGCCAATTGAGAATGGTCTGTTCCATTGACGTGCAGTTCAATTTCGGACTGAAACAAAAAGTTAGATTACATATTTTATTGAATAAAAATCGTTGCCCCACTCAAGGAATTTCTTCAATGTCGTAAACCCATTAACAAACGTTTGAACTCACAAAAATCCAGGCCCGAAACAAATAAACTATTTTTTTTTTTTGGAGCAGGAATCAAACCAACACGCAGCGGTTACTACACGTTACTTAAAGATCGAAAATTTTATGTGAATGAGTGTATCTGTGAGCTACGTTGCCTTTTTTTTTGAGGGGTGGAAAATCCTCATGGATATCCCCCGCCCGGGGAGGCGGAGGGGTCTGTCAGACTCTTACTGACTAAAAACCACCCCGTGTTTCTTCTCACACCTGCGCCGGGGGTCACGGGAACAGAAGATACTTCCGCGACCCCCGACTGGTGCCGGCCCCGCGGGCCTCGCCAAGTCAGCGAGGGGAGTGAGGTGTTAGACTCTCCTCGCGTTGTCCGCCCTCCGGCTGCGCCCGGTGCGTCTGCTGCGGGCAGGGTGAGTGGAGGTAATTTCCCGCTCCCTTTCCGCAGCCTCCTTCTGGAGCTACGTTGCCTGACCCATCTTTTCCTCATGATGATCAGGTAACGCAGCTCACTGACTGTACTTCTTCTCTAAATATATAAACTTTAACTATGCCAAAACTCACACTCCTTTGCGCGCGAATCATTCTTAAAAAGGGTTAAGAAGTTTTCACCTAACGTATTAGTATAAAGACTTGTAAGTTGAGTTTTAATCTATATACTAATAATTATTATAAAGAGGAAAGATTTGTTTGTTTGTAGGCATTTAACTCAAAACTACTGAACCAATTTAAAAAAACATCTTTAACCATTGTAAAGCTATTTTATCACTGAGTAACGTTCGTTTTATTTTAATTTCAAAACTATTAAATATTATACTATTTATAAATTTATTAGTCCTCAAATTACCGTATAGCAACCTACAGTTGCTATTCATTATACTTAGGTAATTAAGAAGGTATTGTGTGCAATAGTTACTAGCGGGAAGGATAATTCACAAACAATGTAAAAACAATCATATTCCTAACTTGTGCTACGAATAGGTATTCCTCTAAGTAGGTAGATGAATATATGCCAACAATGTGTTTACGAGTCCCCTGCATCTATAGATACCTTTATACCTATATCTTGACAGCTATGGATTAACATTCAAAACTTAGATAATTTAGAAGCTCTTCAAATTAGATTCTTAAAACTACTTGTTCCTAAAAAAAACTAAAAGCAGTTGTAAGGGAGATTATAGAAAATTATTTAAATATTATGCAAAATTCTACCGATCAATATCAAACATAAATATGTAGAATTTGTGAAGCTTCAGCCGTGTAGATTCAGAAGCGTGGCTCTACATAAGATCTGATATCTTTTTCACTGGGCAAACCTTATGTGGTCGTCTTGGCAACATTTTACATGAATTGGGTGGGATTATATTATTTAGAAATGTCTTAAGGTTTTTACAAGTGGAAATTAAATATTGTTTAGTTTTAAACATATTTATATAGGCCTGTCTAGAGACTCATAGACCCCCCACAGTCAAACCATTGCTACGGTTTTGTGGGCCTTAGTTTTTATGTTACTTATTTATGTTACTTACCCTCCTTGATTAAAGATAGGTACCTAAATAAATAAATAATTAATCTACTAATGTGCATTAGGTACTTTAAATTTTAAAATTGTTGTTTGTGTACCTATAGCAAAGGAACAACTGTAGATCATTCAAATGTTTGTTCGATGCGGGAATCAAACAAAAAAAAAGTCAAAATCCTACGTCGTTATTTACCTTAACTTTCTTCGTTGTAGCATCTGATTCAATATCAGAAACTCTGATGCCATTTTCAAACGTTGGAGTAAATGACAGGGAGACAAGGGCATCAAAAATCGTAATCCTAAAAAAATAATAAAGAAGGAACGATTAATGAGATGTGAAATAAGTAAGTAAATAAACTAATGAGGATCGTTGTTAAATGTTATGATTATCACCTTCCCGTAATGCGTAGAATATAACCCAGATCGTCGCATCTCAAAACTGCTTCTCCTAGAAACAAAAAAAAACTGTATCTTATCTTGTTTGTTTCTTTTTAAGGATTTCACTCAAAAACTACTTCAGCTTTCTAGTGCTAACGGTCACAGAGATTAAGCGAGGACGGATGGACAGACAGACATGGCGAAACTAGGTATAAGGGTTCCTAGCTGACTGCAGAACCCTAAAAATTAAATAAAAATAAAGTAACAGATGGTGACATTTCTGCTGTAAATAAAGCTCGATATTGAAGACTATCGTCGACTGAAAAACCTACACATTTCTTATCTCTTCATTCTTGACATTGTCGTGCTCAAAGCGAAATAAATGTTTCTGCAATCTATGTGTACGGTGGTCATGCGTCGCGTGCCAATAACCGTCTCCGACTTCGTATGAATTTTAATTACATACATACATAAACTCACGCCTCTTTTTTTTCTTTTTTTTTTTTGAATTTTAATTACAATTTTAAAAACCCCAAGAGGACACCGGTGTCTGCGCTGTCATTATCTTTCTATTTTGTCTCTAACTGACACGATTGAAAGTTTAAAGGAATATGGTACACACCAATAACAATTGTAATCTTCGAAGTTTTCAAGCTTAGAGGTTGATCGTCACAGCACATTAAGTCCTGACATTGTAGAGTGGTGTTTTTGATATCCATGTGACATTTTGCAGCACAGTCACTTCTAGAAATAAAGGGAAACAGGATTTATGATTGCGGTAGGGAGCACAGACGCCAGCACATCAAACCCGAAACTGTCGAATTTCCCCAATCAATTTTGAACCATATGCTTTTAGCTATAAAGTTGAAAATGTGTTAAACCAATTTGACAGGTTGTAGTTGGTTGATGAACTCGCGTCTGTACATACCCGTTATTCTATAAAAAAAAAATGACGTGTGGCACTCGGAGACTGCCGCGGTAAAGCTATTGCATAGCATTTTTTATCAACTCCTCTCCTCTTCCCCTCCCCATTCCTCTCCTCCCCCTCTCCCCTTCCCCATTCCTCCCCCCCCTCTCCTCCTCTCCCCCTCCCTCCCATTCTCCCACACCTCCCACGCCCCTCCCATCACCCCACACCCCTCCCTCTGTTTCCCCTCCCTAACCCCTCCCGACCCCTACATCTACTAGTCCCCCTCCCCCTCCCCACCCCTCCCCTTCCCCTCCCCCTCCCCCGACACGACTTTCTTTTATATATATAGATATATATGCAATAGCTTCGGCCTTCAAGCCACACCTCCTTGCCCGTCGGAGTGGGGAGCGTGAGGTTTTTTCGTTACGGAATTTCTGGATTCGGTCCCCGCGCTCAAGGCCCGCGATAGAAGCTATGCAATAGCTTAAAAATATGGCATAAAAAATATCAGGTCCATAATAAGAAACTGGATGCTATTACCAGTTTTTTTAGGTTTTTCAAACTGTAATTTCTCAGTAGCATAGCGGAGTTAGAAGAAATGATAATGAAACACATTGCTTTTTTGAGATTTGAACAGAACTGCAATACTATTGTCTATATTTTCTTTGCCAGCCTAACTGGCCTCCAGTTGGACACCAAAACTTTGATGACAACTTCTCACAAAAAATATATAAAATCAAATCAAATCAAATCAAAATAATTTATTCACATAATATGGGTAAATAGGTTGTACGTAATAGATAAATGTTGGATCCTCATATTGACCATTGCTGGTATGTGAAACTTAACATTATGTACAGTATGTACTATGTAAGACTAACCTTAAACTAAACACTTTATTTATTACACTACTACATCATTTTTTATTTGTAAGTCTAAGGTAGTCATTAGTAGTGTAAAAGCATTTATTGACAAGCCAGGTGTACAATTTTTTTCGGAACAATGTAATAGGAAGGTCTCTGATTTCGCTAGGTAATTTATTAAATAATTTAATTGACATGAGGTAACAGTTTCTTTTAAAGAGATCAGTTTTTATGTTTGGTAATGGAAGGTTATTCGGATAACGGGTATTAAAATTACAATAATCCCCAAAGGATTTGTACAGGTATTGATACGTTTTAACAAATAAACAAGATATATATTGCACTTTAAGTGAACTTCAAGTATAGGACTTTGGTGTGGGATGCTACATGTGTCGATACTCTTGCGTCATCTTCCTAGAACGACGGGTTGTGCCGGCAGCAGCCGCTGCAGGTGCACAAAAACTCAAACGGCGAAAACATAAGAACCTTATTTTATTGGAAGTATATTTGAACCGTTTGGGGTTGAAACACTCGGGCCTTGGGGTACGAGTGCCCATCTAATTCCCGGGACATCGCCAAGCGGTTGGTAGATTCTTCACGTGACCAGAGAGCTGGCCTTTATTTCGGTCAAAGAAGCAGCATTGCCTTGCAACGTGGCAATACGGCCAGTATTCTGGGCATTTTTCCCGTTGATAGCGATGCGGATGAACTTTTTGATGCTCTAAAATTGTTTTAGTGTTTTATTAATGTTTGTTTACTTTTTAGATGAGTACATAATAGTTACTAATATTATTTGGTTTACTTTTAATGTTATTAGAATAAAGAAGAAAAAAAAATCAAGTTACGGTGACTATCTATGGAAGTACGGCGATGTATTACTGACCCTGGTAAATTATTTAAAGTGAATTCTCTTTGATAGTCGTTCAAGGTGAAGCCATCGTGTCCATCCTCCTGCAATGACTGCAAGTATTGTACCAGCCATGAATTAATTGGCGAAGATAGCACATGCCCCATTTTTCAATTCTGAAACATTAAAATTCAAATAATAAATTAATATTTTACAACTTTCACACAACGTCATCTAGTCCATACTAAGCAGAGCTTGTGCTATATGTTCTCGATAACTGATAAACATACTAAAGTATTTCTAAACACACACATCTATAAGTATAAAAGAAAGTCGTGTTAGTTACACCACTTATAACTCAAGAACGGTTGGATCAATTTGAATGATTTTGGTCTTTTTGGATTTCTCTTTGTCCGGAATAGCATATAGCATAATAATTAATAAAAAACATGAAAAGTCCTTGAAAAAATAAATATCAAGAATATTCGTAGTCTCAAACATAGCGCCATCTTGGATGACATGACAGGAGTCATACTTCCCAGTTCATCATCAGGTGACATTTTGACACTGACAAGCCTTAAGCTAAACCTAAGAAAGAAGGTAAGGTTGTCAATTTATACGTAACTACGTTCTGAAATTTATTTTGTTACTAAACTTAGAGGTTTTATGTATCATAAAAAAGTCTTATATTTCAGAAATCAATTTACGTAATTAACAATGACGACAGAGACGAACTTTAATAATTCTATGCAAATAGAAATTATTTCACTGTTAGGACTTTAATTAAAGTAGACCGGGAAAACTATAAGTATAAATTGTATGTAACATAGAGGCAATAGTTCAGATTAAAATTATGAATTTAGTATTTTTTAAATCAATGCATTTTAGTAAGGTAGTTAGGTTAGGTAGTTAGGTTAGCTATAGGATAGGTTCGACTGTCGGGAGGACACGGCGCGGCATACGCTGGCAGAGTGTGCCGCTTGGGAGGAGCCGCGCCGTGCCCTCGTCTCTGGAGTAGGCAGTGACCTGTCGCTGCCGGCCGTGGTCGAGAGGATGGTCGGCTGCGTTGAGTCCTGGGACGCGGTGGTGTACTTCTGCGAAACGGTCATCTCGCAGAAGGAGGCTGCGGAAAGGGAGAGGGCGATCACCTCCACTCACCCTGCCCGCAGCAGACGCACCGGGCGCAGGCGGAGGGCGGACAACGCCCTCTTCCAGCCCCCCTGAATGGGTCCAGGGCGACGGACGCGGGGATGTCCGCCGCCCCCATGTACATGGACCCGAGGTGGCGGCGCGTCGTGTTCACGCGCGCCCCTCTTAGACGTCGCGAGGGGAGTCTAACACCTCACTCCCCTCGCAGACTTGGCGAAGCCCGCGGGGCCGGCACCAGTCGGGGGTCGCGGAAGTATCTTCCGTTCCCGTGACCCCCGGCGCAGGTGTGAGAAGGAACACGGGGTGGTTTTTAGTCAGTAAGAGTCTGACAGACCCCTCCGCCTCCCCGGGCGGGGGACATCCATGAGGATTTTCCACCCCTAAAAAAAAAAAAAAAAAAAAAAGCTATAGGATAGGTATGGTCAGTTAGGTTAGGTTATATATACATGTTGTAATTTTAATTATATCGAACACAAAATGTTTAAATAAGATCACAGTAGAGACTCGCTACATAAAAAGTAGTACTA
Organism: Euplexia lucipara; assembly: GCA_921972225.1. Taxonomy (NCBI): domain Eukaryota; kingdom Metazoa; phylum Arthropoda; class Insecta; order Lepidoptera; family Noctuidae; genus Euplexia; species Euplexia lucipara. The sequence goes on along the minus strand of OV179145.1, from coordinate 5,889,944 downwards.
GTTATTATTGGTTTGGATCTATTAGTTGTCATCTTATTAAACGTATGTATATCTAATATATAAAAAAATGATAAGAGCTATAAATTGACTCCAGGGCACAACGAAGTTTGTCGGGGCAGCTAGTATTAGATAAATTACATCGGGACACAGAAAAAAATGATTATGCTCATCACACAAACATTTGTTTTGGGTGGGAATCGAACCCAAGACCTCTGGCATAGCAGTCAGGGCCACTGACCACTAGACCAACAGATATGATCACACACACATTGCCACATTTCATTACGATCCGTTCAGCCGATTGTTGGATCACTAATACTGACAGGTTATTTCAGGACTAGTTTATTTCAGAACTACCTGAGGAATCGCAATGCTAATCACTAAATATTTTACGCAGGCACAATAATTAAAAAATATAGTTTGGTAGGTAGTAACGCATTTTTTAAATTTTTCGTCCATACGTTATTCAGTCCACATTTTAAACCTCTTTACTATATTTACATAATTATAATAATATGTCAGGATCGGCTTCCAGTCTAACTGAATGTGGCTGAATTTAATTAAAAACTTAAATCTAGCCGCTTTCTCATCTCAGCGATACTAAGGCTCAATTTACACCGCCGAAATGGAAGCATCAATTCCAGCTCATGACGGGATAAGGCGTGAAAATTCGCAAAGGGAATTCTCGGTAAAGCGCAATTTGGCACGTATTTAGTTTGTACACTATACAATTGACATAAAGTTCATTATGCTATGAACAACTTGGCAAAAAGTCGCTTCCATACCGGAAATATGCGATGGAAATTGAGCCAAATGTCAAAAAAAAATTACATGTTATTGACAGTTTTGCACTGAAATTAGAATGCGACTGAAATTAGATTCTAAAAAATATGGGAAATGACCTTATTAATACATAGAGCGATATGATTCTATTTAACCCCTAAGACCCATCTTCCGGGTAATAACCCTTATCAGTATACGCTACTGTAGTTGATTCATCATTATTAGGTACAGACGCCAGCACGTCAAGTTACCGCAATGTGTCAAATTTCTTTGATCGTGTATCAACTTTATGTCAAACAGAATAAGGTTCATATTCAATTGGGAAAATTTGACACATTGGGGTATTTTGATGTGCTGGCGTCTGTACCTAATGAATGACGATATTTGATGCTTACATAGTAAATGGGTACATAATTATGTAGCATGAAATAACAATGGAAGTCAAACAAATCAACACTCTTATTTTACTTTCCGACATAGTTAGTTTCACACAATACAATGTTGATTCTAACAATATCCCTTCCCTCTATATTCTGACTAGCAGACGTCACGTAGTTTCACCTGCGTAGTTCCCGTTCCCGTGGGAATACAGGGATAAAAAATAGCCTATGTCACCCGGGGATAGTGTAGCTTCCCAACGTTGAAATATTTTTTAAAATCGGTCTAGTTGTTTCGGAGCATATTCAATGCAAACAAACTAACATAATTATTTCCTCTTTACAATATTAAAACATACACACACACACACGCACACAATTTCTTTCTCTTTTTAATATTAGGGACGAGTCACACCGTAATGGCAGTGAAGCGGCGAGTAGTTTCAGTGTCATACAATGGGCTATTTGAATGACAAAATTTTAATTTTTATTTTTACAAGAAAATAAACGACACGCATTTTTTCTTTTTTCACGTGAGTAATCAAAAAATAACAACTATAAAATGTCACATGACGTCACTAGCCAGTACACTTTATGCTAGCTAATGACGTTACAAGCCCCCACTCCTCAACTATAATGCGCTTAATCTAAGCAGTTTTCCATCAATTTGATAAAGATAAAAATATGTGTCGAATATTTTCTTGTTATCTAGATGAGGGACTAAAAACTTAATTTTTTGTCAAAGAGCTCATTTTGAACTTTATCTTGATTACTGTAAAACATAGTACAGGTACCTATCGTTTGAGAGAATTGAAGGGTTCGCGAGGCCGCTCGCGGTGCCGCGGGCACTCCGACCACCAAAAAAGTCTGGCGTTTAGTCGTGAAAATCCGAGAAATAAACAAAATTACGTTGTCTTTTAGGTATACTCGTAATATTTGTATGAATGTATGGATGAAAGGATGTTTATAGGCGACTAACAGAAAGTATGGGTGTGTGTGTGTGTGTGAAAGTAGATAGACTACGTGAGTTGGTAATGTCTGGACGTTTTGTATACCTACTTTTTACATGTCTTACGCAAATGACCAGCAAATCTGGTAGCGAGCTCTTTAGAATAGGTTTGAGCTACACGATGACTGAAGCATGTAGATATGCCGTCAGTTGGGATAGGTCAACTACTCAACTCAAAGCTTATTTATTTCTATCTGCAGAAGGCTTTGCCAGACTTGGCCCTGCATCGTTAGACTCGAATACTAAATATATTCTTCGAAGATAATTTTTTGCATTTTGAGAACTCCAGCGCCATTTAGTTTGAAAAAAAATGATATGTAAAAGTATCTGAAAAATCTAGGTAGGTGTTAACCCTTTCGTTGCCAGACTTCCAGACACAATAGAAATTTTATTGTTCGCCGGTCATTGGTGACCGGCGTGGCGTTCAAAATGTATATTTAACCGACTCCAGGAGGAGGTTCTCAATTCGGTTTTTTTTTATGTATGTACACTGATTACTCCGAGATTAATTATCCGATTTACGTGATTCTTTTTTAGTTCGATGCGGAATAGTTGCCATTTGGTCCCATAAAAATATAACATAGCTTGATCTGGTAGTTTTCATTTTATGAACAATTTAATGAAATTTAATTCATTTTAGATTTTTTTTTTTGTATTATGTGCACCGATTACACTGAGATTTATACACCGATTTACGTGATTCTTTTTAAATTTGATGCGGACTAGTTGCTTATTGGTCTCATAAAAAATAACAAAGTTTGGCTTGGTAGTTTTCATTTTATGAAAATTTTTGTTCATGAATTTTACTGTTTGATTTCATCGAAAAGTTGTTATGTAAATGTGTGTTGTACAAATGGATAATAATGAATTATCTACATAAAATAAAAAAAAAACTTTAAATTGTAAAATGAAAACTTTTTTACAAAAAATACAAACGACTTCAAAAAACACTAACCGGTGTCAAATAACTCTAAATTCGGAAGTCGGTGGCCAATCATGAATGAGACAAAACCACCAAAGTCACAGAATTCCTAATTTAGAGTTATTGGGCGTTAATAAGGGCGCCCAAGATGACTGGCTCAATTGGTGATATACTTTGAAAAGGTCAGGTGCGCAGTAACGTCAATTCGAACGCTTGTGAAATTGATTATGCAAAATATATCCTTCAGCATTTAGCTTCAAAATACAGTAAGCACAATTCGTGTTATACTACTTACATTCGAAGCAAGTTTTTAAATTATGGCTTTTTGACACCAATGTATGAAGGTGAACTAAGCCATAGGTACACAGTACACACGTATTCCATATCGACTGGAATTTAAATTTTCTATGAAATATTGTTATCAAAATTATTCATGTTCTTTCACTATTCGCATGTAGGCAGGCATAATAGATTCAAGAATCTTCAAAACCCATTAATATGTGAACGTGATGCGGATACTTCGGATCCCTTTTCAATAAAATTGCGCATGCGCATGGATGGGCGTATATAAAAATTTGACATATTTAAAGTGCAGGAGGCTATTAACGGTCTACTTTTGACGAGCGACCACTTGTATGTAGCTACTGTATCAATTTTACGCACTTACCTTTATCACTTATGCTTCACAATTAGTGTCACCTATTTATCTTCAGATATAAACTAACTCTGAAAAACAATGTGACCAAAAATATGGAATGCTAGTCAGTGCACAAAAACACTACCGACACTGCGCAATGTCACACAATCACACTACAGAAACATTTTATTCACTAGGCTAAATGCGTGCGTTAGTGTGTAGGAAATCCCCGTCATTGTCAACCGGTGTTGCTAGTGTTGTAATAATGTTTTCTTCTACGCAAGCAATATTGAAGATATATTAGGCAACGTTTTATTAGCAGGTTGTAATAACGTTTTGTTTACGTACTTATGCGAAAAAAATATGTTTGTTTTTGTTTCCTTGGTTTACTGGTAGGTATGATCTATTATTACGATAAACATCTAAATTACCAATCGCAAAGAGGTTAGTTTTCCTGAATAATATCACAGAGTACCTACTACCATTTTCTTATTAAGATTTGTGTTTTCTGTTGTAAAACAACGCTATGTGAAACAAAAGGTTAAAGGATTTATTTTTTTGGATAATAATAGTACAATATCTTTAGCGCTTTTATTTTAACTGGTAACACTTTTCTGTACAACATGAGATGCTAATGCGATGGCCTCGATCAGGTGATCTCGGGATAGTAGGTACCTACATACTTTGGTGCAACGGCCCCGTTATTTTGCAATTATTTCAATGCGTTTTGCATATATATGAACCATTTGATTATCTATCTATTAATTTTCTAAATAATATCTGATACAAGTAGCTCGCTATCTGACATAAGTATAAGTGAATAGTCATGAATTAATTAAGGCCCATTCACCGTATTGGTTAGCTGTACCTAATGGTAAATATATGTTGATAAATAAATTAATAAATAATCTGTTGAAAATGTATAGTACCTATAGATGAAGTGAAGACGAAGATAGGGGTCAATAATTTGTCATCCTAAAGGTACTTACTGCACGCCTTCTTTTGTTATTTTGGTTTGGTGGTTATAAACCTGATGTCTATTTTTTTTATTTTGAGAGGGTATATACCTTTCGCGCTGTCCCATTAGAATTTTATTGAAATCGGTTTAATGGTTTCGTTGAAATATCAAAATAAATGCAAAAATAATCACATGGGTAGGTACTTCTATGCGGTCCAATTTGAACTTCATTAAAATCGGTTAAGGTAGTGGTTTCGTTGTAGTATTAAAATAATAGAAAGTAATGTATCATCTACATTATCAGAAAACTGAAAATTGCATAATATTGTTTTTAGAAAATAACCGCCATAACCGGCAAACCGAATTAAATCACAAAAAAAACCACTTACAGGTTTAAGGTAACAACATATTTTATGGCCAATTTATTGCCAGACAGACAGCCGAAACTAGAATTATTTTATACCTGTTATTGTTTTTTATGAAGTCTAGACTATTGTTATACATTTCACTAAGTATGCACTTGTATCGTAATAATTAAAATTTATAATTTATTTATGTTTACTCTGCTGCTACTAACCAAAAGGTAACTGTAGTTCTGGGACCATAAACAGAAAAATAATACTACAAAATGAGTATTTCAATTATTTTATGTAGCTTAGTTTTTTTGTACAATAAATATTCAAGACGTAATCCACATTGTTTGAGCATCGAAAGGGCCTCTCATAGATCTACGTGTTCGTTGATGGTGTCCAAGAGAATAATCTCGATGAGTTCGTTGACCTCGTCCTGAAAAATATACATAGAATAAAAAAAAATGACGTGTGGCACTCGGAGACTGCCGCGGTAAAGCTATTGCATAGCATTTTTTATCAACTCCTCTCCTCTCCCCCTCCCCCTCCCCACCTCCTCCCCTCCCCTCCCCCTCACCACTCCTCTCCCCCCCTCCCCCTCCCCTCCCCTCCCCCTCCCCTCCCACTCTCCTCCCCTTTCCCCTCCCCACTATCACCACTATGCCTGCAATATAAATATATAATATATATATAAATATATATGCAATAGCTTCGGCCTTCAAGCCATACCTTGCCCGTCAGAGTTTTTCGTTACGGAATTTCTGGATTCGGTCCCCGCGCTCAAGGCCCGCGATAGAAGCTTTGCAATAGCTTAAAAATCCGTAACTTTCACACACCGCCATCTAGTCCCAAACTACGCAGAGCTTGGTGCAATGAGTACTAGACAGCTGTTAAACATACTTATACATATATGTCTAAATACATATTATACGTAGATAAATAACACCCAGATACATAATATATGATCGTGTTTATCACACAAACATTTGTCTTGGAAAATCGAACCCAAGGCCTCCGGCATAGCAGTCAGGGCCACTAATTAATAGACCAACAACCCAGTTGAATATTTCTTTGTCATGGAGAAGCTTCATTAGCCTAATGGTATGTAATCAAAATCGTCATCAGATTTCAGCGTCCACGCTCGGCTCAAAAACAGTGAAGGAAAACATCATGTGGAAACTCCTTGTTTAAACAGGTTGCCAGACCTTCCGGCTTCTGACTAACCGTAACGACTGTCAAAGATCTACAAATGACAGCCAGGACCAACGGCTTTACGTGTTTTAAGAGTCCACCGAAGAGTCTTGTTATACAATGTAATAATAATAATAATAATAATAATAATTTATTTCAAGTTTCACAGACTCATTAGTAATAAATGATCACTCATTCCAATCTAGTCAAGGGTAGCTTTACCACTCGTATGCCGTAATCAAAGAAACAATTAAAAAGCAATTGACAACATTTCAAAATTGACATGACCCTAAAACAAAAATACCGTTTCTTCATTTTTGTATGCTGAGTTCAAATATATAAATAGGTATATTTTTTATTTTAATTTATTTATAGTTTCGGAGAAAAAGAATAAAAACCAAAAAAACATGCGGAGACGTCACTTATACGGTGGAATGAGGTGGTTACCTTTGCGTAAGCAAGCTAATTTTTAAGATGAAAACCATAATGTCAAACAAGACATATCTAATGTCAAAAATGACATATCTAATGTCAAACAAGACATATCTAATGTCAAACAAGACATATCTAATGTCAAACAAGACATGTCTAATGTCAATGTGTGACATTGACAACTGCTAAATGACGTGACATCTAAGTAACAGTTTTTTTGACATATCACAGTAAAACAAAGGATGTATCGCCATTTCACCGCATGAGTGACGTCATTTGGCGCTTATGTCTTTTTAGAATTTACCTAATTTAAAAGTTAAAATTATGAATGAAAAGTATTATAATTTCGAAAAACCAAAAAATATGGTACCTCTAGTTTTGGATTTACTTTTATAAAACGTAATAAAACATGCAGGTTAAAATTTTGAAATGTTGTCAATTGTGTTTCGCATGCATCCACGTTTCCGCCATACCAAAAGTTAACCTTCGGTCGACCGTGCGGCTGCTATTATTAAGCCACAAGCTCTGCTCGAGTGGTCTAGATAAATAATTTATTTTAAAACAAAAACTTACTTTGAATTCTTCCATCGTGGCTGGGACCGTTATTTGAAGGAAATCGTTTATCTCCTCAGAATAGTTGACACCCTGGATGGCGAGTCTGATGTTGGTCTATAAATTTAAAGCATTACAACTTTAAATACAAATCATTTATTGCGTAACACAGGTTCAAAAGGTGTTACAAAATTAATAATGCGAAGATTTTCTCCGTGAAAGATATTTCTTAACTTGTGGCAACATCTGGCGCTTACCTACTATTCGTGATTTTATGTATACTCAAATATGTGCTTATTACTTTCCATGCGTTTTCTTAGGCGTTATCTTAAATGAGACCATTATGGGGCCCTGTAGTGCACAGCAAAAGGGTAGAAGAGATTAAGCCTTGCTTTACAAGATCATTTAATTTTCAATAGAAATTATGCACAGACGCCAACACATCAACCTACCCCAATTTGTCAAATTACTTTAATTAGTTTTTAACTTTATTCTAAGAACAAAAAGGTTCATGTTCTTGTCCATTGGTTCACAAATTTGACAGTTTGGGGTATGGTGATGTGCTGGCGTCTGTACTTCAAAAGAATAATCAAAATTTGGAGATCGTGAATTCTGAAACTTCCTTACACCTAATGTAGTACGGCTAACAAAACGAGATATTTTTACATGGCTCTTGCCTGATTATATTTGTGATAATATCAACTTTAAGTGTATCTGAGTAGATTTTGTAATGACAGAAATAATTGGAAATCTCATCCTAAGTAAATTTTAGTGATAATTGAAACGAAACTCCACATTATTATAAACTTTTTAACCACCACAGTCATGTAAGGCGCTTTAAGATGGCTGCCTCCATGCAATGATATTACAAGTAAAAAGGTGTTGATAGGTTATAAGCGCTCAGCAAGCGACACGTTAAAAGGTGGCTAACTGGCCACACTTGACCTCAGTGTCGCGTCGCGCCGTCAACGGACGCGTGCGTGCGTTAGGGTGCCGTTTTTGAAAATCGAATGTTGTTTAGGTAACTTAACTACACCTTTTTACAGTTTATGATATCATTGGCTGCCTCACTAAAGCCCGGTGTTCGTTTTTGGACATTGACAACTGCCCCCCTAGCCAAGTTACAAACGATTCATATCTATTTTCTTTCTACAATCGAGAACGCCTCAAATCCCTTTGTTTTGACCACGTGACTTAGCGAAAGGTGATTAGTCACGTGGTCAAAACAAAGGGATTTGAGGCGTTCTCGATTGTAGAAAGAAAATAGATACGAATCGTTTGTAACTTGGCTAGGGGGGCTGGTATAAAAAATAGACGGCCAGACAGAAGAGGCGCCGACAAACGTAAATAGACGTCAAGAAAGAGTTTGATTTCTTTTGCACGGGTTTGATTCCGTAAGTGATCCATTTGAAAGTTTTCAATAGTAGTCTGAAGTCGGGATTCATACCCGGTCTGATGTCAATAACATGTGTGGGTGTACTACAAGTACCTACACCTATGATTCGCCAAAATCCTAATCCTAATCCTTCGCCAAAACAGGCGAGACGTTATCTGCTGCCCTCTTCCTCTCTCCTAATGTTGTTGTGCCCGACAGGGTCCATATTGATGTCTATTATTTTGATAACACCATCTATGTAATACTTAAGGAATGCAATAAAGATTTGAGTATTAAGTATTGAGCTTACAGTAATTCGGCCAAGAGTGAAGTCGACGTTGACACTATTGATGGATATGCCCGAGATGATTCCCACGTTGACGTTGACGCGACCGACGATGATCGTATCTCTGAGGTCAAATCTGGAAGAAAAAGAGCACCTTATTATTAATAAAAGAAATAATAATTCTTCATTATCAGGCTACCGAGGCCCATATAAACCAAACACACATTATCTACTATATAAAAATAAGTCGGGTTTTCCTTCCTGACGCTATAACTCCAGAACGCACGAACCGATTTCAACGGTTTTGCATTCGTTGGAAAGGTCTTGGGCTCCGTGAGGTTTATAGCAGAAAAAATAACAATAAATAACATTATTAGAGCTAATAAAAATAAATTAAATTACATAAATCAGATGCAACCTTCATAGTCACTATGAAAAACTAAGATACAAAATTAGAGAAAAGTAAATGACAGATTGACAAGTGACATAATGTCAGGCAAAAAGTAAATATTGAAAAGTATTGTGTTCACTGTGAAATTGTAAAAAAAAGTAAAAAAAATAAGTTATTTGTTTCCAACATTTAAATTGGAAACCATCAAATCAATAACGTGTATTGTGCAATTTTTTATTGAATTTCAACATCAGGCATTTGTCTTTAAGGTGGTAAGTTGAACTGTGTAAATTATGTGGATCGTGCATAGTTAGGTAATAGAAATAATATTAATAAGTAACCTTCTTTCTAATATATACAATTTTCGTGTCACAATGTTCGTTCCCATACTCCTCCGAAACGGCTTGACCGATTCTCATGAAATTTTTTATGCATATTCAGTAAGCCTGAGAATCGGCTACTATCTATTTTTCTAACCTCTAAGTGATAAGGGGTGTTCACACCAAATTTTTATTTTTAATTTTTTTATTATGTGGCATCAAAAAATACATTCTTACAACTCTAAATTTGCACTTTTTTATCACCAACCCTTGCTTTTTAATAGTCATTTTCATAATTTTATCATTTTCTATCCCGCTCGATAACATCAATCAAATCACTTGGTAAGTTAACCCCTCCATGTGTCTACCGGTGTCTCTTCTCACCCTGTAAACAGCACGGAGTAGGGATGTTACCTCTTTTTCGGCTATTATTAGTGTTTATGCTTCAAGCGTAGTAGTTCAACATTTTTACTATCTCAGTAACTCTCATATCAAATATATTCTCGAGTAACTTTATTATTTATTTATTAATCTATAATATAAAAATGAAGCGCAAAATGTGTTGGTAAGCGCATAACTTAACAACACCGGGACAAATTTGTCCAATTCTTTTTTTTATTGTTCGATAAAGTTCAAAGATGGTTTTTACGGCGAGTAAAATTCGAATAGTTGCCGGAAATCCCCTAAAACAGCCCTTTTCTTTTTCCCATACAAACGTTTTCTAACTAAAATGAGCTTTATTGCTATTGTATACAGTTCATATTGAATTACAAGCACTCACTGTTGTTTAAACAATGTAGGTATGTTCCTAACGTTAAAGAGTCATTTAGCACATTAAAAGATATACGGAGCAATCACAACCAATTTGGTGGTGCAAAGATTTTATTAGCAGGAGATTTTCGTCAAACATTGCCAGCTGATGAACTCAATTCATGCCTAAAGTCCTCCAATTGTGGAAACATGTCAAAGTACTTCATTTAAGCAAGAATATGCACGTCAAATTGCAAAATAACCAATCTGGAAACATATTCTATAAACAACTCATTGACATTGGTAGTGGCAAATTTCCTATATAATAGACATGTTTACTGGCTGCATTAACATTTCTCAAAGTTTTTGTCAGTTAACTCGATCAAAAGATGAACTTATCCAGAAACATCTGGAAACACCAGATATCTTTTTATTATTAAAAAGATATCTGGTGTTTCCAGATGTTTCTCAAAATTACAGGAACCATGATTGGTTGAGCGAACGAGCTATATTGGCTGCAAAAAACATAGATGTAAATGAATTAAATTTAAAAATGCAAGAACAAATTACAGGCGAATCGAGGATATATAAATCAGTTGATTCGGCTACTAACCAAGATGATGTAGTGTACTATCCACCAGAATTTTTAAACTCGCTGCATTTGCCAGGATTGCCACCTCAATCTTCAATTAAAGGTTGGTTATATAGTGGTTGGTGTTATAATGTTGCGAAATATCAACCAACCGCGTCTTTGATAAAAAAATTACTAAACAACGTGATAGAAGCAACTATACTGAAAGGAAAGTATAAAGGAGAAGACGTTCTCATACCGCACATCTCAATTATTCCGAATGATGTGCCGTTTGACTCTAAACGACTACAATTTCCAGTTCGGCTTGCTTTTGCTATGACCATAAACAAGTCCCAGGGGCAATCATTAAGTGTTTGTGGTATTAATCAGGAAAACCCATGTTTCTCACATGGTCAATTGTATGTTGCCTGTTCCCGTGTTGGAAAACCATCAGATTAGTTTGTCTATAGGCGCCAGATAATCAAACAAAAAACATCGTACCTATATCACAAAGCACTACAATGAAAATTAAACTGATTTTTGTTAATAATTATGGTTCACATGATTAACAATAAAGGAATTACTTATTTTTAAATGCTTATATACATATTTTTTAATTATATTTCTTACTCACAACGCCCTATCACCAGGGTGACGTTTCTGTTCAGGAGATTTTTTTGCCCCGACTATAAAATATGTAGGAACAAAAAAAAATCACATTACAAATCATTTTGACAGGAATTTATTGCAATTTAATTAGGCAGTACGAAGTCTGCCGGGTCAGCTAGTAATCTTATAAAATAATAAACCATGCATACATACATACATACATAAACTCACGCCTTTTTCCCATGGGGGTAGGCAGAAACTACAGAGCGCTATATGCTACGATTCTTACATGCTTCTTTTGCTTCGTTTACATTCATACATGTTGTCATACACACACGCCGGTTGCGAGTACTACGCACCTGACCTTTCTGAAGAACTTCACCAATAAGGTCTATGTATGTCCTTCTAGGGCGTCCCCTCCCGGCGTTCCCACTTACATCTGCCTTGTAAATACCTTTCGTTAGTCGCCTTTCATCCATCTTTTCAACGTGACCAAACCATCTAAGCATACCTCTTTTCAATTTTTGTTACTACATCTTCTTTTAAACCACAACGTTGCTTTATCGCATCATTCCTCAATCTGTCATTAATTGTTACACCACACATACTTCGCAAGGAACGCATTTCTACAGCATTTATTCTACTTTCATGCCTCTTTTGCCACGCCCAACATTTACAATAATAATAAACCAATACATTGAAAATAAAAAAACAAGTTAGGTTAAAATTCACGTAATTCCCATTCCAATGTTAATTAAACGTTTAAAAAGGATAGCAGATTATAATTAAAGAAAAGTTACATAGGTATATGTATACTAACAATAATTAAAAAAAAATATTAAACTGTATCATACTATATTATCTACGTATTACCTAGGTACCTACTCTAGATGCTAAATAATAGCCTGTTCTGGGCTCTCGCACTTATTTTCAATCATTCATTCATTGGATTGGTTCCACAATTTATTGTAAACACGTTTGAGTTCATTATTAAACATGTTAGAAAAAAAAATACATAAGAAATTTGTTTCTACACTAGAACAGCGGAAGGCTTAAGAACGCTTACGCCTAATTATTGTGTATTTAATTTAACACATACATTTGTTGTTTGCTAGTATAATATCAAAGAATTTCCACTTAATCTAATCTGTCGGATTTGCCTAAGAAGTAATTAGTGCACTGAGATTACACGCAATCATAGATAAGTCTATAATTGTCATTAAGTATTAACAAAAAAAATGGCTCGATTATTTTGACAGAAGTATGCCTACGTATAAAATCGTGATAGAATGGCGATAATTTCACTTCAAATCACGTCAGATTAAAATTCCGTCATACAACACAACTTTGTAAAACGAATGCCACGCGGATAACTTTACTTGCGCGCTGCAAACTTTTAGTTTTACAATGCGTACCTATGTCGTCGCTACGGAAGTATGCGTGTGAAAAATGCGTGAAATGTATGTTACTTTGTCTGTTCGTTTACACACAAATATACAAATACTCACGCGCCGTTTTCCCATGGAAGTAGGTACGCAAAAAATGCAGAGCGCTTATATTTTCCAATTTTAACATTTTTATGTTCTTATTTCTATATGTTTGTATGGACTCATCATTGTGGTTTGATTTGCCCACACAGAGAACACGTTTCATTCGGCTTGCAACTTTTACTCCCTTAGTAACCCAATGTATGCCTGGTGTGTCTGAGTTTTATGTATTTCCTTATCTTTTTAAAACTTTGATCAAAAGTTTTATTAAACTTACAAAACTAAATATATCAAGTCAAAAAGACATAGTCCTGTGCGAGGCCAAAAGGGAAACATCGGGATCATTTACTATGATCATCTGACTCGGACTGGCCTGTTGGTCTAGTAGTTAGTGACCCTGACTGCTATGCCGAAGGTCGTGGGTTCGATTCCCACCCAGGACAAATGTTTGTGTGATGAGCACAATCATTTGTTATGTGTCTGGGTGTTATTTTTCTATAATATGTATGTGTTTAGAAATATAACGTATATTTATCAGCTGTTTAGTACCCATAACACAAGCTCTGCTTAGCTTGGGACTAGTTGGCGTTGTGTGAAAGTTGTGGAATATTTATTTATTTATTTATTTATTTATTTATCATCGAATAATTCTAATAAATTATGATCATTTAGACACACAGACACACACACTCACATAGCGTATTATATGAATGAACCTTCTTGTGATATAGTTTATCTTTTGTTATTTAAGTAAACGACGCTCGTTTGATTTTATAAAGTCACATAGATACGAACCTTGATGATCTATCGAGCCCATTATCAATCACAAATAATCAGTATTTTACCTCGAAATCAAAGTAATCTGGTTCGATATTCTAATCGGTTGTTAATCGCATATTTTTATTGCAACAATTTTAATTAGGTTTAGCAATCATTAGATAACAAAACATTAAAGAGTCAGTTTTTTTTAGTTAACCTACTGTTTATTGACAGTAACTGTGAATGTATGAGCTTGTGTTCAAATATTAATAGCAACATGGGTCGATGGAAGGTTAAGCTGCGATTGAAGAGGTGGGCGTGGAAGGTTGACCATTTTTTTTTAAATATTCCACAACTTTTCAGACAACGCCATTTAGTCCCAAGTTAAGCTTAAATTGAGAGTATGTGTTATGGGTACTAAACAGCTGATAAACATACCTACTTATATATTTCTAAATACATATAAAATATAGATAAATTACACCCAGACACAGAACAAATGCTCGTGCTCATCACACAAACATTTGTCCTGGGTGGGAATCGTACCCACGACCTGCGGCATAGCAGTCAGGGTCACTGAATACTAGACTAACAAGCCAGTCAAATTTAATTTCTTTGTCAAGGAGAAGCTTCATTAGCCTTAATAATAATTACATACAAAAAGTGCTGAACCTCAACCTTGATTGAATAAATGACATTTGATTTTAATAATATTGATTTTGTTCCCAACTTTTTTTGAAGATCTTAGACAGTCCTTACGAGTAGTCAAAGTCAATATTGCGTTGCTTAATCACTGGGTTTTAGAGGTCAGATATCCAGTCACTCCAAGTAAAATGATGGTATGCAGCTCCATTAGCTTTGACTGGAAGTCGACCGCTACATACATTGTTAGGAAATAGCTAGGCAGATGATAGTTCTTGAAGAAGTTAGAGGGCTTTTTAACATTGCTTCGCGACTCCTAGGGTAGAGTAAAACCGTGGTGGATAGATAGTATAATACAAAAGTTACCGCAGTCAGACACCTAACGGACTGTTGACTTTACAGTGCTCAGTACAATACAGCGACTTAAATATTGGACAAATAGTCTTTTAAAAATAATCTTAAAAACAAGACAATTTTATTAAAGTATTTTATTATAGTAGTATTTTATTATAATATATGTCAATTGGATAAAGTTCTAGTCAAAGTGATACTCGTAATTTTTCGAAGTCAAACTTCTTTTCGCATGCTTGACTTGGAGAGTAAGCTGGTGGTGAGTGACGAGAATGTTACGAAACGTGTGATCGAGCGTGGCCAACGGAAGTTGAGAGGGAGAAGTTGAGACAAGTTAGTGAAGATATAAAGGTACGAGCGTTTTGTATATCTAAAACACAGTGAAGGCCTATTGTCTATATTACACTATAGGAGCAAGGGAGAGCTGTGCGCGCGCACTTTTCCTTTAAAGAAATTTAACTTCAGTCGTGTGGTCTAAAGCACACTCGTTTTTTTTTAATTTTATTACAATAGTAGTTTCTTTTCTCTTACCTGCCGTCTGCTTTAGCCGACAGTGTGTCGCCGAAGAGGGTAACGTCACCGTTAGCAACACCTGAAACATTAATAAAGTTCAATGAGTTAAAGTATTAACGATTGAGGATCACTAATATGTATGCCCTAAAAGGATACACATAGACCTTACTGTTGTGGTTCTTCAGAAAGATCACGCGTGTGTTTATGACAACATGTATGAATGTTAACGAAGCAAAAGAAGTTTGTAAGAACCGGATTATATGGTGCTCTGTCTTCTGGGCGTGAGTTTATGAATGAGCATCGTGTTATGAGAAAAGCTTTGAGTATGAATGTGGAGGGTAATAAATATAGATAACAGAAGTAGAAAAAGACCTAAGAAACAATGGATGGCTTGTGCTAAAGACGATATGGCTAGGAAGGAGGTGACTATTGAAATGAGATGGCAAATATAGATATATGGAAGAATGAGACACGTTCTGATAAACCCATACTAATTGGAGAAAAGACAGGAAAAGGTCGATTTGTGATAATCTTTGAGACGGCTGGAAAGTAAATAAAGGTGAAGATAATACTAATTGTCTTACGGGCAGATAAATGAATATGAGGTAATTGAAGAATGAAGTCAAGACGGTTGAATAGAAGACTGTAGTTCATGTGGTTAATGACGATGTCACTCAACCCGGTGCTTAGTACTTTCTCCAAAAATGCAATCGCATTGAAGAGCCTGGAAATAACAGGAAATGTATTAGACTCAAGCTGTTGACTTAAGTATTACAGAAAGAAAGGAAGAAAGAAATAAAACTCGTCCAGCCAAACATAACATAACATCACGCCTGTAATCCCTGAAGGCCTACGCAGAGGTGTACCTGGTAGTACACCTACAACACAACACACCCAATAGTTAGAAGTTAAAAATAAAAAGAATTTCTACGATTTAAAGTTTTGCCTCTAAAGTGACAAAAATTTAAACGCAGGGGTGTCCTAAATCATGTGCTGAACTCACTTACCATGAGTTTTTTTCGTAATTCTTCAGCATTTAAATTTTTCGTCCGTATTTTCCTACTTCCTGCGTTATTTTCTGATATTATTTTTGCTTTTAACTATTAAGAACCATGAAAGAATCGTCATTCTTATCTAAATCTTAAAGATTAATTCCTTTAAAAGTATGAAACGTCACTGATTTTATTTGAAATCCTAATGGTTAGGACATATTTTTTGTCAAGATGTCAAATAGTAAATTTAATGTCAGGTGAAACTTGAAAATTAAGGAATACCAATTAAAAATTTCTACGCCAAGGGGCCAGGATTATGTAAAAAAATCATGGTGTCTGGGTGTGTCCCTTTGATTTCCAATATCCCTTCCATTATTTGTGACACTTACACTGGTACTGGAAGTGCGTAGATGTATTCTTCTTTCTCGATGTACAACGGATCTAAGCCTTCATCTTGGATTGCTTGACTGATTTCTTCAATGCCTTCTACGACATTAGCTTCAATGGAGCCTGTTATAAACCTGGAGTCCCGTGCCGCTACTGTGCCAGAATATTTAATTTTAATTATTAAAGTAAAGTTAAGTTTTTAATTTTTACTAAAGAATACATATCAAGTCAATATGCTTGGCTTTCCAAGGCGAAGGCTTTCCAAGGACAAAGTTTTACAAGGTCAAGGTTATTGAAGTCCACTTTATGAGTTAGAAAGTGCGTTAAGCCGGATGGATACCCATCCAAGGAGTGCCATTCTCAAGCGATGTGGCTATTATTATTTAGCAAAGTTTATTGTTATTTCTTAGGCTCAATATACAATTCCAATTTGTAACGTAGGACGGTAGCTATTGAATAACCAAGAATTTTCCTCAAAACGCGTCGCATATTTTTTAGGATAGTTTCGGTTTGTACGGACGCCAGGCCATCAAGTTACCCCAATGTGTCAAATTTTCCCAATTGAATATGAACCTTATTCTCTTTAGCATAAAGTTGAAAAACGATCAAAGAAATTTGACACATTAGGGTAACTTGACGTGCTGGCGTCTGTATGTTACACAATTCAAAAAAACTATCAATTTTTTTTTGACCCATTGAGGTAGCTTGATCCGCTGGCCACCGTACGACTTTTTTAACCGACTTCAATTCGCTTGGTATTTTTTTAATGTATGTATGTTATGGACCAAGTGAGAAATTGGGCATTATTCATAATGGCCGGTCATTATGAAAAATACCCAATATGAGAGTGCTATTTGATAAGAATTATTCAAATAATCAAATTGACCGGTCATTGTACAGACGCCAGCACGTCAAGTTACCACAATGTGTCAAATTTCTTTGATCGTTTTTCAACTTTATGTCAAACAAAATAAGGTTCATATTCAATTGGGAAAATTTGACACATTGGGGTAGGTTGATGTGCTGCCGTCTGTACATATTGTCCATCACATTTTGGG
Source organism: Euplexia lucipara (assembly GCA_921972225.1). Classification (NCBI taxonomy): domain Eukaryota; kingdom Metazoa; phylum Arthropoda; class Insecta; order Lepidoptera; family Noctuidae; genus Euplexia; species Euplexia lucipara. The sequence continues at coordinate 5,872,242 of OV179145.1, read as the reverse complement.
CAGAGTAATACAAACATATTTAATTACTATTTTTTTATTGTTATTGTCATTTAACTTAAAATAAACTAAATATTAAACCATTTAAATAATCAGACTCATTATTTGGATTAATTATCAAGGACTTCTACATAAAGAATCTACTAGTTTTCGCATTTAAAACTTAAAGAAAGTCGAGCGAGTTTAAGTTCTAATCTACCATGCATGCGTGCTTTGCAAAAGAGCTGACAAGATCTGGCGCTCGGCGGCCGCTGCCGCGGCAATTATACTGCTCGAGAACTGCTTACCTGGTTCGAAAGATGGGCTGGGTACGATGGAAGCACAGATCCCAGCAACAAGAACGGTGAGAGCAAATATGGTTTTCATCTTGATTTAATTGCTGAAAACGAAAAATGTGTAAGCATTGATTGATAAGTCTATACATTACTAGGCAAAGTATCCCTTTATAAGGCACTGGGTACGGAGGCACATGTTTTTAATTTTTTGAGTTTTGTAAAAGTTCAATATTATGGACATTATACTCGTATGTATCGTACAAAATAAAGAACATAAATATTATTCTTACTAGCTGCCTCGGCAGACTAGGTTCTGCCTTTTAAAAAACCTCTCAGACTTACTGAATATACACACAAAATAAGAATCGGTCCAGCTATTTCGGAGGAGTTTGAAATCAAACACTGAGACACAAAAATTTTATATATTAGATAAAGATTCAACTTGACCCACTGGCCAGTGGCTGGCAGTGGTCCTTCCCTCCTCAGCTTCTGACTGCGGTCGTAGGTATTTGGTTAAAGTAGTAGGCCACCATGCACCATGTACAGACGCCAGCACATCAAGTTACCCCAATGTGTAAAATTTTCCCAATTGAATATGAACCTTATGCTGTTTGACGTAAAGTTGAAAAACGATCAAAGAAATTTGACACCTTGGGGTAACTTGATGTGCTGGCGTCTGTACAACCAGGTTCAGGTTCGTGAATGTCACATGTCTTAGAATTTTTGGTTCTAAGACATACCTACTAGTTTCCTCACGATTTTTCTTTCACCGTTTTAAGAGCAATGATGATTAAAACAAATTATATAATATAAAACACGTAGGTATGCTAAGGAACGACATTACTAATACAGCCACCATTTCAAAACAATGTGTTTGTTATGTTTTAATTTTGTTAACCACAAACCTAGACTGAACTCTAGACTGAAGACTCTGTTAGAGAATTTAAAACTTCTTTTAAACACGTAAACAAGAAACAAATAAACAAAACTTCTTTTTAGACCTTATAGAACTAAATCAACAATACTCAGCACACTTCACTTTTATTTTTTTTAAAAGCGTCTAAATCCGGTAATAATACCTCACCTTTCAAACGATCTAGTTCGAACGACAAAAAACTGTATACTGTTACAAAAAATATCCATATTTATAATACTTCGACATCGAAATAATTAGGAAGTACTTAAGATAAAGTTATAGATAGTCAAATAAAGTAGTTAATCCCTAATTATTATCAGTTTAAATGCATGCGCAGTGCGTACTGCTTGGAAAGGATTAAAAAAATTAGATTCTGAATAAAAATTGCAATATTGTGATCCACAGATTGTTAAGTATTTGTAGTAGGGAATAAATCTTAGTTTATTTTAGATATCACTAACATCTGTGGTGGCCCAGAAGTTGAGACGCCTACCTCTTATGCACGAGGTTGTGGTTGAAACCCGGGCAAGTATACAAATGTGCCTTTTTCCGTTCATATTATACTTTCTAAGAATATTTTAGACATCTTTGATCATCACGCCCTGCCTCATCACCCAATTTTTTTCACGATGTTCCTCCATCTGCTTCTGTCTCTGGCGGTGCGAAGGGCATCGTATACCAAAGAGTCAAGAGTGGTGCGGATCTGGCCGGTCAACGTATTGTGGTCCGTCTGGCCTTTTCCTATTCACTTTTCCGGTCACGATGAGCCTTGCGAGATTACTGCTGTCTTTCCTTGCTATGTGACCGAAGTATTGAAGAAATATTGGCGTGAATTCACTCTTGACACAAGCTTAATATTAAGCTTATTTTCATGGGTTAACAAGACTACTAGTAATTGTCAACCCACACCGCTTGTAAAGTTTTTAGAAAAGAGAAAAAAATATACTGACCCTAATGGCCTGAAACACAGGTTTGAATAAACCTAGTTTAGGTGGTTCGCTAATTAACGTATAACCTGCAGGCCTAGCCATATGACTAATTCAATTTCTATTATCGTAATCGATAAGGCAACAATAGAAAGAAAATGGCGTAATATGGAATCAGCTGTTTGTCAACTGTCAAGTGTTAACGAGTAGAATTTGAAAATGAAATACACTTGACAGTTGACAAACAGCTAATTCCATATACGCCATTCTCTTTCTATAATAGAAATAGAATTTGTAATATGGCTAGCCCTACAGGCTCCAAATTGTCTTTTGTTTCTTTAAATTCTGTGTTAGAAATTCAAAAAAAGACTATTGAGTGAAATTGTGAATGTGCCAGGTTCAAAACTGCATAAAAACTTTTTGCTCGACCTAATATAAAATTTTAGCTAGGACCAAACGAAACTGAAAATACAAGGTGGGTCAATAGATGTGTCCAGAAGTGTATATTATCACTTGAAATATCGTTCACATGATGTAATTTTCATATGCTATAAAAACAAGTAACCTAATTTCATGTGTTATAATATTACATTTCATATAAACTTCTTTTGCTCTAATAATATTTAGTATAACGTTAATCTCATATCATTTTCAAGTCGTGTATTGCTCATTTTAAATAACGTTCAGTTGACCTAATTTTCATATTTAAGTACTCAGTTTCTGCCCAAATTCTGTAGTAAATAAGTAAATATCAGAAAACATCATACTGTTTTAACCTCATCTAACCCAAATGGTTCACCAACAATACAAGGGATCTGATGGCGCTCGGCGGCCGCAGCCGCGGCACGCTGCTTCGCTCGCTCGCCTTTGCGCGCTATTGGTCATGTTTCTAACCTAACCTAACCCACATGATTCGCCACCCATAGACGTTTCAAAATTATATTAAACGTTACTATAGAATTGAGAGCAGCGGTGGCCCAGTGGTGGCGGCCCCGACTTACGAACAGTAAGTCGTGGGTTCAAACTCAGTCAATCGCATTAGGTACTTTGTGTAATTTATTTCATAACCACTGCTCTAAAAACGGTGAAGGAAAACATCGTGAGGAAACCGCCATGTCCTAGAACCAAAAAGTTCGAAGACATGTGACATCTACCAATTCGCACTGGGCCCGCGTGGTAGGTTATAGCCCATACGCAAAATACGCGCTTTGACGTGGAGTTGCGGATACCAGCCCGGTATCTTTTATCTTTTTTTTTTACTATAGAATTTGAATATTATACTAACTGAATATAGTTAAAATGTGTATTATAGAAAATGTTTATTTAACCATACAAAATTAGGTAAACTGAAATCATATCAATAATTCATTATATCATTTCATCGTTATACTAAATGAAAATTATATCAAATGAAATTAGGTCATGTGATCGTAAGAATTTATGTTATTATGGCAAATGGTACGCACCCGTTTTTCTCACATGTTATTTTTTGGATGGAAAGAAATATAATATAATATTTCAACACTATTCACACAACGCCATCTAGAGTAGAGTTCCACGTACAGACTAATAATTTTATAATCTATTAAGTTTTATATAACTCAAATTTGTAAAAAAATTGTAAATAGTAAAATGAACTCTGGTACCCAAGGTAAGATTTAACTTGTGTTATGGGTACCAGTGCTCTCTCATGGTTAGCACAGAGTTACATTAATTATCAAAGATGGAGGACGTGGTTTTGGTGGACCAACACAATATTAAATTAAAAAGAAATAATAAGCAGAGAAAAAATAAAGTTAGTGTGTGTGTTTATGTGTGTATGGTTGTGTGTGTGTGTGTGTATTACCTATTTTTTTTTTTTTTTTTTTATTTTAATGTAAAACCCGGAACCCTCAGGCTTCGTGAGGATTCGGTTTATGCTCGATCACGTTTCGAGCTGGTAGATTTTCTGCTGTATATAGGTCAATGCGAAACCCCGGGCTTAGTGAGGGACGCAAGGACACTATGGTTCCCTACGTTGCTAGGTAAGGCAAAAATAAAACATAGGGTACCTACTAGTTACCACCAATGTATAATCTACCTTGATAGGTACACACATGAGAAGTAGAAACTGCGGTCAGGAGTCTATCCAGCGTGGCCCCGGCTATCATACCGGTATGACGCTGTTATTTGTTTACACAGCCGTGACGTAAGCAGGATTATAAAATAACATTTCAACAATTTATGTTTATACACTATTTTATTCAATAAAATTCCATAACATTTTTTTCATAATTTGGGTCTGCAAATCTTAATTTTTCTGTGTCTTCAAATACTCATTCATAGTATCCATTAACATAATTCCCAACAGCTCGTTGATTTCAGACTGGAAGAGACAATAAAGAGTTTTATTACTAAAATTAAAACAACAAACAAAAATAAAATTATCGTGTTACATTGAGTCGGTCAAAAATTACAAGTTAAATAACAGTGAACAAGCGTTTTAAAAACTTTACATAATAATTATCTGATATTTAATTTAATTTTTTTATTTACTATCTGATCCAAGCACGCGATGCTTAATAATATGCATGTAATTTAAATATGGTTCAAATATTTTTTTTTCCGAATCTTTAATGGCAGAAAATTTGAACTAAACCATTCACTTTTTAATAGCGTCATAATAATTTAAAATTAAAAATAAAAGTGCGAATTAACAGCGGGAAATTCAAATTTGTGAAACGCATCACCATTGGATAAAATGAAACTTGACGTCAAATACTACGACAACAACTCAAAGCCTACAACACATACAATGTGTAAGTATGACATTAAGTATTGGAATGTACTTTTTATTGAAAAACATAATGATTGCCGTGTGTGTTGTGAACTAATTTAACGTTCAAGTGTAATTTTAGCTTCATAGTGACGTTATAAAATATTTAAGAAAAATGACTTAAAATGGTTTTGTAAAAGCACAATCTGATAATGTTTATTGCATTCGGGTACAAGCAATACTGGTAAACTGGTTTTTGAGCGTTTTTCATGGTGAAATGGTTAGAAGAACAAAAACACCCTTAATAATAGTGATAGGATCATAGTAAATGACGTAATCGAAATGGCGCGCGAAAATGGCGGCGTTTAAACAGCTCAAATTTATTCTGTATTTTAAATATTTTTTAAGCTTCATTACTGCATTTTTAAATATGTTTATATTTTTTAACTATGTTAAAACGTTGTATACAGTGAATTAATAATATAAAAAAAATACATGCATATACCCTATTGAGCATTGCGTGCCTATTGTAAGTTAACAAACACCGCCATCTCGTAGAAAATTACGGAACTTATTGAGTTCAATATTTTGTATTCTTAATAAAATGTTTTCCTGTTATAAGTTCCGTAATTTTCTACCAGGCTTTTTTTTATATCCTTCATTAAAAAGAACCAGGTTCTTAATAATTAATTACAATAGATTATTAAGAACCTGTTTTTTTAATAAAGAATAAAAATAACACTTAGTATAGAGTACAAAATGTTGAAATCAATCATCAAGTTAAAAAATTAAATTAAAAATTTAAAAAACCCTCACCGCAAAAAAGTAAAACATTTAAAAAGTTAAAAATAACACTTTAGCCATGAAATTTTACTTCACGTCGGGGTACCGCTTAAGTAAGGAATGTTCCTAGTACTTGTAGGTATGTAGGTACTTATTTTAACGGTACCCAGACGTTATGTAAAATTTCATGGCTAAAGTGTTATTTTTAACTTTTTAAATGTTTTACTTTTAAAGAATTTACAATTATGAGAATTTTTCTGTGCATTGTATGTAGATTCAAATGCTGGTTAAAACGAATCCAATCACGACATATCTGCTATTATTTTGTCAAGAGTCTACCTACTGGTGTGCTGGATAGCCTGGCTGCAGCATCAGCTCATCCTGTTGCCATCATTGCATTGTGTTTAGAATCTAATGCTGGTTGAAATGAATCCAAACACGACATATCTGCTATTATTTTGTCAAGAGTCTACCTACTGGTGTGCTAGATGGCCTGGCTGCAGTATCAGCTCATTCTGTTGCCATCAGGGCATTGTGTGCAGAATCAAATGCTGGTTGAGATGAATCCAAACACGACATATCTGCTGTTATTTTCCCAAGAGTGTATTAGTCTGCTAGGTATCCTGGCTGCATCAGACCAAATCCACCATAATATTGCTTATTAATATTACACACATGGGTTGTTCGAAATTTTAAGACACACATATGTTTGTAAGTAAAGTTAATACCCATAGACGTCTAAAATAGCATCGGTAGCTAACACAAAAGAGCTGATAACCTTGAAACGGCTGAACCTATTTTGATGAATTATGTCTAAGAACTATCGCAAGAAACCCTGCTTTCAAATAAAAAAAACCGCATCTAAATCGGTTCACCCGTTGGGGCGCTACGGTCCCACAGACAGACAGACAGACAGACAGACAGACAGACAGACAGACACACACACATAGCGGTGAAACTTATAACACCCCTCTTTTTGCGTCGGGGGTTAAAAATGATCATAATTGTATGTTTAACGAAATTACACTCGATAAGTCAAATTGAAAAAAAATTGTTGCTCTAGAATGACGCGATATTTTCTTTTGTTATAAGCTTATTTACTTCTTAACTTAAGTTACACTTACACTGTAAGCTTTGAAAGTGGCTGGCATGGTTGAACTAAGTAGCTTGTTCATATTGTCAGAAAAATCCACTTCCTGGACGATTAGTTTCACGTCAGACTGCAAACAAAAAGCAGAAGAATGACTAAAGGTCTGGACGAAATTTGTCGTAATGTTTCGAAACTTTACGTTCCGTTACGTAATGATAAAAAAAAACGTTACGTAGTTAAATATGCAGCGGTCTTAAATCCATACGTTCAAAGTATAAAACAACATCCTTTCCCGCTGTTTGCTAAATCTTTAAATATGAATCGAATTGGATAAGTCCTAAATCTGAAATCCAACCCAAGATTGGGTTGGATTTCAGATTTAGTTGCATAAAAGATAGACAGTTGATGACTGTATTTACAAGATGGAGAAACAGATAAATAACTCAATACTCACTTCGATCCCTTCCATCGTAAAAGAGACCTTTGTACTTCGAATAGTGATACCAGTGATGAGACTAACGTGAATGCGAATGTGACCCACGAAGCGCATTCGTTGAAACTCGACTCTGGATGAAACAAGTTTTTTAAATTAGAATTGTTTTTTGCAATGTATTTTACATCGCCGACGCAGTGTCTGAAGGATTGGTGGAACCAAAGACATTCAATACCTATAGACCGGACATCACAAACAAAATTTTCGTCCGAAAAAGTGAGTACGCTCCGCTGCTGCTCCAATATTCATATATTATTCTAGATGGCGTTACTGAGACATGGGATCAAAGTTTTTCTATGACATTTCCTTGACATGCCCGCTCTATAGTCTTTTAAATCTCTTTGGGTGGAACAAAAATTTGTATGACATTGACAGCATTATCACCGGATCAATAGGCAAACGACTCTGGATGAAACAAGTTTTTTAAATTAGAATTGTTTTTTGCAATGTATTTTACATCGCCGACGCAGTGTCTGAAGGATTGGTGGAACCAAAGACATTCAATACCTATAGACCGGACATCACAAACAAAATTTTCGTCCGAAAAAGTGAGTACGCTCCGCTGCTGCTCCAATATTCATATATTATTCTAGATGGCGTTACTGAGACATGGGATCAAAGTTTTTCTATGACATTTCCTTGACATGCCCGCTCTATAGTCTTTTAAATCTCTTTGGGTGGAACAAAAATTTGTATGACATTGACAGCATTATCACCGGATCAATAGGCAAACTGACAAATTGTATTAACATTTCTGCCGATTACCGTAAAAATCATGCCCGACATTGTAGACTCTTGTCGACTGAAGAATCGACTCATTTCTTGTCTTCACTTTTGATATTGTCATACTCAAAACAAAAGAAATGTTTCTACAATCTGTCACTTAGTCGATTCTACTGTGATTTAGTAGTTATTCCGGGTCTGACTGTTTGGGTATGTAAGTTTTCATTTTTGTAAACGCACCGACGACACACGAGAAATTCCTAGTCTTTAAAAAAGGTGTTACAATTTAATGAGAGCTTAGTTCTTACTTTCCGGAAGAATTCATTTTGAATGTGTTTCCAAACACAGTTGTCTCCATTGAAGCGTCACCTGCAATGAAATCATCACAATTAAATTAACCATAAAGATTAAGTAGCCTTTTACGCAATAATACCTAGGTACCTATATGAAAAAGACTCAGAATAGGTGCAGGATAAAAAAGGTTTGAGTTAGGTTCTTGACTGGAGATTTTTTCTCAATTTAATTGAATTGAGACACACTTGTTGAAATAAAGTTATAAATATTAACATAAGAATAATTATTATTTTAGCTATCCGCATAACGTCATTCATAGCGCCATCTGTTATCTTAACGAGTAAATAAATCTGTGTTACGAATAATTTTAAACAAACAAATTTTCTACTACTATTTTTACAAAATACCTACCTAAATATATTGAAGGATTTGATTAGTAATAAAACAGGCAGCTATTTAATTGACACATGAATAATAAATTTGACGTTCAATGGTGCCATTTAAATAGCCTTATTGAAATAAACGATTTGACTTTGGCTCTTATAGAACTCTAGAAAAAATTAGACAGTGTAGGGTGTAGGGGATTGCTCAGTGAATACGCAGAACCAACGCTTAAAAAGGTATAAACGTATATTTGATAAAACACAATATTACAGGAATGTACACTTTTGGCGGGAAAGAGCGGAGCCACGGGAGCAACGAATATTATATGCGCGCGTTCGTTCGAAGCACGCATGCGCGACGGTCGTACGATGCCGCGCAAACCGTGCGACTGTGAGTATTTTGCCGCGTAAAACTATTTGAATCTAACAGCTATGAGCTGCGCGTTACAACTGTGAATTTTGACTTACCAACATCATAGTTAATGAGAGGCCATTCGATGTCAAAGTTAAATCGTGATGAGATGATGTTGTAACTGGCGCTGTGTACCACAATGTTACTCATGCCTTTGCTAAATAGCTCCTCTATGAAATAGGCACTGTTGAAGATCCTGGAGGAGCAATGCGTGGGCATACATTTATTCTGAGCTGAATGATATGATTTTAATAACATAAGCAAAATTGAATAATAACAATGAACTATCCTAATAGTAAAAATATTTTAGGGATAAATAAATAAATATTCCACAACTTTTTCACACAACGCCATCTAGTCCCAAGCTAAGCTAAGAGCTTGTGTTATGGGTACTAAACTGCTGATACACATACTTATACATTTCTAAATACATACATACTAAATATATTATAGATAAATTACACCCAGACACAGAACAAATGATCGTGCTCATCACACAAACATTTGTCCTGGGTGGGAATCGAACCCACGACCTCCGACATAACAGTCAGGGTCACTAACTACTAGACCAACAGGCCAGTCAAATGATGTTGGTTCATTATAGTTTTTTTAAAGCTTCGAAAAATACATTCGCATCGCTATCGGCTGGAAAAGTGCCCAAAAGACTGTCGGCGTTGTCATGTTAAATGGTAATGCTTAGCCTCTTGCCAAAGTAGAGAGCAGCCTTTCGAATTAATAGTCTATATATATACTTATTGTAACAATTTTATTTACAAAATTCCCACAAATTTATTTATCATAAAAACCTAAAAGAGCGTGGAGGATTTTCACCAGAAATTTAAGAAGCACGCCCATCTCTGACTAACCCTATTGAACTAGTTTCAAAGTAAAACCTACAACCATTAGGTACAATAAGAACTTCACACACGTATAACAAAGAAGAACACGCCTGTAATCCCTGAAGGTCTTGGCAGAGTCACCCACATTTCGCCAGTTATGTTGAAGTCATAGGTAGATAAATATTACGCTCACACTAATTCTTACAAACACACCCCCACTCAACCTACGCTCTTACAACCAATCACACACACATAGTCACACACACCTTTACAACTACCCTCACACTCATCAAAACCAAAAATACTTCTTTTTCTTATTTTCTCTCTTTATTATGGTTTGCAATCAATAATCTTTCGCCCTGGATTAGCTTACATGTTCTGTAATAATTACTTTTTAATTTCTTTGGATAACATTGTGTCCTATCCAGGTAACATTGAAATTGTTCTGGCTTTTGCGCTCATAACCTCGAAGGTGCACTGACTTCTAAGAAACAGGTTATTCCTAGTTTAGAAGTCAGGGTCTTTTTGTTCTGGCCCACTTAGCCATGATCTTAAAACTGTAACTTTTGTGTAGGTAAGTATATTTTTTTGGAAAGTACCTATAGATTTTAATCCTATACAATAGAGGGCGAGCTTATCCTATGCCCCATCAATCGGGCACAAATCCAGACTGCGGACTATGAACTTCTTTTTGAGTAAATCTGTTAATAATTATAATGTTTACTTACACAGGTACAGGCAGTGTATAATTACGTTCCTTTCTCTCAATATAAAACGGATCAAAACCAGCGTCCTTGATAGACTCGCTCACATCCTGCATAAAGTTTTTAAAGTAGCTGTTCACAGAACGCTCATTATTGAAGTCAACTGTAAATAAAATAAACCCATTCATTAAACGTAACTTTCACCCACATATATACAATAAAAAAAATCCGTATTAATATTGTTATTGATAAAGTAACTCTGTGAGTAAGTCTGTTTCATTGTCAGCTTTTCATGATTAAACGGCTGAACGGATCTTAATGATATTGGTATGGAGATAGATAGATACCGTGGAAACGGACATAGACTACTACATTTTGTCTCAATAAGTCAGAAACCATTGGTAGTATTAAAACTCTGACAGCAGGTTAGTCACTATACAAACGATAAGAAGAAGTCTCAAATAATAATGTGAAGAAATTTCGTTTCCTCAAACATAATTATACAAACGCCATTTTGGTTGTCATGACAGGTGACAAATATCTTTCCTGCAGTGCGATTCTGGTCAATCATCGGTAAAAATGTACGGCTTCGCCGTTTCGCTACCGTCGTGGAGGTGATGCGAATATTTAGTTTCGAAGTAAGCAACGAAACAGCCAAAACATAAATTTTTACTGATATGTAGAATTTGTGAAGTTAGGGTCGGTAGAGTTATGCCGTGTACATTCAGAAGCTTGGCTCTACAAGAGATCTGTTATCTTTTTCACAGGACCAACCTTATGTGGTCGTCTTGGCAACATCTTACATGAAATGTTTTTGGTGGGATTTCAGTTCTTTTTATAAGTTGCTAGGCAGTCTTTTTAGTGTTTATTTTTCCTTCTTTTATTTGGGTCCATTTCTTGCACATCAGCACTGCCGGTTTTCATAGCCCATTCTCTGTCTTTGCCTTTTTTCTTTGATGGTTTACTGATTACCATAAGCGATAAATCAGGACGATATTTCGCTCTTAATTAAGCGATTATATTATCTCATACAAACTTCCACCCCCCCCCCCCCCCCCCCATTTAGGGGATGGGGGGCGAAAGTTATAAGTTTATGATTTTTTTTGTTGGTTGTATACTAAACTTAGATTACATACCAAATTTCAGCTTTCTAGCACTTCAGGAAGAAGCCAAACATTTTGATGATCGTCAGTGTTGACACACTGATGATCATCAAAATGTTTGGTTACTTCCAGTCAGTGTGTCAGTGACGAAATTGGTGTATTTTAGATATCAATAAAATCTAAAGTTTATTATTATTAACATCATATCCTGAGAATATGAACTCTCTGGTACATCGGAAACCATCTCTATGAGGGTTCAAAAAACGACGAAACACTTCGAGAAAAGGTGGGTATTGCCCTTACGCTTCGCTTGGCTCAACCGCCAAGACGAGCCGATTTGAAGAACCGATGAGCAGATTTGAAGAACAAATGAACAGCGAGAAAAAAATTAACTGATTTAGAAAGAATAAATGTCATACAATTTATAAAATTTATAAACTTACTTTCAGTAGCATCAAACTGGCGTAGAGCATTAACGCTCACAATAAAAAAGCCCATGGCAATGAGGAATTTCATTTTGTATATCTGCAAAGAGAGAAACTACGCTACAAACATTAACAATATGCATTATTAGATTTATGATACATCTGTAAATGGGTTTGAAAACACTTTTAACAGGTAAAAATAAGTGAGGTGATAGGTAGGTACCTACTCAGATGACTGGTATCTATCTTACACTGCGAGAAAACATTGAAAGTCCATACATTATCTTAGTCAGATCGTAGGTAAATAATATACGAGGACTATGCAGATTAATTTTTGAGACAGTCTTTAAGGAAATAAGCTCTCACAGATTTGAGTGGATCTGTCCTGTCAGTGCACGCATTTGTCGTGTTACTATGCGTTTCAAATAAGAATAGGAATGGCAATGAACTCTATCTGTCAAATGTGGCTTGAAAAGTACGGCCAGCAACAAAACCGTAATCGCGTATCAATTATTTTCTTTTTTTTGTTTTACTCGGTCAACGTTATTCAAACTGAAAAAACCTCTTAAATTAATTTGTCTTGTGGAGTGCTTACGTTTTATTTATTAATTCTGTTTGTTACACGGTTGTTTGTTGTTGTTGTTGATATTTGTTTTTGTTTTCGTCTCCCTGACTGCTCGAAAATGTGGGAACGAGGCTTTTGCATGGGAGGGCTCGAGAGGTTATCTCCTCTGTAAACAAATACTTTGACAGTACAATTTAGAAAATTATTCGTTCGTAATTCGTAAATCTTCTATACTAATATTATAAAGAGGTACAATTTGTAAGTTTGTATGTAGGGGGTAATCTTCGGAACTAATGATCCATTTTTAAAAATTATTGTACTGGTGGAAAGCTACACTATTCCCGGTGGACATAGGCTACTTTTTATCCCCGTATTCCCACGGGAACGGAAACTACGCGGGTGAAACTGCGTGACGTCTGCTAGTAAATTATATTTAGAAAAAACCAAGTTTTGCTGATCTTACCCAATTTATTCTTATTGACAGCTATGACGTCAAAACATGGCGCAAAGTCATTCCTATTCTCATTTGAAACGCATAATACCAACAAGCAGTCGCTTCATGTAAAACACTAGTATTCATCTACATCTGGTTAGACTGGAAACCGATCCCAAAATAGTAAAAAAATACACAAACTTTTAAAAATATGCGATTGTCCTCTCAGATATCACATGCATTGACTTACCTAGAAACAATCCAACGTTGCAATGGCCTACAAAGCAAATTCGCGTAGTTTATATATCGATTTGAATTAATTAGTGGCTAATTAATGTTCAATGTTGACACATGGTGGTAGCAACCGTTGACATACATAGGTATCTAAATTGAGGATTTTTTGTAATGTATATTGGTGGAAAAATAAAGCAGTTTCGGAAAGTAGAGAGTCGTGTTCTAGTCATAAGTAATAATAGCCTGTTACTATCCAAAGGCCTCTTCTCAGACAGAGAATGCACGAGCTAAACTTTTAGTAAAAATATAAATTGAAGACATATTGGCAGTTTAAGTTTTTACTTTAAGTTTAGGTTTCCTCACGATGTTTTCCTTCACTGATGGCTAAGATAAACTTTGGATTTCGAACTTGGCCAGCTCCGCTGTTCTGACTACGATTGCAAATAGGTTGGACTGTCCTTATGTGCGACACTGCTGTGACAAACAAGTTACATATAGTGTCGCACATAAGAGAACTATATAAATTGAATGTCATGTGAATTACTTTTATCAAGCTTTTATCTTTTTATTTTTATTACGTTATGAATTATGATTTGAATTATTATGATTATTAGAGAATTATTTTATTATTATGTTGTATTTGAATTTTTTTTTTTTTTATGTGACTCTTTTTATATATTTTTGAAAGATTTCTACATGTGTCTAATATGGGTTATGATACCTGAAATAAATGTTTTTTTTATTTAATTTTATTTTTGTAAGGTGTGAATTGAAAAAGTCACATAAGTATTTAGATTTACCCTAATTTTAACCATAACTTCGTGTATGATATGTCTTAACCTCTGGGCTATCAATAACTATATATTCATCTACACAATGACAAATAAGTAAATTAAAGTATCTGTTAGTATTGACAAAAAAAAACAGAAATATAAAATCCAAAAATAAGTGGACAAAGCCGTGAGCACAGCCAGTTAGTTATCTATCACAATATGGGGCCGTGTTCCTTCATCACAAAGAGAATATAGAACATCCTTAATCCAAATACGTGATATTGTCAACTGAGATACGAAATAGCCCTGCTAGACTTTTAATCAGGGACTGAAAGCGGTTACGGTTAAAGGTACCTCAAAAATGTGCCGGTACCGGTTTAGAAAAAAGGTTCAGCTATACCGATAACATTATAAATAAGGCTAAGCGCGCACTACGAACATAAATCGATTGCGAAAAAAAATCGTCTATCTGTGAACAACAGAAATATACTACAATCCGCGCACTGCGAAAATAAACCGTTTGCGATTTAAAATGCGAAATCGTGCGAATATTAATTTGTACCTATGAAGTGGTATTAGTTAGTCCTCATGCTGTCAAGCGATGTACCCAGTAACGTTATCTTCTTCGTCTTATTTAAACTTCTTTTACGTAAAATTAAGTAGTATACAGGGTGTCTCATTCAAATCGGTCAGTATGGGAAAGTCTGAAACTATAAGACATACGAAGATCTGTTCTGAGGAACCATGTCATCGATTTTAATAACAAGAAAAACTGCATTCATACATTTTAAAAAAACATCTGTACTCCGTTCGGGAATCGAACCCGGTTATTTTGAGCACCTACTAAAATAAATTAAAGTATGTGGAAACAATGCATTTTATTCATTTTAGACATCATGTTTCATACAGACATTTACTGCTTAAGACCTCCACAATCGATATCTAAATAGAAATAGTGTATGTTTTTTTTTTTCAAAATAACCGGATTCGATTCCCGAACGGAGTACAGATGTTTTTTTAAAATGTATGAATGCAGTTTTTCTTGTTATTAAAATCGATGACATGGTTCCTTAGAACAGATCTTCGTATGTCTTATAGTTTCAGACTTTCCCATACTGACCGATTTGAATGAGACACCCTGTATACCTTATGGTTGTGTTCTTTTTTAAATCCATGTTTCGATGTACAGACGCCAGCACATCAAGTTACCCCAATGTGTCGAATTTCTTTGATCGTTTTTCAACTTTATTATAAACGGAATAAGGTTCATATTCAATTGGGAAAATTTGACACATTGAGTGTTTGGCCCTGTTATTTCGCAGGTGATAATAAATCGTGGTGCGCGTAGGAATTATTGTCGTTTGCGGTTTTATTCCGCACTTTAAAATTCGCAATGAATAAAATTCGTAGTGCGCGCTTGGCTTTAAGGTTAGACTAAACCGTTATTTAATCTTTACATGATCGTGGTACCGAAAATCATGCGAGACATGTGGATCGAACACGTTAGACGTTCCAGTACTTTTGTAATTTGTAGTTTGCGGCCGAAATTTAAAGGTACACTAGTTTTAGGGTAATTCAGTCCCTGTTTTTAATAAAATATAAGTCTGGAATTTCTAACTAACCCGCCTTAAGCATGCGGGTCAAACTTATCGCACCCCCAGTGCGACAAAGGTAAGGTAAGAAGAAAATGCTTACTTTACAGGAGAGCAAAAAAACTGTTTGGTCTTGTATATCCATTTAGTATTTGATCTTATGATCTTTTGTTATATACCATTAAATAGTAAAAAAACAGCTTTTTTTCAACGATATTTCAGATACATAAAATGGTCGTGTATTAAAGATAAATAATATTTTAAGTTTTACACCGGTTTTCCTTATTTAATTAAGACAAATTCTCAAATGTAATACTGTTTACTCTAATCATCGTTTTAAGATTTATTTGGACACTGTAACTGATCGTGGTTATGTCGTTTAAACCATCATAAAATGCAGAGGGTAAACACTACTTACGCAAAAGCTTTATTTTTTTTTATATATTATTATGTCATTAAAATGAAGTCATAATTATTAGAAAGTACGCTTACTAATTTCAGCTTGTTATAGGGAAACAAATACGTAAGTAAGATTAAAAACTTATGTAACGCGACTAATGTTTTTTTTGGTATAATGGCTTAATTTTTCATCAGATCTAAACGTAAAAATTAAGAATGGTGTATCTTTATCTGCGCTATACGAAACTGCAATAAAAAAAGTGACGTATTCTTACTTACGCCTTTGTCGCACTGGGGGTGCGTTATGCTCATGCTTTCTCTCTATAAGAAGAGGCCTTTGTCAGGCTGTGATACAGTAACAGGTTGGTGTATTGTTTTTGGCGTTTAGTTTAATGATCATAATAATGACCATTTATCCTTAAGATGGTAAACGGTGGATAGCAAAGTTTAGAGTGAACAGTTAAAATAAAACCTATTACGATACAAAAAAACATTTATTCACATAAAACTATAGAGCTAGCCATTATAACACTATGAGTATACGTATCCTTTGTCTTAATTAACTGTTAAAAACTTTATAGATTCGCTTCAATGACTTCCAGTAGAATGATCTCCAGAAGCTCGTTGATTTCTTTCTGTAATGAACATAACATAAATGTTATTGCATATTATCCTATTTACTCATAACATAGACACAAACCATTATGACTGGCCTGTTGGTCTAGTAGTTAGTGACCCTGACTGCTATGCCGGAGGTCGTGGGTTCGATTCCCACCCAGGGCAAATGTTTGTGTGAAGAGCACGATCATTTGTTCTGTGTCTGGGTGTAATTTATCTATAATATGTATGTATTTAGAAATATATAAGTATGTTTATCAGCTGTTTAGTACTCATAACACAAGCTCTTAGCTTAGCTTGGGACTAGATGGCTTTGTGTGAAAAAGTCGTGGAATATTTATTTGAAACCTGTTACATTGGCCACAAACAAGAAAATTAAATTCTCGACAAGTTATGTTTCAATTAATATAGTTCAATAGTATTAGACCACAATTTTTTTCAATAGAACCAGACAGGACAATTTTCACTTACATAATGAGCCTTGATAGTAGCAGGAACAAAGTTTCCGACAAAATCGTTGACATCATCGGAGTAGTCCTCGCCCATGACGGCAAGTTTAACGTCAGACTGTAAGAAACAACATGGCCAGTTAATCCCACAAATACTAAAAAAAAAGAAAACCTGTATTCAATGAGTGTACAAATTTTTCTAAGATGAATAACTTGATATATGTACATTGCACGTAAAAGTAGTAACGTTTCTTCGGTTCTCGAATTCTTATGAAACTTTTCAAAAACAGGGCAAACAGACGATGACTATTTACATGTACCTACTAGGCAACATTTCAGAATGCAACCTGCTCCTATCGATACAAGTAGGTAATGTTATGAACGTAATGAAGGTAATTTACTGACGTTTATATTTTTTGTGATCAGTCTGCCTGCCAATTCTGTTAAAATCACCCCGTGTAAACTTGAGTGAAGTGATCTGTCAATGTCTAGCATTAGAATGGAATGACAGCTTAATTCACCACTAACTCATGCACTTCACACAAAGAGTGATTTTAACAGAATCGCACTGCAGGGCAGCGTTCAATCTTTAACCACAACAATATCTAATCACATCATTCCACAACCTAATAATCATAGGTACTTCGCAAAAAGGTGTTCATTATTAAAAATAAGTTTTTATACTCACGTTAATGTCTCCCAGTTTGAAGTCGATAGTAATACTGCGGATGGAAATGCCGGAGATAATCCCGACGTTGACTCTTACCACGCCACCAACGCGGATGCTCACGACGTCGATTCTGCAAAACATTAATATAATGATTTATTTCGTTTAATGGGATATTTGACAAAATGTTGGGCTTTAGTCCCTCATCTAGATTGCAAGAAAATATTCGACACATATTTTTTTCTTTTTCAAATTGTGGAAAACTTCTAAGATTAAGCGCTTTAAAGTTGAGGATGGGGCTTGTAACGTCATTATTTAGCTAGCTATATTAATATATAACTATACTGGCTAGTGACGTCATGCGACATTTTGACTCGATGTATTGCCGTTATTTTTTGATCACGTGAAAAATGAAAAAATATGTGTCGAATATTTTCTTGTAATCTAGATGACGGACTAAAAACTAAAATTTTGTCAAATAGCCTATTGAAAATGCTGGGTTTCTACGCATGTAACGTCATCTCTCTCGCCACATACGAACTAAATGCCGATATGTTACATCGTGGTGTTACAGTTAGGTATACGCGCGATTGAACGTATACAAGATCCCGCCAACAACCGTCGGGAGGATCCTCCCTTTTCAATAGTGGATGAGTAATTTTAGACCCTGTTCCTCATACCTTTAAACGCACACTATCATAAATGCAAAAGTTTGTCGATATGTGTGTATGTTTATTATGAAGCTGATACTCTGGATTAACACATTATTTTTACCAAAAAAGTGATGTGAATTTCAAATCGCCTCATGTTTTGACCCGCCACCCGCCACCCGCGATATGTGCAAGTTTGTGAGAACGTATGGTTGTTAGTTTCTCTTTCACGCCCAAACTACTTAACGGAATTTCAGAACAACACACAGATTGTTTAAAATTTATAAGGATAACAGCGAACTAAGCGAGCGATTCGCACCTTCTTACAATATATGGTCCAATTATGAATCCAAACCATTCGTTTACCCCTTTACATAAACAAACAATTTCGCATTCAAATTCGTCAAGCCGTTTAGGTAGTGTTAGGTGACCAACAATGGTACTGAAAGAAAATGTACAGACGCCAGCACATCAAGTTACCCCAATGTGTCAATTTTCTTTGATCGTTTTTAACTTTATGTTAAACAAAATAAGGTTCATATTCAATTATGAAAATTTGACACA
Source organism: Euplexia lucipara (assembly GCA_921972225.1). Classification (NCBI taxonomy): domain Eukaryota; kingdom Metazoa; phylum Arthropoda; class Insecta; order Lepidoptera; family Noctuidae; genus Euplexia; species Euplexia lucipara. Next base: position 5,853,180 of record OV179145.1, on the reverse strand, counting down.
TTGGGGTAACTTGATGCGCTGGCGTCTGTACATACACGCAGACGAAGTACGGAGGCCAGCACATCAAGTTGCCCCAATGTATTCAATTTCTTTGATGGTTTTTCGATTTAATTACAAACATAAGGTGTATGTTGAATTGGGATAATTTGACAGTTGAGATTAGCTTGATGTGCTAGCGTCTGCTAAATAGAAACCACTTGTACTAATTCATACTTAATTATTCTTGTATTATTAGGTACATACTTTCCAGAGGCACTAGCACCAATTTTGTTGCTGAAGAGAACTCCATCCACTTTAGCAGTTGCTGAAACAGATAAATACCTTATGAGGTAAAAATAATAACAGACATGTTTAATAAAAATTGACTCCAAAATGTCAACTTATTACAAAAAACGGGTATGTTGTTTGATCCATATCTGTTTGTGAAAGTATGAAATTAAATTTGTGTTCAATATAAACATTTGTGGGGCTTGTGGCTAAATAGGCACAGCCGCACGGGTTCATCAAAGCTTAAGCTACGCTTGAGCCGGTAAACATTCAGGGACTGACCCAAGCGCAGCTTGACTACATACATACACATAAACAATACCTATCACACCTCTACATAACATTGGTCCCCTTGCGTTGAATAGCGAGACCGATACAAGTTGTCCCATGGGATTAGTGGGACGTAATTTATTAAGTAGGTATATCAGTCTCAGTCTTTTCCCAAGAGACTTCTGGGATGTAACCATCCCATCATGGGACAGGGTCAATAGGACTAGACCCATTTTTGTATGTGTTTTTTTCAGTTTTAAATAAAAATAACAATAGGTATGTTTTTTTGTTAAAAACCAATTAAAAATTTCAATACTAGGGAAGTTTGGAAACACACATTGTATAAAATGAAAGTTTACGGATGTACGACATAATTTCCACCTTGTAGTAATCAAATTTACTTACCAGCAGAAAAGTGAATCAGTGGTAGCTCGATGTCAAAGGTTAAGCGAGAAGTAATGACACTGTAATTAACCCTGTGAGTCTTGATGTTACTAAGTCCAGTGCTTAGTATATTCTCAATGATGGCATCGTAGTTAAAAAGACTGGAATCAAAAACAGACAAAATGTTAGTCATCTTTAAAGTCAAAGTTAAAGTTAAATCATTTATTTCAATTATACCGTTAAAAGGCACTTTTGAACGTTATACTTAACAGTGATTAAAATAAGAAAATGATTCTAGTTGCCCCTTCAAAAGGTAGTTTTGTATGGAGAAGAATGGGCAAGAAACTCCATACTTACTCTTTTAAAATAGGTTTACAATACTTTGTTTATCAGATTATATGTGAGTTTACTAATATTATTAAGAGGAAGGTTTCTTTGATTTGTTTGTACCAAATAAGCTTCGAAACTACTCGACCTATTTAAGCCACTTTTTCACCAATAGAAAGGTAAGGAAGGAACAGAGACTTTCTTTTTCAAAACTATGACTGAGTGGGATGTTTAGTTTCGGAAGGGAAATGTATGTAATTCACGCGTTTAATTCCTGGGTCGGGAAAAGTGGCTTGTCCGGCTGTCATTTCTCAGTAGCAGTCGGGAGTCTGGATTCGTGCCCGGTAAGAGGGTAGGTATACTTCTAAAATGCCTTGCCCCATAAATATGTATACCTTAAGCGCAAGGTTATAAGCCCCTTTTCAATTTAGTATGGAGCAGAACACACTTAACGACACGCCATTATTCCCCGTAGGGTTAAGCAAAGGTGTCCCGACTTCTCAACCTTCTGATCCAATGTAGAAAAGGGCAAGCCTATTTACATCAACCAGAACAAAAAAGTTACAGATGTTAAAACAGTTTGCCACACCAGGGAAACGAACCCCGAACTTCATGCGATCAGTAATGATTGGATTCTCTATTTACATACACAGGGACTGGTAGCTTGTAGCTGGATGTCTCCTTCTCGATGTGGAAGGGGTCCAGTCCAGCATCCTTGATAGCCTGGCTCGCATCTTGAATGGCGCTTTCTATTTGTCCACTGACCAAGCGCTCGTTGGAGAAGTCAACTGAAATGGTTTAATTTTTATAATTCTTTTATTTCCAGCACGTATTGTCTTCTTTATATACTACTAGCAGACGTCTCGCGGTTTCACCCGCGTAGGTCCCGTTCCCGTGGGAATAGTGGGATAAAAAGTAGCCTACGTGTTAACCCAGAGTGTCAGCTAACTCCATACTATATTGACTGGCCTGTTGGTCTAGCAGTTAGTGACCCTGACTGCTATGCCGGAGGTCGTGGGTTGGATTCCCATCCAGGACAAATGTTTGTGTGATGAGCACGATCATTTGTTCTGTGTCTGGGTGGTATTTATCTATACATATAATAAGACTGTAAAAAAACTGTGTCTGTACATTGAATATATTTAAAAAATAATAATTGAGGGGGGTTTAGAAACAGTAATAGAGCACGAATCCAAAAAAAAAAGTCTGTCTGTTTGTCTGTTTGTCTGTTTGTCTGTTTGTCTGTTTGTCTGTTTGTCTGTTTGTCTGTTTGTCTGTTTGTCTGTTTGTTTGCACACGCTAATCTTCGGAACTACTGGACGGATTTGAATGATTTTTTTTTTGTTGTATAGATATTAAGTCTGGTCAACACATAGGCTATAATTTATCTTGGAAACTGGAACACCTGATGCAGAACCGCAACAGACCAGCTAAACTATAGGCGATACAAAAATGGTCCCATAGCAAAAATTGTTCCACGTGATGAGCATTTTCTGCTGAGAGAATAAATTTGAAGATCCGGAACACCTGATGCAGAACCGCAACAGACCAGCTAAACTATAGGCGATACAAAAATGGTCCCATAGCAAAAATTGTTCCACGTGATGAGCATTTTCTGCTGAGAGAATAAATTTGAAGATCCGGAACACCTGATGCAGAACCGCAACAGACCAGCTAAACTATAGGAGATACAAAAATGGTCCCATAGCAAAAATTGTTCCACGTGATGAGCATTTTCTGCTGAGAGAATAAATTTGAAGATCCGGAACACCTGATGCAGAACCGCAACAGACCATCTAAACTATAGGAGATACAAAAATGGTACCATAGCAAAAATTGTTCCACGTTATGAGCATTTTCTGCTGAGAGAATAAATTTGAAGATCCGGAACACCTGATGTGGAACTTCAAGAGCCCAGCTTCACTATAACATATATTGGAATGACGTCTTAGCAAGAGTTGTTCAGCCTTATGAGCACTCGCTGTTGACGTATAAAAATCGAAGATCTGGAACACCTGTTGTGGAACTCCAAGAGCCCAGCTACACCATAACTCACATAGGAATGACGTCTTAGCAAAAGTTGTTTAGTCTGATAGGCATTTCCTGTTGACTTATAAAAATCGAAGATCAGAAACATTTGATATAGAAATTAAAACTATCACTAATTTCATTGCATAATTATAAAATAACATAAGTAGGAGGTACTACGCGGTGAAGGCGGGAACAGTTCAGGACTGATTTTCGATGACGATGGTATATCGTTGAAAATTAGACTCTACTGGCTAAAACTCCCATTTTTTTATCGTATGCCTTCGGGCTTATGTTATTTGAGTGTTTAATTTCCTTTTCCATTTATCTTCGTTACACGGTAGCTTACCCGGTAACGCAGGGGAGCAGCCACTTAGATTTTAATTGATCAGGTATCATCACAATAAAACTATAACCATGCCTAGAAAGAGGTCAAATTTTTCCCAATGTTCCAAAGGTGCTAAATGATTAAAGACCATAAGATCCCAACAATCTACCGAAGAGCGTTAGGAGAGACTTGATGCTGTTCGAGAACATGAGGCTGCAACTCGCTCCGTGGAAACTTCTTGGGATTGCGAAGCACGCCTGCATTCTCAGCGTATTTACGCATCTACATCCAGGTCTCTAGAGACCAGTGAAGAATATGTGCGCGACTGACCGCTGATCGTGAACATCATGCACTGTCTCGCGAGTTGGAGACGTTCACGGAAAAAGCATGACGCTTGAGTTTTAAGCGTAAATACGCATCGACTCTAGAGATAAGTGGGGAAAAGAGATGCGCGACTGACCGCTGATCGTGAACGTCACGCAACATATAGGCTATAATTTCTTTTGGAAAATGGAACACCTAAAGTAAAAGAGATATAAAAATGGTGCCATTGCAAAAACTATTCCACGTGAAGAGTGTTTTCTGCTGTGAGACTAAATTTGAAGATCTGGAGCACCTGTAGGGGAACTCCAAAGCCCAGAGACAATATAACATATACATAATAGAATTGGCGTCTTAGCAGAAGTTGTTAAGTCTAATGGCATTTCTTGTTGACCAACAAAAATAAAAAATCTGGAACATCTTGAATCGTCTCGCGCATCCCATTGATTTCCCGTCCCCGGGCTTATAGAATTCGACATTAGATGTTTCAGATCTTCGATTTTGACGACCCCGTTGTCGCTGGCATAAGCAACAGGATCCGCGTACGAAGTCGCGGGCAGAAGCTAGTCTATAATATGTATGTATTTAGAAATATATAAGTATGTTTATCAGATGTTTAGTACCCATAACACAAGCTCTGCTTAGCTTGGGACTAGATGGCGTTGTGTAAGAGTTGTGGAATATTTATTATTATTATTTAATAGAAATCTATTCAGTTGTTTTTACGTGAAAGAGTAACAAACATCCATCCATCCATCCTCACAAACTTTTGCGTTTATAATATTAGTAGGAAGTTTCAAATATTTTTTTTGTGTTTGATTTAGTTCATAATATAATATTCCTCATTTTTCAGACAACGTCACCTAGTCCCGAACTACACAGAACTTGTACTATAATATATAGACAACTGCTAAACATACTTCTATACACAGAACAAATGATAGTGCTCAATTGCTCATCATACAAAGATTTATCTTGGGTGGGAATCAAACCCACGACGTCCGGCATAGTAATCAGAACCCTAACCACTAGACCAAAAGGCCAGTCAAAAGTAAAATTAAATTAAATCAAATCATCTGTTTTTTTGTAAAGATGTGTTCTGAATGTTAATTTTTGTTTTAATAGTAGTGGCTGCCAGGTAGAAAATAATTTAATTTTAAATTGTATAAAGTTCTTCTGACATGAGAGACAAAATATGTTTCTGAGGAGAAACTGCTGAGTACAGATGAGCACTTCAGAAACACTAGAAAGTGGTAAACAGCGGTCGGTTTGGGGAACTATTAAATTATTGACGTTCAAAAAAGGCTGATTGCCTTAATTTCTATAAATTATACCAATTTTTAAGCACTATAGGTAGCTTGTCTTTAAATAAGATTAATCACTACTTTATTCAATAGCATGGTTGTTGTACTGACGCCAACACATCAAGCTACCTCAAACTATAAAATTTTCTCAATTGAAAACGGACCTTATTATATAATTTATAAAGTTGCAAACTATCAAAAAACTAGGGACTTGCTTGATGTGTTGGCCTCTGTACTTTAAATTGATGGATGTTTATGTAAAACAAGCATTTTGAGTAAGTTTCAAGTATCCATTTAATTCAATGCGTGTAACAAAATTGTAAGAAACGATATCTACGAAAAATTAATCAAACTTACTTGGAATTTTTATTTCTGAGTGTGGGATAGCACTGATGCCAGCGATGAACAATGCAAAAGCAACGATGGTCTTCATTTTGATTTAGTGTTTTGTTCTGCTAGAAAAGACAAAACGTTTGAGTACTCTGAGGCACCGAAAGAAACTCAGAGGTCACAGTATATTTTAACACTAACACTTAGAACATAAACATATTAGACATTATTAAATAAACATTTTTGTTTGTACAGAGCATCAGGTACCCCAAACTGTCAAATTTTCTCAACATTGAACATCAACCTTACATTGTTTGTAATAAAATTGAAAATATTATATATTATAAACTTACTGAGAAATTTGACACATTGGGGTAGATTGATGTGCTGGCCTTTGTACAATGGGTGATATTCATAAGAATAACATTATGTTTAATAAGTTTTAGATAATAAGTTGTAATTATTGGTTTGCTTCACTATTGCATTGGGTTTTGCCTGTCAAACATAATCTTGGTGAAATCATGTGAAAACCATGCACTGTGGGGCTGGTCCATAAAAGTCAACAGTGTAGTTTGAAACATAAAAAAACATGTGGTGGGAATCGAATCCACTACCTCTGGGATAGCAGTCTAGGCCACTGACCATTAGACAGGCCAGGCCAGTCATTAGTCACTCAGTTACGAAAACAAGTAAATAAGTCGTGAACTTGGACGTATTTGTAACATACTGAGACAGAATTAAATGTGAACTCTTAAAAAACCGGGAATGGCTAATCACAAAACATAACCTTTTTTGCTTTTACTTATATGCTTTTTAATAGTCTCACACATTTTTTTTTACGAAACTAAAACAAGAAAATTATTTTCAGTTACATGTCTTACCTTGTAATACTTCAAGAGTGTAATAACATACAAAGATAATAAACCTAATGTTTTTATACCATTCGGAAGTAATCTGATCCCTAATCGATTACTAATCAAACTGTCTCATCTAATCGATAACATCTTTAATTGTTTATTTTCAGTATCTTTACTCGTGCGACGTCGCGATGGCCCTGCGGTTTAGGCCTCGACTTTCATTTACAAGGTTGTAGGTTCTAATCAGGGGAAGTACAGATGGCCACCACATTAAACTACCCCAAACTGACTAATTTCCCAATTGAACAAGAACCTTATTCTGTCTGAACTAAAGTTCAAAATCAATCAAAGTTTTACTTATTAGGATAGCTTGATCATTGTATATGTTTTAAGTCTTAAACCCGTGACCCCATTTCAAGCTACGATAAAGGTGAATTATTAATCTAGGAGTACTTATTATCTGTAAAGAATTATTCCAATAAAGAAAACACCTTTTTTTAGTTGACGTAAGTATCTTACGTTTCAGTGGGGGATTGCGGAAGTATCTTCTGTTTCTGTGACCCCCGGAGCAGGTGTGAAACGGAAAACCCTTTCAAACATAAAAAGATTTTCACAAGTCAGCCTAGCCATCTTTAAGTAATCGAGTAACACACTTACCTACACAAAAACAAAATACTAGCCTTCAACTTGTTTTGAAGTCGGTTAAAAGTATTCACAGCTTGCACTGTTATCTCCTGATAGTTGAATGATGCACTTAAATTCTCATTTGTTTTATCAAACACAAATAATCTTCACTTTCAATTGTTTATTTATGTTCAAAATATATATCTGAGTTAGACATCACTGCAGACATCGGTAAAAAAAGAAGAACATCTTGAGGAAACCTGGAATTATAAATTAATATATAAGTACGCAATCGTAGAGCAGCCTTTTTTGTCTCGCACTGGTCTCGTTTTTATTCTGTTTTATAAACGGTTAAATTTAAGTCGTTTTAATCCTTTTCAGGGGTCATTGTACTCATCATTGTGAACAACTTTTACAATGGGACCAAACCCGAAATCACGGAAAAAAAATCAGATCACAATGATGAGTACAAAGACCCCTGAAGAGGATTAAAACGACTTAAATTTAACCGAGTATATTGCTTGTTTGTATTTGTGTTTTTGTGTCTCCAAATGAATCCTTCTTTCTTTCAATCGCCAACATAATCTCACGCATTTTTCCGATGGAGGTTAAGCAGAAAGTACCGAACACTACCCGCTACGAACTCTCATACTCCTATTGCTTCGATTCGTGCAATTGGTCGTACTGTCTAACTACATGTCACACTGTAAATTATTCCTTTTATTAATTTTTATCCATTTACTAATTTTATTTTTAAATATTTCTATTTCATTTTATTACAATTACACTTATTGCGAGTACTACGCATCAAATTTTTCTGAAGAACACCACCAATTAGGTCATATTATGTCCATTATTCTCACAGCTAGGAGATATTGAACCATACTTATCCATATATGCATCCTACCATCCTAATTAGACTTAGATTATCAGGAAACAATTAAATGTGATAGAAATCTTATCAGTTTTACATACCGTGCAGAGATAGCTATATTTGGAAGACCTACTTTTAACTACATGATAAACTAGTAAAAATGTTATTATTGTCTGGACATTTTAAGGAATTGAAAAGAGTATTCTTTGATGGTTAGTTGACGTTGAGAGGATTAGTGATAATCTACTACTTTTTAGAAGTCAGTTAAGGCATCGTCCTAATAGAACGCGAATACGCGATCATCGTAGGTTCGCGCGAATTTACCTCGTACGAACGCGTGATCAAACATTGAATTCGAATAGGTGTCCTAATAATGAAATTAGCGCGAATCGCGTCGGTGCATTGGGGCACCGTACCTGCTTTATTCACGGTCGCTTACTCGTGTCGTCAATTTGCGATCTAATCAAAAAGACACCCAGTTTTTGACATCGCGCGTACATGCGATGGTCGCATTACTCGCGAGATGATCGCGTATTCGCGTTCTATTAGGACGATGCCGAAAAAACGATTGCCGAATCATATTTTAATCAACATAAAACCTGACACTGAAGGGCAAATTACAAAAAAACCCAAGAAATTTTGACTTTGCGGGCTGTAATGGCGCATCCTTATCCGTAAGGTTTTTTGGAGAAATTATATCTTTAACATTGCCTGTACGGGCTGTATAAAATAGTGTAAAAATAGTAGTTAATACTCCCGTTGAGGTAAGCTAATCAAGATAACTGCTAATGCAGTTCAATTTCTTTTAAAAAAACCGGATAAGTGCGAGTTAGACTCCAAGGGAACCCTTGGAGTCTGAGTCGCACTTATCCGGTTGTTGGTGGTGGTGTCTTGGCACGCAGGATCATTATAAATATAGTCCAGGAATCGAATTGCGTTTAACTTTGTATGGATGGATGGATGTTTGTTACTCTTTCACTTTCGAACGGTTAAAACGCTAGCCATTTCGTATCATACCCCATTTGAACTAGAAGCTTCAATTTGAAATTTCGACCCTATTCAAGATTAAAGAAACCGGGCGGTGGTGGTATCCGCAACTCCACGTCAAAGCGCGTATTTTGCGTATGGGCTCTAATCTACCACGCGGGCCCAGTGCGAATTGGTACATGTCACATGTCTTCAAATTCTTGTTTCGAGGACATGCCGGTTTCCTTACGATGTTTTCCAACACCGTTTTTGAGAGCAGTGGTGATAAAATAAATTACACAAAGTAATGCGCCTGCCTGGGTTCGAACCCACAACTTACTGTTCGTAAGTTGGGGCCGCCACCACTGGGCCACCGCTGCTTTCGACCATATATAAAAATTAAGACTTTTGACTTTTTGTACTGGTGGTTTATGACGATGCAAACACAACAAATAGTTATGAAATCTGTCATAAGGATTTAAAGCGGTGTCCCTTCAGAGTCTATTGATTTGTTTCCATCCTGTATAATAATAATATTGTACATACATGTAGGTAGATATAGGTATAGGACATGAGACCTCAACCGGGTCACCGATAACCCAAATTAGCGGGGCCACCTACTGAGCTAAATTAGTTTAATTAACAAGATAGGTACCACTAAACGATAAGAAGCAGACCTAGTTGCTCTTTGCTCTCCCGGTCTACAACAAGGCAAGTACTTGTGTCCGAGTCGAACGGGGTGATTAGAAACGCGGGGGTGACTTGAAACAACTTAGTAGGGGTTTTTTTAAGACAGGAGTGGGTAGGGATACATTTTAAAAAGTTATCTTTGTATCATGTTAATAAGACACCGTTCGCACAGGGTAAATAAATAAAATAGTTTTATATACAAGCATTTATTTTTATAATTAAACACAAATGTTGCAAACATTCAATAATGCAATCATAGCACTAATGTTATTTAACTTACTCGAAACGCTATTAGAATTGAAAAAAGATAACTTTGAATGTAAAATAACAATACGTAAAATTCTCGTAGGCCTCAAAGTCGTACCTTCTACCATTTTAGGCCATTCGTAATACATTGATTATTTTATTTTACATTAAACATTATAGCCAAGCGGAGTTCCAAGCGAAGTATCGGTGTATGAAGAGCAACGGATTTTTTTACATTTATTATTGAATTTTACAAAACATCAAGGCTGTATTTTTATCTAAATAAAAATAATTAAATTCTTGTTAAAATTTAATAGTAATTGTAAAATAAAACTACTGCAAACTGGCCTCTTATTTTTCTCACAAATAGAATTTGAAAAAATATTATATTGTGTTTTGAAACTTTTGCCAGATCATGATCAACGAGTTACCATGAAAGTGAGATCAACTGTAAAAATATAATTTGAATTAATGAAACAAAATAAAGAAAACAGAAAAGATATTTAAACACAATAGAAAGGAATTACATTAGAGAAATTAATAAGGTCATATCTTCAAGTTCTATTTAAAGATACTCTTATATTACTGAGGAATTATAGTGGTAGATATTTAAATGAACGCACTGGCTTTAATACAAAAGAAAAATATAAATAATATTTCACTTTTTTTTGCCTAAAGTGTTACCACTTGTGTTTTGTAAAATTCACTGCATATATTAGGGATAATCTAAGATCAGTTAGGAAAAGGATTAGAATATTACAAGTTTTATCGTAAAAAAACATATTTGCGTAAATTATGTTATTGTCATGGAAATATTCTGCAGTGTCTTCAAAAATATTGTAGCATTTTGGAGTTGTGTGTAAGACATTACACGACTCTTCGTTTACTTTATCTCTTTTCTTAGGTTTAGATGTTTACTATACTCCATTCAAGGTATATGTTTCATTTGTTTGTTGTTCTAATCAGTGCTGTGGGAAGCAACAATTCAAAAAACGATAAAATTTATAGCTCACACTACAACTCCAAAACAACAACCGCCAAATTGAAAAGCGTAAATTTTGAACAAACCATAATCTTTATATCATTCGATTCGAATGTTTGAAATATACATTTCTTATGTCAAAAGCATATTTATATCTGTATCGCAAAATTCAAACCTATATATACCCTTTTCAGATTTCACAATCTCATTTGGCACTACGCGTCTGTCGTGAACAAGTAATATTAAAAAAATAATAAACAGTGCATTGAGAAATAACGCGAACTACATCTACCAGTATCACCTATGTATCAATATATATAAAAGTGAATAAGAGGCACTCTATAGGTTTATATACGCAGATCTAAAATAAGCGTAATCCGTGAAACATCGAACGTGGAACTAGAACAAGAATCGTTACAGACTATACATTAACTAACATAGCGAATAAAGACACCGCCCATCAAAATGTACGATCACGTAGCCTATCAAATGATACAACAGAAGCTCAAAATACTACATAAAAATTACATTTAGCATCTATATCTCATAGGTATCGTCCTTCACAACAGGTTAATATTTTTTCGATAAATACGAAATAGGCACCCGTTTGATCGGCCCTTTAAAAACAGAACTAAGGGCGTCACGAGTTCCTACATAATACTAACACTCATTTATTTACATCAATGAAGTATTCGGTTGTCTAGTCGGCTGTCGCGAGAAAACTTACAATATTGTACTAGTAATAATATTTGTTATCTTAAATCTCGAATTGTAAAGATTCATCTATCGTCCACCAATATTTGAAAGCTGATCCGCTGGCACTACGATCTCTAAACTAGATGTATCGACCCTAAACGTAATGTACTAAGTTTTGTATTCTCTAATACATTTAGTATACTACTTTCTGTACATCTCTCACTCCTATGGATTTCGTCTTGTGTCTCTTACTTGGGCTTCCATAAGTTTATAATATTGTAACATTATTATGAATTTTAGTCTTATTCAATTTTGTATCTATAGTTTCATTGGGTTTGTCGTAAATATCATAACTGCTGATTTGATTCGTTTTAAATCATTGTCTTTGACGATCCTCTTTATTTCCACCGATTGATTTACATCGAACCATTATAACACGTACAACTTTCTAATATTGGTCCGCTACAGAGTTGTGAAATGATCTAGCTTATATTAAACTTACTATCTAAGGCTATAATGAACTTAAATTTTTCTATGCCTTGCGTGATATGTATTGCGTTAGAGGCGATTTAAAGCTAACATTTTTAATCATTTTCTCATATCTACGCCCTCTTAGAACTCCGAAACACACCGCAGACTCAATTTAAATAACTTGCCCCTTGGCATTATGAAGACAAAGTTGACCATAACGTCACACCACATGGCAGAAGTTCTTTAACCTACAGAAGATATGTAGATAGGTACTTATTCTATGACGAAATTACGACTACCAGTAATCTATAATTTGTTATTAACAAGTGATATGTAGTTGGAGAAATCACTCCTTTTAAAATATAACATTAAAATTTAAACAATACGTTTCATCGCTTACATTTAACTATTGAACTTAACAGATATCTAGACGAATATTAATGGACTCAGCAATTCAACACTCGAGGTGGCTTACAACTAAAATACTCTACATTATAAAAATAAGTTGATAAGAAAATATTCCAGAGATTTTTTGGCGGCAACACATAGTTTTATACACGAATTAATTACAGCTTTGCTATTAAGATTCTGATTAATAAAGATGAGCATGATAAACTTTATTAATAACAGTATTAAGTCAAATTAATAGTTGCACTTAAAGCCTTATCAAATTAATGTACAATTACTTTTTGACAACTCACATACATTTATAAGCGATAGTTGCTAACCAGAATAAAGTTGAAAAAAGATTTGATAACATCTTCCCATCTTTCGTTAAAATGCTTATTAAGAGTGACATGAAAATCTTTGTGACGAAAATATGTTACTAGTACGATGAAAATGTTACAACAATCTCAAGTTCAATATTCAGAATCTTCTTAGTAAAGAGGTTATAGACAAAGCAAATAATTTTAAGAGGCTCATAGACCACACAACCAACTTATATGATGTACTTGAAGAAAGTGGTCTTAGCCAGGCCAGTGGCGATGACAACGCCAACACCGAAGATTTCATACGGGACCTTAACGGGTGCCGCGCTATTCGTACAGTTCTTTGGAGGTTCTGGCTTATCTGTAATAATAAAATCATAATCAATAAAAGAAAAACATCTACTTAAATAATAATTAATAGTACCAGCATGTTGTTTTCCCAAAGGGCAGGGCACAGGCCTCTCTTCATACAGAGAAGTTTTAAGCATTGATCACCACGCTTGCTTAAGGCGGATTGGCGATTTCAATTATTAACTACAACTTCATTTTCTCGCGGTTTTTTACTTCACCGACGCTTGTAACACTCACTTACTTTCAAATAATAGGTATATTATTTTATTCAAATTCTAGCTATATTGTGAACGATTGATATACTCGTAACATTATGGTAGTACGAAATGAAAATAGTTGTAATTTTAGTGGAGAAGAGAGATGTCTCACCAGTCTAAGTAATTCATTTATGGCTAGAAGTATAATATTATATCAATACATATTAAAGAAACATGTACTGGATACAAATACTATAGAGACAGTGAAAGAGAACGTTGAACTGATAAACGTGGATACATTTGATCTAATCTCCTCGTATCTTTTATAACATAACGTTTATTAACCCAATGTGTCTGATCGTAACACTATCAAGATTATTCCAATTGGCTCGCTGTACTATCAAGATGAAATTAATTTATTATAAGCGTAACTCAAACATCAACAAATTCTCTAAAACTTTTAGAAACCAAGATAAGAAATGAAAAAAAAAAAGAAAATCTACTCATTTTACAAGATTTATATTTAAAAACTAGCTGCCCCAGCAAACTTCGTTCTGCATTTAAAAAAATAAAATAAAAAATATTTATAGTAGCCGATTCTCAGACCTACTGAATATGCATGTAAAATTTCATAAACATCGGTCAAGCAGTTTCGGAGGGGTACGGTAACTAACGAGAATTTATGACACGAGAATTTTATATATGTATAAGATAAAAACAAAGAATTTGTTGATGTTAAAAAATAAACGAAAGTATAACAGACTTCGCTGGCCAGTAGTGATTAGGTTTATTAACTGTTTTGTGTGATTCTGTTGTTGACAATTTTGAGTAGACAATTTTGTCTATCTATGTCTATTTCGGTAGATAATATACACACATCAAAAGTGTCTAGGGATCAACATATATTTTTGCAATAACTTTTCTCCTGATTGATATTAATAAAAATTTTCTTTAAGGATTCATCAAATAAAGTGTTTTCGTTTGTCACAGTAACGATAAACCAAGTCACCTTTGCATTAATAAAGAAATTTGGCATTTTCCTAATAAAGGGATTTTTGACATTTGAACCACTAACATTAAAGTTCGAAAAAAAGACTGAAATAACAGTTTTCTTTAAAATTTTATTGGGTAACTTAAACAATTAATAATCCGTGTTTCTACCGCGAACACTAACAACACAAGAACATCGGTTTGGCATACTCAAAATGAGTTCATCCAAATCAGGCTGTGGAATGGCCGCCCATGTTCGTTGCAACAACAAAAAAGGTCTTCTTGCGACTGGATACCCTCCATATTCGGCAGAGCTCTTCTCTGTAGCATATCCCATGCATGCTCAATCGGGTTCAAGTCTGGCGACTGAGCAGGCCAGGGCAGGACATTGGTGTTGGCTGCGGCGAGAGTCTGTCTTACAACTCTTGCGGTGTGCGGTCGTGCATTATCATGCATTAACTGAAATAAGGGACCGATTTGCACTTGTAGAGGAACGATGACGTCTGATACAATCGTCTCAGCATAAATTTGAGCGTTGAGGTTGCCTCTGATCCAAATCAACTCAGTTCTTCCGCCGATCCAAATACCCGCCCATACCATGATGGTTCCACCACTATAAGGATGGACTTCCTGGCAGGATTTTAATCGCTGTTGGCGTCCAGGGGTTCTCCAGTGTCGTATACGTCTTATATCCGGTCTCATACCAAAACGAGACTCATCAGAAAAGCACACGAAACGCCATTGTTCTTCTGCCCAATTTCTGTGTTCAAGAGCCCATTGATATCGAATCCTACGATTGTGCATTGCTATAGGTGGTACCCGTAGCGGTCTTCGGGAATGAAGGTTCACTTCATGCAAGCGGTTTCTGACTGTTTGGGCGCTAATTAAGTTCCCTGCAGAGTTATGAAGCCTCACGGCTAACATCATGGCGGTTATTGTTGGAGCTCTTCGAGTTAAGATTTGAATGTATCGGTCTTGTCTCCGTGTGGTGCAGCGATACCGTCCTCCATGGCGCTCAGCCACGGTACCAGTGCTTCGGTAACGTGTCCAAAGTCGACTGATAACACTCTGACTTGTATTCAGAGCTAAAGCCACAGTACATTGCCGGGAACCAGCTTCTATCATTCCCACGGCTCTGAGCATTTCTTCCCTGCTTAAATGACGTCGCCGCTCCATAATAACGTTGGTTTTAATCAGTAGTAGGGAAACAGTAGCACTAATAATGTCTTCAATGCGTTGTATGTTTTTATAGGGAAAATATTGACAGCTGATTTTCATCTTTTACTCGAATTTGATTCACAGTTCCTGATTCAAATTATGAAATGCACCAAAAACGATCCATATAAATTTATAAAATCATAAATTTATTACAAAGCCACATCTCAATCTCAAGAAATCCGCATAAAAATGCTTGATCCCTAGACACTTTTGATGTGTGTAGATGAAGTTCATACAATGTTTGCGGATGAATGGATTAAACTAATGCGCGTATGCCTGGTGTTCTGTGAGAGTAAGTATGCCAGGGAGTCTTCTGTTCCATGTTTTTCATAACTTTTTTTTTAGTAATTATAATTTTCTCTATGTTACTTAGTGTAATTGGTGTTGTACCGTATTAAGTAACTATAAATAAATAAATAAATAAATAAAATACAAGTAGAGCCATATTTCAACAAATATGTCAAATATGTCAGCGGTTACTAGCTTGTTGTATATACAAAATTAAACCTATTAATGAAGACAGTCAAGAAAACCATACGTACTGGTAGCAGCCATCAACTGTGGCAAGTACTTTTGCCAGAAGGCGCACTCCTTGACTCGAAGCCCGTGACCTACGGAACTTGAGTTTACTGCCAGGGACAAGTACTCTCGGCCATTCGCTGAGTGGACTGGCCAGTGGATCTTCGTCGATTCACCACTCGGATTTATAGATGGGTTACTGAAATTAGATAAATACGTAGATTTAAATTTTGCAATCAATATTTAGATGGCGATGATATTTAAGTGCATTGTGATTTCCATTACTGATTACATGCAAATTTTGCAAAGTGATAGATTTGGAAACATGAAGTGAATAACCCGGTACATAAATGCCATCAATGATACAGAATAATTATTAAAAAATCTCTTACCCGCTTCTTGCGAAATTTGCCCAATATCTCATCAGACGTTTGCTAAATTCCACCTCTTCAGGGGAATAATTTTTCCCTGGATTCAAGGGCTCCCCAAATACATAATTGATCTCATCCGCGTGCATTACTCCTGTCCAGGAGGGCCAGGGGTTATTCTTACTACGATGTTTATAATAATATGTGAAAACATTGTTTCCAGTTTCTGCATAACGATGTGCAAATTCGTTCACTCCACACGTGAAATGATAATCTCCTACCATCTTGTCCAGAGCATTGCGGTTTCTTATGGGATCATCTGGGTTTAACCAATCAGTATACTCGAACACAATAGCCTGTCGTCCAACGTCATTCACATAGGGGTTCAACTCTCTTACCGCCTGCAAATACTGCTCCCTACTAATCCCAACATTCTCCTCTTTGGGGAATAACTCAGTAAGGTAATAAAGTATAAAGTAGTAACCTTCTTCTGTGTTTGATCCCATCAAAAGGTTCGTTTTCTTAAAGTTCTGATGAGCCAACGATCGAACAGGTAACTCATCTAAAAAGGACCCGTCTATTATGGGAACGAATGGAAATTCACAAATGCCAAGGGTTCCCCACTCATTATTAACCAGTTCATCGGGACTTTTCTTCCTGAGACACTCAATCATTGGTCCCATATCCGTTCTCGAGTGTGGACAATGGACTGCTTCAGCTAATCGAATGCCTCTTAAAACGCTTTCTTCTCTTGATATTATAGCCCAAGGAGCGGTGGCTGCTCCAGACTGCATTATTGCCTGTGAGAACAAGTTCCTTGATAGAGGGGATAGTAAATGTAAAGACACAGATACTGCCCCAGCTGACTCTCCGAATAAAGTTATATTATGAGGATTTCCTCCAAAATAAGCAATGTTATCTTTAACCCATTGCAATGCCATAAGCTGATCAAAAAGACCTGCATTGCCTGGGACATCGGGAGTATCGAAAAACAAAAAACCGAGGGACGCAACTCTATACTGCATAGAAACATAAACCACGTTCTCTTCTGAGACGAGTATTTTTGGATCATAAACATCTAGAGTAGCAGTTCCCGAGTAAAACCCGCCGCCAAAGACCCAGAGCATGACAGCTGCGTTTTTAGGTCGCGGTCTTGGCGTCACTATGTTTATAAAGAGACAGTCTTCCTGCATGTCTGTGTTGGGATTCCACATCATCGCGCCGGGGAAATCTCCGAACACAGTATCTATAATTTGGACGCATGAGTGTGGCAGTGTTGTAGTATTCAGTATTTCGTCACCCCAGCTCTCTGCCGGTCTGGGGTGTCTGAATCTCAAGTCACCTACAGGTTTTTGAGCGTAAGGAATGCCGAACCACGCGTCGACTTTCTTGCCGGTTGCGGCGGTCAGCGTGATGCCCCGTACTCTTCCTTTTCTAGTGCGGACAACAAGAGGATCCTCGTCCTCTGGCCCGAGCTGTGGCTCGTCAGCCATCATTTCCTCATCAGCCCGTTCATGGTTCGAGTAGAACCTCTCCTCGTACTTTGCTCTTTTGGACGAGGTTTCCGCGTCTTCAAACTTTGCGCGTTTGGAGGAAGTCTCGTGATCTTCCAGTCGGGGTAGAATGGTGTCTAACTCGGGGTTGTATCGGACAGCCTCGCCGTGTCCGCGATAGGGCTGCGGCGGGGCCGGCGCGGGAAAGTGCGGGGCGTGGTCGGGCGCGTGGTGGCGCGCGCGGTGCTCGTGCGGCCCGGCGAGCGCGCGCGCCGCCAGCGCCGTCAGCGCAGCCAACACCACGCGCATACCGCCGCTCCTCCCGCTCCCACTGACACCACCTGAAATTTAAATATGCATATATTAGTAAGTGGAAATATTTAAAGCAACAGTAATATTGCTATAATAATTAAATGTAACTGATAACACCGCTTGCAAACAATAATTAAGTATAAGTCAGTCAACGCAATTCAATGCAAAATCTGTAAACAAACTTCGAAATTACTATTCACTGTCTCCACCGTAATTATATACCTATTCAAAGCGTTTTGGAAACGACAACCTATGACAAATTGGCTCCCGCACAATAAATTGAAATTGTAAGTAAAGGTAGGACGTATAAACACAAAACAAAGTCGTCAGTCATAAAACTAATACAAAAAAACACATTTGCATTTTCAACGAGACATTATTTAGGGTTGGGTAGCGGAAGATGTGAGAATTGTGAAAGCAACATGGCTATGGGTGGATAATAATACAGAGTTTGAGCTGACGCGGCCTGTTGGCATTAATTCCAGGTTATCTTTATCGAAGATGGCAGATTTGTTTTGATATAAGTCAAGGACGAGTTTATGTATGGCAGTTTATAATGTCTGGCAGTTTGAGTACTCTATGCGACCAACCCAATTGATTTTTCTTTGCTATTGTTCGTCAGGACATAGAGCTCCTCAAGTTCCGAGTTGAGCTCACGATAACTAACAAAATTGTGGACTAGATCAGTCAGTGCAACTGATCTGGTCCACTCATAAAGCTGGGTGGTGCTTTTCTCAAAAGACCATGCTCAAACACAAATCTGCATGGTTTTTACATAATCTGACCAAGATAACGTTTGGACTTTAAAAGAGACTGTGACCTCTGAGTTTCTTTTGGTGTTTCTTCTCAGAGTCGTCAGATTGTGAAATACCGACATCATCTTCTAATTAAAAAAAGACATGTGAAAGTGTTTGTATGAACCCTTTTACAGAAGTAAATATCATTGTCAGTTATATTACTGATATGATTGCGGTCCATATTAAGTAGTACGTAACGCCTCCAAAACTATTCCAGATGGGTAACCGTTCATTACTTAAAGACAACCTTCCACACTTTGACAAGTATGTTATTACAAAGCCGTTGATCCCGGAATTCATTTGTAGATAGCTGACAGTAGTAGCGATTAGTCAGAAGCCTGAAAGACTGATCACCTGAAAGACTGAACCAGTCTTCTCAAGACGTGTTGTGTTGCCCAATAACTGTGTCCTGGAAGTAAGTTAAGCAGTCGCTCCATGTAAAACACTGGTATTCTGGACTGCTTACAGTTCAGAATACCAGTGTTTTACATGACCCCCAATAAAGCCGTGACAATGCTAGGCATATGTTGATGATTATCTTTTGGAAATGCAATGTGATGGTCTCTATTACACATTGAATGTCCCATGATCAATATCTAATGCAGCATGAACTGAAATAGCAAAATCGATTGGTGTAACGTCCAAACTTAGATTGCGTCTACAACAATATGAAGTGCTGAAAATAACTGACCTTCATGCAATCCATTCATATATAGAACCGATTTGATTTGAGGAAAAATAACTATAATCGATAAAGATATATTTCTAATAAAAATATAATATCTAGAAATGTAATATGGTTAGGGAGGATTGATCGAATGCATCACTGCTTACCATCGGGTGGGATCGCAGTAGTACTAGAATATGCCATAATACGAGTACGAAGAGTTGCCAATGTAATGACAGCGAATAGGAAGGTATGGAAGAAGAAGAAATGCTGTACTGATAAAGGCTGCAGGTTAATGAAATAGCATCATCTATTTCATATTACGATATATGTGTTATAGGTACTTTTGACCCTTTCATGAAAACATATGTCTGACTCAAAAGAGAGCTGAGGCAGGCCATTATCTGCCCGTCACTTGTCGCTGCCGGCCGTGGTCGAGAGGATGGTCGGCAGCATCGAGTCTTGGGACGCGATGGTGTCCTTTTGCGAAACGGTCGTCTCCGGAAGGAGACTGCGGAAAGGGCGAAGGAGTTCAACTCCACTCACCCGGCCCGCAGCAGACGGACCGGGCGCAAGCGGAGGGCGGACAACGCCCTCTTCCAGCCCCCCTGAATGGATCCCCATGTTCATACACCCGGAGTGGCGGCGAGTCGTGTTTACGCGCGCCCCTCTTAGGCGTCGCGAGGGGAATCTAACACCTCGCTCCCCTCGCTCACTTGGCGAGGCCCGAGGGCCGCCACCAGTCGGGGGTCGTGGAAGTATCTTCTGTTCCCGCGACCCCCGACAGAGATGTGAGAAGGAACACGGGGTGGTTTTATTTAGTAAGAGTCTGAAAAACCCTTCCGCCGTCCTTTCCGGGGTGGGGGATATCCATGAGGATTTTCCACCCCTAAAAAAAAGCCATTATCTGCCTAACCTTTTCTCAAAAGAAGCTCAAGGCTAAAAACTTATCTAGAATTTTGTTTCCTTAACAGACCGTTCCCATATCGATAAGATGCATCAACAACATGTCTGTCGGCTTGTTTTTCAGTCTATGCCGAGAAACTGACTGTTCATTCTCTGTACAATCATGCTGATTATGTGCAATATATTATATCTTTTAATTAATTGCACACAATCATCATGATTTTTTAAACATCATCTGAGCTCTCTAAAGCAGATTTATTTTTTAAGTATTGATTGATCGCTCTCTCTCAATATTAGTATGGCGAGTAAATAAATGTATTAAGTTATAGATCTCAAGTTTGGATCAAAAGCGTGTACCTCTGACTTTTTGATTTCGTGTGCGTATTGTATAATTATCACTTAATAATAATTATTTATTTTAAAACATAATTGTGCTCAGTTTTAACATTGGCCCCTAACTAGCCTTTATGTTGGGAACCAATTTCATAAAAAAAAAAAACAATAATAAAATGAAAATGAAAACAATATTCAAACTAAACTAAATAACTAAAGTATAAACGCTGTGCTAAGATGTGTAAATGTAACTGTATATTATGTGTCAATAAGAGGGTAGAGAATGTGTAGTGTATTGAATTGATTCGGTGTAAAAGTAAGAAGTTATGAGGCGTAAAAAGTGTGTGATTAAAATGTAATGTAGACTTTAATTATACTTTCGGTTTCATTAAACTTGCTTCAAAACAGTAAAATAAGGGTGTTTCTACACGGTCCAAGCATCTCGCGCATATTGAGGCACTTGCGCAGGTTGTACTCGTATGCATCGTTAAATTTACCGTTTGAAAACATGTGCGGGTCTAGCGACTTGAGCTTGTACCAAAGTGAGAAGAAATTTTGAAACCGTCTTTTCTTTCTGTGGCTACTCAAATCAAATCAAATTCTAAGTCATTAATTCAAATTCAGCACGCAGATCAGCACTTTTTGAACCTTAAAAATAATAACCTATCTACACCTTTTTACTTATAATATCACTAGCTGTTGCCAGCGGCTTTGCCCGTTACAACTCGAAAAATATCCCACGGGAAGACATAATCGGGATCAAAACTATCCTATGTGTTAATCTAGGTTATAAACTATCTGTGTACAAAATTGTATCCAAATAAAAAAATAAAAAAAAAACCACTCAGTAGTTTTTGCTTAAAAGAGTAATTCATTCAATACCTCCGAAATCCGAAACTTGTGGCCCTGCTGGACACAAGCCTATGAGTTTTTTTAAATACGTTCCGCTGCCGTTCCAACATTCAAATGTCGTGGCGAACGATATTCAGAAATAAGAAGTTGTGAAGTTGATTACATTAGTACAGAGTCTGTGGTAAACACCGTGACGTCAGCTGTCATTTACAAATGGCGCGAGCGATGTCACGTGGATGGAGTCGTATTGGGAAGTGGAAGCTAGGCAGAGCTCAGTTGGATTTGAGACACCAACGAAGACACTAGTCCAATGCGAAACTGTCTGTTTACCTATCTGAGTTATGTTATGTGATTACTTTTATTAAAGTAAGGTTATTACTGCAATGAAGATTATTATTCAACGTTATGTACCTGGTACCACGAAACCCCTGATGTCGGCCCATACCGCTCAGCCATCGCTGACGCCGACATATATATTATTCTAGATGGCGGTACTGAGACATGGGATCAAAGTTTTTCTATGACATTTCCTCGCATGCCCGCTCAATAGTGTTTTTAATCTCTTTTCATCCATCCATCAAAACAAACTTTCTACTTTATATTAAGTAAGATTAAATCTACACAAAAAAAGTGCAGGCAGACGGTATGATGACTGATTAACGATACAATAACAATGAAAAATAGTCGTATACGTATTTTAGAGTTTCGCTTTTTAGATTAGATTTTTATTTGATAGCTTGGGGTTTCCGTGTAGTCGACCTTATTATCAATTAGTTTTAAAACATGAATCTTGAAACCGACTGAAGTCACTCTTTTAATCTTATTAATCTTGCAAAGACCTTCCTCTTCTTTTGTAGAAGTTGACCTTTTTATCAATTAGACATTTTCATATTCAAAGTAAAATTATAAAGTCGTTAAACTCATAAAATCTCAGCAGTTTACATGTTTTCCTAATACAATTATTGTGTATGACGTGCACTAGATTCAATTTCCACTACACCCAACAAAATTAGTCATTAAATATACCAGTGTGAAGGTTTGTATTATCTCTTTTTTTAAATACATAATGAACTCAAGTAACTTTTCCTTTAATGTTTAAATCAATTTACAACTAACTATGACCTATGATTTTTATGTACAGTCAAAAAGATAAAGGTAAAAGAATCACAGAGCATCAAAAAATTCATCCACATCGCTGTCAACGGGAAAAATGCCTAAAAGACTGGTGCCCTTACCACGTTGACTGGCAATTCTGATTATCTAACCTATGTAAAGGCCAGTCTTCTAGTCACAAGAAGAGTCGACCAAGCGCTTGGCGGTGTCCCAAAAAATGAAATGGGCACTTGGAAGCCATTACCCAAATGCATATTTTCTTAGATGTAAATAGTACAGACTACGTACATAATTAGGTATCTTTTCTCCGTTTCTTTAAAGTCCATCCAAAGGTTGTCTCTAAGAGATCACTTTTATCGATAAGGCCCTCCACAATAACGCCTCTTAAAGTTAATTGTAATTTTTTATTGTAGAGAAAAAAACAATATTATATTCTCAACAAACAACGTCAAGTCAATAGCATCCGAACATTAAAATACACAATAGCCTCAACTTCGAAATTAAAATACTCCATCAAATTTTAGCGAAAAGCAAATATTTGTGTGTGGGCTCCAGAGCAATAATCCGAGAGTATTGGCACTGCTCTGTCAATACAAACAATCGAACATCCGCTGCCCAGCAAAGAGGGGGCTATCGGGGGACATGGGGGTCAATATTGGGGTGAATGTTGCACTAGTTGATGTACCACTGGATATCCCAAACGAATGATATTGTACCGTTATGGCTTTATTGACGTCGTCGTTTGGTTCTTGCTGTTCGTTCTTTTCGGATTTATATCCATTGTATAATTATCTCTTGCTACAGAAACGGTAATGGGAAAGCATTGTGAGGAAACCGGCATGCCCGAGAGATGTTTAAAGAAAGAAAGAAAAAAAAAACATTTATTTGGGAACGGCACAGGAATTGTAATAGCAAAAACTAAATCTAATACATTGTTTGACCATAAGACTTGTGCGAGGCCAAAAGGCCGGTATCTCAGCACGATGCCACGATATTGATGGCTTGTGAGTTGTGAACTCAGTGAGTGAGTCAAGTGAGTCACTAACCGCACAAAAAGTGAACAGTAAAGTATAAGTTAATTGTACAAGAATAGAATAGAATAGAATATTTATTTATTCGATTATCCATGACTCACAAAAAGAACAGAACAGAATGCAAGAACAAACCTCACGTACAAATCTTACAAACCCTGTGATTTTTGTCTAATGAAACATATCAAAATTGCTGTGGTTATAAATAAATACCTGTGTTGTGTACATTATGCGATTGTTTGATTGTGATTCGCACTGACCTCCGTACTAATGAAAACTGTATCATGGCAGGTCAGTCTTCCTCGTTCACAAACACTCACACACTTCTACACAATAACTCATGGTTAAGATAAAGTTATTACTAAAAGGGTAGGTATAATTTGATGTCAAAAATAATGAGGGTAAGTATAAAATATTAAAAGTATAAGCAAAAATGTCAGATAATAAGTTTGAATTTGAAGGTTTGAGCTTAAATAACATTAAACACACACATGGAACGAATGGAAACGGGAAGAGATGGGAACGGGAAGAGATGAAAACGGGAAGGGATGGAACCAAACGAAAAAAAGTAGTCCTCAACGATAAACAAAGATTAGTCAACCCTTGGCTAGACTTGAGCATAATGCTGACTTGTATCCTTTGTTTTTGTTCATAAATAAGTACTACTATAACTACCTGTAGACTGTAGTACTGGGGACAATAAACCATTATTCTATTCTACTCTATTCCAATTTGTAACTCCGTCCAATCAGTTACAAGTTTCCGTCGCGTACATTTGTTTTGAACAATGGAGTCCCGGCACCCATTTGACTAACAGAATACGATTGTGTGATACATATAATAAATGAAAATATACATGATATGTACAGACGCCAGCACATCAATCTACCCTAAACTGTAAAATTTTCCCAATTGAACATGAACCTTTTTTTGTTTGGAATAAAGTTGAAAACCTATCAAAGAAATTTGACAAATTGGGTCGGCGTCTTTACATGTATGCCTATGTATGTATGTTCCTTGTTTTATGAGGTGTTTTATAAAATTACTAACTGCTAATTTCAATGCATTTCTTATTTACGCGGAATATACTTATTATTACTTGTGGAAAAATTTGGTAATAAATTGTGGCTACAGATTAAAGAGCTTTTCGGCCTGTGGGTCTGTAATTATTTAGCCACAAAGCCCTACTCTAGCCTAAATTTACTCAACAATAACATTAGAAGTTCCCTTTAGAATTAGTTTTTTGTTTTCTTATAATATGAACTTAATATGTTCTCCAGGCAAAACATATTTTGCTTCTTTTAGTCTTTTCAAGCATCACCAGAACCTGTCACTAATCATGGCACAATTATGTATTAAAAACTCTTTTTAGACAATCTTCATAAAGATCTAGGCCAAAACAGAAGGACATCGTAGATATTATAATTACACGATAAAAATGAGGTACATATTTACAATGCCAATTCCGTCCATATGTAGGCTAGCATAATGCCCTCCCAGTGCCCTCCTAACCTAATCACAAACAATCATATACTATGATCACCGGATAGCATCTAATAACAACCGACTGATTGATTTTCAAGGTTAAGCAACACCTGACGAGGTCAGTCCGTAGATGGATGATCATCTACGGACTATTAATTCTGTACCCATACCATGATAAAGATATTTTAATTTGCAAATATGGGTACATGATTGGTGGTAAAGAAAAATAAAATGCTGCATGCTGCGAGATATAGACATTATTGTTCGAAAGAAACAAAGAGATTTAAAATACCATAGAGCGGACATGCGAGGAAATGTCATAGAAAAACTTTGATCCAATGTCTCAGTAACGCCATCTAGAATAATATATGAATATTGAAGCGGCAGCGGCGCGTACTAAAAAAAACTCATAGACTTGTATCCAGCAGGACACACTTTTTCGGACGAAAATTTTGTTTGTGATGTCCGGTCTATAGGTATTGAATGTCTTTGGAAAGAAAGAAGAAAGAAAGAAAATGTATTTATTGGCAACAGCTGGATACACGCATAGTAAAAAACATAATAACTAAAACAAAAGAGATACAAAAATGGCATGTCTCACGGCTGCGCCAAAAGGTTCATATCAGCAGTAATGCCAGACAGATGCTCAGATTCTGCCTGACGCTGATTTTCAAATGAACCTTTGGGGACAAGTGACGGATGAGTAACATTTATCAATATACTTAATAAATAAATAATGAGAGCAGCGGTGGCCCAGTGGTGGCGACTCCAACTTACGAACAGTAAGTCGCGGGTTCGAACCCAGGCAGGCGCGTTACTTTGTGTAATTTATTTCATTACCACTGCTCTCAAAAACGGTGAAGGAAAACATCGTGAGGAAACCGGCATGTCCTAGAACCCAATATTCGAAGATATGTGACATCTACCAATTCGCACTGGGCCCGCGTGGTAGATTATGGCCCATACGCAAAATACGCGCTTAGACGTGGAGTTGCGGATACCAGCCCGGTATCTTTTTTTTTTAAATAAATAATGCTGTAAGTACGTAAATAATGCTGTAAGTACGTAAATAATGCTGTAAGTACGTAAATAATGCTGTAAGTACGTAAATAAATAGAATGTAGCTTAAAATTTGTTAAGTATGTTTTTTGATTATTTTAGTATTGTGTCTACAGCATTTAGGTATTTCCTATTTTTTCTACCGAGCTCAAGATAGGTCATAAACAAACCGTTTTACAGTCCCATCAACCGATTTTAACTTCTATTCCGTAGTAATAAGGAGGGCATTATAAGCAAAAACGCGGATACAATACAAATTGAATACTGCAGCTGCCATTGTGATGACGCAAACGCAATGAAAGTCAAAATCGGTTAAACGGACTGTAAAAGTAAGGCAGATGTTAAGGTGCCTGTACTTCACCCATATTTCCCCAGTTATTGTTTAAGTCTCATGTATCAAGGATCGCTTGATGGAAGTCAAGAGCAGGCCTATTTGGTAATCTTCTTTTTGTGTAGTTAGTGACTGTTAAGTATTTATAACGTTATTCAAACAACGAGCTCCAGTAATGACTGCCATATTTAATCATGTGATCATGTACAGACGCCAGCACATCAACCTACCCCAATGAGTCAAATTGATAGTTTCAACTTTATTCTAAACACAATAAGGTTCATGTTTGATTGGGGAAATTTGTCAGTTTGGAGTAGGTTGATGCGCTGGCGTCTGTACCACCACCAACATTATCCATGTACTCAGTTATGAATAACATCACAGTGACTAACCTGCCCCCCTAGCCAAGTTAAAAACGATTCGTATCTATTCTCTTTCTACAATCGAGAACGTCTCAAATCCCTTTGTTTTGACCACGTGACTTATCACCTTTCGCTAAGTCACGTGGTCAAAACAAAGGGATTTGAGGCGTTCTCGATTGTAGAAAGAGAATAGATACGAATCGTTTGTAACTTGGCTAGGGGGGCTGGTATCAAGTTTCATGCCGCCCATGGGTTTCTGATTCGGGTTCACATGCCGTTAACTAATATCTGTGTGGCATACGGGTTTCCTTACGATGCTTTCCTTCACCGTTTTTGAAGCAAGTAATCCTACTTATATTATAAACGCGAAAGTTTGTGAGGATGTTTGTTACTGTTTCACGTAAAAACTACTGAATGGATTTTAATAAAATTTGGTATGAAGTTAGCCGAGACCCTGGATTATCACATAGGCTACTTTTTATCCCTGTATTCCAACGAGAACGGGACCTACGCGGGTGAAACCGCGGGACGTCTGAAAGTAGACTATAAAGTACGCACATGGGTCCAAAAAATGAAAGGTGCGTGCCTGTTTAGTACAAAAAACTTAAGAGGTGTCAAGGGACACCCGGTTGGTACGATGATCTTTTCCTTCACTAATCAATCGAAAGGAACTTCATTCCATCCGGGTATCATCGTTACAGCTTTTGGTCTTAATTTTCTCTCTCTGTCTTAATTTTCTCTCTCAATTAAGACAGAAACACACGCGCACGCCGCACGACTTAATGCAGTTGTAAGCATTAAGTCGTGCGGCTCTCTCTCTCTCTCTCTCTCTCTCTCTCATAGACTATTATTATTTAGCCCTCCATTCAAACTAACTTGAGAGATTCCGGATACTATATAAATACTTTGGAGCCGCAGATATTTCTATTTAAAGTCATGTCCACGATACGAAAATATCGAATGTATCCGTGTGGAGACACCACTGAGCCGCTTATGCAAATAGCCACCGAATAGTTTTATTTAAACCTTTAAATCGTGTCAGTTAGGGACACAATAGAAAGACAATGACAGCGTGGACACCGGTATCCTCTTGGGGTTTATTGAATGAAACACTTTTTCTCTTCAATAATTATGTAAACACCAATCATTTGTGTTCATTTATATGGGTCAAAGCGAAAGCACGTAAAATCGTCGTCGGTCCGGCTGCTACGCAATTACAAAAAAGAATTTTGAAAATCGGTCCATTATTGACAGAGTAGGTACTGAGGTAACAAACGGTAAAAAAATACAACCGTATTGAGAACCTCCTCCTTTTTTTGAAGTCACACTATATTCGAGGTTGCTTCTAAGATTTCCAGATGACAAGTCCCAAAGGTCTGAAGGATGAGGATGAGCCGCATAGTTACATACTAATGTAACAAACCAAAGCAAGTCGGTCACGGATAAATGCAGAGGCAATAAAAAAAAACCTATCACCTTAAAGAAGTGCCAAGGCGACACCCAATCACAATTACGGTACCAATTAAACCTCGCCAAGGCCATAGACGAAAGCGACTGATAGCAAGTGCTGTCGCATAGCCACCACTCACCGTTCGCTTTTGAATTGCAAATCGTCTCTATCTGCACCACCAACCTTCGGTCACGCGAGGGCGCGATATCGCGAGCCTCGCTGTAATTCTGAAGAGAACTTGAGTATTTTTTTTTATCTTTTTACTCGAATGAGCGACGCAGAGGAGGGTATTGTGTTTAACGGTGTTTGTACGTTTGTGTGTTTGTTCATTTGTGATCCTTTAGAAACCAAATTTGGGATCAATTCTGATGATGATCCTAGTCTTATGGATCATATCAACATTGGTCTTGCATTTGGTTTGTAAAGTGCCATATAGGAACAAACATGCATTATGTCGTAGTAATATATAGGGTGACTGGTAATTAGTGACCGATACTTAAACACGTGATTGTACTCATGAATACGAATAACTTTCCCAAAGAACTTTTTTTTAAACTCATTAACTTTCAATTAATTCAATTACGTCAGTACTGCACAACGGGAGCGGTGGGGGTGGCGGGGGAGCGTGTGACGCTACTACTAGTAGACTTTGCCCTTCCCGAGGTCAGAATATCAGCTGATAGATCATGCCGATTCGTGCCTACTGTGATCGAACACAGGCGCGCGCGCGGGAGTTTCAAACAGCGTTTTTGTTATTTTATTGTGTTTTAAGTTATAGTGTATATAAAGAAAAAGTTTCTTTGGGAAAGTTTATTGAAATCATGAAAACAATCTCGTGTTTTAGTATCGGTCACTAATTACCAGTCACACTATTGATATATTTATCAAAATACAATATTATGATAGTCAGAAGCCATATTGTGAAAAAGATGTCTGTCATATATGTAAAAATAAGTTGATAAACTATATTGGGTGAAATATCATCATTATCATCACCGTCTGCCTAGCCTTTTCCCAACTATGTTGGGATTCCAGCTTAACCGGATACAGCTGAATACGCGGCTGCCTTTTTTTTTGAGGGGTGGAAAATCCTCATGGATGTCCCCCGCCCGGGGAGGCGGAGGGGTCTGTCAGACTCTTACTGACTAAAAACCACCCCATGTTCCTTCTCACCCCCGTGGCGGGGGGTCACGGGAACAGAAGATACTTCCGCGATCCCCGACTGGTGCCGGCCCCGCGGGCCTCTCCAAGTCAGCGAGGGGAGTGAGGTGTTAAGACTCCCCTCACTACGTCTAAGAGGGGCGCGCGTGAACACGACGCGCCGCCACCTCGGGTCCATGTACGTGGTGGCGGACCTCCGGTGTGCGGCGGTGTCTCACCTCCGCAAGCCAGTTACTGGGTTAACTGTACCCCGTGGTTAGAATGGTCTGTGCTCTGACTTTCCATACCATCTGTAATAGATCTAAAAAATGACTGCCAGAACCAACGGCTTTGGAAAATTATCACTAAATCTATATTTGAAAAATGATTAGTTTATTATTTGTCTTATCATTTCTAATGACCATGAACAGCGATTGACACAAAATGGCGCCTTTTCTATTGTAACACATGTTGGGCTGTTACGCTGCTTTGTTAACACCGAATTTGGTTATGTAAATAAAGATTAAATCCTAGATGGCCGAAAAATAATAATAAAACAAATAAATTCCAGTTTTACTTTTAATATTACTATTGTTATTGTACACAGTCGTGATGGCCCAGAAGCTAAGACGCCTACCTCTCATGCACGAGGTTGTGGTTCAAATCCGGGCAAGTACCAATGTTACTTTTTCAATTTTATTCATATGTACTTTCTAAGTTTATCTTAGACATCAATGACATCAGTGAAGGAAAACATCGTGAGGAAACCTGGACTTATAATATAGTTAATATGAGTTTGAAATTGCCAATCCGCCGTGGGCTAGCGTGGTGATCAATGTTCGAGCCTTCTCTGTATGAGAACAGGCCTTTGCCCTGCAGTGGGACAGTAGCAGGCAGTTGTTATTATTATTTTATTGTTAGGTAAAGATAAAGATAAAGATAAAAGATAATTTATTTGTCCAAAACATGAGTATACACACACATGGCATGCAGGATGTTATATCAAATTATATATATGTCAGTCATGTTTTGCCTGAACGGCGTACAAATGTAAAAGGTAGTAGGACGCTAGATAGCAAAATTTGATTTTAAATTCGTCCATTACACACATCAAATTATAATAGTTATTAACAATCAAATGAGAGCATAACTTAAAATTAAAAGGTAACAATAAAAATTCAATAAAATAATGTCATTCATAAACTCAATACAAATTATGTATCTATTAATAAAATTAGGATGTCAATATACGAAGTCAAAATAATTTGTCAGTTAGAAATTCGTCAATGCTGTAGTATACTTTCTCCAACAGAAGGCTTTTTAATATTTTTTAACTTTTCAGCAGTATACTCCCTTCAATGTTTTGGCAACTTATTGTACAGATTTGAGAGAGGTGTTTGCAAATGTCTCCATAAATCTTAATCGCACGTAGACAGAGCGTTACATCATAGGTAGCACTACCAAACAAAGAACTTCGTGGCCGTCCACTAATTCTACCACGGCCCGCAAAAATAGCTCCTTTATTTCATAATATTGTTTTATCTAAAGTAGGCCATAACACCCAAGACCTATCAATCACTATCCAACATCCTATATTTCAGGCATTATTGATCACCTGTCAAATCAACTTACAAAATACCCTACAAAGTACATGTTCAATTTGATTACGACACTCGTCTCATTTAAGCAGTATATTGTGAAAATATAAGGGAATATTCGACACGTTATGCCACCGATATCGTCGTCTTCAACAGCGAGAAGCTCAAAACGAAATTTATAGGCGATTTTATACCCCAAGGGATCTTATTACAGAGCGACCGGCCAACGTTGCAAGAACTCTTCAAGTGAGTTCTCCATGTATTTGGGTCAGCCAGAGGATAAATTTAAATGTTGCTTTTACATTTTAATATTTGAGTTCAGCTGTTGGAATTGTAGATTATGAGGGGGTGATAATGTTTCTTTACACGCGAAATAGACACCTTATCTTACTTATGGCACTGGACATTAGTGTTTCTTTAAAATAAATTGGGTCTGTGATTCCGTAAATTGCCCCTACACACAAACTAATTTATAGTTGTATTGTGTAAAGTAAAGTAAGTAATTGTAGTTCTTTCTTGTCTATAAAGGAGGTGCCTTGAAACATCGTTTGCGTTGAAACACTGATTTCTAAGATACAGGGACAGCTAGTTTAGAGATCAGGGTGTTAATGTGTGGTACCTAGGCAAAGCCTCTTATCTATGTAGTTCAATAAATATGTTTTTTTTGTATTAACTATTTCTCTTTGATATTACGCGAGTATAAAAGCAGTGGACTACCATTGGCTAAAGATGATGATGTGGCAGTGGACCATCTAAGCTCCCCACTTGCTGTGGAAAAATCGTGGAGGGATGACCGTCATTTAATAACATACCTACTGAGAAAAGACAGTTAGTATTCGTTGATCTTTGATAACCGTTGCGAGTAGCCGGAAATCTGACAATTGGTCTTCCCAGGGGAAATCGCGATTAAATTATGAAGCAATTTTATGTCTCAAGTGAATCTTTTAAATCCTGACTCATACACGAGGTTGTGGTTTAAATCCAGGAAAGTAACAATGTGACTATAACTGCAATGAATACAATTCCTAAATAAATATCTAGAACTTTATATGATCTCTCACTAAATATGTAATAGAATAATTTATATTGGACTTAGTAACTTTAGCACCAATGTGTTTTGTACAATTTTGTTTTGCTTACATATAAAATTTTATGACGTATCTGTTAATCATTGCTTTCTATGTTTTAAACATGAAACAAACAAAAACTGCTGCTGTACCCTGACAGGGTCTAAAACGGCTCTTATCTTTAAGCGCTTTTGGTGAACATCTTTTTACCTTGTGGAACGGAAATAAATAAATACAATACAATATCTTTATTTTCTCTCTTCACAAAGTTTCATATAGTTATTATTAATATAATTGTAACAATAACATTGGACAAAAATCATGAAATATGTTCCTTTGTGAGAGACTGGCGTCCATACTAGGATACTCTGTGTGACGGATCCCGAGGCTCTCACCTCGAATTAAATGTAATTTACATATGATACAATACCTAATGCCTAATTTATTTCATCACTTCGACAAATGATGTATTGCAGAAGAGAAAAAGGCTGACTTAATTACGTAATAAATATGTATATGACTTTTTCCATTCATATGTACCAACTTTCTGAGTTGATTTTAGACATTATTGACATTGGTGAAGGAAAACATCGTTAGGAAATGAACTAATTGTTGATATAAGTTTGAAGCCCCTCATGCACTGTGACCTATGCTCGTTGCTCGTGCCTTCTCTGTACGAGAAGGGACTTTTGTTCTGATTGGGACTGTAACAGACCGGTATATTTGATACAATAAAGAACATAGTCACCCTACAGTCGACTCGGTATATACGTCGAGATTCCCGCCAAAGGCTGGGAACTTGTCGTATATTTTCTGAGGACAAAATTACTGGCGGGTGATGAGAGTCTGTCGGTGGCTTCATAAATTTATAAAATGGCACCTTCACGGAACCCGCGAATTACGGCCGCGGAATATTTACTGCCGATTACATAGTTTAACGACGGTTTACTTGAAGTTTGAACGTTGGCCGTTAATAAAGGAATATGGATTGGTTAAGAAAAGAGGGGTGGTATTTTTGATTTTGGACATGTGATGCGAAGCAATATAGGAAAACACGCTGCAGCGCAGTGCAATTTGTAGCGTAATTTATAAGTAATTTTTTATCTTCTTTTAGCTTTAGGAACTGTAAAAAATAACGATTTATTTGAAACTTTAAATGTAATAAATGACTTATTAACATAATAAACAAAAATCTTATTAGTTTATTTAGATAGAAATTATGTAATTAAGCTTGTTTTTTTAGTTTTAAGCGCAAATAATATCAGAAAAAAAAAACCTTTTCTGCGCTAGGGAGTACAGAATCTTGCACCTTCCACCCTGCACCTACACGGAAACAAATGCTGACAGATAAAAGAGTCATGAAAACCGGATTTCTAAGAATCAAATGCAGAAAAATAAACAGTGGCACTGCGGGGGTGCCGCTAGAAGTGAACACTTATCATCAGGAAAAAATGCCATTTATTGCTAAAAACGTATCTTTACTTTTGAACAGAGGTATCGGTGACCGTAACGGTAACAGTGTCGCGAGTTCAGTGGTTTTTTTTCATCTCATAAGGCCCAACTCGCTTTAAGAAGATTTCACTCTCAAAACATTGCCCCATAGTAGAAATCTCTCCTGTAGATAACGTAAAAATTTACAAACATTTATTTATTTATTTTTGGGAAAACAAACAGCTACACAAAATATAGTAATAAACAGGTAGTAAACTAAAATTACATTGCATATGTGTTAACTAGCGACGTTATCCACATCTTAAATACAACAAATTATTATAGAACTACATAATATGCACACGAGTGAAGGTGAACATTTATTTTACAATCTTTTTTAAATAAAAAGAGAAGATGATTAAATATAATTATGATTAAGAATACTAAATATAATGTGATAAAGAAACGTTGTGGTTTGAAAGAAGATGTAGTAACAAAAATTGAAAAAAGTATGCTTAGATGGTTTGGTCACGTTGAAAGGATGGATGAAAGGCGACTAACGAAAGGTATTTACTAGGCAGATGTAAGTGGGAACGCCGGGAGGGGACGCCCTAGAAGGACATACATAGACCTTATTGGTGAGGTTCTTCAGAAAGGTCAGGTGCGTAGTACTCGCAACCGGCGTGTGTGTATGACAACATGTATGAATGTAAACGAAGCAAAAGAAGTATGTAAGAATCGTAGCATATGACGCTCTGTAGTTTCTGCCTACCCCCATGGGAAAAAGGCGTGAGTTTATGTATGTATGTCTGTATGTAATTTGATTTAATCTCACATACAGAAGCAGCCAGACCCGGAACCATACAAACCTGTGTAGACCACACAAATATTTGATAAGATTGTCATCGATAGATTAATGTTGACACAAAACTAGACGAATGATTCGCGTGCTAATTACTTTGGGAAAATTTAATTACTCTGAGAAATTTATTTGTGATAAAAATTCATCAATCATTATGATTATTCCCCGTCACAGCACACCTGTTGGCAAAATATTTACATGCTGACTTTTATCACAACGTCATAGGTTTCCCCATTCCAGAAGGTCACCCGCGATGTTAGAAGAAATACAGATAGTAACAGATATAGAATTGAACTATCTAATTTTTTTTAATTCGGTCCAGTAGTTTCGGAGCCTATGCAATGCAAACAAACAAACAAACAATCAAATCTTTTCTCTTTATAATATTAGTATAGATCATCTGTTGCATCTGTCATTTTATATTGTTATTATTTATTATACTTATTTATTTATATATAAATTATGCTTCTTAGTGAACTATTGTACAGACGCCAGCACATCAAGTTACCCCAATGTGTCAAATTTTCCCAATTGAATATGAACCTTATTCTGTTTAACATAAAGTTGAAAAACGATCAAAGAAATTTGACGCATTGGGGTAAATTGATGTGAAAGAAAGAAAGAAAATACATTTATTGGCAACAGCTGGATACACGCATAGTAAAAACACAATAACACAAAAAAAGAGACAAAAAATGGCATGTCTCACGGCTGCGCCAAAAGGTTCATTTCAGCGGTAATGCCAGACGGATGCTGAGATCCTGCCTAACGCTGATTTTCAAATGAACCTTTGGGACATGTGACGGATGAGTAACAATTATCATTGTGCTGGCGTCTGTACATTAATGTATTCATAGCATTATAGTAGGCCCAATCAAAATAACAGCGCTGCGGTATTTATTTATTGTTTTTCTTTTTAAATATCATGGCATCGTGTTGAGATAGTGGCCTTTTTTGGCCTCGCACAGGTCTTTTTTTATTTAATATGTTAGTTTTACTTTTAAAATGTTAAATTCGTGTGCGTGTCCCGAATAAATATATTTGCCTATCCTATCTCAGGATAGCTGTTTTATTTTATTTTTTCTCATGGTACATCCTCCACACATATAATCCGATTATGTATACAAATAATGTAAAATCTATTTAAAAAGAGTAAGTATGGAGTTTCTTGCACATTCTTCTCCATACGAAACTACCTTTTGGAATGTGCAACTAGAATCATATTAGTTTAGTTTATTTTTAAGTATAACGTTCAAAAGTGCCTGTTTTCAGGCCTAATTGAAATAAATGAGTTGACTTTGACTTTGACTTTGCTTTTCTTTCTTTCTTTTTAAATCATTCTTCTGGGCTATTGCGTATTTACGTTGACAGTTCACAGTGTGATGATGATGGTGATGATGATGATGATCATGATCACTGGGCAAAGCGTTCAACAATTACAACTGTCAACAGCTAGTTTCGTATTGCCTATCATCAGTGTGTCTCTAGGAAGACGTCATGCGCACTCGCAGAGATGTGACGAAGCGCACAGTATTCCGTCTGATAGTCACCGTAAATTGAAGTCTACTTAAAGAGCTGACCAATTTTTGGAAAATTCACAGGTTTCATCAAGGTTCGGTGTGCTACTGGGCGCCAGTTGGTAACTGGCAAAGACATTCAATACCTATAGACCGGACATCACAAACAAAATTTTCGTCCGAATAAGTCCGGACACAAGACTATGAGTTTTTTTAGTACGCTCCGCTGCCGCTCCAATATTCATATAGTATTCTAGATGGCGTAACTGAGACATGGGATCAAAGTTTTTCTGTGACATTTCCTTGACATGCCCGCTCTATAGTCTTTTAAATCTTTTTGGTAACTGGCAATGAAAAAATAGCCAATAGATAGGCCTGCTGGTGGCTTAACATGCCGTTGAGAAATATCTCTCAGGGATGCCGGTTTCCGCACGATGCGATGTTTGCTTTCATCGTTTTTAAAGCAAGTGCAAGCTGTTTTTTTATATCCCATAACTCTAGGATATGAATCAGACCATATGAAAGAATCAACTAACATAATGAAAGAATCAACTGACATAATGAAAGAATCAACTGACATAATTTTAATTTAATTTAAAATTCATTTATTCAGGTAATTAAGACACCCGTTACACATGATTAAATTACAATTTCATTAATATATATAAATTAATTTGCCATGGAAATAAATAAATACAATAATTAAAAATTAAAAATTGATAAATTAAATATTAAAAATGTCTAACACGTGTTGGCACAGCAACGTGCCTGCCACAGCAATGTCGAATATAAGGGCAGTCCAGCCTATTGCCAATCATTGCCAGGATAGCATTGGGGCTGGCTCGCACCCGGCGCACCAGGGATGCACACCGCTTATATAATGAGAGAATCAACTGACACAATGAAAGAATCAACTGATTTAATAAAAGAATCAACTGACATAATGACAGAATCAACTGACATATGAATTATTTTTCAATTTTGTTTATTTTTTTTTGTTTTAGGTAATAATTTTTTTAAGACACGACTATTAATATAAAAAAAACTATTGCGTAAAATAAATGACAACGTCGCATGTTCTTAGGTTAAAATGTGAATGATTGTTAGATAATAATGAAAATGAATGACACGTATTTATCAATGAAACTTACACCTAAACTAATTATGATCGATGATATTGTTATCTTCAAAACTACGCATTTTTTAACCACACATTACGCCTGTCTTTTGGAATTCTTTTTACTTATGGAATATAAACCTCGAGTTATGTGGTACAAAAAAAAACAGATTGTAAAATACACACATGAATACGAAAAGTCAGAGGCGTGTGCCTCGGGTTCGAATTCGAGACCGGCAGTGGTAATTGGCAGTCCCCCGCAGCTTCTACTGGCACTGCACTTAAGGTTGCCAGGCGTCCGGAGAAAGCTGGACATAGTTAGGCTTTTTGATTGCGTGTCCGGCTTTTTAAGAAAACGTATAAACATTTTTATGGTAAAAAGTGCAGAGGTATCAAGGGTTGGTGGACTTGCAGCAGAGCCAGGAGTAGTGGGTGCAAGGCCACCATTACTACTTATGATAACATTATTATCAAGCGTAAAGGATACCACAATCATTAGTTTGATTACAAAAAGTCTGAAATCAATTGTTGACGAATTATCTTTGTATCTAAATTCTACCGATGGTATGTGTTTTGTGGCCATTGTTAGTTTGTTGTGTCTGTTTTGCTAACAGTTATATATAAATTATTATTGTTTTGCACGCTGACAACTTCAGTTTGTTTTAGGAGTCTTTTCCTACAGCAATTTGTTGTTCAATAAATATTTGTACAGTTTATGTTTATAAAAGATTAGATCAATTTGTAAAAGAAAGCATTATTATTGCACTCCCAAGTTTAATCTTGTATTAGTTTTGTCACAGTGAAAAGTGGGACACAATTTAACATAATTGAAAAAGCTTGGTTTTACATACATTTTTTTTGTATCTCTACTCCATTTATAATAACAAAAGAGGCTCGTAGAAGCAGGAATGCAGAACATTTCATTTAAAAGATTAGTAAAAACAATTTTTATTTTAAATTTAAAAGAATAAATGTGAAACGAGTAACGTGTCCATGTAATTGACACTGTCCTTTTTAACTAAAATGAAATAATATTACTAAATGATATCCACATCATTTCTTAAAATTAATAATTGAAATGGTTACAACTATGTGTGACAGCTGTTTTAAAAATAGATGATAATAAATTCGGTGTCTATACAATTGATGGACACCGAATTTATTATCATCTATTTTTGATTGAACATGCTTAATTGTACTTTCGTTACAAAGTGTGCATTAAAAATAACCTTTTTTACTTCTGTTTAATGTTATTGACCTCTGTTTATCCTTTTAGGGATTAGAGGCGTGATGTTATGTTCTATTAAAACCTTCAAAACTAAGACATGTCACCACAATATCAACAATGTCGCGATCATATCAAGAAAATAGGTTAAACTCAGTTTAAAGTCCAAGTTAATGGGGCGCAGTGTAATCCGGCTCTAATAACCACACTAATGAGTTTTCATTCTTTCCTCATTTCCGCGGTTGAGAGTTTTTCCGAGTCCCCCAGTATCTAGGATGAACTGTAGAAATTGCTCTACGGGTGAAAGAGATCGCGATATTCTTGGGAACATTTTGCTTAAGGAGTGAGTGAGACGACAAGGCAAAAGGATGGTATTGGGCCAGATTCCTCAAATTCAAATGCCTTTTCCTAGAATGTGGGGTCTTGAAGTGTTTGTTTAATGGAATCTTTGACGTCGTTCATTCTTAATGTAGGTTCTTGGTTGTGTTTTGACTCGAAGTGGTAGTTTTAAACGTAAATGGGACTTCTTCTGTGTTACTTAATGTTTATTAAAAGGATGCATTCTGAACATTGACGCGTGGCAAAATATTGTCAAATATTTCGCTATCTTGATTAATTATTTAAGATACAACAGAGACACATTTCTCGTATTTTTAAAAACGTTTGCATTGTAATCTAAGTCTCAATATGTCAAAAAGCGTTTATCTGTCTGTTTGTGTTCTACTGTCGTTGTGTGTTCGTTGAACTGTTGTGTAGTGTTTGTTGTCACTGAGATCTAACGGCAAGTTGATTTTGAACATTTTTTTTTACTTTTGACAATAAAAAACAGGATTGTATTGCAGGATTGCACACGTTTATATATCATTTTAATAATATTTATTAATATAAAAACAGATTACAATAAATCAATGAGATTTAAAATACAATAGAGCGGGCATGTCATGGAAAAGTCATAGAAAAACTTTGATCCCATTAACGGTCTCAGTAACGCCATCTAGAATAATATATGAATATTGGAGCGACAGCGGAGTGTACTAAAAAAAACTCCTAGACTTGTGACCACCTAGGACACCAGGTTTGGACGAAAATTTTGTTCTTGATGTCCGGTCTACAGGTATTGTCTACACGTAATATCTGTGCAATAAATGTTACAGTTTTTACTTATATCTATCTTTCATTTATTTACATAAGTTAAGAATTTGTGCTAAGGCGACTGGTCATACTCGTACTACGGTGCAAGTACTCCGCACCTGACCTTTCATAACCTTTCAATCAATGATATTATAAGAAAAAAAATTAAATTAAAAATTTAAAAAACCCCCATCGCAAAAAAGTAAAACATTTAAAAAGTTAAAAATAACACTTTAGCCATGAAATTTTACGTAACGTCGGGGTACCGTTAAAATAAGTACCTACATACCCACAAGTACTAGGAACATTTCTTACTTAAGCGGTACCCTGACGTGAAGTAAAATTTCATGGCTAAAGTGTTATTTTTTACTTTTTAAATGTTTTACTTTTTTGCGATGGGGGTTTTTTAAATTTTTAATTTAATTTTTAACTTTTTAAATGTTTTGCTTTTTGCGATGGGGGTTTTTTAAATTTTTAATTTAATTTTTATGTTATATTTTTGAAACGCATTAATTTTGTTTTATAGAGTCTACAGTCATGAGAATTTTTCAGTGTATTGTATGTAGAGTTCAATGCTGGTTAAAACGAATCCAAACACGACATATCTGCTACTATTTTGTTAAAGGTCTACCTACTGGTGTGCTGGATAGCCTGGCTGCAGCATCAGCTCATCCTGTTGCCATCAGTGCATTGTGTTTAGAATCAAATGCTGGTTGAAATGAATCCAAACACGACATATCTGCTATTATTTTGTCAAGAGTCTACCTACTGGTGTGTTGGATAGCCTGGCTGCAGCATCAGCTCATCCAGTTGCCATCAGTGCATTGTGTGCAGAATCAAATGCAGGTTAAAATGAATCCAAACACGACATATCTGCTGTTCTTTTTCCAAGAGTGTATTAGTCTGCTAGATATCCTGGCTGCATTACACCACAATGTTGCTTATTAATATTACACACATGGGTGTTTGAAATTTTAAGACACACGTATGTTTGTAAGTAAAGTTAATACCCATAGACGTCTAAAATAGCAACGGTAGCTACCACAAAAGAGCTGATAACCTTGAAACGGCTAAACCGATTTTGATGAAATATGTTTAAGAACCATCGCAAGAAATCCTGCTTTCAAATAAAAAAAACCGCATCTAAATCGGTTCACCCGTTTGGGCGCTACGGTGCCACAGACAGACAGACAGACAGACAGACAGACAGACACACACACATAGCGGTGAAACTTATAACACCCCTCTTTTTGCGACGGGGGTTAAAAAGGTATGTTACCTAAACAACATTCGATATTCAAAAATGGCACACTATAATAAGGGCGAGACTCGACCAAAGCGGAGACGAGAGGAGATGTCACGTAATTAACCAATAGGATATTTTATTGCGCTGAAGCTAAGCAGTGAGCTGTCAAAATGACGCAAGCTGTTTGGTTGTAAGATACATCTCTGCTCGTCTCCGCTTTGATGGAGTCTCGCCCTTACGCACGCATCCTAGACGGCGCGACGCGACACTGAGGCCAAGTGTGGCTAGTTTGCCACATTTTAACGTGTTGCTTGTTAAGCGCTTATAACCTATCTACACCTTTTCACTTATAATATCATTGATTTCAATCGTGTCAATTGGAGACACAATAGAAAGACAATGACAGCGCGAACACCGGCGTTCGTTTGGGGTTTAATGAATTGAGAACATCACCAATAATAATGTTTTAAAACTGAATATTCCGTCACAAGTTTCCGTGACAAAATATAAGGTTGCATAGCATCAAAGTTATTATTAAAAACTTACCCAGAGCTTTTTAAACATGAGACATTCTAAGCTAAGATAACGTAGCGTGAGCAAGAGCGTCATTGTTAGTGTTGTGTTGCGGAAAATTATCAAAGTCGATACTTTACACAAACAAAAAAAATCTTATCCTCTAAATAATGAAGTCGTAAACCGTTATCAGTTCTATTTCTATTCCATCAACATTCTATTTCTTGATATGGCAAACAAATTCTACGTCTACTTTTCTGCCAAAATCTTAAGTGAATTGTTAAGTCGGGTTTAAAACATTAAAAAGCAGCTGCTGCAGGCACTGAATATAAATAATGGAGGACACCGGTGTCCGCCTGTCATTGTCTTTCTATTGTGTCTCTAATTACCTCAGTTGAAAGATTAAACAATCTTCACTTAATGTAGATCTTGCTGTTGTTAACAGGTAGGTATAATCATAAATTGCTGCATCTGATGTTACATTATGCAATCGTTGCAAATAAATGTATAACTCATAGATGTTGCAGTAATTGTGTTCTGTAAGCAAGACAAGTATTAATTACCCAAACTAACAAATTAATGCTAATATAACGTATCTTTGCAGGAAATACAGTTATGATTTTGTTGTGTTAAAAAATAAGCTCTATATTGTTTTGACGCTAACGTCGAAAACTGCTGCTAATTCAGCTGTAGATTGTGTATCATCAGCTTCCACAATCGCCTTTAATTCGTCATTGTCGACCAAAGTCTTCGGACGACCGCGAGGTTCATTTTTCAGGTCGAAATTTCCAGAACGGAAGCGAGAAAACCTATAACAGGTGGTGCGTTGGTTTATAGTGTTAGCTCCGTAAACGTCGTTACTCATATTCCATAATTACTCGAATTTTTAACGTATCCATGATGACGAAAAAGATTGAAATGCGATGAAAATGTAATCTAATCAATAAACAAATGACTACTTTTTGAAAAAAAAAAACCATGTTTTTAAAATAAAATTCATTTGAAATTAGAATTCTTAGCCAAACAAAACTTATTTTGATTTGAAATGGCCAGTACTGCAGAACGGCAATTTCATAGGTAAAGACTAATATCTACTAGTTCTAAAGAAATATCGATACTGTGTCACATCACTACCCTCAACTCCATAAAGTCCCAGCACGCTTGACGCCGTGCCTGCACATACGAACGACTTAATTATATTTTTCTCTGTCCATCCTACACGACATACACAGTGTTTACCCTAATATATTAGAAAAGTTATCTACAAGATGATAACACTGCATTGCCTATCACAAATTTCGGGAATTGTAATGAGTCCCGAAATTTTACCAGTACCTTCAGGGCAATTGCGTATCTCCGTTAAGGTTTAAGGTTTAAGACATTTATTTCTCAAAACAGAACATTACATTCGCTTACATGAGAAACACAGGTTAACATTGTAGGTAAGTAGATCGTTCCTAAGGATCAAGCATCAGAACGGTGATTATTGTAAGGTTAGGTAAATTTATGTTCTTTATTCTCTAAAAGTAACTTAACTTAGTGGGTGTATTTTATCTATTATATGTATGTATTTATAAATATATAAGTATGTTTATCAGCTGTTTAGTACCCATCACACAAGCTCTCAAGCTTAGCTTGGGACTAAATGGCGTTGTGTGATAAGTTGTGGAATATTATTATTATATTATTATTATTATTAGTGGCAATAGACAATACTACCGTCGGTAATAATAACTTAAATTTATATGTGTGCATTATTTTGATAATTTGGCAATGGAGGTAATCCGAAAATTTTAGTTCATAGTACACTGTCCATATTACGTATCGAATTGCGATTGCTATAATTTCAAGTTCAAAGTGATAGTAGCCTGGCAAAGTGTTCAATGATGGACTGCCGAACAGCTAGTTTCGTGTTGGCAATGTGTATCAAGAATGACTTCTGGGCTTCAGATATATCAATACCAGTGCAACACCGGTTATTTGTAAATTCTCTACCTTACTTCACAATGGTATGGCTCTAGCCAAAACTTTAGAAGAGGTGGAGAGGTCATAATAACTACAATTAAATTAGAATTAACTGCACAAAAGAAATATGAGAAAAGAAGAACCAAATTGAAATTTTCTATTCTTTGAAAATGTCGTTTATTGTGAGGTTTATCAATGATTTGTCTTACATAAAAGGATAATACAAATTAGTATTTTGATACAAGAAAAATTATAACAAAATACTCTGATTGCCGAAAAAATGCCTGCTAGAGCAATATTATGGCGTCTAGTCACTCGGTTGATGTCACTTGTTTAAATTCAATATTGGAGAGCAAGCAGTCAAATCAAGCAACGACGAATTGATGTTTATAGTGTTTATACACAAGTGACGTTGCAGTTAATTAAGTCAATCAAAACAGGTCATGTCGTTCCAACCAACTGCAAAACACTTTTTTTTTTAGTTTTTATTGATTAAAATATAAAAAAAATATGTGCATTGTTTTAAAAATCCACAATATACGCAGATGGCAATAACTACTAATACCTATTTTTCATATTTTGAAGAGGTGTGTTGTGATGTTTTGAGAGGACCAAGACTCCTTCGACCCCCCACACCCCACTCCCTCTCTTGGAACACCACCGTTCACAACTTATTCTAGTAAACTCAACAGTTTCTTTGCTCCACTGGTAGTTTCTCCTGCGTCGAGGGTTCGATTAACAAACACATAAACAGCTATCAATAGGCCATACGATTTTTTGTGCGAGGACCAAACCTGCGACACGC
This sequence comes from Euplexia lucipara, assembly GCA_921972225.1. Taxonomy (NCBI): domain Eukaryota; kingdom Metazoa; phylum Arthropoda; class Insecta; order Lepidoptera; family Noctuidae; genus Euplexia; species Euplexia lucipara. The sequence continues at coordinate 5,809,054 of OV179145.1, read as the reverse complement.
AGCGCAGCAGCCAATCGCTCAGCCACTGCACCAACCGTGTCGTCAAAGTTAATGACAACTAGGATAGATAGATGATGACGTCACCTGGCACTATCTCCGGGTCGCCATGTCCGCTAGCGGCGCGTGTGCAGCGTGCGTAACACCACTTCACATCCTATTCGTCACCACCTGGAACAAGCGTGAACATTTGGAATTAATCTTGGTAAAAATTTACATGTACGATACATGTAAATTTGTATAAATTTAAATCTGTATTGTTTGCTTGGCTCTTAAATATTGTGTATAATTCCGTTAATGAATATTTAAATCATAATTTTTGACATTATAATTATTTCTTTGACATTGGAGCATATTTTTAACATTACTTATTTTTTTTTATTTTGACTATTATTGTATTTTTTTTTGACATAATATTAATTAATTAGTATTCTGACATTACAAAAAATATTCTGAAGTCTCAGTTTGCTATAATTCTTGTAATGTTTCTATAATATTTCTACACCAGTAATGGTAGATGTGTGATGCAATATATAATTTAAGACCTAAATGTACCCTAAACTTGGAAATAAATATATCTTTATCTTTAAAAATATTGACTGTCTCCTTGGTCTTGTGATCGCAAGCGCTACTGCTGATCATGAAATCAAAAATCCAAATCAAAATAGAGTAGAGTAATGAGCTCCCGGAATTGATTCCCGGGTCGTGCAAAGTATTATAGAGTTTTCCATCTGGAATTTCTTAATCGCAGTCCGAATTCTGGGATGGATTGATGGCAATAGGCACGCTCCCATAGATATATTTTTTTGTGACTAGCGGACGTTACTCGGTTTCACCCGTGTAGTTCCTGTTCTCGTGGGAATGCAAGGATAAAGAGTAGACTACGTCACAAAGAGATAGTGAGATAGTGCAGCTTCCCCAACGGTGAATGTTTTTTTCAAATCAGTTTAGTATATTTTAAGTTTGATCATTACATACAAAATACAATTTGTTTCTCTTTATACAGGGTTATTTGTAAAACACCAACAACCTCGCAGGAGTAGTTTACTAACATCATAAACAACAACATTTTGTTCTACGACTTTTTTGAAAACACAAAAAAAAATCAACTCTCCATACAAAACTCGATCAACTGTTCGGATTTATGTTTATGATGTTAGTAATCTACTCCTGCGAGGTTGTTGGTGTTTTACAAATAACCCTGTATATTGTGACTTTGACTACTTAATCGGACCGTTAACAACCCTACCATTTTTTTTTTTTTGTGAGGGGTGGAAAATCCTCATGGATGTCCCCCGCCCGGGGAGGCGGAGGGGTCTGTCAGACTCTTACTGACTAAAAACCACCCCGTATTCCTTCTCACACCTGCGCCGGGGGTCACGGGAACGGAAGATACTTCCGCGACCCCCGACTGGTGCCGGCCCCGCGGGCCTCGCCAAGTCTGCGAAGGGAGTGAGGTGTTAGACTCCCCTCGCGACGTCTAAGAGGGGCGCGCGTGAACACGACACGCCGCCACCTCGGGTCCATGTACGTGGGGGCGGCGGACATCCCCGCGTCCGTCGCCCTGGATCCATTCAGGGGGGCTGGAAGAGGGCGTTGTCCGCCCTCCGCCTGCGTCCGGTGCGTCTGCTGCGGGCAGGGTGAGTGGAGGTGATCTCCCTCTCCCTTTCCGCCTTCTGCGAGATGACCGTTTCGCAGAAGGACACCACCGCGTCCCAGGACTCGACGCTGCCGACCATCCTCTCGACCACGGCCGGCAGCGACAAGTCACTGACTACTCCAGAGACGAGGGCACGGCGCAAACAACCCTACCAAACTTGACCAAAGTTGACCTACAAGGACGAACAAATCTAGTGTAAAATCCCGACATACCAGACTACCTAACCCTACCTTCCTCTGGGAATACTATAGAAACCTGTTTGTCTGTATTTATAGGTAATATACAGTATACAGGGTGGAAGAGACATGTTCGCACACCATGAGCTTACTACGTAGATAAATAGATAAAACATTTAATCAATGGCACAAAAACTATATAAAAAAATTACATTAAAAAAACTGTCAAATTAACTGAAAAAAAAAACACAAATAGGTAACAAATACCTATACAATGTGTGATGAGCGTCTCAAGGTTGCACCACATGGAAGTCCAGCTCATCATGTGCCAAGCCAGTGTCATCATTTGGACCCCCAAGCGATGAAATTTTTCTTTGGCTTTCGCTAATTTTCAAGTTTCACCTGCTGTTTATTATATTTTAAACTGCATGAAATCGTGATTTCTGTCCAATGTGTTGAGATTTTTAATAAAAGAAGTGACTGATTTACTTTTTAAGTTCTCTTTTTAAAACCTCAAAAGATTAGATAATGACAACCACAATACGATGATCACAACCTTTTTTGGCGACTGGATCTGAGCTTGGCAGAACGCATACTACTAGTATTTCCGATGTTTGTTCCACCCTGTATTTTATACCGGCTTACCCAGTACCCGGTATTCCGTAGTTACAAGTACCGACCGCAATCTTGTAGCACTTAACTGATTGCTTACTGGACGCAACCGTACTCTCGGCTACATATCGAGCTAAACATTCCAGTGTAAACCGACCTCTCACTGTACAGAAATCCTATACAAAGCTGGATCAGCTTGGACTGGAATTTTAAGCTTATTGTTTAGCCGTGTCTACCTGTACTGAACAAATGTATGCTTCTTGTGTATCATTTGTACTTTTTGCTGTTGATTTATTTTCTTGGTAGTAAGTTTTTCTTTTGTTTTTTTATGGATATTGCGGGGTTGAGCCAATTACTTTAGGTGTTTGATTAATGAAATGTTTACTTCACCTAACATTTTCCATACGGACGTCCTAAAGTGTAAAGAATAAAGGTGCAATTGAGGATTTTGGAGATTCTCTCTTCATGAGCTTTTTGAAACACCCCCATGTATTTTTAGCCGTTTACATAGACTTAGCCGTAGACTACTTTGGGGTCACTGCCACCTTTCTTTATTTTGGAAACTTAATGACTTAAGTCACAAATAAAATTAAATAATTTAATTATTTAATTTTATTTGTGACTTACGTTTAATATTATAGGTAATATTTGGGTGATGACAACACCATCTGAGTTAAAAGAATAAACTAAAACAAAAGCGAAAGGTAAAAAGACGACAGGTGAGAATTAAAAAAAAAAAAGTTTATATAGATTCTTCCAGCATCTTTCGCTTTTTGTTTACTTGGCCACTAATCAGTAATTTTTGTTACATTCAAATGGTTCAGCCCAAAAATTTCCTGACAAACGTATCTTACAAACAGCGATGACAAGACGTAAGATAAAGAAAACCGATCCCAACGCCGATAAAACTAATTAACACAAAAATTATCACAATCTCCTTGACACACTAACTAAATTACGAACAACGCCATCTATCGCGACACCACGGAACTAGCAAGAACAAAATCCATTATTCAAAACGATAAAATGGAACAGAAGTAAACTCGACATCTCAACCTCCACATCGATTGTACAAACTCCATACTCTTTGAGTACTTGGATGCTGAAAGCATTGTAAAGAGCTCTCTGTAAGAGTGCCACTTGCCTCTAAAATGCCAGAAAACCTTTTAAGCAAGAAAACCTAGAAATGTATTGGTGATGATGAGAACGTCATTGGCTAAGAGCAAGATTCTAAAAACTCACTTCGACTTGGCTGAGCTAAGTAAAGTAAGCGTTACATAGAAATATAAAGCTAGTTTTTAAGGCTAAAAGGTACATATTTGTATTGAACGTTTGCTTTCATGTGCTGCTTCGAAGGTTCGATCTTTTTTTTAATAAGCTTTTTATTGGTACGCAGGTAATCTGTCTCTGATCAAATACTGCATAATTAAAAAAAAACGCTTTTATCATTTTAGGACAATATGGCTAGATGGCAACAAAACTTGGCAATATATCACATGTGGCATTCCAATACAGAGGTCTTTGATGCCAAGTGTTCCTGGTTTTATTATCAATTCTGGGTTAGTTCTATCAGCAATAATAATCATAAAATTTATGATAAAATCTTTACTTGCCCAATTACTTCGAATTGCGAACTCCTTATACTTTATTTGTTTGAAGAAACGTAATAACATACTTGTAAGCAATATAATAAACTCTCTAACCCACTATTCCGTTACGATATACCTAGCTACTATAACAAAAAATACTTGGCAACGTCTATTATTCCCCAAATAAATAAAGTAAATAAAAAAACATGGCTGAATTTCCGACGAAGAGGGAAATATAACACTTAAACCCGTGGAGAGTCAGCATAGCATTTGAAATTTAGAAGGACGAATGCGGAAAATGGGGCTCACTCCATAAACATACGGGGGAATATCGCGACCGGGCCCTTGGGGATAAGTATCAAAACAACTTTAATATAAAATTAAAATCTTACTAGTTCTAATACCATGAATTCGAATGTGAGTTTATTCGCTTGATTATTCCTCTTTCACGCCGTAACAACTCAACCGAATATCATTAAGTTTTGCTTAATATATAATAAGTTATCACGGGTGTAAAAAAGATATTGCTACCTTTCAATAAAGCACATACAGCAGCTCAGTCCTACTCTGTAAAAAATATCCTAAGACAATGTAGGTAAAGCACAGACGAAGCAATTTGTCCGTAAGTCCGCCTTTGTACACCTACATCTGTGTGCTTAAAGTATTAAATTTAATACATTGTCACAAGATATTAATGCTAGGGATTAACAGTTTAATTCACCTAACTATAAGTAAAAAAAATACAGAATGTATCGACTGTTCACACGGGATTTAAAAAATGAAGCCGCATGCCTGTCTAGGCTAGTAAATCTTCAACAAAAACATAGATTATGTTGTTGTACCAGTCTGTAAACATGCAAGAAAATGGTTTTCATAATGCAATAATTCGTTGCAAAAGCCATTTACCTACTTGCCAGCTGGCTGGCATTCGACATAATTTTGAAAAAACAAGCACGAACCCTGATTCTGTTAAGATAAAAAATAAATACACCCATAAATCCCCTGTTCGACATCTACGTCACGTAAGGAAACAGCAATCCCATCAAAATATTACGTAAGGATATCTTAAATAAACAAACAAAACAAGAGCAGAGAAAAATCTCACACGAGTGACGTAGATACTACGTCACAAGCGGGAGAGGTGTGTGACTAAATAATAACAATCGCATTCCGTGGATGGGTGACCATTTAATATGTCAAAACCCCTAAATAAATACATTTGGCTAACTGCAGGTTGATTCAGCAAAATTCATCCCGTGAAGACTTGAGTGAAGGTGGCCTGCCAATTTTCGAGTTCGAACCCGAGGCACGCACACACCTCTAAAATCAAAATCAAAAGTCATTTATTCAAATTAGGCTGAGGATCAGCACTTTATGAACGTCATAAATTACATAAGACAGTCCCCCAAAAATTCCGCCCTTCGCCACTTCCTAGTGTTTTTGCTGGGAAGAAGAAGTGGCGGAACAAACTCCCCAGCAACACGTCGTCTGTCTGATTCGTTTGAAGAACTATACAAAGAATCTATGTAATGAAATGTTCAATAAATAGCACTAAGGTTTATACACTTTGTAAAACATTACATTTCAGAATGTCTGTCACGTGTTAGCTAGCTCACTCCAATATACCAAGAAGAAGAAAAAAGAGTACATTAAAATATTGACATTAACATTTAAATCTAAGCAAAACGACTACAAAACTGAAAAAAATAACAGCCTCCAGGTATGAAAGGCGTACCCGCTTACAGGTGCAATGCTGGCTTATATTCATAAGGCTGTGACTAAAAGTTTAAAATGATAATCTAGGACCAATGATAGAGATCAGATAGGCAGTCGCCCCATGTAAACCACTGGTATCCAGCTGCATTGGGTTGGACTGGAAGCCAACCCTAACATAGTTGGGACAAGGCTAAGCAGATGATGACTTCATCTTTTATTTTTCCAACCGTTCTAGGCCAGTTTGGGCCGACAAAACCAAAACGAGCCATGTCGTCTTCGGTCCAAATATCCGCCCGAGGGTCTTCAGCCACTAGAGTGCAATTTGTCCAAGCCAGCCGGTCGAGTACCCTCACCGTTGAAACTAAACTGAACTTGTAGTTTCACGAACGCGACTCCGGTATTTTTTGCACTTTTTTTTTAACTAGCTCTAAAGTACTCGGCTGATGAAAATATTGCGCGGGCTTTTTACTGTAATGGAAACTGGCCCACGATTTTTTTTTCAAATATGAAACGTATTTTCCAGTCCGAAAGAGAGGCTTTGGTAGAGCGTACGAATGCCTCACTTCAGGCAGTCTCCAAATGGGGCGAAGCAAATCTTGTGGCATTCAACGCCGCCAAAACACAGGCGTGTCTGTTCACCGCCAAAAGGAGCCCGTTCACCATGGCTCCTGCTTTTCAGAATGTATCATTGGAGTGCACCGACCGCCTTCAGCTCTTGGGAGTGGAAATCTCCTCAAACCTAAACTTTGGGCGGTTCATTGAGTCCAAAGCCAAGGTTGCTGCTAGGAAACTCGGCGTTCTTGCAAAGGTCCGGCGGTACTTCACACCTGGTCAGCTTCTTATGCTATACAAAGCACAGGTCCGTTCGTGTGTGGAGTACTGCAGTCACATATGGGCTGGTGCTGCCAGATGTCATCTAGCAGCTTTGGACTCAGTGGAGAGGCGTGCGAAGAGGCTTATTGGTGACCCAGATTTGGTTAGAACCAATCTGCAAAGCCTTGAGCATAGGCGTAGGATAGCTAGCCTTTCGGTCTTCTATAGGATACATTTTGGAGAGTGTGCACGGGAATTACATGACTTGATTCCGCCATCACCATTCTACCATCGGACAACCCGGCGTACGGCGAGTGTCCACCCTTACATCGTTGGCACTCCCACGATTAGGACAAAGCGTTTCGCTTCGTCGTTTATACGGCGTACATCGAAGGACTGGAACAACTTGCCTGCTGCGGTCTTCCCGTCCGATTATAATTTAGGTGTCTTCAAGGCTAGAGTGAATAGGCTCTTAACAAACTAGTGCGCTTCACCATCACTGATTGCATCACTGCTTACCATCAGGTGGGATTGCAGTCAAGCACTAGTTTGTAATATTAAAAAAAAAAAAAAAAAAAAAAAAAAAAAATTTTAACGAATTTTACCTACATTTTTTGTTTAGTTAATTTGCAAAATTGCAACTCGTACTAGCACTATAGTGTCATGAAACTACTATTTATATTTTTTAAATAACCCTTATCTACTCTACAAAAGTATCTTTAGAACTCATATATTATGGTCTTTTTGAAAATAAATGATTCGATTAATAATCATCATCTAAGTATATTACCTATATCCTACTTCCTTCTAACATTATAAACGCGAAAGTTTGTGAGTATGGATGAATGGACGTTTGTTACTCTTTCACGTAAAAACTACTGAATGGATTTTAATAAAATTTGGTATGTATGGAGTTAGCTGATACCCTGGATTAACACATAGGCTACTTTTTATCCCTGTATTCCCACAGGAACGGGGCTACGCGGGTGAAACCGCGGGACGTCTGCTAGTGTTCTATAAAGTTGAAAAGTCCCAGTACCAGTCGTATTTTTATTATTCTGCATTTGAGAGCCTAATTCTGGGGGAATGATATGGGTTTTTTATCATCACAATCGAATTTTGACTGGCTTGTTGGTCTAATGGCCACTAATATCGAGTCGTGGGTTCGATTACCACCCAAACCAAATGTTTGAGTATGTTCATCTAATGTCTAATAGGTTCTTATAAGCACACGTTCTGCTTAGTTTGGGACTAGATGGCTTTGAGTGCAAGTAGTGAAACCCTTAAGAGCGAATAAAATTAAGGGGTACAACTAGTCAAACTATAATTCAATCTGAACAACCGTTTTGAATATCATACCCAATGACATTGAATCACATCCACAGAACAACGTTTTAAATTACTCTTTTTAACAAAAAAAAATAACTTATCTCTTAAGTAAAATTCGCAAATTCTACCTCAATATAATTCTTACCCCGACAACACATTAGCCGCCTCGTACCACGAAGTTCGCGGCCTTGGACTCGTTCAAGGACCAACCGAGGCAGCCTCACTCAAGGACACGCTTTGTTCGTGACCACACACTATCGCGAATGTTTGCGTTCTTCGAATGTTTACGCAGTCTAGTCAATAATTTGTAGTTAGCTTATTGTAGGCGCTTTTATGTAGTGTTTGGTTGTTTAAAATCACTTAGGCCATGGGGCCAGAGTGCCTAGATGGTTTACCGGAACATCGCCAAGCGGTTGGTTGACTCTTCACATGACCAGAAGGCTGGCTTTTAGTTAGGTCAGATAGGTTTAATTCATTAAACCCCGAGAGGAAACCGGTGTCCGCGCTGTCATTGTCTTTCTATTGTATCTCTAATTGACACGATTGCAAGGCTAAAGAATTTTATTCTCATAAGAACAATTACTGTTCACTTAAAAAAGCTTATTAGTATTACATTATTCACATTTGGTATGTTGTACACTAAATAGGTTACAACCATGTTTTTTTTAATTTTGATTAAATCATATTAATATTTTCTCGTTTCTTAATTTTTTCGGGTAATCAGCATTGCCTATCAATGTGGCAATGACGCCAGTCTTTAATGCACGTCGACAGCGATGCTGATATCAACGGGGAAAGTGCCCAAAAGACTAGCGAATTATTTAACACTCTCTTACTTTTCTTGTACATGTACAAGTCACAAGTGTTATGTGGTGTTTGGTTGTTTTTAAATCACTTGGGAGCCAGAGCCCATCTAGTTTTTCGGGACATCGCCAAGCGGTTGGTCGACTCTTCACTTGACCAGAAGCCTGGCTTTTATTTAGGTCAGGGAATCAACATTGCCATTTCACGAGGCAATGCCGTCGGTCTTTTGGGCCCTTTTCCCGTTGACAGCGATGTGGATATTTTTTTTTAAACCCGCAATAATAAATAACTTTGGTATGTATAATTCTTTAATATATTGGTAAACTTATATGGAAACAGTAAATTATTGTAAAGTGAGTAAGACAGTGAATAATTTACACACTTAATTCATTTTCCTATCAAGCGCTACTGCTGTGCATTAGGCTAGGTTCGATTTCTGGGTCAGACAAGAAGCAGCTCGATAAGTTGATTGTAAATAGGTGTTCGGTTGGGGACTATGGGCTCGCCCCTATAACACAGAAAATAAATAACGGGCAAAATGTGGACGTCCTGTAGGTACACCTCTACCTACCTCTTCGGGAAAAACAGGCGTGAAATTATGTGTTAATTAAAGTATCTTGCTTGTCCGTAAATAAATCAGTTACTTATTTCAAGCTTGATTTAATCATGGGCTTCTACTGCCTTTATTTAAAAAACACACCACATCATCTCTTTACAATGATATATCACACCCTGTACAATGTCACGTATTCACACCTTGTGTAATAACACAACATATTACATCCTGTATAACACGTGCGATCACTTGTCAGTTATTGATTTCGGGCCGCGCCTCCCGGACGGAACAAATACCGCGGAGTTTTTACTTAACTGCGTAACTCAGGTGCGGATGTTGACTGTAACCTTCACATAAATCTATGCGATCTACTTACTGTATACGTACGTATTACGGGGCGGAACATCGATGAAGGAGATGTTTCATTTTTATATGGGGCTCCGGCCATAACCTGTACCTTTTAGTGAAGCTGCGAAACTTAACCCTAAATAGAATTAAGTAACTTTTTTTCATAATATCAAACGGTTTAAATGGACTAAATAAAATTAAAAATGTTTGACATTTATGCTAAGAGTTAAGACAGTCATAACACGTTGTAATGATGACGTTAACTTAACCTAGAATTAGGTTATTTTTAATTCGTTCAAAAATTCTTCAAAATTGGAGCCTAAAGATTTTTGTAACGACGAAATCGTCACACTTAATTATTTTTACTCAAAATACGTACCAGAGAATAATAGTAATGTATTTTTAACACTACTTGAATACACACGTTGTTTAATTATTTTCTACGTAACATTGACTTGATGCGACATGATTTCTAAACGAATGAAGTATGCAATCAAACGACGCGCCATGTTGAATTATACATGGCAATGATTGAAAAACTATTATTTCAGTTCTGTGCCTTCGGCTTGACCTTTCGGAGATAACTATCCCTACATTAGTGTACACACATGCTTACTACTTACCTACTTTAGTCCTTGAGTGAGCGATATCTGCTTGGAGGGCGTGACCTTGCGGACCGCGCATGCGCGGAGCGCGACGGCGGCGGCGGCAGGCGCGTGAGATGCGAGCGGGCTTATGTTAGTACGCTATTTCCACACTTAGCGTGCGCACGTGCTACTATTTTACGTAATAAGATACGCGAAACGAGATAAGAGTAACGTTGTTGTAACGTTTGTGAAGTGTTAAGTGACTTTCCAGTGGATTACAAGTAAATGTAATGAAATGGTAAGTTTCTAAGATATTTATTTTATTCTTTGTGTGAGTGATTTAAATTTTCTAAAGGAATCTGTTGTGTGTTTATATACCTAATTATACTTGCTGCGCATGGCCAAGTTGCATATTTGTTCGCATGTCGGTTCGCTTTCGCAACCAATGCGGTGAGCACCCTGTCGGATATCTCATCCACAAGGTGGGTAAGGTACCTGTACTATACGATACGTCATGCACTCATGTCGGTTCGCTATCGCAACCAATGCTAACCACCCTGTCGGACATCCCATCCACAAGGTGCGTAAGGTACCTATACTATACGACACGTCAACTGCACGCACGCGGCGTTCGTTATCGCAACCAATGCTAACCACCCTGTCGGACATCCCATCCACAAGGTGCGTAAGGTACCTGTACCATACGAGTTACGACACGTCAGCTGCACTGCTACTGTCATAAAACTCAGGTACTCGCCTCGCAGCAAGCTCCTGACAAGCCGCATGCCTCGTAGACTGACCGGTGCGCAAATATTGAGAGGCGCGGCTCGATTCGGTGAGCGGCGCGGCTCGATTTGGTGAGCGGCGCGGCTCGATTAGTTGAGCCGCGCGGCTCGAATTGTTGAGCCGCGCGGCTCGATTTGGTGAGCGGCGCGGCTCGATTTGTTGAGCCGCGCGGCTCGATTTTTTGAGCCGCGCGGCTCGATTCGGTGAGCCGCGCGGCTCGATTTGGTGAGCCGCGCGGCTCGATTACTGAGCGGTGTGGCTCGAATATAGGGTTACGCAGCTTGATTGTTGAGCAGTGCAACTAACTTATAGACCATCAAATGATACGCCTGCGTCTACGGCTACTGTCGGTTATGGCTTCGACACGAACGTTGACTGGCTTGACGGCTTGGTAACGATCTCGTTGCTTGCTTAAAATGGCGCAGGGAGTTTATTTATTTATTTATTTTGGGAAAACAAACAGCTACACAAATATAGTAATATACAGGTAGTAAACTAAAATTACATTGCATATATGTGTTGAGTTGCCTACACAACGTGTACGGCTACCCTTAAGTATGTCACGTAAGGCCGCAATACTGTAAGGGTACGACAGTACATAATAATAATAATTGGAAAATTAAGGAACCTACTAAGACCTACAAGCCTAACAGCCCTATAAGCCCTACAGCCCTACCCTACCATATACCACCACCACAGTGAGGGGTAATGAGACAAGAATATAAAATTCAAATCTGATTTATTTACAATAAGTTACAGCTTATATACTACTTTTTCTTAACACACACTATTACATATGTGTCCTATGCGTGTATCTGGGCCGCGCCACATCCGGGCAGAGTGCTGAGTCAATGTCCAAAGGTAACATTGAACACAACGTTTAGGGAGCTACTTAACGAGAGTGGAGAAACTCTACAAGGTGAGGTGATTTTGGAGTACGTCAAGCTCTTGGCACAAGCGTCTCTACCTAAGGTTGGACTCAGTGGCAGGTCATCAAAGCCTTAAAAGGAGGCTTTCGGGGACAAACCTGAACCGACTGTTTTAAACCAACTTATGTTCACCCTCCTCATAGTAGGCTTAGTTCGAGCCTTTGACCCGGAAGCGGATCATCTGACAAGGGCTATGGGGAATAAGGTGCACGTTACTAGATTGGGCCTTTGCACGCGCTCTCATACTAGGGCCACCCTCGATTGCGAATCGCATTAGGGGGTCAGCAGCTCGCTCTGAGCTTTTCAAACAATCTGTATAAGATATACGACCCTTACAACATACCGTTGTGAGGCAGATAAGACTCTGTCGGGGAACCTCTCGGAGTCAGCATGTTTTCTCAAAGTCAGCAACGGTTTGAGCCTGACTCAGACAAAGAGAATTATTTATTCAGATTCGGAGAATCAATCAGGTTCTGAGTCATCTGGTGGTTGCTCTTGGAATGCCCCTAAGATGGATAGTTTTTCGAACGCTCCAGAAATGTGGTCATCCAATGAAATTGAATTTTGACCCAGGATAAAAGAGGTCGCTTTTACCGGAGCTTACTGAACCGATTAAGAAAGAGGACATCAAATGTCAAAGACTGGGTTCTCAAGGTTGGAATCGAATCCGATACAAGGGAGGAAGTCTTTCAGGCTGCCCCTATTTCAGTGCTTTCAAGATTAATATACAGCTTGGATGCTTTATAAATCATCCATCCCTTTTCCTGGCTGTTTTAAACAAGAGGGTGTGCTCGGCACTATTAACCATGGGTTTGCTCCTACAGAGGAAAGCACTGTCTGATAGGCTGTTTGTTATCGTGCTGGTGAGGAATTACGTAAGCTATTAGCTGATGACTCCCAATTTAAGGTCTTGTCGGATGTTTTGCTGCAGTTCGTTGGTGCTCATCGTGCAGAAGCTATAGAGGCAAGACAAAGGGCGTATAAATCTTAAAATGAATCGCTTGGTGCTGTTTTACACAGCATCCTACCATTACGTCCCACCGGAACATTTTTGGGGGAAAACGGTGGCCTAGCACAGATTTTTTCCTACCATAAACTGTTGTTTATGCTGTGGTTTTCGGAACCTTTTCGCAAACCAACTGTACCTTCTCACCTATCGAGAAGACGACAGCAATCCTGGCGCGGTCATCCTTCAAGGTCATCACACAATGCATCAGCCCAGTCAGCAGCGCGCCGGTTGTCGGGAAGTTCAAGGCCTTCTAATAAGCAACGGAACCGATCTGGAAGGGATCAAAATTTACCTAAGCGCAGGGATCGACAGTTTCATGGGGGGCAATGGTGGAATCTCCTTGGCAATGGGAAAAGCTAGGAGTTCCAAAGAACATCCCTCCGGATACACAATACCGTTTGTAACCAAGCCGCCATCTGTTACACGAAAACTTAGAGAGATTTACGACAAGAACCTCAAATGCGCTAATGCACGCTGTGACTATGTCTATGACTATTTCTCTGAAACCTGTGAAGTTTCGCTTAATAAACCAGAATAACGTCCCGAATTTTCTGCAGAAGAACGATTATTCAGGAAAGCTGGATATCAGTCAGAAATATTTTCATATCGTCATAAACAAAAGTCATCGAAGATACCTTGCCTTCCCTTATGCAGGCGAGCTCTTGCAAAATTAAATGACGGCCCTTCCATTTGGACTATCCAGCGCGTCGTTAGCGTTCTCACTAGTCAGCAGGTGGTTAGCGAGCCTTCAGAGGGAGAGAGGATTTCGAGTGGTCGTACTTAGACGACTTTCTGTTCCAGGACCAGACGTGTCAAAGGTCTAATGAGATATGCAGTAAACCTTCTGCAAGATCTTAGGATGGTGCGTGAATTTACAGAAGCCGGTTCTAAATCCCAGGAAACAAACAGAGTTTTTAGGAAACGTTTGGGACGCCGACATAGATTGCCACGCGAAAAGATAGTTCGATCACAGGCACATATAGGTTTACTACTAAGAACAAGGCGTTGGTCTTGGCGGTCATGCACAGCTCTGACAGGAAGACATGGTTTTGCATCACTGGTAACCCCGCTTAGCCGTTTACATACTCGACACCTTGAAAGAACTTGTCGAAAATTGACACAGGATCGACCAAGTCAAAAGGTCTCAATAACGTCGCTGGCACTAGACGATTGTTCTTGGTGGATGAAGAACATCATAATTCCGAGCAAGATTTTTGTGCCAGAACCAACGATTTTCATAAGCACGGATGCAAATGCAATGCATGCATGCAATTTCCATGCATCGCATGTCAATTGCGTGCACGTTGTTTCTTTAATTGATTTTAGTTATAAGAATTCAAACACAATGTAAAAATTGTTATTGAATAAATAAATTGAATTGAATTGATGCCTTCAACGAAGGCTGGGGAGTACAGCTGAGCGATTACCACCGCTCAGGAACGTGGACAGACGAACAAAGGAAGTGGCAAATAAACTGAAAAAAAATATTCACTGTTTAGACTGTTTACATAGCCCTAGTCGAGTTTATTTATTTATTTATTAAAGGTAAACCAACAGCTTCTGTATACAGCATTACATAATAATAATAGTAAAAAGTATCGGACTTATACAGTCGCCAATAATAGGTCGACCAACATTCAATCAAGAGTTTCAGGATGTCTTGAAAGACCAATCTGTTATGATAAAATCCGACAATCGAGCAGTAGTATCTTACCTGCGAAATCAGGGAAGTACAAGGTCGGTGCTGCTAATGGAAATGACAAGGAAAATACTATTCTTTGCCATCATAATGTAACTGTCCAGACATTTTATCTATCAGGATATTACAATTCAGTAGCCGACAGCCTGTCCAGAAAGAAGACTTTACCGATTTGACATCTCAAGGAGGCATTCACTCGCGAAATATTCTCGAATTGGGGCACCCCTCAAGTAGATATGCTGGCCACAAGTCAATCAAGAGTAGTTACGACGTATGTCTCAAAAGAAGCAAGGGATCCCCAGGCTCTTTACATCGATGCATTCAGCCGAGTTTGGGAATACCATTTAGCTTGGGTGTTTCCCACTCCTCCTCTCATACCCAGGGTGCTCCATTATCTCAACAGAGCATCTGGGACGTATCTAGTAGTGGTTCCTCGCTGGGAGAAAGTGTTCTGGAGAAACGACCTCAAACGCAGAGTATTAGAAGCTCCCAACCAGATATTCAACCTGAGCAGGAATCTAGTGGACTTGTCAACCAATCAACCTCCACCAAAAGTAGCAGAGTTGTTCTTAGAGGTCTGGAAGATACGGAGTGGAGCAAACTGGCTTGGAACCTAAGAATATTGAATTAATTTAGTCTGTTTGGCGTGATTGCACATGGCGAACATACGGGGCAGCGTGGAAACAATGGGTCTCGTGGTGAGACAAAATGGGATAACACCTAGCGGTCCTCGACCCCAGGAAGTAGCAACCTAAAAGGGTGCCTCTTACGCATCAGAAAGTTAGCCCTGCTACAATTCTAGTGCGCAAATCAGTAGTAGTTACCTTAGCAGACCCCACTCAAGAGTATCGACTAGCTAATAATCCTATAGTGGGAACCATTCTAAAAGTAATTAACATATGCAAAGCGACGCTGTTAAAGTCACAGATTTGAAAGGTCCAGGATTTAATTCGGTGGTTAAAAAATAACGTACCTGATAAAAACAGCATTTATCAAGTCTCTCGGCATTTAGCCTTACTTCTTTTGCTGGCATCATGCCGTCGTATTTATGACCTTACTTTTCTGAGTATTGACGATGGACACTGTGAAGGACAGGTTGGCAGCTAACCTGTTCAGGAGATCCAAGTTTAAGTTTAATTAAATGGGTAAATTGGTTGATTGATTTATCAAGTAAGAGAAGAATGGCACAAACTGATTTGCAACGTTTGTTTATTACTATACATGAAGTAGTAAAAGCGGCCTCACGAGCCGCTGAGGCCGCTGAGGCCTGCGATAGTGATCGCAGGTTGGTTAAAGGTGCCGTTAAAAGAACTAGGATTAACCACTAGTCCAGGTTCGATTCGTTCAGCTGTGGCCTCAAATGATTTTAAAAAATTAAATGCCTTTGGATGACATTCTAAAAAGAGAGAACTGGAGGGGCTCTGATCATTTCTTGAAGCATTATTGCAAGCCGGTCGGCCAACCTAGAAATAGTAATGTTAACCCTCTTGGTGGTTCATTTACGATGTAGTTGTGCTTATTACTATTTAGTTGATTTGTATGTCATTCGAATTAAGACTGAATATTACTGTTTGATCTCATCATTAAACTTATATGAAAAATTACAAGTTCAGCTGTAGGTCAAGTCAATTTAGAGAAGAATAGTTTTTAAGTTTAGTTTGCTACATAATATAAAAGAATTGTCAGCTTCGCTTATGACAATAAGTTTCTTGCTTTTTCTTTTGTCAAGATAAGTTTGTTTTATTTTGACACACATTATCCTGTCACAGTACGCTTTAGGGCGCCGGCAGAAGATAAACACTTCTCCGAAAGGTCAAGCCGAAGGCACAGAACTGAAATATAACCGTTTTCCCCCCAGAGGGAAGAAAACGAGTATTTCAGGTCTTGCCGAGGCTTGACCTGAGCAAGTCCTTGCCGGCTTTCGGAGCTAGGTACTAACATAAGCCCGCTCGCATCTCACGCGCCTGCCGCCGCCGCCGTCGCGCTCCGCGCATGCGCGGTCCGCAAGGTCACGCCCTCCAAGCAGATATCGCTCACTCAAGGACTAAAGTAGGTAAGTAGTAAGCATGTGTGTACACTAATGTAGGGATAGTTATCTCCGAAAGGTCAAGCCTCGGCAAGACCTGAAATACTCGTTTTCTTCCCTCTGGGGGGAAAACGGTTATATTTTTGATAGTACACAACAATTCACCAGATAATATATTACCTCAATTTGTATTATTTTTTCCTCTTTTTCGATAAATGTACAGACACCAGCACATCAAGTGACCCAAATGTGCCAAATTTCTTTAATTGTTTTTCAACTTTATGTCAAACAGAATAAGGTTCATATTCAATTGGGAAAATTTGACACATTGGGGTAACTTGATGTGCTGGCGTCTGTACGATACTTAATCCAGTCACCCTATATATTGTATATATCTTACTAAGATAATGTCTGGACTTTAAAGAGGACTGTGTTTGTTTCCTTTCCACTGAGTTTTTGTAGGTCACATTGACCTCATCTTATTCCGATTTATTTTTAAGGTGTTAAGAATCATATTTTAATTTTTTATAATTACGACCTATTCTCAGACCTACTGAATATTACACATAAAATTTCATAACAATCGGCTAAGCCGTTTCGGAGGAGTTGGGTAACAAACACTGTGACACGGGAATTTTAAATACTTATTACATTCAAAATGTGTTTTTCATCCTATTTATACATTGCAATGAAAGCCATAGAAAAAAAAAACGAAAATGAATAGTATTACTATCTATCATCAATACTTGAACACTCTAACTACTTGACAGTCCCCCAAAACGGCCCCCCAAACAAAAAGTCGTGGCGCAACAAAGTCCCAAGTGTAGAAAATCTTCCAGTGAACATAATATCCAGCGCAATCAACACTTCACATATCTTATTCCCTTTGGACCAAAACTCAGAGTTGGACCTCTTAGGATTTTGCAGTTCAGCTTCCTTACTGGTATTTTCCAGTAAACAGTATGAACTGCAAATTCAGCTCAGTCTCTTAATATACTAGTGCGCTTCACCATCATTGATATCATTGCTTACTATCAGGTGATATCACAGTCAAGCACTAGTATACAGGGTGTCTCATTCAAATCGGTCAGTATGGGAAAGTCTGAAACTATAAGACATAAGAAGATCTGTTCTGAGGAACCATGTCATCGATTTTGATAACAAGAAAAACTGCATTCATACATTTTAAAACAACATTAGTACTCCGTTCGGGAATAGTTTCAGACTTTCCCACACTGACCGATTTGAATGAGACACCCTGTATACCATTAAAAACATCTCCCATCCACTCTACATATAGGGTGGAAGTGACATGATCGCACAACCGGGCACCATGAGTTCAGGAATGCGGTTCTGTTAAAATCATCTCGTGGTAATGTAGGTGAAGTGATAGCGAATGGAGCTGCCATTCCATACTAATGCTAGACATTGACAGTTTACGTCACTCAAGTATACATAGGGTGAATTTTACTGAATCGACCGTGATACATGATTCTGGATCCCCTTGGGTAGAAGTTTTAGTCACCTAATTTTTACGATTGTGTCTCATGTTACTTTTGCTGAAAACTGTAAATATATAATTAAACAAGCAGACATCCCGCGGTTTCACCCGCGTAGGTCCCGTTCCCGTGGGAATACAGGGATAAAAATCCTATGTGTTAATACAGGGTGTCAGCTAACTCCATACCAAATTTTATTAAAATCCATTCAGTAGTTTTTACGTGAAAGAGTAACAAACATCCATCTATCCATACTCACAAACTTTCGCGTTTATAATATTAGTAGGATAAACTACTTTTTCATTCAACTTGGAAACTTATTTCCAAGTTAATCCGAGAAAATTCAAGATAAAAAAAATGTTTAAATGTATTAAAATTTTCCTAGAAAAAGTCGAGGAAAATTTAAACAATATCGAAAATCTTGTACTGAAAGCATGGTGACAGGTTGAGCGTTGATGCCACTTCTACCCTGTACCTACAAAGAAAATATACACCCATTTTCTTATTTAATATTCATTTGAACACGTTACCTACACGCTGCCTACATAATTATGTCACTAACAATCTATATTTCCCTAGAAAACAATAGCTCATCAATTATTTGTGACCATTTATTGTCCAGCATGGTGATTGATGGACGTTTAATGGTCCAGCTATAGGCATTGTGTAATAGTTGGCCCACTGATAATGGTATCATACATAATTATGTATGAGTATTGTGAAGTAGGTTTATCATTATTTCTACGTGATTTTAGGTGACAAATAAGAGAGGCTGGTAGTTGAGTAATAGCAGTCGCGTGGATCTGTCTAAGATTAAGCTAGCCTTGCCGATGTCTGTCCGTGAATAGGTGCATCCATTACATAGCATACCAAGATGTCTACTGCGAGTCTTGGAAAGCACCTATAGCTACTACTGACTACTGCTTTTCACATATTGAGACTGCCCCGTTTCTGTAGCGCATTAGAGTTTGCTCAGAATCGGACTGATGACTTCCATGCAGAGATACGTAAAAAGTCGCATTGCTGATGCGGAGAACGCGGGTCAGTGTCAATATGATCCTGAAAACAGTAGAGGAAAGCCCTAACTCATCTTTTTTGAAGCAATATGTGGGGATAATAAACAATAGGTAACATATTGTAACTGTCGTTCTCTGCACACCCTGCTGCAGCCACCAGAATATTTTAAGTATCTTTGTTTTGTGTATTAGGTACAACACAAATTGGATCATGTTGTTGTCCGAAATAAATCTATATATATAAAAGAGTCGTGTTAGTTACACCACTTATAACTCAAGAACGGCTGGATCAATTTGAATGATTCACCTGCAGGCGTAGCATGATCACCGAAGAAACGGTCTTTGTCGTGTCTCGGAAGAAAAGAAATTAAGTGTTCATGCTACGCAGGCAGGTTTATTGAAAGAAATTTGACAGATTGAGGTTCCTGTCTATACAGGATGAATTTTTAGTCACCGTCCAAATTTTGATATATTAATCTTTGGCAAAAATCATTGAATACGTGTTTTTTCTTTTAGTATCACTCAATACAAAAATATTGAGATATCACTTCACAAAGTTATCTATAAAAAGTTTATGTTTCTGGACACTGCCGCGCCGTGCGTACGCGCTAGGTGAAGCTACGCGAGCCGGGCCGCCCCGCGCGCCGCGCGCCGCCGGAATTCATTGATAACACAATACAAACAAAGTTGCAAATTTTCCCTTCATACTTTCACGGGCTTAGGACCGTCAATAAGCAAAAGGTTTGTGCTATGTTCACTATGATTAGAATCTAACCCTTAATTAATCAATTAAGTACGTATAAATAAAGTAAAAATCAATTAATTAGATAAGAACTTGAGACCTTAATAAAAGCTGAGCCAAAACGTTTTGCTATTAGGCGTATTTAAAAAAATTGAATCAACTTATGTACAAATAATAAAAATTTAATCAAAATCATCAACAATCAAATTAACAGTACTTTAATAAATGTTCAAAATGCATACCGTTTCTCTCTAAACAGAGTCTTGCACGTTTTTGCACATTGTTTTTAATTTTATTGAGCACTACAGTGTCACTTTTAACTTCGTCGAATGCACGTACAATTTGCTGTTTTAATTGGTCTAGGTTTTGGGCTTCCTCCACATACACTCGTCGTTTTATTTCACCCCACAAAAAAAAGTCACATGGAGTAAGATCTGGTGACCGGGGTGGCCAGACGACGGGCCCCCCGCGACCGATCCAACGATCACCGTGTTCGATGTTTAAATAATTACGAACGGCGGCGGAGTAATGAGGCGGTGCACCGTCCTGTTGAAAATAAAAATCTCGATAGGAGATTACCGGCACGTCATCCATGAAGTCAGCAATTACTGTGCGTAACATATCTAGGTACGTGCCCCCGGTCAACCGTCCCTCAATGAAATATGGCCCCAGTATTTTGTTGCCGACAATTCCAGCCCACACATTTGCACTGAACCGCACTTGGTGATACGTTTCTCGTATCATGTGTGGGTTTCGAAATGACCACCAATGTTCATTATGATGATTATACAGCCCCACTCGAGTAAACAAGGCCTCGTCAGTCCACAAAATGTTAGCATCGGGGTGTGCAATCAGCCACTCACAGAAGGCTCGACGGGGAACTGCATCTGCGTCGTTCAAGGCCTGTGCCTTTTGAAAATGGTACGCGTGCAACCCGGCAGAATGGAGAAGTTTCCACACGGCATATTGGCTTACGCCGAAGCGCCGCGCTGCATCTCGCGTACTGGATCTAGGGCTCCGTTCAAAGAAATCGAAGATATCTTCTTCGATCTCCACTGCGAGTCTCGGCCTGCCCCGTCCTTGAGCGTGTGTAGGTACTATAAATTGGCCATGGTCTAATAGCCTCTGATTTGCGGCCAAAATCGTTTGGCGATTTGGTAATGAGGGATTTATTCCTTGATTGCGAAGGCGAGGAATACTTTCGGTTTCGTACAGTCTCCGGGCACCGTTCAAGCTTTCACCACTCAGTATGTAGGATCGCACCATTTCGTAATACTCGCGGTGGGAATACGACGACATTGTAAATAAATTCACGATACGCACGGGGCGCCGTCGCGCCGGCGCCGGCGGGTTGCGTGGGAACGCCGAGAACACGGAAGTAAGCGCTTGCGTCGCGAAAGGGTGCGCGCGCGAGACCGACTAACGATAGATGATAGATGTCATAAATGTGTCGCGCAGGTGTAGCGGGGTGGGGGTGAGCGGGGTGAGCGCTGCCTTTTTCATTGAATATTTGCGCGGCAAGTGTAGTATTATTAACGTTTAACTTGTGACCACGCAGAGCGGATAATTTTTTCGAGAAAATGATTTAATATGAAAATTTTATGTATCGATTTTTTTTCAAAAATGGACTAAGTGAATGATACCTAATGCCTAGAAAAAATTTGGACGGTGACTAAAAATTCATCCGAGAGTTTGTTTATACAGGGCGATTTTGTATAATCTGTCACTTTGCCGATTCGTCTGTAGACAAAGGCCGTTTCTTCGGTGTTCAATGTGTTCATGCTACGCATGCTGTAAAGGAAATATTTTGTACGCCTTGCAAGGCAGCGCATAGCGATACTACTAATATTTAACACCATGTAATTATACATTATACCTATGTGTCACAAATAAATATATTTGAATTTGAATTTGAATTTGAATTTGATTTTGGTCTTTTTGGATTTGTCTTTGTAACATAGAGGCAATAGTTCAGATTAAAATTATGAATTTAGTATTTTTTAAATCAATGCATTTTAGTAAGGTAGTTAGGTTAGCTATAGGATAGGTACGGTCAGTTAGGTTAGGTTATATATACATGTTGTAATTTTAATTCTATTGAACACAAAATGTTTAAATAAGATCACAGTAGAGACTCGCTACATAAAAAGTAGTAGTAGTTATTATTGGTTTGGATTTATTTTTTGTCGTCTTATTAAACGTATGTATAAGACATGTAAAAAAAATGATAAGAGCAATAAATTGACTCTAAGGCACAACGAAGTTTGCCGGGGCAGTTAGTATTTCATAAATTAACGTAATTGACAATGACGAGAGACGAACTTTAATAATTCTTTGCAAATAGAACTTATTTTACTGTTAAGACTTTAATTAAGTAGACCGGGAAAACTATAAGTATAAATTGTATGTAACTTAAAGGCAATAGTTCAGATCAAAATTATGAATATAGTATTTTTTAAATCAATGCATTCTAGTAAGGTAGTTAGGTTACGTAGTTAAGGTTAGCTATAGGATAGGTATGGTCAGTTAGGTTAGGTTATATATACATACATGTTGTAATTTTAATTCTATCGAACACAAAATGTTTAAATAAGATCACAGTAGAGACTCGCTACATAAAAAGTAGTAGTAGTTATTATTGGTTTGGATTTATTTTTTGCCGCCTTATTAAACGTATGTAGGTATATCTAATGTAAAAAAAAATGATAAGAGCAATAAATTGACTCTAAGGCACAACGAAGTTTGCAGGGGCAGCTAGTAAATACATAAAATTAAATTTACTATATGTCATTTATACATTCATACCATTACGAGTACTATACGCACCCGCCCTCTCTGAACAACATCTCCTTACATTGTACGTGCGTAGTATTTCTTTAATACTTGCTACATCTCATCATCCATGAGAAAAGGCCTTAGGCCTGCATTGCGACAATTACAGGCAACTATTATAGTCCAATGGCGTAATTGATTGGTGGTCGGGAATAATGACAGCACAGCTGGATTGCCCAATAAGGCTGACTAATTGACTGAATGGCTAGTGTTTCCACCAGTCAAATCTTGAATACTATCGTCTGACGTATGTTGTGGAGTAAGATTTAGAGATGCTTGTTTATCTAAACGCAACTTATCTATGTATGTGTACAAATACATTAAATTGAAGTATCTATTTTTCATGTCACAATAACAGATTTTCACATGGTTTATCGATGTATTAATATTCACATGAATAGTGATACGATACGATTCAAAGGTAAGAGGGCGAATAGATTAAGATTGTCTCAGTAACACTAGTTATCAGTTCTTTATTTATGAATACCAACAAATTTGATCATTTTATCTGGAATATACGTTAATATTATTATTTAAAAAAATATATACACCCGACTTACGAAAAAAACAATAAGGCGAAAAAAAATTCTATACTTCAACGTTTTACCTATTAATTGTTGTCACTGAAAAATTAGTAGAATAAAATGTTAGTTAATTAACAGTTTATTGTATATTTTTAGTTGGTGATGGTTAAGTCCGGGTGGGTATACAATAATAAAAGACATGCTGCGTTAACCTCATAATTAATTGAGATAACGTGCAAGAGGATAATGACGATTTAGCAAAAATGCACTTAACAAGCACACAAAAAATAATCATTCAAATTGAGAAACTCTTATTTTTGTGAAGTCGGTTAAAACAGCGTCTAAACCCAGTATCTTTCTCAAGACTAACGAGAAGAAATATAAAAAATAAAACACGAGTTATAGCGCAGGAAATTAAGGCACCGCCGTCGTTGGCTTTAAGCGATTTTCAAGTTATTTACTGGGTAACACAGCTTAGTGTTTACACAAGTTCCTTGATCGAAGGAGGTTGCTCTAGTTAAGGCCAGCAAAGAGGTTTTTCATTTGCCGTTCTTTTTTATTTTTTTATTCGTCTGTTCGTTTAAAATTGCGGCCAGTTCGTGGTTAGAGAAAATAAGTGGTTTGGTTTTCTTTTTGTGCTTAGTTTTTTGAAAGGTTTATTAAGTATAAAGCTGTTTATTTTTTACTAGTGTTGTGAAAATTGTGATTTGTTTAGGTATTTGAAAATAATGGGTTCATAATTATATGCTTAGCTAAAATGTTAGATCCCTTTTTAAGAATATTAAGGCCAAACTAGAATTTAATATGAAGCATCTGCCTTTCTGACCTTTACAACCCCTTTACGGTGAAACACGATAGAACAAACGGCTTAGCGTGAATAAAAGTAAAAAAAATTTATTTATTTGCACAAAAATATGCATTAGCACTATTTTACAAGTTCCCTGGTACACTAGGATTCCCTGTGTTGTGAGAACCAGTCTCTTCCTAGTCAAGTCCATATGATTTTCTATTATATAGGGCCAAGAACAGACGCCAGCACATCAAGTTACCCCAATGTGTCAAATTTCCCCAATTGAATATGAACCTTATCTTGATTAACATAAAGTTGAAATACGATCAAAGAAATTTGCCACATTGGGGTAACTTGGTGTGCTGGCGTCTGTCCATATCGAAGCATTGTGCAAAATAAATAAAATTAACAAAATGTGTAAAAAGTAAAGCGACAAAAAATAATAAGAAGTACGGAGAGGTTTTGATATGAAATGAATGAACTCATCCATGGCCTAACCTCGGTAAACGTTAAACGAGCTGCATTAAGTTACTCCGATGTATCAAAATTCTTTGATAGTTTTTCAACTTTATTGCAAACACAATAAGGTTCATGTTGAATTAGGAAAATTTGTCAGTTTGGGGTAGCTTGATGTGCTGGCTTCTGTACATTATATCCAACTGATATATTTCCCGCTATATCCCCAAAACAAAAATAATAACTTTAACACACTCATATCGTACTCCAAGACAAACAGCGGACCAATACCTCATTTTCCTGACCCAGACAAATACAAGAGTCCCTACACATCAATGTTATTTACCTACAAACCCATTTTTTTTTGCCGCCCGTACGGCAAACTGAGCCGTAACAGTAAAAAGAAAGAAAAAACAGAAGAAAATAATATTTGTACATGCATAGGAAATATAACAAAAAAAAATGAACAACAAATTACAAACACAACAATATTTAAAAAAAAAACCTATGTGAGGCTTAAAAGACCTCTATATCTCAGCATAATAATACTTTTTTTTAAATAGTATTTTCACCGACCAGTTTTTCTGGTTGTAGTGATGCCGCGGACATATCCACGAAAACAATATAACCCTCTAATAGAGACAAAAATAAATAAAATAGTACCTATAGCAAGCAATGAAATAAAATAATGTAACAAGTAATAAAATAAAATAATGAAACAAAAAATAAAATGAGTACTAGCTGCCACCATTTATAAAATACTACTTAACTACCTCGGCAAACTTCGTTCCGCCTTTTTATTAGTTTACCATTCTCAGACTTAAGTTCTGAATATAGCACAATATTTCATAAGAATTGGCCAAGCCACCAGAATTTTATATATTAAACATACAAAACCCAATTAAATAAAACGTATCACCCAAGCTAGTTGCGTCATCGCAAACCTCGCACACTTCATCGGACGGCAAAAAACAAAAGATAAGGTCTTAAGCCTTAACATATTCAGTGGAATACCTACCACCCATGGCCCGCACGCGACCTATTGGGGGCAAAGGTTGAGCTGAGCGAGGTTTTGGTGGAGCTAAGCTAGCAAAGCTAAGCTGAGGCAAGGTGAGATTCTGAGGCAAAGTCCCACAATCCCCGTTACTATGGACTATCTTTAAAGATCCCATAGCAGGTTCTAAATTTGTCAATGATTGATTCTGTGAACCCCTAGAGTCCGGAGATATAGATAATCAAAATCTCCTATTTAAAACTAATTTTTATTATGAAATGTTTTGTCTGTCAGATTTATCTATAACTTTCTACAACTGCTGCCGGTTGATTCTGTAACTATCACCTAGCTAACTAACTGTCAATGTCTAGCATTAGTATGGAATGACAGCTTAATTCACCCTCACTTAACTTACAATTTCACGGGGTGATTTTTACAGAATAGCACTGCTTGGCTGCTCCAGATGAAAAACTCAAGAACACTTTACCAGACCCAGAACCAAAACCAGAATCCCATCCTCACTACAAATAATAAAATAATGAAACAATAAATAAAATAAGTAGGTACCTACCATTTATAAAATACTAGCTACCTCGGCAAACTTCGTTCCGCCTTCCTAGTATAATATCCTAGTATTTGTACAAAAATCCCTTGTAAATAAATAAAGAATATTAAAAAAAAAACCTAGTATTTTTGCAGGGAAGAAGAAGTGAAGTGCAAACTCCCAAGTATCGCGTTTGTCTGATAAGTTAGAAGAACTTCAATATAATAGTATAATTAGTTTTCATTATAAATCAATCAAATAAATTATTTGCTACATGTTAGCTAGCACACTCCAATTTCCCAAGAACTATAAAGAAAAAACAATGATAAATAATAATTACTGAATAACAAAAGCTACTGAAACTAAACTGGACGAAATGTTTTCGTTCGAAAGATCGTGTTCAAGACGCATAACAAATGATATGGCTAGATACATTTACCCGACCCCGAATGTTTGAGCTACTGAACCATCTGAATAATATATAACTCCTGTCTACGTCACAGAGAATGTTAAAGGGAAACACGTATATTTGTAAGTTTCTAATAATTTTTATTTTTCACAAATAATAACTATGGATAAACTTTAACTAATAAGAGAATAACCCGTATAATAAGGTTAAGATTAAAGATACCGGGCTGGTATCTGCAACTCCACTTCAAAGCGCGTATTTTGCGTATGGCATGGTCTATAATCTACCACACGGGCCCAGTGCGAATTGGTAGATGTCACAGTGTACGCATTTTTGGTTCTAGGACATGCCGGTTTCCTCACGATGTTTTCCTTCACCGTTTTTGAGAGCAGTGGTGATGAAATAAATTTTACACAAAGTAATGCGCCTGCCTGGGTTCGAACCCACGACTTACTGTTCGTAAGTCGGGGCCGCCACCACTGGGCCACCGCTGCTCTCCATCTAATAGGTTATTTTGAATATGTGCAATAATATGTACCCTAATAATAAAACCAGCCTGTTACTGCAGGGCAAAGGCCTCTTCTCATACAGAGAAGGCAAAAGCATTGATCACCACGCTTGCTCAAGGCGGGTTGGTGAATTCAAACTCATAACTATGAGTCCAGGTTTCCTCACGATCTTTTCCTTCACCGATGTCAATAATGTCCAAGATTAACTTAGAAAGTACATATGAATTTAAAAAGTCACATTGGTACTTGCCCGGATTTAAATCACAACCTCGTGGATGAGAGGTAGGCCTTAACCTCTGGGCCATCTTCAATATGTTCCCTATCTATACTTAATATTTTTTAAGAGGTAAGATTTGTACTTTTGTATGTAACGAATAAACTTAAAAACTACTAAACCAATTTGAAAAATTCTTTCACCGTTGGGAAGCTACACTATCCCTAGGTGACATAGGCTACTTTTTATCCCAGTATTCCCACGGGAACGGGCATTATGTGGGTGAAACCGCGTGACGTCTGCTAGTTTTCTATAATGCACAAAAGGTAGAGATGTGATGTACTAATAAATGTACCACACGAGTCACGACTAAATGGTTGCGCCGCAAGAGAGTCCCGATCTTTCCCTGGTGGCAACTAGACGTTCTCTTTGAGTCGTTGTGTCCTTACTGATTAGTTGTTATAATCAATGGGACGAAGTTTTCAAGCATATATGAAATCTGACAATCAAAATCGGAAGTAATTTATTAAAATTTGGCCGAGGATCTTCTTAAACGTCATTATTACATAAGGTAGTCCCCCAAAAATTCCGCCATTCGCCTTTTAGAAGTAATAATACGTTAGAAGGATAAGTTAGAAGTGAGCTAGCGCACTCCAATTTACATAATACTAGTGATATATAACTACCGATGTCCGACATTAACACTAAGTAAACTCAAGCAAAAATAAACTGACTCAAAAGAAGTCTCCCGGTAAAAAGAGCGTCCCCGTTCATAGGTAGTGTTGGATAAAATGATCAATATAAACAAAGTTATATGAACGTAGTCACAGATTGTTTTTTACAGTTGTAAGATCACATATTTATTCATGTTTGTGACAATGGACAACTAAATATTATACTTAGTCCTATCGTTCGGTCATTATTCTCTTGTAACCCACTACAGTTTTACTCAAAACCAGATCCCCATTCGATCCCATCACATGCCAAACAAAACAAACAAACAACAATATCAAATAACAGTTAGAAGTATTTGCAACGAGTCAAACGGAACTAGGCTAGAAATGAGTTGGAGCCGGCCACACCCCGCGGCGGCAATCGGAAAGTTTTTATAGCAGCAACCGTAGAAAAACATCTTATCAACACACCCTGTGGTTCTAGGTACAGGCGGTTACACAAGTGTTCAATTGTAACTGTCAAAAACTGAGATAAATATCATGAGCATTAGAAGAGTATAATGATCCATCACGGCTCTTCAGTGGCGAAGTGTTCATACGACTCTATTCCATCGGCTTTCATTTTTAGGTTCGGACGAGCGTATCTACCGCTTTTAAATTATGACAGCCTGATTCTAGTAGTGCCAAATATAGTCGAGGTATTAACGACAAAGGTAGGTTGACCGATGACTGCAAGAGTGACAACAAATACTTGTAGTGATAAGAATACTAGGTTTTTTTAGTCGGCTTCCCTCATAATACAATTTACCCCTCGCCACTGCGGCTCATATACTTCTCAGTGCCTAGTAGTGTTAACGATAATCTGTTAAGTCATTTTTTTTTAAGTTTATTACCATTGGCAATGTGGGTTGCAAATTACTAGTAGTCTTGTTTAAACCCTCCAACTAAGCTAAATATCCTTGCGTCTGTAGTAGGTTCATGTCAATAGTGCAATGGGTGGGAATCTAACTTTCACCTCTTGATCGCCAGTCCATTATGCCTTAGCCATTGGGCTATTGCCGCTTTTAATTCATTTAATTATTACATCTTTTTAGCTATCTTGACGGGAACTATCGTAATGCTAAAACTATACCAATATGTTATGTACAGACGCCAGCACATCAATCTACCCCAATGTGTCCAATTTCTTTAATAGGTTTTCAATTTTATTTTAAACACAATAAGGTTTATGTTCAATTGGGATTTGACAGGTTGGGGTAGGTTGATTTGCGAGGCCAGCGGGGGTCGTGGAAGTATCTTCCGTTCCCGTGACCCCCGGCGCAGGTGTGAGAAGGAACACGGGGTGGTTTTTAGTCAGTAAGAGTCTGACAGACCCCTCCGCCTCCCCGGGCGAGGGACATCCATGAGGATTTTCCACCCCTCAAAAAAAAAAAGGTTGATTTGCTAGTGTCTGTATAACAAAAAAAAATATACTCAAGATTACTATTTTCAAAACTCTTTTACTTATGGTATTACCAGAATGGTAAACATGGACTTGAAAAAGTTAAGTGGCTTTTTTTCCTATTCCAAACTATCTTTTGGAAGGGGAAACCAGAATTATTATTGCTATATACATATAGTTTAAATTAGGTTGGGTGTTCAAAAGTGCCTTATAATGGTTTAAAAGAAATAAATTATTTGCCTTTGAAAACTGGAAATATAGAATCCATCCAAAACGAAATCATTTCTGTCGCCGCCGGTACTGCCTAATAAAGTACTCGAGTCGTTCCGAGGCGGGTGTAGTGAGGTGGGGCCACCTCGTCCGACTAAATGTTACACTGACCTGATAACTTGCCGCACTTAGCTCAAGTTCTTGTGTGGCACTGTAAGAATAGGTAACTTGTGCCACTTTATTGTGTTGTTGGTATAACATATAGGGGCTAAATGGCTGGTGAAAGAGCAGGCATGATTTTGGAAATGATTTTGTATAAAGCGGAGACAGACAATGTTAAGTCACAACGTGATGTGATGCTGGCCCGTCCTTATAGCCTATCGGGCTAAATTTTATAAGGTTTTTTTGCATAGAATTTTTCAATAATAGTCCAGAGCCTGGACTAAGGAGCTTGTGGCTTAATAACCACAGCCTCAGGAGTCGATAGAAGGTTTAACTACGCTTGAAGAGGATAATCCGAGAATGGCTGACCATCAATTGCAAATCAAGACTCCTCCGTGCCTCAGAAAACAGGAAAGCCGTTCTTCTCAGCTATCATTTGTAGATCTTTCACAGTCGTTACGAGTAAGCCAGAAAGTTTAAACAAGGGGTTTCGTGTTGCACAGTCGTGGAGGTTGTGGAGGTCAGACAGGATCGCTCCATGTAAGATACTGGTATTTTTGACTGGCCTGTTGGTCTAGTAGTTAATGACCCTGACTGCTATGCCGTAGGTCGTGGGTTCGATTCCCACCCAGGACAAATGTTTGTGTGATGAGCACGATCATTTGTTCTGTGTCTGGGTGTTATTTATCTATAATATTTATGTATTTAGAAATATATAAGTATGTTTGTCAGCTGTTTAGTACCCATAACACAAGCTCTCAAGCTTTAATTGGGACTAAATGGTGTTGTGTGAAAAAATTGTGGAATATTTATTTATTATTTATTTATTTATTCAGCTGCATACGGCTAAACATATAGACTTCATACCAAGAAATGATATTACAGACATGTCTATAGAGTACGTATTAGAAGTATGCGCTACTGAACTCCCAAAGGAAAAGCTACTAATAATAACTATGTATTGGAATAGAAGAGAGGAAGACATTTTCTATAAACAATTAAAGCAAATTCTAGAATATGTAAACATAAAGTACTCTAAATTAAATATTATTGTAGGGGGCGATTTCAATATTGATGTATTATCTGAGAACTTCAAAACAAACCAACTTTTAAATTTTATGCAGGAATATAAATTAACACAGCATATTAAAATCCCAACACGCATTACATCAACAACAAAAACATGCTTAGATCTGATATTTACAAATTTCGTATATAATGACATGTACACAACAGTAGAAGAACTAGGGTTTTCTGACCACAACAGTACAATTTTACATTTTAATATAACCCAACAAACAAAACAAACAAACTGGTACACAAAAAAAAGACGTTTCAACGATAAAACTATTTTATTATTCAAATCTAAATTACAGGAAATAAATTGGAACGAAATTATAACGACTGAAAATAACATCAACGAAAATTATGAAGCTTTTAATAATACACTTATTAATATCCTAAATCAATACATACCATTACAAAATATTAAATTAAGATCGATTTGTAAGAAATACTGGCTCTCCAAAGGATTAAAAAACTCTTGTAAAAACAAAAGGTTACTAAAAATATTAGTGACTAAAACTAAAAACCCAATCTTGACCAAGTACTACAAAAAATACGAAAAAATATTAAAAAAGACTGTTGTAACAGCTAAAAAACAACACTTCAAGAACAAAATAAGAAAATCAAATAATAAAATAAAAACAATGTGGGGAATCATTAATGAACGAACAAACAAAACAATTAACCGTGAAAAAAATAATATAAACCTACGAATAAATAACGACGTAACTTCTGAGCCCAGAGAGATAGCAAATTACTTTAATAAGTTCTTCGCTTCAATTGGTGAAGTCAGAACAAGCTCAACTGCCAACAAACAAAAAGGAACTCCTGCAGTTTTCTCTTCTACAGAGAACACTATATTCTTAAGCCCAGTAGACCCTCACGAAGTGAACGTATTAATAAAATGCTTAAAAAATAAGTCTAGCTATGGAATAGATGAGCTTCCACCAACCTTATTCAAAAAATGTGCAGACGAGCTTACCCTACCATTTTTTAGACTAATAAATCAATCTTTTGAAGAAGGTGTGTTTCCTGATCTTTTAAAAAAAGCCATCATTAAACCAATTCATAAGAAAAATACCAAAACCGACCCGAATAATTATCGTCCGATTGCCCTCTTACCAACAGCTTCTAAAATCTTTGAAAAAGCCATGTGCAATAGAGTCTATGCGTTTTGTGAAAAGTTTGGTATATTTAACGATTGCCAAAACGGTTTCCGCAAAAATCGATCCACTATTTTAGCGGTCTACAAGTACGTACAAAACGTTCTCAATATTATAAACAGTAAAAAATACGCTATAGGTATACTGCTAGATATGACTAAAGCTTACGACAAAGTACAATTTCATATATTATTAAATAAATTATTTAGCATAGGAATCCGCGGCAAATGCCATGAATGGTTCACATCCTACTTACAAAACAGAGAGCAACTGGTGGAAATAGAATTTTACAACCATAAATCTAACCAGATGGAATTATTCCGGTCCAATTATACGCCAATCAAAGCCTCAATCCCACAAGGAAGCGTTATTGGCTGTTTTCTATTTCTAGTCTATATTAACGACCTTCCTAACCATATCAAAGAACCCTGTGTTTTGTTTGCGGATGATATATCGATAGTTTTCTCATGCGATTCCAATATTAACCTTCATAATAAATTAAACTCCATACTTGACGCGACTACAAATTGGATGTCAGAACATAACCTGGAAATAAATTTCAATAAAACCAAATTAATGGCATTCCATCCCCGCCAAAAAGCACCGGTAGACATTAATTTTAGATATAAAGACTCGGAACTAGAGGCTGTTAGTAGTTTTACTTTATTAGGCATAGACATAGACTCACACGTTGTTTGGCAGTCCCATATTCAAAAGTTGAGAGCGAAGCTGTCCAAATTCTCATATGCTCTTCGCGTGATCAAAAAAACTACAGACCTTGAAACCGCATTGGTCATGTATTACGCTTACGCATATGCATGGCTTAAATACGGTGTCATCTTATGGGGTAATAGTACTGACGCACCCACTTTATTTTCTATACAGAAAAAGCTTATGAGAATTCTAGTTAACATAGATGAAACTGACAGTTGT
Organism: Euplexia lucipara; assembly: GCA_921972225.1. Taxonomy (NCBI): domain Eukaryota; kingdom Metazoa; phylum Arthropoda; class Insecta; order Lepidoptera; family Noctuidae; genus Euplexia; species Euplexia lucipara. The sequence goes on along the minus strand of OV179145.1, from coordinate 5,776,241 downwards.
AGGCCCCATTTTAAGGAAATGAAGATTTTGACCTTGCCTTGTCTTTATTTATATGAAATTTGTAAAGGTCATGGCCCATAATCCGACCCGGTTCAAAAATGTTTTTGTACAAAAACGAAAATGGTGGTAAATAATGCAGGCATAACCCACTTTTCAATATATGTAAAAAGAAAAAAATAATTCGTTGGGGAAATCTTGCAGCAGACCAATAAAAATTGAATAATAATTAGCTGCACTAGTGGTTTCGCCTGTCTGTAAATTATTTATCCATGGAAACATGTCACTTGGATAAAAAGTATACTATGTCAGACTCCAAATCTAATATATCTCTACACGGCAATTAAATCAAAATCGGTTCAGTGGTTTAGACTTGAAAATGAAACAAACAAACTTATTTTGCCATTGTTTTGTTAAATAAAAATATCAGCACACATAAAGCAAACTCGAAAACCACAAGTTATAAGTTAAGTTTTCATACTAGGTAGAGTACATTTTTTTATTATTGTTCTTTCATGATCCCCATGGGCCACAATAATGCGCCACTTACCATTGAAAAGTAGAATCATTTGTCTTGGATTCCCGCCATATTTTATTTCTGTACGCCGTGGGTATATTTTTCACACTAAATGGGCCATTACCTTTGTACGTAAACACCCTGAATTATATACGAAAAGAGAAGACATACAGAATAGATTTACTTTAAGACACAAAAACAGACTAAACATTCCAACATCACGACTTAAAATGCATTCATCTAGTACTTATGTAATGTCTATAAAAATATACAATAAACTACCGGAACAAATTAAAAATATAGATAGACATACTTTGTTTGACAATAAATTAAAGCTATTTCTGTTAAATAAAAGCTACTATACCGTTAATGAATATATGAACGATAAACTGTGATGAATGGAAAACTACTAATTTTATTATATATATATATATATATATTTATAATATTTAATCAACCTATTGCTTCATTTGTCGTGACATAATAATTGTATTATCTATAAATAATTTTAATAAATAATCTATTTGGTTAGTTGTGAATTTGTAATCTCAGTAATAAATGTATAATTTAGTAACTTGTAATGTAAAAATATTTAATCAGGCAAGTATTTTTTATGTTTAATGATTTTATTCAATTTGTTATGGTGTTATTTGGATTCAACTATAGGTAATCTTGCTTGTTACTTAATGTTGCTGTGCCCTTACAGGGTCCATAACTGTACTATAGCTATAAGCCTTTGTAACACCTTTATCTGACATTATGGTATGCAAATAAAAGAATATGAGAATATGAGAATATGATAAACTGGGAGCTGACTCCAACATACTTGGGAAAGGGCTAACTGACCAGGCACAATATTCAGTAGCAATATGCTAAACCCCTCCTATATGGGACATAAACATAACTGGCAAAATGTGGCGAAATATGCATACGGTGCTGTTGTCTTACCAACCCTTAGGGTAATATATGCTGTGAAGTATTATATATTTCAAAGGAAATATGCTAACAGAAACACAAATAGAAATGACTATGGTGGTAGCACTTCTACTGTAGAGAATCGATACAGCATTTGATGATGTCAATATAGCTCCTCGGATCGCATGTGGCGAATCAAATAACTTTTTGAATGCCATAATCATATTTTTACGAGCAATGGCTTCCGCATTGCGATATGAATGTCTAAATTATACGATAGACAGTCTCCAAAATTGTTTGCCTGCTTTATTTTATGATAAGTTTCCGTACGAAGTAAACAATCGTATCATGTCGAAAATCCGTAGTATGGTTTGTGATCGACTATTTTCATGTTTACCTTTAGGCTTATTGATATCTCGTGCACCCGGCGATTCAGTAAAAGTCACCAAGTGAAAATTACAGTGAAGTGAACTGTTAATGCCTAGCATTAGTATGGAATGACAGCTCAATTCGCCCTCACTACGCCCACATTTTCACGCGGTGATTTGACCAGAATCGCACTGCAGTTGTTTTTCTCTTGGCGCAGTCATTTTAATCAATGACCAAAATTATTGGAGTAAATTTTCTTCTTTCTTTCTTTAAAGTGTTGGTTAGTGACCAATCTGGAGTAAGAGTTTTTATGCCTCCCGTATGCCGAGAAATATCTCTTCAGACATTGTGTTACAACACGACATGTTTTCCTTCAAAGTTTTCAAAGCAAGTGATAATTATACAATACGCATATGAATTCAAAAAGTCACAGGTGCGTGCTTTGGTTTTAACTCAAGACATATGACTTGGTATTCCACGAGTTCCAAAAATAATAAAAATAACGAAAATATAATTGTAGTGTAGACAATTAAATATAGCCTCTAAGATTATATAGTCTATGGTCTGTGCCGTTTGAAAGAAGAAGAAATTCAAAACATCGTTAGATAGCAATAATACTAATCATGGTGGACCTTAACAGTTTAATCTAAGCAATCTCAGTTTCAAGCAAAAATAACAACAGAAAAAAACCTAAAAAGTAAAAAAAAAAATTTGATGAAAAATTTCAATTCCCCAGCATTTAAACTTTTCATCTGCTTTTTTCGGGCCTTATGTACAAAACGCATAGAAACGGCTTATGTATAAAAACGGCCTGCGGACTTTTAAACTGCTTATTAGTCTGTTAGACTAGATCGTAATTCGTAATTCATTATTAAGAATGATGTTCTTATTAATATACTATAATAAAGTAAAATATGTGTGATAATATCTCTTCCATCCTGCATGCCGTATCTTAACGTGTCCAACCAAAATGTTGAACATTGGATGTAGTGTATCCAAGCTATAAAGATTAGAGGCCTCGCTCCAAAATTTTACAATGTGATTAATAAAAATCAAATTAGAATGCTCGAAGTGGGTCAGTTTCGAAAACACGTGGCATAAGTTAATTAAGCACGAAACTAACTTTGTTAAGGCTTAAGAATGGTGTTTAATGTGATTGTAGCTGGCGGACTAGTTGTTAGACAGTAGCCTTTTAATAATATTATAAAGGAGACTTGTCGGATTTTTTTTTGGGCCTACTGGTTATGGTGTCGTAACTATCTAATAATAGGTCTTTACCTATGAAATTGGCGTTTTGTATGAAAAAATTTAAACGAATTTTTTTCATGTATTTTTTATTTGTAGTAATCCAAGTGATACCCATGCAATCAATGCATCTTTGCCAACGCAGTGGCAGTTTATTGATGCCCTTTTTAAAGAAATCAGCTGGACGGGAGGCAACAAATTCTTCAAAAACATTTAGTACTGCCTCTCGGGTATTGAATTTTTTTCCCGCCAAGAAGTTATCCAAATTCTGTTATTCAAACAAAAATTATTTTGATTTGAAATGGCCAGTACTGCAGAACGGCAATTTCATAGGTAAAGACCTAGTATATAAAATTCGCTTGTGTTTGCTAGGTACCAAGACTCCTTCGAAATCGCTTTCAGGCAAGCGGTTCATAATAAACGTTGACACGATTGAAAGGTTAAGAGACTACTTTGAAATTATAATAATGGCTGCTGTAAATGCTGTTTGATGATAAGGTTCAGAAAAAAAAAGAAACTTAAGAAAGAGTGGACTAACTTAGCTATTGTTTTTAATTGGCTTTTTTTAATAATCCGAATAAAGATTACGAAGAAAATGAAAAACCAAAAAACGAGCACACAACCCCCAATATTAAGATATGTCTAGCAAAGTTTTTTGAAATACCTGTCTGACTGTAGGTATGAAAAGGTTACTTTTAGTAAATAGAGATTTTTAAGAATTCGCAATTTAAAATCGCTCTCAACTTTATAACCACCAAAGACATGCAACAAAATTTTTGTCCAAAACTTGTGTCCTGCTGGACACAAGTCAGCTCTGCTGCTGCTCCAATATTCATATCATTTTCTAGATTGCGTTACTGAGATATGGGATCAAAGTTTTTGTTTTTTTCATTTTCTCGCATGTCCGCTCTATAGAATTTTTAATCTCTTTGATAACCACTAATTTCCAACGCTTTTGAAGCCTGCTACATAATTCCAAATTCAAAATATCCAATCTAACCACTAACCTAACAATCCATCATTGACAAATAGCATCAGAGATACCAACATTCGAAGTTAAACTTAGTTCCAGACAATGGCGCTAGTTGCAATAGACACGTCGTGTCGGTCTATGTCGGCCTCCGGAAATTGGCCGCACAGAGGGTTGCCTTTGCCTCGGTCGCTGCATAGAGCATGACGTGAGGCTTGACTTTTGACCCATTGAACTTAAGGCTGTTTAAAAGGCAAAATGTAAAGTTACTTTGCGTATTTTTAGATTTGCGCTATTTTAAGTCCATGCAAGCTTTTTTTATGCACTTTTTTTCTGTCGGAAATTTTCTCCTAGGCGCTTTGGAATTTTCAGTATCAAACGTTTGGCTATTGTTGTAATAATTTAGGTTCTTCATAGTGGTTCTGGGTCGTATAGGCTGAATTTCTACTTTAATGCATTTTTGAACTATACATACTTGACTAGGGGTCGCGGTTGCTGAAGTTTCCCATCTATTATTTCTCAGTAGCAACCCAGAGTTTGGAGTCATCTCCGGTTGATGGTAATAAGTTCACCCATTACTACAATTGGTGCAATATAGTTGTAGGTACTATGAGTGCATCTATCTTTAAGACCAGCTTTTATATGTATTTATCCACGGAAGAGCACTGGCTTCCAAAATAGAGGTTTATTCAGTTAAGCTGTGTGATTGTTAACCTATCTTTGTATTAGGCTTAATTTTTTAGTCCAAATCAACTTATTATTATCTATAGCTAAAAAATGCAGACATGACGACATTACTTAAATATATAAAGAATACAATCATATAACTTCCTCGTATACCGCCGCTTTTTCTACCGAAACACTGCGAAACAAACCCACAAACTACAAGAGAAACTTATAAAAAGAACAATTATCGGATATAAAGAAAACAATGCCTGTCAGAAGTCATTAATAACACACAAAACTATTAATTATCAAGTAATTTCGTAGCAATAAAAAAAGCCGTGAATTATCGTGAAAATGGTCATAATTTACAAATCGCACCTATCGTGGTTCACGTGACCTTTTATTTCTACATAACTACCAATTTGGTGATAACAATTCATATTTCTATACCAAAAACTAATATAAGACCCTGTTCTGTTTCAAATAAAGTTGAAAACCGATTGGTTAATACTAGAGACAGTGTTAAAACTAATATAAGGCCCTGTTTTGTTGACAATAAAGTTAAAAATCGATTGGTTTACGCTACAGACAGTGTTGAAAATAAGGTTGTATTAACAAAACACTGTTTCAAAGTTATCGATACACTGTTACCCATCGGAAGTTTTTAATGATATACCTTTGCATGTTATGAGAGCATGAATTTTAATTTCCAAGCTGTCTTTATTAAGCTGTTTTAAGGAAGTAGTTGTTGTTGGAAGTAGCTTGTGCTTCAGTAGTTTCATCATCTATTCTGCCTAGCCTTTTCCTAACCATGTTTTTGGGTTGGCTTCAAAATTCAAATTTCTCATCACAGTACAATAGTCATACATTTCCAGGTGTTAATTGAATGAGTAGTCAACTGGCAGCGCTCCATGTGAAGATCTGGTATTTAGCTGGATATGGTCTCACTGCAAGCTGACTTCAAAGTGGTTTAAAAAAGAATAGTCTAGCAAATGATGTTCAAGTAGGGAGATTTTTCATAGTTCCCATTATTATTTATACGAAATCACCAGTTAGAAACGACAACATGTTGTTCATATATGTTTGAAATCGCCAATTCGCCTAAACCTTCCAATCGTGTCAATTAGGGACACAATAGAAAGACAATGACAGCGCGGAAACCGGTGTCCTATTGGGGTTTAATGAATTAAGCAAGCGTAATAGTCTTCTTTATATGAGAAGAGGCTTTTGCCCAGCAGTGTGATGGTAACAGGCTGATATTATTAAATTTCATTGTTAATTTTTACGTTCTTAATGGTATAATTGTTAAATGATTTAACTTTAATGTTATCATAGTCCATAACGATTAATTTGGCAATGGAAACCTGGAAAAAAAGTCAAATGCTATACCAGCACTCTAGCCCCCTGCCTACAACACAAAACCAGTCCCAACATCACCCAAAAAAAATAAACTTAAAAAGATAAAAGAACATGAAAAGTAATCAAAGCAACTCCCAACATCTTATACTTGGGAAAAGTTAGTCAATTTAATATTAATATTCGAAGCGCGTAGCAGGACTTCCACCTTAATTGCTGAGCAGTCCGTTGTGGGCTTAGCGCAATGATTTGTGGCTAAGAGCTGCCGACACGAATAGCCTTTTAATGAAACACAGTAAATTGTGTCAGAATGTGGATTTGGACATCGTTTTTGAGGTCTAAGTGACCTTGAGGGTACCTTCTTGTTCTTCTCGTGTGTTTTATGTGTAACCTGGAGTCAGAATTCTTACGCCGTGACTTTATATGCGGTCTGGGATTCCCAGACGAGCCGTTTCCTCACCACGTTTTCAAAGCAAGTGATAATTATACAATACGCACAGGAATTTAAAAATCAAAGGTTTTGGTTCGAAATCGAGACCACCAGTTACAAAATATTATAAAAAGAACAAGTATAAGTGTACAAAAGTGTTGACAATATCGCCTGTAACAACGGCTGCCGAGTCTTCTTGCCTAAGACGTTTGAAAGAAGAAGTTCAAAATAAGAAAATACCGTTAAATAATTATAATATCTACCTGGACTGTCCCACTGCAAGGCAAAGGCAGAGAAAGCGTGCACATTGACCATCACGCTTGCTCAAGGCGGATTGACGATTTCAATCTAGCAGTGCTATTCTGTACAAAAACATCCCGTGAAACGCGTTGAAGTGAGCTGTCATTCCATTTTAATGCTTGGCATTCACAGTTCACTTCACTCAAGTTTTCACAGGGTAACTTTTAATTAATAGAACGGCTGGTTTCTGCTCGATGTTTTACTTCACCGATGTCTTAGAAAATATATATGATTTGAAAAAGTCACATTGATACTTGCCCGGATTTGGACCAGAACCTCGTGCATAGCTCTGGGCACTACAATGCCAATAGAAGAAAAAAAAAACAAACGAACATCAACACGCCCTTAAGCGTTCTCCCCAGTGTACAACACCGCAGTAGATCAATTCGGTTTGCTAACTATCACGTCAAATGCAACGAGAAATAATCGGGTCAGTGATTCGCGCTGGCAACACGCCACAGTACATGCAGTATGTTGCATGAGTGTGTGAACGGCGTTACAGATGTTCATGCAGTATGTGAACATGTGTGTGTGCACGGCGTTACAGATGTTTGGTTACTTGGTACCTTGGCAAGGCGTAACAGTTGTCCTAAGTGAAGCCAAAAATGTGTTCAAGAAATTGTAGAAACTAGGAATTCATCATCTGCCTAGCCTTTTTCCAACTACGTTGAGGTCAGGTTCCAGTCTAACCGATGGCAGCTGAATACCTACCAGTAGTTTAACATGGAGCGATCAACAATCAGTCTGAGCTCCATCTGTCTGTATGTCTGGCATTTTTGCTGAACTGAACCTATTTGGCGCAGCCCTACCCTAAGAGGCACCTAATTCTTTAATTTGTTAATTTTTATTGTTTCTTCTAATAACGTGTGCCTGTGTCGTGCTAAATAAATGCTTTTTCTTTCTATCTTTTTTTCTTTCTTTTTTTCTTTCATTTTTCTTTCTTTCTTTCTTTCTTTCTTGATAACCTGACTGGATAACTCGATACTCTTTACTTTTATTAAACTGATTGTCATAATTTTGGAGTACAGACTACCCATAACGAATGTCAGAGATCTATAAATGACAATAGGGATCAACAGCTTAACTTGTTTTCCGAGGCACGGAGGAGTCTCGATAATGTAATGAATAGTCACCCATCTACAAACTAACCTCGGCAAGCGACACTTAAACTTCAATCGACCCCATCTATATGTATATAGGTCTAATACTACTATTTCTGAACCATTTCATTTATTTTTTTTTTTGTTTTTTTTAATATTTTAGACTAGTGCTTGACTGCAATCCCACCTCATGGTAGGCAGTGATGCAATTAACTATGGCGAAGCGCACTAGTTTCTTAACAGCCTATTCACTCTAGCATTTAATTTAATTTAAAAACAGGAACTTCAATTTGAACTTAAATAAAAAAACTTTAATGCAAAAGCTAGCAAAGCTTTCACATAAGCTGCAGGCCTAGCCATATTACAAATTCTATTTCTATTATCGTTATCGATAAGGCGACAAAAGAAAGAAAATGGCGTATATAGAATCAGCTGTTTGTCAACTGTCAAGTGTTAACGAGTAGAATTTGAAAATGAAATACAATTGACAGTTGTCAAACAGCTGATTCCAAATTACGCCATTTTCTTTCTATAATAGAAATAGAATAGACATAGAATTTGTAACATAGCTAGGCCTGCTGGCCTTTGACGAGGTCATTGTAAAACGTCAAAGTTCACCCAAGATTCTCCATCAACTTCAAGATTACAATCACTGCAGTGTCATAACCTACTGTTACCTACCATTAGATTTTACAATTTGACCCTGGAGAAAATTTTTCATTGTACACTTTGTTGCAAGTGTGCAAAATTTCTCCAACTGCTCTAAACAATCTCAATTTCAAACTTAGATTGGGTAACTCAGCAAAGTTCAGGTTTCTTCACGATGTTTTCCGTCACCGATGTCAAGAAAATCCATATAGTAATAAAATATATCTATAGTAGCTAGCCAAAGACAAATAAATATCTTTGATGGTTGCTCTATTTTTTGTCTAAAAAAAATACTATGATTAAAAAATCGTTTTCTTAAATATTCTTAAAATGCAGCGCCATCTTTGATGACATGACAGACGGTAACAAATGTTGTTCACCATTATCAGGTGACAATTTGACATTTGACAAATCTCAAGCTAAGACTAAGACAGTAACACAACATAAATTGATTCTGGGGAAGAACGAAGTTTGTCGGGGTAGTTAATCTAGTAGATAAACTAAGAAAGTAATTAAGCTTCCCCACCATTTAGAGTTCCTTCAACCAAAAAGTATGAAAATGAAATTGAAAAATGTTTATTTGTCCCTAAAATGTATGAAACCCTTATCCCCTGTAAGTACTACTGCAATTGATAATACTGGACTTGGGGCTATCTCGCTCTGTCCTTTAAAGTATTCGTGTCGTAATTGAGAACCTGCAGGCCTACCCATATTACAAATTCTATTTCTATTATAGAAAGAAAATGGCGTATATGGAATCAGCTGTTTGTCAACTGTCAAGTGTTTTTCATTTTCAGCCATATTACAAATTCTATCCGTAACACTTGACAGTTGATAAACAGCCGATTCCATATACGCCATTATCGAATTATCGAATGGCCTTATCGATTACAATAATAGAAATATTCAAGCAGTTTTACATTTTATACTACTGTGAGAATTTGTAATATGGCTAGGCCTTTTTTTTTGTTCGTCGGATAAAAAAACAACATCGCATCATCGGTCAAATCTTAGTTCTTTATACACCACGACAACAAAGTTCTACATTATTCTAGTTTGTATATCTAATGCATCACTATGACTCTCTGACCTTAGATTTCAAAGTCCGCACGCTAACCGCGACTGCAGATAAGCCCGAATTCATTGTATACTGCATTATAACGGTCTAATAAAGTTTAACTTGTACGTATGACCTCGTAAACTAGGTTATTTTCAGTTTTCAAGCTTAGATTTTGGGTGCAAGGTTAGCAATGAATTATGTATGCGGCTTAATTGTTTGACCGTTGCGGTGAGTTTGTGGGTTTATGGATTTGTGTCTTGTTTCAATATGATTTGTTTGTTTGAATGATGAAGAGTGACAACCAGTCTTTCCAATGCTTGCTGAGGTCAGTCCATAGTAGGCTTACCAATATTCTTTGTATTAGTGAAATATAATGGATGGATGGACCATTATATTATACCAATACAGGGAACTATAATTATTATAAGCCTGTTTTGTGCTGCCCCACTGCAGGGCAAAGGCCTCCCTTCAATTCTTTCACTTTTTTGCTGTCCGTGTCAGTGTTAAAAAAATCCACAATGACTAAAATCAAAATCGAAATTCATTTACTCAACCGGGCTGAGAATAAGCAAATCTTCAACGTTAAATATTTCAAAGACAATCCCCCAAAACGCTTAGTCTTTACCGCTTAAGTACGTTAAGCTGTCCCGACTACCCCCGACCTGATATCTACGGTCCCGGCTATGAACTGTTACTTGTAGCAAAAGTCTAACAGTCAGTCTTTACCAGGGAGTATCGTTTTACCCAATTACTGGGTTGTGAATGTCGGTCCTCAGCATTCGATAAAATGCCGTGACCATACAGTTCATATTTGCGTTTTTATATGTAATTTCTTTCTGTTTTTAGATGTATCAAGATAATGTTATGTATTTATTGCGAAATTAACTTAACATATCTTATGACACTTGGGCAATAGTATAGCTTTATATCAAACAATTTTTGTTTTTAAATCGGTTGAGAATTTCTCTACTTACTAACTAAAACAAATAAAATATTAAGTACCTATACCTATATACTTATAAAGATTAATAGTTGCAATAAAACACGTAGAACAAAATTAAATGCATAAAAATTGGCAATCACCTTACTTATTACGTCAATTCCGATATAGCTATTACCGTCATATCAAACTATGCTCATATATAAAGAATCCATTTAAGCCAACGTACGCTAGCCAAGGAAGGGGCTTATATACAACGTTACGCTATGAATATCGTGATTCATAATTTGTTATAGTACAACGAGTAGTAAAGGCCTTGAAGTGACCATTAGAAACCAGTGCTATTCTGATCCTGGCATGGGTAGCGTACAAATCAAAATTAAACTTAATTTATTCTAATTAAACTGAGGATCAGCACTTTTTGAACAATAAAATTACATAAGACAGGGGTCTGTCGAAAAGCCAGCTTTTCACCACTTTCTAGTGTTTTTGCTGCGAATAGAATATATTTATTTGTGAAACATAAGTATTAACATAAAGGTCTTCGGTTAATTATATGGGCGCTATGTTTTGCCGTAAAGGCGTACAAATGTAGATAATAAAACACAATAAAACAAAAAGTACCAACAAACGAAACAAAATTTAAAAAAAAATCTTCTAAGGTATAGAAGAAGAAATAAATAAATAATATAATACCACAACTTTATGTATTTATTGTTTGTCACAGGTAAACAGAAGATCTTACAATTAGTGTTATTGTATCACTGTAACATACCCATGGGGTGTTTAATTTTTATGTTATTAACATGTTAAGTTTTATTCAAACTATACTGCAATCATTTTAACATTAATATTACGATTATAAACTGGTTCGGTCATTTAAAAATTCATTAATTGAGTAATATGTTTTACATATAAGAAATTCCTTTAGCTTTAGAATTTAAAAACTGTTACTGCTGAAATATTCTTAATCCACTTTGGGAGTTTATTGTAGATTATAACTCCCATACCAAATACACTCGTTATACATATTTAAATATTTGTAAATACATACATATCATAGACAAATTACACCCAGAAACACCCACCTAAGTTCTGTCCCACCTGAGACAAATGTTTGTGATCACACAAACATTTGCCTTAAGTGGGAATGTTTGTGATCACACAAACATTTGTCTTAGGTGGGAATCGAAGCCATGACCTCCGGCATAGCAATCAGGGCCACTAACCACTATCTCATAGTAAGTCTCATATGGTTTTGACTGGCCTAAAGGCCCCACGACGATGAGGTGCAATCGTTGAAGGAGAACCAGACGTGGACGCTAGTCGACTTACCACGTGACAAGAAGCCGATACAGTGCAAATGGGTTTTTAAGATTAAGCAAGATAGCGATGGTAAGGTCTTAAAGTATAAATCTAGGCTGGTAGCGAAGGGATTAACACAGATCTCAACAGGCCAGTCAAAACCATATGAGACTTATCTCCAATATTGGCAACGTATCAGCTGACCCTCTCAAAGTAAATATCCTAAACGTTTGGTCCACCGTAAGCAAGTTCCAACTCAAACAAGATAAAAATGTAACAATCTAAATAATATTTGTAAAACCTATTTGGTAGACAGCAAACATATTGGCAGATGTTTGTAAAATGCATGTGCTGTGGCGTGTTGCCAACAAGAATCACTGACCCGATTACTTCTCGTTGCATTTGACGTAATAACTGGAAAACGGAATTGGTCTAATGCAGTGTTGTTTACGATAGAGTTTAAATGTTATTGGCAGAAAGTTGGTTAAGTGGAGGAAATGCTAATTTTGTCTTAGGGCGATTCCTCCTTTCCTACGAGGCGGCTAGAGTACTGGCCGATCGCCGCCCTAGGACCTGGAGGCGAAAGTACTCGTGTCACTGTACCAGTGGCGTGAGCAAGCGAGGGCGCGTGGCCTGCTACCGATGCAGCGACACATGGAGTTCCTTCGGTCGCAGCTTCACGATGACCTGGTGGCGACCTGCCTGCGAAGCATGAACACATTGAACTCTGAAGAAACGGCCTTTGTCTACAGACGAATCGGTAAAGTGACAGATTATATAGACATTTAGAAAGATGAGAAGTTATATGTCGATTCGTCAGTATACAAGAATCAACAATGCCGAACATGAAGTGCGTACCTATTTTCTCCACTTTTGACAGTTCTTTTCGAAACATTTCCTGTCAACAAGTGTCAAACAGTCTACATCAAATGAGACCTAGACAATAGCAACTTGACAGTTGCTATAGACAGCATGTAAATTTCTTTATCTACGTACAAACGCTTGTCAACGAGTCGCCTCATACTCGGGTAGAAGAAATGTCAAGTTGGACAGAAAGAAATTTGTCGTGTCTCGGAAGAAAAGAAATTAAGTGTTCATGCTACGCAGGCTGGTGGGGCAGGCTTTCACACCCTACAGGCTGTCCTTCCGCCTCGTCACCATCGTGGCGGTCCGGCCAGTACTCGAGCTTTAGAGAACTCGGAAGGTGGAAAGGCGTCGTTTCAGGTGTCACAGGTGCTTACGGGGTATCGAAGTTTCGGAAAGTACCTGTGTCACATACAGAGAGAGGCAAACGCCCAGTGTTACTACTGCGTCGACTGTCGGGAGGAAACAGTGCGGCTGACACTGGCAGAGTGGCCTGGGGGGAGCCAGTGACCAGTCTTTGCCGGTAGTAGTCACGGCGATACACCTACACTTACTATCGTATCGACATAAAAAGGGTGATTCCTCTCACTAAATTCTAACGTAGTTTAAAAGTCTATTTGAAATATCAAAATATGCTATATTTTTCATATTCGTCTGTATGTTTGAGGTTATCTCCGAAACGGCTAGACTGATTTTGAAAATACTGTCAACATCGGAAAATTTAATGATAATATAGAGTTATTAGTATAGAGTATTCTAAATATAATTTTTAAAAAGATATAAAGTTTTACGCGCAAAGTAATAAATACCAGTTAAAGCGCGAACAAAGTCCCGAGCAACATAATAAGATCATACCGGAAATGCCGTCTACGTCTCAAGTGTCAGATGAAGACGCTTCCACAGATACCAATTGAAGCAATAAAGATGTTATCAAACTGTGTACGCGTTTCCTTATGTTATTGACAGAGGATATGATAAATCATGTCCAATTGACCGCTTAACGATTATATTAGAAAAAAAAGTAGGTATGCTTTAGAACTTAAACTTCCTAGGCGTTATAAGATGAAAATAAATAAATAAATATTCCACAACTTTTCACACAAGGCCATTTAGTCCCAAGTTAAGCTTGAGAGCGTGTGTTATGGGTACTAAATAACTGATAAACATACTTATATATTTCTAAATACATACATATTATAGATAAATTACACCCAGACATAGAACAAAATTAAATGATCGTGCTCATCACACAAACATTTGTCCTGGGTGGGAATCGAACCCACGACCTCCGGCAGTCAGGGTCACTAACCACTAGACCAACAGGCCAGTCAAAAAAAAAAACAATCTCAAAAAAAAAAAAACAAGAAAATCTTTCTAAAAATGTTATCTTTCACGTTAAATTACGTATGTAGAAACGACACTAATAATAATAGAAAAAAAACTAAAATGGTGACTTCATGATGTCGGTTTTTCGTGACGGTGTGCACGCCCATCGTAAAAATTAACTCTCAACATTTTTCCATAACGCGCTTTAAGAAATACAACTTCAAAAAGTGTCTAGATATGAATGTTGAGTATTGCAACGATTCGTCAAAACATATTCCAGTTGATATCTCCGGTACATCTGGTACAATCACATGTACAGTCATAAAGATGTCAATTGTAAACGGATGTCAGCTTGTTGGGGCTATGATTGCCATGTCAATTCTCCTGAACACTCGTGCAACTTAAATTACATTGTGAACTGGTTACAACTGCTTTTTACGAGTTATATCTGGATTTTGGAGCAAGAGAAACTGTTTTCTCGTGTGAGAAAATTAAGACAAAGAATTTTGTATCTTGCTTGAAAGTTATTGTTTTGATTTATATTATTTCTTTGTATTCCACGATGTATATAATATGTAGATCTTTAAATAAGGGTTTAAGCTACATACAATCATTGACAGGGCACAGCAAAATGTAATAAAAAAAACTATTTTGCAAAAAAATTAAACCGACTTCAAAAAAAACACTAAACGGTGTAAAATAACTCTAAATTAGGAAGTCTGTGGCTTTGGTGGTCATGATGGGCCACCGACTTCCGAATTTAGAGTTATTTTACACCGTTTAGTGTTTTTTTTTAAGTCGGTTTAATTTTTTTGCAAAAAAGTTTTTTATTTTTCCATTTTTAGTGGTTCCCATACAAATATTTGCTATATATATTGTTAATTGTAACAGTACATGTCATGATAATAGGGTTATCCAGTTATCCCTAATAAATGAAAATTAACATACCGAACTGTCGAAATCTAGGTATATTGTACACATCTGCGTACCCCTCAGAGCATACCAGGCGTGATGATACGTCATGATGTTGTATAAACAATAAAGATCCAAGCGATTCCAGCAATCACGACAGATTTGCCGTCTATTTTTGAAGAGTTCCGTTGCATATCTCCGAAGATCAGCACCAGATCTTCACCAAATTAAAATGGGACCACCTCGGGAGTATACTCTTTCGAATAAAAAAAGAATTTCGAGAATCGGTCCACAAATGGGGGAGAAATCAGGTAACATACATAAAAAAAAAAAAAAAAAAAAAAAAAAAAAAAAAAAAAAAAAAAAAATACACACGAACATAGAACCTCCTCCTTTTTTGAAAGTCGTTTAATAAAATAGAACAATTATAATTAAATCAGGCATACAAAAGACGGATGAATTTTTTGAATCTTTTACTTTTAATTTGGTTTTTATTATGTACACAATTATAGTAATTACTTGGTTAGTAATAAACTTTAAGTATGTTCTATATTTTAGCAGTCAATAACAAAAGCTTCCGTAAATTTTCTAATACATTTCCTGTTACTAATGACCAAATAATCCTACAGTCGGATTTCGTCCTAGTGTTACATTTTGCTCAGAACCTGTTCAATGCGCACTCAAATCGTGCTCTTTTCAAATTGGGCTCATTACACACTTCGTACGTCACACATCGATGAATGTGTGACGAGGAAGTAACTAACGTTTATACATACATAGGTACAGACGCCAGCACATCAAGTTACCCCAATGTGTCAAATTTTTCTAATTGAATATGAACCTTATTTTGTTTGTTATAAAGTTAAAAAACGATCAAAGAAATTTGACACATTGGGGTAACTTGATGTGCAAAGCAGTCAAATCCTAATAATTTATTATGCTTTAACGTTAATGCGTGTTTTTTTTTTGTATAATGTGGCGCATTTGATGGTCTTACGATATAGATGCATAATCTGTCTGTCTATTCGTAAATGCAATCAGATTAAAAATTAGTTCTGCAGGCCTAGTCATATTACAAATTCTATTTCTATTATCGTAATCGATAAGGCGACATTAGAAAGAAAATGGCGTAATATGGAATCAGCTGTTTGTCAACTGTCAAGTGTTAACGAGTATAATTTGAAAATGAAATACACTTGACAGTTGTCAAACAGCTGATTCCATATTACGCCATTTTCTTTCTTTAATAGAATAGAAATAGAAAATGTAACATGGCTAGGCCTGCAGGGGTACAATGTTACCCATTGTATAGTCTTCATTTAAAAATGTTTGTCTCTTATTATTTTCGTGTGATTACTGACTAACCTTGTGTAAGAGGTTTTATGCTGCCCATGGGTCTCTGACTTAACTTCACATACCGTTGAGAAATATCTCTCAGACATGAGAAATTTTACGTTCTAAATGAAAATGTTTCAGAAATCAAGTACTACCGTGCTTACCCATAAAAACGAAATGCAAGTGTTAATTTTCCTAGAACAATAGTAAAAACACATCAAATGCATTCCCGGCAATTAAACTTAATTGAATCCATTCTAAAGCTATAGTTACAATTTTTTATTGCAATAAAAACCCAACATACATCACGCCTGTATAGTCTACATTTTGCCAGTTATGTTTATGAGTCGTGAATAGGAGGCCAGCCAATTGCCATCAAATTTAGACATTCCAAATGAAAAACTTTACCCGACTTGGGAGTTGCACCCAGAACTTCATGCGTGGTAGTAGCACAATAAAGAGCCAGTAGTTTTAAATAGAACAGAATTGAATATCATTTATTTGCATTAAACATGGGATACAAGATGGTAATATGAATACAATTGTGAATTGTGGAAAATACACGTTTTGCTTCATACAGAAAAGCGTGCTTTACACGCAACAACACTGCTAATATCATCATCAGATTCTATGCTCATGGAACTCGGACCCGGCGTATGGCGAGTGTCCATCCTGACATCGTTGGAACCTCAACGATCCGGACAAAGCGTTTTGCCTCGTCGTTTATACCGCGTACATCGAAGGACTGGAACAATTTGCCTGCTGCGGTCTTCCCGTCCGATTATTATTTAGGTGTCTTCAAGGTTAGAGTGAATTGGCTCTTAATAAACTAGTGCGATTAAACATCACTGATTGCATCACTGCTTTACATCAGGTGGGATTGCAGTCAAGCACTGGTTTATAATACTTAAAAAAACTCTTTGAAACAGTAAAAGTTGATAACAGACCAATGGTGTAATTTAATTTTGAATAATCTTGAATGAACAACTCCGTATTGGTATAGGTAGGGAGACATAATATATCTATCTATGTATATATACTGCGAGAAAACGTTGACCGCAGAAACGGTCGAAAAGAATTCCGACTTGGAGTTATTTTAGAGAGAGAAGGGAATGCTTGGCTGAATATTTTATCTTCATGCTAATTCTATCTGAATACTGTGGCAGAGAAATTGTCTTACATTAAGATACCGTCGCTTCTCTAGCTGGGTACAAACTCCGGGCCGTGGGTCTGTGTGTGATATTGATATTCATTGTCATCAGTAAAGTTAGGCTTCGTACACCTGAGAAGAAGTATGTTTACGTAACACGGTTTCACCCGCGTAGTTCCCATTCCCGTGGGAATACAGGCTTAAAAATTGTCCCCATGTCACTCAGGAATAATGGAGCTTTCTACCAGTGATTTGTTTTTTTGAATTGGTTCATTACTTCCAGAGATTACCCCCTACATACAGTTATAAACGTTACCTCTTTTATAATATTAGAATAGATATACTGTAATTAAAAAGACAGATGTAAAGTCTACTCTCCTAATAGAGAAAATCTTTTTATTTTATCTGATGAATAATTTTGGAAGTTACCCATTATTATTAACTTATTATTAACTTGTAAAAACTTATTTTACCCATTAATAAAAAAACAAGACAGAAATACAGACTAAATTACAAGCAATTTGACAGATGTAGCTTCAATAATATGGCTGCTTTCAACACTCAAAGATCGGAAATCCAAAATTGAATGAAGGCCGTTACTATAAAAACAAAACAAAATTATATAGATCTGCATTATGTTATTATTTACCTGTAAATTAAATAGAGGTGTCGTATGAAGTGGCTAGAACACGTAAAATTGAAATAATGTCAATTTGATAAACAATCAAAGACATTCAATACGTATAGACCGGACATCACGAACAAAATTTTCGTCCGAAAAAGTGTGTCCTGCTGGATACAAGTCTATGAGTTTTTTGTAGTACGCTCCGTTGCCGCTCCAATATTCATATATTATTCTAGATGGCGTTACTGAGACATGGGATCAAAGTTTTTCTATGACATGTCCGCTCTACAGTATTTTAAATCTCTTTGTAAACAATTAATATCCCTGACTGTTCATACAATACCTAAACTTTTCAGATTAAACTTCTGGCTCAGAATGTTTGCTTAAACTGACAATGCTGAAGACATACTCAAATATTTTTGGATTAATCAGTATAATTTGTACCGAAAACAATTTATTTAACTATTATTATAATAGCTTAACATTACAGGTAGGTACTAGAAGCTAGGGCTAGCAGCTAGCTATCATACTTAATCTATAGATATTTTAAATACGTATGGTGTTAACAGGGCCCTGGACATTTATGCCATTCTACTAGTAAAAACGAAGTATTGAAATTCATTTAGGGTCTCCCCACATTTATCGACGCGGAATCGGCTTAAGCCGAGTATCACCACACTAGTCGACTTATCGCTCAGCTAATAGGCAAACGGCTCGTTTCGTCGTCAGCCGGCGTCGCGACGCGTCGTCCGAGCCGAGCCGATGCGAATGGTATTAGTAACACCCCTATTGCGTAGACATAAAGGCTTTTTTGACCGGTGTTAGCCGATTCCGCGTCGATAAATGTGGGGAGACCCTTATTCTCCAATTCATGGTCTGTGTAAAGTAAATCCATCAATAAAAGTGCGTGCTCTCTATTAAATAGATAAACACACGGCACACTATTTGAACCGCGCCCGTCCGTTTACCAAGGCAAAAAGCCGCTTCCGATTATATAAATAGGTATAAAAATAAATATGCGTACAGTCACGGAACGAACAGAGTAATAAAAAAACAAGAAGAATTTAGTTGTTTATATCATCAAGACCTGCAGGCCTAGCCAAGTTACAAATTCTATTTCTATTCTATTTCTATGATAGAAAGAAAATGGCGTATATGGGATCAGCTGTTTATCAACTGTCACATTTTAAGTCATATTACAAATTCTACTCGTTATGGCGATAATAGAAAGATAAACATTGGCGTTGGTTGCCAAGTTGACACACTGCGTCAATCGCTCATTTCATAGCGAAGATAGAAAAAAACATTGTCTATGGCGAGCGCAATGTAAAAATGCGGCTGTATACTTCGTACGCTGGTGAAACTAGTACACGATTTGAATTTGTTATTTTAGCGTCGAAATTAATTTGGAATTAAGGTTCCCTTTACTATCGTTTTACGTATAATAACTATAAAATTATGAATGAAATGAAATTAAATTAAAAAATTATTAAACCAAATTATGTATCGTTTGGCTGGGGTATCAGATAGTTTGGTAGAAATTTTTCAATATTCCAACTTTGACATGAGGAATAAAAGTGGCGATTTGACATATTTTCTAAACGAAAGCTGTGAAACCGCCATTTTTATTCCGTAGGAAATACTAGGAAACACTAAAAAATCTGAATGTAGACTTACTTAGATCAACTACTAAGTCTAAGGCATCGTCCTAATAGAACGCGAAAGCGCGATCATCGTAAATTCGCGCGAATGATACTCGTACGAACGCGCGATCAACCATATTGAACTCCAATAGGTGTCCTAACTGATAATCGCAAGACACAGTCGCGCGACTACAATGCTTGTAAATCTATTCACGCGAACTAAGAAATTCAAAATGAAAATGTGTAAAAAAGTAGGTACTTACTTACTACTAATTTGTTACAGTGTTAAGATACTTAACCAATGTTAAAATTTGTATACCTTGCAAGGTGAAACATAGTGTTGCACATAGAATTTGATATTGTCACCAAGTCATATACTTTTTACCTATGTTATACAAATAAATTACTTTGACTTTGACTTTGACTTTGAACTTAGTTCGTACGAACATGCGATCAAACATATTGAATTCAAATAGGTGTCCTAGTTGAAATTTGCGCGAAACGCTTCGGCGCAGCGGGGCACCGTCTACCATATTCACGGTCGCTTGCTCGCTTCGTCAATTCGCGCGATGATCAGTAGGACACCTAGTTTTTGACATCGCGCGAACACGCGACGGTCGCATCGCTTTCTCGCGCGATTATCGCGCATTCGCGTTCTATTAGGACGACGCCTAAGTTTTCTCACGATGTTTTCTTTTACTGATGTCAATGAACTCTAAGAAAATAAACTTGCAAAGTACCAACCTCATATAGTATGTAATTAACCCTTTATATTAAATACCTTAAATAAACAAATAATAAAAATAACGAAAATGCTCAAAACGAGGTTGTTATTAATAACCTTTTAACACGGAATACTGTTATTAAACCAAATAAAAACGGTACATCGATAATTTGTCGCCATGATATCCAAGTTTTATAAGTCAATTAAGTAAATACTATATATTTTAAAATAACACTATACGGCAGTGGGTGGAAGAGACATCAATTCAATAAAAGTCACCCGGTGAAAACTTAAGTGAAGTGAAATTGTCAATGTTCAGCCGGTTGATTCTCCAAAAGTCGCTTCGTGAGAACTTGAGTAGATCATCAAAATCAAATATCATTTATTCAAATTATGCTGAGGATTAGCATTTTTGAACGTCAAAATCACATAAGACAGTCCCCCAAAAAGCCCGCCCTTCGCCACTTCCAAGTGTTTTTGCTGGAAAGAAGAAGTGGCGGAACAAACTCCACAGCAACACGTCTGTCTGATAAGTTAGAAGAACTTGAAATTATACAGTACAATAAGTTATTATTAAAGATCAATCAAATTAAAATTATTCGTCTGCCTCGTTGGTCTAGTGGTCGCAAGCGCTACTGCTGAGCACGAGGTCCCGGGTTCGATCCCCAGGTCGGGCAAAGTGTGTAAGTTTTTCTATCTAGAATTTCTCAGTAGCAGTCTGGAGTGTGGATTTGTGCCCGATAGATGGCAATAGGCTTGCCCCCTATTACATGGGACTTAAACATAACTGGCGAAATGTGAAAACTACCAGGTAAACCTCTGCCTAGCCCTTCGGGGATTACAGGCGTGACTTTGTGCGCGTGTGTGTGTTAAATTATTCGCTACATGTTAGCTAGTATACTCCAATATACAGAATACTAGTAATACATAACTACCGACAATACTGACATTAACACAAACTGAACTCAAGCAAACTGCAAAAGTAAACTGTCGGGAAGTGTCCATACAAATCGGTTCCTGTTAGCATCCTTTTAGATATTCGAAAGAGCAACTCTTGCGCTATTAGACTAGTGGCAAACACACTGTAGTATTTCCAAATAAAAGGCATTTAAGTACACAAAAGATATACAGAATGGTAGGGTAGGGTAGACCGATGACTTCAAGAGAGACAACAAATAGCGATACGAACACTAAGTATTGGAACGAAGTTCCTTATCGCGCGTTGCGAAAGAGGGCTAGACGGAAAAAATTAAGACCAAAAGTTGTAACGACACTTTTTGCTAAGCCGCGGCGAGCACGTGTTTCTCTGTCTGTCTCTCTCTCTATCTCATAGAAAGCAAGCCAGTTTTTTCGTTTCGTCTTTCTATTTCGCATTGAACAGTGTAGTGTCGCGACGATTATTTTTATTGTATGTGTGTGTGTGTGTGTGTGAACTTCGTTCCATCCGGGTGTCGGACACCTCTCTAGTTCTTTTTTATATTTTATCTTTTAAAGTTCATTTTATTCATAAAATGTTGACAACTTTTCTGACATAAGAACTCTTTGCAAAGATTTTGAAAAAGTACCGTTCGTTTTAGTCATGCATCTTGGTAATGTAAAGCCGTGCGTTACCAAAACGCATGAGTGCGGAATGATAAAAACGCTTTGCTAGGATTTTGGAAAAGTACCGTTCGTTTTAGTCGGGGCATCTTGGTAATGTAAAGCCGTGCGTTTTACATTACCATAACGCACTAGTGCGTAATGAGATACATAACGATACTGAATTTGGTGGAATAAGAGACCCTGTACGAGCAAATACAGGTTTTTTGTACATAATAAAACTAACTATATAAATTCGTTCCATCCGGGTGTCCCTTGACACCTCTCTAGTTCTTTTTAGGGTTCCCTAGTTTTTTTTTTTTGTCGGCTTCCCTATTGAGAAAATTGACCCCTCTCTACTCTCTCTCTGGTAAACTGACTAAAAGGAAACCTCTCCGGTACCTACATAGGGCGTACCCGCTTACATGTGTGCAGTGTTGGATTATATCCATAGATCAGCGAGACAATGTAACAAAATGATAAACTAGGACCATAATGACTTGTCAATTTGATACCAAGCTATGGAATGACGGCTTTATTCGCCTTCACTTTACCTCCATTTTCACAGAATAGCATTTAGTATGGAATGACAATTCAATTCGTGTTCGTTTCACTTTTATTTGTTTCACTTGTTTCGCAGTGGTTTTATCAAAATTGTACTGCAGTAGGTACACACGGCTACTCATCAAGCTATGCATTTCCAGTACAAGCTGATCTTGCATGATAAAGTATTTCCGTACATAGCGAGGACAGTGTAAACTGGAACTGTGTGTATGTACATACATGATTCTGAACGCCACTGCGTTTAATTTTCTGCTAATTTTCTGATTTTATTTTAGACTAGCAGACGTCCCGCGGTTTCACCCGCGTAAGTCCCGTTCCCGTGGGAATACAGCGATAAAAAGTAGCCTATGTGTTAATCCAGGGTCTCGGCTAACTTCATACCAATTTTTTTTTTAAATCCATTCAGTAGTTTTTACGTGAAAGAGTAACAAACATCCTCGCAAAGTTTCGCGTTTATAATATTAGTAGGATAAAATTGAATGTCGAACGACTTTTATGTGATAAATTCAAAAAAAAATCAGTGTCCTTTTTTTTCTAGACAGTTTTCATCGAAGGCTGAAGATTATTTCTAAACGCAGTCGCGAGATAAACTAGTTCAACATTACATTATCACACAGAATTTGAATATGTTTATACCTTATTTGAAGTAATTAAAACCGTAACAATATAAAGGGGAGGATGCTAGTAAAGTTTAATTAACAATTTAAGCTCTAAAACACGAAGTAATAACCGTTAACTCTAATTTCATAATCGTCTTATTATGTTTATATTGGGCAATAGAGACGTAATTGAAATTATACTAACCCACATATTTAACAGTAGAAACAGTATATCTACAAACAGTCTATTGTGTAAAAATCACCCTGTTAAAATATAGGCAAAGTCAATTTTATTATCATTCCATTGGTACTTATGCTAGGCATTATGTTAGGATCCAGGGTTGGGTTATTGTACATTCGTCACAAAGTAAACTCGCCACGAAAAAAAATATGTGTAAACTCGCCACAACTCCATTTTAATGCAAAAAAAATCGATATAAAACTGACTATGGATAATATTCGATTAATCCATCGTACCCCTCGTTCTCTAATTTTAATTATGGTTGAGCTTCGCGAATATAATGTTTTTATTTTGTGTGCGCAAGTAACGGTTGCTCTTCGCGGAATAAGATAGTTGCGTTTCGATGGTTGCGCTTAGAAAAGGTTGCGCTTTGAGGAATACCCCCAAAGAGCGGCAGGAGAAGTCGCCGCCGAGATGGACGGACGACATTGTTGCCATTGCGTAGATGAGACTGGATGAGAGGGCTATAGCAGGCCTATGGCGAAGTAGCAGTGGGTGAAGTCAGGCTGTGGACGATGATGATGCATGTGCAGGAGCGCAGAAGAAAAAAGAAAGATTTCAGAAATCATACTTTGTTTTCTATCAGTAGTTTATGCAAAAAATATGTACCTTTGCAGACTTGTGACGAATTTACACATACTTTTTATGCATTTGACGAATACACTTTCAATGTATGGAGTTTACGAAATGTGACGAATTTACTTTGTGACGAATTTACTTTGTGACGAATTTACTTTGTGACGAATGTACAATAACCCCCTGGGTTGTGGAGGTCAGACAGGCGGCCGCTCCACGTAAAACACTGGTTTTCAGCTGCATTTGGTTAAACGGGAAGCCGACCCCAACATACTTGGGAAAAGGCGTCCACATCCCAGTTACTGGGTTATCGTAACGACTGTCAAAGATCTACAAACGACATACGGCTTAACGTGCTTTCCAAGGCACGGAGGAGTCTTGATACGGAATGAATGGTTACCCATCCACAACCCAACCTCTTCAGGCTTAGCTTAACCTAAGATCGACCTATGTGGCAGTTATTATTTGGGCCATCAAGACAAAACAAACTGAAAGATCGTTTTGCCTGTTTACCTGAACTCATTTATTGACTGTTCTCGTCGGGGACCTCTTCTATTATGTATGTATATGGAGGTCTTTACATAATGTTTGTGGTCGCATTTGGTGGTCATATACGTAGACGATCGGGGTTAAGTCAACTTTATTGGATAAAAGGCTAGAGTAAAATTTTGTTTTTTTTTGTGATTTTAAAGCGGTCCCAAAATCCATTTATCCAAACCAGCAGTTTACCCTTATTCTATGTTCATTCTGTACACTACCAAACATTAAATAATTATTACTATTAATTATGGATCTTTTCACAACAAATAGAGTGCTGGCCTGCACATATTATATGCTAACGTTAAAAGCCAGCACAACATAAAGAAAAAACAACATTTTCGAATTTCAAATTCAAAAAAACAAAAAACACACGTGACACGTCGAGCATCCATTATTTAATTTCGCGCGCAAAATAACGAAAATCAAAAAAAAGTATCGCGTCACTTATTAAATCTAAATTAAAAATTATAAATCCCTCCGGTGTGGCGAGAGCGGTCCTTTCGTCCAAGGTCGGTGGATCAGTGTGTCAGGGAATAACGTATAGCCCTTTAATGTGATAAAACCTTTTTTTAAATCGATATCTCGCTTGGTGATGCTGCGAATTTTTTGTGTATTATGTTTCGACACTTTGTAGGTTAAGGTTTGGGATGACAATACTCTTTTGTTTGGTATGACGTATCATTTCGATTTATATGGTTTACCAATACAGGTCAAACAAACATTTTAAACAGGGTTCTTATGCGGTTTTTAACAACGTATACGTAACATGATATAAACAATGTAAAAAGGAAAAACTCACACTCTAAACTTGGAATTTACTCAAACTTCAACCAAAACATATCGCGATTATTATGAAAAAAAGCAAAGCCGAAAATCCTCGACAAAGAAATATTTCCTATATATTATTTTTATCAAAAAAAAATCTAACGAATTTTTACCACAATATAAACAAAAAAATAAATCCATGGTACAGCAAAAATGTTCCAAAATGTGCTTGATATTCTGATACGGGTTGTCCGTACAGAACGGGCCGTGTGTACCGCAGTGCGGCGCCGCTGCGGCACTGAGTTGCGGTCGACACAACCCTAGCGAATCAACTGGTTATTTGGCTCATATTTACTATAAGATGTGAACAAGCCAAATATCAGTAAGTATATATATTCGGTTTGGTCACCTGTTTTAGAGACCATGAAAGAGGAGGGAGAGACTGCAAACAGATGCCCATGGGTGGCATATAATATAAGCTCTGACACCAGAGCGGCAATTCCAGTATTTTTAAAACCTTTAAATTCTAATCTGAGTCTCAATCTGTCAAAAATACGTCTGATTTCGCTAAGTTTTTGACATTAGATTGTCACTGAGATGAGATGTTTTTGATAACGAAAATTGGCCTTCTGGTTAGCCACTAACACACAAAAATAAGAAAATGTCCCGGTACGGCAAGCGTTTCCTGCTAGACATAAAATAAGAAGGAATATAGTTTGGTCAGTATCTAAGTTCTATAATGCGCTGGCATTTCTTCTCGCCTCCCTACAAGTCCATCTGAAGATTGTCTGTAAAAGATCGCTCCATACCATAAAAATACTCTACTCTATACCATAAAAACTTACAATATTAACTTATTACTAGCAGACGTCACGCGGTTTCGCCCGCGTAGGTCCCGTTCCCGTTAGAATACAGGAATACTAAGTAGCCTGTGTTTTAATCCAGGGTGTCAGCTAACTCCATACCAAATTTTATTAAAGCCACTCCAGCCGTTTAGACGTGAAGAAGTAACAAACATACACACTCACAAACTTTTGCCTTTGTAATATTAGTGTGATTCTAAGTCCGTCGTCTTTTAACTGTATTGGTGTCCTAAAGGAAATGTATAAAACTTCAACAATATTCTGTTACGGGTAGGAGGCCCGAAGGTCTAGGAAAATAGGGATTTTTGGAACCAGAAGACATGCTGCGCCTAGACCAAATAAATTGGAATAAGAACAGGGAAATGAAGGCAGATGGTTTTCATACTCATTTGGAAACTAAACTGCAAACGCAGTATACGTAATTGTGCAGTATACGTGTTGTGTGTGTTACTAACCTGACAGGCTTTCTAAGAGGTTGTGTTGACAACTCGTCTCATTCGCTATCTCGTCACTTTCCATACTAGGACACATTCACGCAAACCAGCATCGAATTAAAGGGCTTATTCCCAACGGCCACCACTAAAACTGCCACCACTGGTGGTCGTTGGGATAAAATTTTACTTTTGTTCCCAACCGCCACCACTGGGGGCGGTTGGGAACGAATAAATAAATAATGGCTTATTCCCAACGGCCACCACTAAAACTGCCACCACTGGTGGTCGTCGGAACAAAATTTTATATTTGTTACCAACCGCCCCCAGTGGCGGTCGATGAGACATAATAAAATTTTTAATTTTATTTTCATCGACCACCACCAAACTGCCATCATTGGTGGGAGTTAGAACAAAGCTGCTGTTAAAGCTACTTCTCGGCGCTTTTGTATATCCCCAGCGATCAAGTTGAATTCACGGGCTTTGTCCCATATGCTTTTTTCATAATGTGTGTAGCAACCTTTGAGTTTAGCTGATGGTAATACTAGTCTGGTGGTCTTCATGGCGGCTTGGAAGTAGCTGTTCCACCTATTAAATTTTCTGGTACCAAGCTATACAGGGGTGGTAGGGTTCTTACTTTGATTTTGATGACTCCTTTGCAATTATTTTTCTTTCTTGCCACACACTCCCACATAATAAGCCCACTTTTATGCTTGCGCTTAGTAATATATGCCAAGCATGAAGTAAAACAACACCACCATTTCTTTGAATAAAATTCAAATGTATATTCCCTGAGGAAGTACTTGCTCCACCGAAATCTGACAGGATGCCCGGTAAACAGCCCGATATGTATAACTGCATTAGTTCTATTATTTACATATATTCTTAGTTGTAAATATTTATGTATTATGAATATATTTAGGAATAAACAATTAGTCGGCAAGCATTAGAAGAGGTAATAAAACACCTGGGTCCAACATTTCAAATTTCTTTTGTTCTACTTCTACAAAATAAGACCACAAAAATGGATAACCGATTGGTATAACAAAAGCAAAGTACTCGGGGTTAAGGTTTGAGTTTGCAGTTGTAAATCACAGCATAATGTTATTAGAACCGCACTTAGCGTAATTGTTACTATGACGTTCCCATTATTCGTATTGTCCCCTAAAACCATTGATACGAGTCGCCACTTGAACAGGAAAGGATAATGAAGTACGTATTTTATCATGTCTTAAATTATATGAGTTGCATACCAAATAAATACTACAATAATAAATTCAAAAAAATAATTCAAGTTTTATTTATTTATTTGTTCCCAACCGCCCCCAGTGGTGGCGGTTGGGAACAAAAGTAAAATTTTATCCCAACGACCACCAGTGGTGGCAGTTTTAGTGGGGGCCGTTGGGAATAAGCCAATTAAAGCATGAAACGAGTTAGGAAACCGACCTGATGTACAAAGTGACGATTAAGTGAATGTCGACACAACCTTCTAAAATGCTATGAAATGATTGATTTCCAATAGTTTGTCCTTCCGATAATAAATTATGCTTATAATAGCGGTATAAGCAATAAGTCCATGAAACATTTCCTAGAAGAAGTTAATGATACTGATCAATATTGTCATCCAATGTCACGTTTACCCGACTTGTGGAGGTATCGGAGTAGGAAAAGTTGGTGCAATGGTTTGTGTGCAATTTTAGTTTTTAGTCACTCATGTAGATAACAAGAAAATATTCGATATTCATATTTTTTTCTTTTTAGCATTGATGGAAAACTTAGATTAAGCGCATTAAAGTTGAGAAGTGGGGGCTTGTAACGTTATTAGCTAGCATAAACTGTACTGGCTAGTGAGGTCATGCGACATTTTGACTCGATGTATCGCCGTTATTTTTTGATTCCGTGAAAAAAGAAATAATATGTGTCGAATGTTTTCTTGTAATCTAGATGAGGGACTAAAAACTAAAATTTTGTGGAATAGCCCATTATAAACATAACATCAGGCTTGTAATATAATATAATAATAATAATATTCAACAACTTTTTTACACAACGCCATTTAGTCCCAAGTTAAGCTTCAGAGCTTGTGTTATGGGTACTAAACAGCTGATAAACATACTTATATATTTCTAAATACATACATATTATAGATAAATTACACCCAGACACAGAACAAATGATTGTGCTCATCACACAAACATTTGTTCTGGGTGGGAATCGAACCCACGACCTCCGGCATAACAGTCACTAACTACTAGACCAACAGGCCAGTCGTATTGTTTTCGCCGGAGTTGGAAAAGGTTAGGCAGATGACCTACACTGAAACGAGCGACTGGTTACCTCACGATGTTTTACTTCAGCGATGTCAGTCTTCTTATCGCGTTGTGAGTGACTCTGAAGACTGTATTTTAATCTTTCAACTGAGGTAATTAGAGACACAATAGAAAGACAATGACAGGCGGACACCGGTGTCCTCTCGGGGTTTAATGAATTAATGCCACTCATGGGTTTTTTTTTTGTTTTTGGTTTGTCAGGAGGGGAAATCCTCATGGACGCCCTCGGAGTCGGGGCAGTGCCGGACTCTTACCGGCTAAAACCTACTCCTGCCTTTGCTGGGTGTCCTCTGACGTGGTCAGAGCCTTTTTTTAATGCTTTGATACTCATCTATTGTTCCGTTTTATATTTTAGTTTTTTTTTTTTTTTTAAGAAAAGATGGCCGTTTCAGTTTATTTTACTCTTGTTATATTTTATTTTCTTAGAATTTTATGAGTTTCTTTTAGGTTTTCCGTTATTTTATATCGTGTGCTACACATGAAATATAATACCTTATATTTTGCTAGCATACAGTTGCTAGCATACCCATGGGTTTCTAACATGGCATCACATGCCCCCAAGAAAAAGAAACGATGCCAGTCAGAGCGAATGATGTCGATGGCAATGATGAGGTGAGCAAGTTTACTGGAAACCAAGAACTTATCAGGAGAAATAGTACGAAGAGCCCGACGAAGGCTTTACACGGATCCTTGTAATACAAAAAGGCAATATTCTGCAAATGAAACGTGATGTTTGGTGATGTAAGAGTCTTATGTATAAGCCTATTGTCGGTTTCGTTGTGTGAATAGGATACCCCATCTATCTGAATAGGTATCTTTACGAAAGATTAAGGGATCACATCTGGTGGATGGACAATGTCAACGTGACACGTTATACTGCAAGAAAACGGCATACCGGTACCTATATGATACTGTTTTCATTTTGTAGGACAATCTTTAATGATGCACGGTAAAAGAAACATTGTCGAACAAAATAGTTTTACGAGTTCAATACATGCTTCTGGTTTGAAATTTTTCACCGGTTATTTTCTCTTATTTTAGGTTTTCTTCTGATGTTCAGTTTATTTTAAACCTAAAAAATTATAGGTGAATTCTTACTAATGTGGCTTTTAATTAAATTTATTTCTTTAAAAATCTCTCTGGGTTAAATGTGACACGCTTTTTCATCGTTTAAAGTAAAACAACAGTACATACGTAGAAATCAGGAAAAACCGGCAAAATATTTGGTGGGGTCCAAATTTTTGTACTGGAGTTATGCTTCCAGGTAGTATGTCGATGTCCTTTTCATTCTGAGTACTGCATTGGCAGTCTACACAGACAGACTAGGCAGACTAGGTCATGACCTAGTCCTAATGAAAGATAACCCATAGATTATATTATTATTTATAATTTATATAAATATATATATATATATATATATATATATATATTTATATAAATTATAAATAAAAAATAAATTAATAAATAAATAAATTATTTATTATTATATATATATATATATTATTATTATTTTATTATTATTATTATAGACCAACGAAAATGAAGTTATATGTGTGTGTTAATGAAATTAGCAATGAAAAAGAAGGGGCCCAGAGTCGTTCCTTGTAGAACTTTAAAGAGATAGTAGAAGTTAAGACTACCTTCGTTATTTGCCTAGCCTTTTCGCAAGTATCTTGTCGTCTTGGTCGACTTCCAGTTTACCAGTAAATATTTGACGTTTACTTATTTAATCAAATGTGCAATACATATAACACATGAACATAGTGTTTTTCATAAATTAATCAGACTCTAAGAAAGTGCTACGGACTTGAGTTAAAGTGCAAATAGACACTATTCTTTGTTTTTAAAATAATCTATCACGTAACGTATTAAGTTAGAATGAAATTGCTTGTTAGTCTTTTAAGGCTAGATCGTAATTAATTATTAAGAATGTTGTTCTTTCTATTATAGAATAAAAAAATAAAAAAATCAAATAAAAACGTCACCCCACTCTTGGTAATTCATCTATATCGTAGATGCGTTTATAAACATCACCACAAAATTATTAGACTATTTGCCAGACCAGGCTTCTGACTGCTCGTAACGACTTTCAAAGATCAACAATTCTTTACAAAACCCAAACAACATTAAACTATTACAGTATTCAGACCTCGACATAGTTCAGATATCGCAAGAAAGAAAAAAGAATAATAAATGTTGGCAGGACTATCTAACCGCCAACAGATGATATATCGCCGCGACTCACGGAATCGGAAGGTCAAGTATGGTTGAGGAAAGAGTGGCCCCTGATCTTTGTGACAATGGAAGTGGCCCTTTCGCTGTGCCCTGCAGGGTTCATAATGATCTCATTTATAAAGTTTCCACCGAAGAATACATACGGAAAGCAGGAAAAAAGGTATTGAGTATAGACTTTCAGATCTGTGACTTGTGAACAGAAGCCTTCAGGTGAGATAGTGGTCAAACGCGTGCCAATCAATAATATTTTTTTTTTTAATAAGGCATCAAATAGCGTTAAGAATACTACATTTTATTTGTCAGCTTCCCTATTAAAATGTTGAGGCCTGTTATGTTACCTTGTATAAGACAATAATATTTTCTTTAGCCTAACTTAAACAGGCCTACCTACTGACCTTGCAAAGCCGCTTCCAAAAAGTTTACCTCGTCGCCACGTTACTCGGCAATCAGACGAGCTTTCGTGGAAACAATGTTGAACTCCTTCAATGCCAGACGATGGTAACAGCGTAGTTAAGTGCCGATACTTTACAATACAATACTAGGAAATGGAAGGTCGGTTTCTTCCACTAACTGTGTTTTTGATACAATAATAATCGTGGAAATGACACATTTCTGTCTTGAAACGTGAGTCGCATTGATTTTGCAATTAAGTCGACCTTTTAAATTTTAAAACCTTTTAAATTTAATACTAGCCTGTTACTGCCCCACTACAGAGCAAAGGCTACTCATACAGAGAAGGCTTAGCATTGATTGCTCAAGGCGGATTGGTGATTTCAAACTTATATTAACTATAAGTCCAGGTTTCCTCGCGATGTTTTCCTTCACCGATGTCAATGATGTCTAAGATAAAGTACAAATGAATTGAAAAAGTCAAATTGGTACTTGCCCGGATTTGAACCACAACTAGGGAATGCAATCTTGTGTCGCCGAGATCCCGATCTCGCGAGATCCCGGCCATATTTTACGAGATTGTATCTCGTCAAATTTCGTACGAGATCTCGCGAGATAACGAGATCGACAAATGCAGCGTGACGACGTGAATTTCATAGCGCGGCTGCGCGCGAACTGAATCCTGGCCGTTGCCTAAATATAGATAATTATTGTTTTGTTACCAATATTGTAAGAATTTGAACTGATTAGCTACAGTAGGTATAATAATTAAAGACATGAACAAATGTTATTAGAGTTAGAGACAAAATAATAAGTACTCTGTTGATTTTTAAAATAAAACTTACATTATTTTTATAACTAAGCAACGCAGTTTCTATTTAATTACATATCATGTCAATTACTAGTTCTTAAAACAAGCATTTGCATATGTTCTTCCAATCTCGCGAGATCCCGTAATTTGCGAGATCTCGCGAGACTGGGTTTTGAGTCTCGCGAGATCTCGCTAGGCGGAAACCTCGTACGAGATTGCATTCCCTAACCACAACCGAGAGGTGGGCGCCTTAACATCTGGGCCATCACAACATTGAAGATATTATTTGATTGTCATATTTTATTGAGTGAAGGTTTTTCTTTATTAAATTGTGTTTCATTTCCGGGCACGTGCCGTTGTGACTTTTTCAATTCATATGAATTTTTTATTTTTATTTTCACATAAAGCTTGATATACATCGAATTGTGTATGGAACCTTTTTTCGGAAAAACAATCCCTATGTTAGGAGACACCGATCTTCCATATCTTAGATGTAGTGTTACAATAACTGACTGGCCTGTTGGTCTAGTAGTTGGTGCCACTGACTGCTATGCCGGGAGGTCGTGGGTTCGATTCCCACCCAAGACAAATGTTTGTGTGATGAGCACGATCATTTGTTCTGTGTCTGGGTGTAAATTATCTATAATATGTATGGTTTTAGAAATATACTTATAAGGATGTTCATCAGCTGTTTATTATGTGCCTACACAATCTCTGCTTAGCCTGGGACTAAATGGCATTGTGTGAAAGTTGTGAAATATTTATTGATTTAATTAAATAACTTTTAATCATCACATCATCATCATTTCAGCCATAGGAAGTCCACTGCTGGACATAGACCTCCCCTATAGATCTCCAATAAGACCAGTTGGAAGCGGCTCGCATCCAGCGAGTTCCCGCGGCCTTAATGAGGTCATCTGTCCACCTTGTGGGGTCCACCCACAAGGTGGACAGACGACCTATGCTGATGTCCTGCGCTTGCCAATACTTACTTACTTTTAATCCTACCATCAATATTCTAACATCTCAAGATGTCATCACATCTTGTGCTTTAGTATGGTGAGGTTTGTGTAAGTGTAGTGTTATTTGATGTGATGTGGTGTGTGGTGGTGTGGTGTGATGTAGCGTGGTGTAGTGGGGTATATTATGCACTTTCAAAGGGTATTTTTAACCTCAGACCCAAAAAGAGGGGTGTTATAAGTTTGACCGCTATGTGTGTGTCTGTCTGTCTGTCAGTGTCACCGTAGCGCTTAAACGGGCGAACCGATTGAAATGCGATTTCTGAGATACGATTCATCAAAATCGGTTCAGCCGTTTTAATGTTATCAGCTCTTCTGTGTTAATAAAATAATAGTAGATTATGTCGTGATTGGATTCGTTTTAGCGTTGAGGGTTTTTTTTAATTATTCATTTAATTTTTATTATTTATTGACTATCCACATTTTTTTATTCTATTTCATTACTTAACCTTACCTTGAAAGAAGAGTAAAATAATTATAGGGTACCAAAAAACTCATGCGCATCGCTGTCAACGGGAAACGTGCCGCATAGCCACGTCGAATGGCAATGCTGATTCTCTGACCCCTAAATAAAGGCCAGCCTTCTGGTCAGCGATGCGGATGAGTTTTTTGATGGCCTATAATTATTTTACTTTTTTTTTTCAAAGTACAAACATCATCTCTCATTATACACTTTTATTGCCAATAGTCAACTCCTTCCTAGGCATACCTTTACACAATCCATCTACCGTTTAAATTTTTCTAAAAACCATCTTTCGCAGTAATAGAGCCCAACAGATGATTTGAGAAAACACCCACTAAATAAATTCTAAAGACTACTTCATTTCGCCCGAAGCCGTGTTTACTGACGGAAATCTATACAAACGTAAACAAATACGTTTTCATTAGGATGTTCTCAGTTTTCCCGTCAGCCCGCCGCTAATTGGTGGATCAGTTTCAGCCAGATACGGTGATTGGTCGACGTCGGTCTAATTAGCGAACTACCCGTCGTGTGGGGATAAAAAACTGTAACCTGAGTACGAGTTATTTTCTTTGTATTAAGTGCGCTGAGGGTTTTTTACCTGATGTTTTTTGTATATTTCTTTAATTCTCATTTGTTTGGTTTTATGAAGACTTGGTTATTCACAAAATAGAACTGACGAATAAATATGAGTGAGGAAGATTAGTTAAATGCCCACTGATCACTGAGTGAGGCGAATCAATCAATTTACGTGAAATTGTGATTTTCCATATTGTGATTTTCCAAATTGTGATTTTCCAAATTGTGACTTTCCAATTTGTGATTTTCCACATTGTGATTTAAAAAATAGTTACTATCGCAGTAATTGAGCACACAAAAAGTTAAGTTGGATGTTGAATATTAAGTGGAAGGGACACCGACTCTCAACCTGACATCGTAAGTTCATTACAATTTTTTACGTCGGATTTTTTCCTAAATATTTACTTTGTCTATGATTGATTGGTTTGCTTTATTGTAAAGACATCAATCTACCCGAATCTGTCGAATTTCTTTGATATATTTTCAACTTTATTACAAAAGTATATAGTACATATAATATTAAATCGGAAAATATTGTCAGTTTTGTCATGACCGTTGCCGTTATCTAGCCGTGCTTCGTGTTATAAAAAATCTGTAGTTTTCTTAAGTTTTTGAAAAAATGGTTCGATAAGAATTAAGCTCTTTGCGTTATCTAGCGCCTTAAAATTTGCTTGCACCAGAAATCTAGCTAACCCTTGTCTTTTTCAAAAATTTCTATTGCAGCACAATTTTCAGACGCATCTTTCTTACTTGATTAATTGTAATAATTTAATAATAATTTATTTCTTAAAACATTTTGTAGTACATTTTTACTTAAGTTCTAGTACCTAGAGTGATATTGACACTAAACTACACATTAATGAATGTCATTCTGTTTTCCTTGCTAGGCTAAAAAATAGCCTGTGTTAAGGAAGCACAGTTGCCATTCCCCAAAGGAATTAGATTAAGTTCTAAGCACATTAAGACATATACATAATTGTATGATGTATACTGATTGGTATATTGATATTGATTGCTTAATTGTTTATTGATTGACTGTCGATATTCATCCAACCAACCACAACAGCTTTAAACTTTACTATTAGCTAGACTACGGGACTAAAACTGCTTATCATAATACGTTATAGTAAGGTAGTACTAAAAACTAGGTCAAGTGGATAATAAACTTTATTACAACGTAACAATCAGCTGACTGCGTGGGCGTCCACCAAAATAAAGCCAGGACGTAGGCGGGGCTGTTTCAAGGTTGGTCTGCTTGCAAATATAGGTAGATTTACTAATTGTGTATAATAGGACGATATCTTCAAACCTGCCAGACTTAGAACCAGGAATTCCTGTTCTTATTTTATCTTTTTTACAATAATTCTTGATTGCGGTAAAATGAAACTGGACTGGACATATCTGACGCATGTCTGACAAACAGTGGGCCAAACCCACGACTCACTCAATGGGTTCCCTCATATGGCAAACGACATTGCGGTAGGCCCAGGTGAAGATGGCGGGATGAGCTGGACTCCTTCGATAAGGACTGGTCCCAAAAAACCATTGACAGAGAAAAGTGGAAAGAAAGCAGGGAGGCATTTGGCCTGCAGTGGGGAAATATGGGCTCGTGATGACCACTACGTCCCCTGATAGTAAGTGATGATAATGATCGACGATGAAGTACGCTTGCCTAGAGGTAACCTATTCATCATTAACTTAAAGAACCCTAGGTTATAAGAATCGAGAAACAAAGAATACGGTGGATAAATAATTTGTGTTGTTTGCCTGAGTACTAATGAAATATGTTTTCTTTCTATCTTAATAGTATCGACAAGTATTTGAAAGAAAATCTATACGATTTCATCGCGTCGGGCTGTTCTATCCAACGGTATAGCTTATTGTTTATTTGAAAATTAACAAACTTGCAACAAATTCTAGTTTCGACTTGAAGATCTACATGAGTCTTTGAACAAACCCAAAAATAAAACAAGTTAGTAGATAATGACTAGACGGGCATGAGCCCCACTTAACCATGAGGTTAAGTTATAAACAGCATCACGGGTTGGTCTTGGACGTTAAGCAACGCTTGCCGAGATATGGTCGTTATGGGTGACCATTATTTACGAGCACACATGTCATCTAGCCATTGGCTGTTGTGATTTTGGCAATATCACTTTTTATTTCGTCATACTCGGCTTGGATATTTACTGGCTTATAATGGGCATCTAGTCTATTATTCATATTTGCTGTCATTATTGGTATAAGAAAGGTTATTCTCAACCTCTATTTGTTAACATTATATGCTTCGTCACCCAACTAAAGTTGTACGTCCCATATTGAGGACGTCCTTCAAGAAGGTCGTACACATAGACTGCAAGCTGCGCGCATGTGCAGTGTTCATTTACGAAAGAATATAGAGGAAGAAACGAAGGTATGTCAAGATTGGAGCACGTTGTATGTCGTTAGTTCTACGTGTCGTGGAGGAATTCCTCCAGAAATGGTGTGTAGAACATTTTGTGATCTGCAGAATAGGTCGGCTGTATGTACAGACGTCAGCACATCAAGCTACCCCAAATTGTTAAATTTTCCTAATAGAACATGAACCTTATTTTGTTTGAAATAAAATTAAAAAAACTTTCAAGGAAATTTGACACCTTTCATCCATACTTTTATTTAACATTCTGATTGTTTTTGCAAAATTTATCTCACAATTTATAAAAACAGGAATGAAATCGAACAACACTAGGTACATATTATTGTGTTGTTCGATTGAACTTCTGTTAACTGTTATTTAATGAACTGTTATTTTTATCGATATTGTATTACCTACTTTTTATTGTTTGTAAACTGAAAGTAGGTAATCCGCTGTATATAATATTGATTAACATAACTATGTACGTTTGCAGTTACAGTAACTGAAAAAACCCGGTTTCAATACAGTAAATCTGATTAATTTGGAATTCACCGCCTATGCCCATTGAATTTAATACCTACATTTTCAAATTTCATATCAAGTGATTTTTTTTTTACTGGCCTGTTGGTCTAGTAGTTAATGATCCTGACTGCTATGCCGGAGGTCATGGGTTCGAGTCCCACCCAGGACAAATGTTTGTGTGATGAGCACGATCATTTGTTCTGTGTCTGGGTGTAATTTATGTATAATATGTATCTATTTAGAAATATATAAGTATGTTTATCAGCTGTTTAGTACCCATAACACAAGCTCTCAAGCTTAACTTGGGACTAAATGGCGTTGTGTGAAAAGTTTTGAAATATTTATTTATTCATTTTTTTATTTTTTTTATTTATTTATTAAAAGACTTTCTTATCACAGTAGAAAGTTTTCATGTAAACAAGCCTTTTAAAAACAGATTGTCCCTCATTTTCTCTAACAAATCCTCCTCCATGCTGGCCACAACTCCTGCCTTCACTGATAAACAAAAAAAAATAAACATAACTCAAGCCAACAACGGCTACAAGGCAGTAATAGCGGTTCATTGCAAATATTTGTACGGGAGCAGAGTCGTTAAACAAATGTCATGGCAAGCGGTAATGAGCCGACGTAGGGACAAAATAATGACTATTATGGTATTTTCGTGCAATGTTGCAAGGCCAACTCCTGACTTAGCATAGAATTATGGATGATTTTAAGTGAAAGCTATGGAGCGTGTAATGAGATGTAGATGACGGTAATTGAGAAGAAATGGGATCGGGGGCTAATCTTTGTTGTATTCACGACAAAATTTAGCCCCCTCATCCCATTTTTGGAGGGTTGAACAGTAATGGGTATGTTTTGACCTCCCAAAAAACTTAGAAACATCCTTCTAAGTTTTTACCGATAATCTAAGCACGCGTACCTAAACTATTTGGCATTGGTCATTGGTCCTAGCTAATATGAATATATTCTTTCTTCTCAAAAACATTCTTCAATCTACTTTTCTAGGAAGCTTGACTGCATGTACAGAAGCCAGCACATCAAGTTACCCCAATGAGTCAAATTTTCCCAATTGAATATGAACCTTATTTGGTTTGTCATAAAGTTGAAAAACGATCAAAGAAATTTGACACATTGGAGTAACTTGATGTGCTGGCGCCTGTACAAGCCAAATTCCAATTTGCTTTATAAGACAGATTCCAATTTAATGTTGCCTACCAAGTGTTTCATGGGACGTAAACATGGATGTTCTATATGTATACCTCCGCCTAAACCTTCGGGTAAAAGAGTCGTGATTATATGATTATGTTACGTTACAATTTTATACCACTAATCGGTAAAAGAGTATGCTTAGATGGTTTGGTCACGTTGGTAGGACGAATGAGAGGCGTTACCACTTACATCTGTCAGTGGAAACTCCGGGAGAGGACGCCCTAGAAGTACATACATGGACCTTATTGGTGAGGTTCTTCAGAAAGGTCAGGTGCGTAGTACACGCAACCAGCGTGTATATAAGACAACATGTATGTATGTAAACGAAGCAAAAGAAGTATGTTAGAATCGTAGCAGATAGCGCTCTGTAGTTCCAGCCTAGTGCCTACCTCCTTGGGAAAAAGGCTATGTATTATATGAAAATCGGTAAAAACTTCATACTCGAAAGACAATATTGAACATTGGTAACCAAGTGAACCCTAGAGAAGGCATAAGAAGCAGAGGAAGACAACCAAAACGATGGGAAGCCGATTTAAAAAAAATAGCAGGTTCAGAATAGTTACGTACAGCAAGGGATAGGCAAAAGTAGAAAGCCTTAGAGGAGGCCTTTGTCGAAAGACAAGCTATTACGATTAAGTGGGGTGAACCGAATGCCGAGGACTGAATTTAGATTTAGATAGTTAGGAACAAACAAGGAAGAAAGAAAATCTTGGTTATAGTACCCCTTTTGTTACTTTATTTTTATTTTTGTAAAACAACATGTTTTATGTGTGTTACCATTAGCAGCAATAAAGGCTTATATTATTATTATAACCAAGTGAAAATAAGGCAGCTGACGTGGCTGATAGTCTGACAACAGCATAGCAGACAGGTCCTTGAATGGTGACCGTGAACTGAGCGACGTAGCGTGGGACGCACCCCAGACAAATCGACGTACGAAGTAGGTAGCTAAAGTACAATGAATACGGAAGGGAACGAATCCGGAATAGTAAAAAAATTAAATATTCCACAACGTTCACAAAACGCCATCTAGTCCCAAATTAAGCAGAGCTTGTACTACGAGTACTTGATAACTGATAAACATACTTTATGTATTTCTAAACATATACATATAAATATAAGTCCTTCTGTTTAACTGAAGCTCTGTGCCTTCATGACTTTGAAAATCAATCTTGAAATATATTTTAAACAATCAACCGAAGTGCTGTTCGTTCGCTTCACGCAGGTGTAGCAATAAAGTTAATCAATCAAAAATATTACCCGCGATGATTGATTGGCAATCAATCAAGAATCAATTTTAGTTTAGACATTGTTATTACTTATTCATTTACTTATACCTCATCGAGCAGTTGTCTTTTCTAAATTTTGATTCCCTTAAAAGGTGGTTTCAGTTATATTCAATGTTTCATTTGTTTTTTGGCATTCTGTTCTAGCACCAACATCATCATCTGCCTAGCCTTTTTCCAACCATGTTGGCAAAAGCACTTTTATTTTCGGTTTTAACACTGTTCAATTTTATGTATTGTAATAGCCGAACTTTGAGGAGCTTGTGGCTAAATTATAACAGCCGCATGGGTCGATCGAAGGTTAAGCTACGCTTGACGAGGTCGGTCCGTGGATGGGTGACCATTTATTACATACCAAGACTCCTCCGTGCCTCGGAAAGCACGTTAAGCCGTTGGTCCCGGCTGTCATTTGTAGATCTTTGACAGTCGTTACTTGTAGTCAGAAGCCCGAAAGTCTGACAACCAGTTTAACCAAGGGGTATCATGTTACCCAGTTACTGGGTTGTGGAGGTCAGACAGGCAGTCGCTCCATGTAAAACACTGGTATTCAGCTGCATCCGGTTAAACTGGAAGCCGACCCCAACATAGTTGGGAAAAGGCTAGGCAGATGATGAATAGCCGAACTTTGAATATAGCCCACTCTTGGGCGTCGTGATCGAAACTTGTAAGATTTGCGATAATATTCGTAATTTTGCACAAACTTTTACATTTTTTTGAATAGTGGGTAACTCGTCGCCAGTGGTCTGTCAGCTATGTAATAAAACCACCGTTGCGATTGGATGCTAGTTTATTACTGACGAGTGACACAGTGTATTCGTTATGGTGCAGGCACGCACACATACACATCAAGTCCACTTCCAGTCAAACCAGATACAATTGAATACCTACTCGAGTATTTTACATGGAGCAACTATTTATTTGACCTCCACAACCCAGTGACTAAATTACACGCCTTGGTTAAACTGGTTGTACAGACGCCAGCACATCAAGTTACTCCAATGTGTCAAATTTTCCCAATAGAATATGAACCTTATTCTGTGTGACGTAAACTTGAAAAACGATCATAGAAATTTGACACATTGGGGTAACTTGACGTGCTGGCGTCTGTACTTGTACTGACAGGCAACAGCTTATCCGAGGGTCGATATGGTCTTTATATGTATTGACTGGTCACCTAACCTAGGACCGATCTCACCTGACATAGATTAACGTATACAAAGCATTATTAAACCTATTTTAAAACAGCAAGAATAGAGTTTCTTGCCCAGTCTTCTCCATACGAAACTACCTTTTGGAAGGGGCAACCATGCCCGATTTTTGACGCCGCAACCGCAACGTTTGACGTTCAAAAGTGCCTGTTGAATTTTGAATTTGATGTTATGTTATCTCAACTTACAATGAAACTACGGCTTTAAGGCAGCACCATCTCCAACTACTACAATAAACACTACATTAACTTAAGAACCTGGAAAATCCTAAGCAAGTATTGCGTGCCTCTATCCCGGCATACTGCCAGTATTTCGATCACGTACCGGACTAGCAACCCGCGAACGGAGTCTTAGTTCACTGAGCCTCTTAATGCAAACGGAATTTCGCTAAAAATCTACCGGAGAGTAACAGAAAAATACTTCGATTTTGTTGTGGAATATCGAGGTTGAAGGATACCTACGGAAAGTATTGCGATTTGTACTATATCTATATCTTGCAGGTACGATGTATTCAGCAGTGCTTTTCTGTAAAATTCACCCCATTTAATGTAGGTGAAGTGAAGACTAGGCTTTTATTCTGTACGAATGCTAGGCACTGACACTTTACGATTTACTAAAAATTTTCACAGAGTGACATTTACTGAATCGCCGGCAGTACATAATTCTGAACGCCCATGTGTTGAAATTCATTCGACGTCTTTTTCTGAAGATTCGCATTTCTTTTTTTTTTAATAAAAACATATTTATTGTCTAACGAATGGTTAGGTTAGGTTAGATTTTTACAAAAATACATTTTTCATTGCAAATTTACTTGCATTAGCAGATAGATATCATGGTTTTAGATACTGGTCACACTTACTATCTATTACTTACATGAATGACTAATTGGTAGATCTTGAAGCAGAACTTGATTGAAAGAAACTAACAAAGTTATCGGATTGTCAGCTGTTTATCACTTGTCGGTTTTATTGAACAAGCCCCTGGTGGCCCACCGGCCCACCGGCCCACCGGCC
Source organism: Euplexia lucipara (assembly GCA_921972225.1). Taxonomy (NCBI): domain Eukaryota; kingdom Metazoa; phylum Arthropoda; class Insecta; order Lepidoptera; family Noctuidae; genus Euplexia; species Euplexia lucipara. The sequence continues at coordinate 5,734,227 of OV179145.1, read as the reverse complement.
CACCGGCCCACCGGTCCACCGGCTCACCGGCCCACCGGTCCACCGGCCCTCGGGCCACAGTAAATAGTCATGGCCATGAATACGCTCTATATCCGTTATATCCCAGACTTCCCAGGTACTTTGCTATCTCGTAGATGAAAAATGCCTTTATCTTTATCCATAACTAAACTAAGCAAGGTTCGCTGCAGAAATAAGTATAAGGTAGCTTTGCCGTAAGACGTGCCCAAACTATATCTTTTATCTTTAAATATAATCAAGAACTTACCATCTCACTCCTAAAATGCCATTATATAACAGTTTGTATCTGCATGACATGTGAAGAATAGTAGTAATTTAACTTGCATTTGTGTTTTATACTTTAATGATTTGTTTTTAAAACATAGGTATTAGAGTGTTGTTTTTGGTGAATGTGTTAAAAACCTTATATAAACTTACAGAAGCTACTGAACTTTTGAAGCCATATTTATCCTACTAATATTATAAACGCGAAAGTTTGTGAGGATGTTTGTTACTCTTTCACGTAAAAACTGCTGAATGGATTTTAATAAAATTTGGTATTGAGTTAGCGGAGACCCTGGATTAACACATAGGCTACTTTTTATCGCTGTATTCCCACGGAAACGGGACCTACGCGGGTGGTCTGCTAGTCTGCAAATAAATCATTGACTTAGACTTTGACTATAAGTCGTGAGAAAACTTCATCGTGATCTACCTAACCCCAGTCTAACTATGTCGAGGTTCGCTTCCAGTCTAACCAACCAGATGCAAATGTATTCGTGTATTTTACATGGAACGAATGTCTGACCTCTACAACCCAGTTACTGGGCTTAACCTTTTGATAAGACTGATTGATTGGAGTTTGGACTGCTCGGTACTGCAGGCGAAGATCATGATGAAACCTAGACCTCTCTGCAATGGCTAATCTTCTTAGCGTGTCGATGGCAAACAAAGACACTAAATTCTAAATTGTATGTTTAGCCCAGAATTCGGCTACCGCAACACCACCCACCGACGCAACCATAAGATCCTCACGTATGCAGGTGACAGGGCCTGCGGCGCAAGACAAAAGGTGGGCCATGGTCTGTGGAGAGGTACCGCACAGGCACTGAAGGTCGGTGCTAGCTGCGAAACCCCACTTCAGGAGATTATCCTTGCTGCGGCCGACCTGGGTGCGGAGTCTGTTCTGAGTTTCCCAAGTCAGCCATTTCAATGGCTAATGATTAAAGGCCTTGCAGTGGGACAGTAACAGGCTAGTATCGGTGCAAAACAAAACCGCTTTTCCTGTCTGTAAGTGAGACCGTTTAGTTCTATTAAAATGCGCCACGGATTTTGATGCGGTTTTTAATATAATTAAGAAGGTGTATTCTTAAAGTATTTGATTGATATATAAAAACATATATATGTATAATCTCACGCCTTTTTCCCATGAGATTAGACAGGAACTACAGAACTAACTGATATACCGTTTAATTAACCAATTTGTCTTAGACGACAGTCGTAAATGGAAAAAAAGGTGTTTCAAAGTAATTTATTTCAAGGGAATAATACTGTGAATTAATGTAATAAAACTTATTATAATCTCAGTCATGTCTCAAAGGTCTCATCAGGACAAATTTTTACCCCAGCAACCTAGCATAAGCCAGCAAACTTCAAAACAGCCTAGGAGCCATGTAGTTCACGGCTCGAAATTATAATTTGGCTCAAACATACAGTTGTACACAGCTTGCTTGCCAAACGTTTAAATGACTGCCGCAACCGTAACCCTTCCCCTTCTACAACTGATTGTAACAATTGTAAATCAGCTGATATTAATCTTAATTGATTATTCCTATCATATTTTGTTCTTAACAGAAAGACAAGAGGTCTAGATAAGACTCTTTAATTACCAAACGCTTAGCTTGACTTTCTGATAAATAAAGAGCAAAACATGATAGGAACAATCATGACTCAAGACTCTAAGGTGCCAAGGTCTGGAACCATGATTGTTCCTATCATATTTTGTTCTTAACAGAAAGACAAGAGGTCTACATAAGACTCTTTAATTACCAAACACTCGTTATTGTTATAACGCTTAGCTTGACTTTCTGATAAATAAAGAACAAAACATGATAGGAACAATCATGGTTCGAACTTCTGACCAAAGACAAGAGGGCTCGATAAGACTCTTTAATTACTAAAACAACAAAAATCGGTTAGATTAATAAAGAAATTGTACGAAAATCAGTCTGCGGCAACAAAGAACTCATGGTGCGCTCACGAACAAGGTCGAAACATTCAGGACAATTATGGCAAAATGACAGCGCTCGTACGAACGCCTGGCCGTGGGATAACCGCGCATTGTGACAACGATTTGTTTCCATGCAACACCAACCACCCCACACCCAATAAAGTCCTTGGCTTGACCGTGAAAAAAAATAAATATATATCCAACGACACACGGAGTGAACGCTCCGGTTCATCTCGCAACAATACCACTTCCGCAAAATTAAACTTTGTAGCAAATTCGCAGGATCCCAAACGCATTGTTTTCTACGCCAGTGCTACGCCGCTACGGGAACGTGTAGCAGCGTAGCGACTAATTACAATTTTTCGGCAGTTACCGCGGTTCAACTCGAATGGGATGTCGATACGATCTCGTCGGTAATTAGTTAATATTATATAACTTTCATCTCGATATCACTAGAGGTCAGTGGAAAATTCGAAAAAAAAATCCGAAACGTATCCTTTTTTAAAAAAAGAACCTTACCTGATATAGATGTCTCGTTCCCACGGATTGAAGGTCGGAGTGTCAGTGTTTGTAGTGTAAGGGTACTGGTGCACTCGCGGGCGCGTGCGGCTGCTGCGAGCGCTGGCAACTCACTGACTGGGCCCGGCCGGGAGCCCCACCGCCCGCACCCCGCGCCGCACCCCCGCGCCCTAGCGGATAAACAACGTGCATTGTGGGCCCGATCTGTGGGCCTACCCTGCTTCACACACACATGCACACCTCTCGCGAGATACACTCCAAGTGGCCTCTCCATTGCGCGGGCTCCAAACGATACTCTTCTATCCTATCGTCACAAAAAGGCAATGTATAAGACATGCGGAACTAAGCGATGGTATCAATCTGAAGCATAATGGTTATCAAATAAATTTTCCGCCCAGATAGTAAGTCTAGCGTTATAGATTTTGGATTTAAGTTCCATGATTGCACAGATCGGGGACAATGATAGGTACATGTACGTTATTGGGGCTTAGGTGGTCGGTATTGGGGACACCTCAGGGTTTATAGTTTCTGGAATGGACAATAGGTACCGACGTCCTAACAGTATTGGTAATCAATTAAATTGCATGATAGTGCAGAACGTAGTGTTTGTACTATAGGTTTGTATAAAGAGGGTGTGTCTCAGTATGGAGATACGCATTTGTTTACTATAAGGCTGGTACACTTGTATGAGCGGGAGCGAGCGGGAAATTCACAATCGCTTGTGGCTAGAGGATGCTGCATACCTGCTTACCAGTACGTAAGTCCCTTTGTACGTATTAACCTCTGCTCTGTCGTCTGGTTTGTAGGGAGGAAAATAGTTGATACTACAAATATTCGCTGTTTTTTTCTAATGGGCCATTTGACATAATTGTACTTTTTATTCCCTCATCTAGATTACAAGAAAATGATTCGACACATATTTTTTTTCTTTTTTCACGTAGGTAATCAAAAAATAACGGCGATACATCGAGTCAAAATGTCGCATGACCTCACTAGCCAGTACAGTTTATACTAGATAATGACGTTACAAGCCCCCTCTCTTCAACTTTAATGCGCTTAATCGATGCAGTTTTCCATCAATTTGAAAAAGAATAAAATATGTGTCTAACATTTTCTTGTAATCGAGTTTTTTTTTTTAATAAATATTCTACAACTTTCACACTACGCCATCTAGTCCTATGCTAAGCAGAGCTTGTGTTATGGGTACCAAACAGCTAATAAACATACTTTTATATTTCTAAATACATACTTATCATAGATAAATCACACCCAGACACAGAACAAATGATCATGCTCATTACACAAACATGTGTCCTGGGTGGGAATCGAACACACGACCTCTGGCGTAGCAGTCAGGGGCACTAACTACTAGACCAAAAGGCCAGTCAGAGGATGAGGGTCAAATAGCCCATTCTAATTAATTTTGTAATGGGATCCAAAACAGTTGAATCTTCTTTCCTTGACTACACTACTAGAAACTCGGATGCCTGAGGGAAATTTCTCGGTGGCATGTAAAGCCCTGTGAAGGCCAAAAAGCAATATAAAAACTCTGAGTTAGTCACTAACCGCACAAAAGAACACGATTAACTTGACGATTTCTTTAGCAGTCTCCACTGTTGATTCTGTCTTTTGAGAGTTGCAATAGTTTTAAGATATTGTACTGGGATTGTCCCAAAGAATATATTTATTTATTCAATACTTCAAGACAAAAATGTACAGACCCCAGCACATCAAGTAACCCCAATGTGTCAAATTTTCCCAATTGAATATGAACCTTATTCTATTTGATATAAAGTTGAAAAGCGATCAAAGAAATTTGACACATTGGGGTAACTTGATGTGCTGGCGTCTGTACAATAAAGAGTATTCTATTCTATTCTAAATTAGTATATTTATAGTGATTGTTACATGAATGGGAAAAACATAGCCAAAATTGGGCATTTTCCTTTGTTGCAGACACTTCTGCACTACATGTCTTTCGGTTTGGTGATTGTTTGTTTCCTTTTTGCGTCCACGTGACCGACCGCAATGAAATTCTCCAAACTATTAAGCTACTATTATACACAAGTGAACAAATCAGTTTATGAATTGACCTATTTCCAACCATTCTTTTATTAAAACCTTTCCAATATAACCAAGGACATCTTATTTTGAAAACATGGCTGCGCATAAATTAGTTAAATATATAAAGGTAGCCTTATCTGTGCCCATATTTATTCGGGCATTACGGGAAAGGTAAAAAAAGACAAGCGACAGGAGATGGGAGATCACGGTAGGCCCCGAGCTGCGGTGGTTTGTACACGATTATGCGCCACTGCTTTTACACAATGGGGAATTGGTTTTGTATACAATGGGGGATAATGGCCTTTTATTAACATGTTGATGATATCTTGATCATTGAGACAGCTGTGTCTTATGATTTTGGTTTTTATCGGATATCTATGGTTTTTATGATCTTTGGCTTTGTTCTTACATGAGTAAGAAGTTGGCTGTAATACCTTCTCAGTGCTAATATTTTTTCATTAGGTCGTTCTTATTGTTTAAGTTCGTTTTATGCCCGGTTATATTGTAGACTAGCAGACGTCCCGCGGTTATACCCGCTTCCCATGGGAATACAGGAATAAATAGGGGTGTCAGCTAACTCCATACCAAATTTTATTAAAATTCATTCAGTAGTTTTGAAAGAAAGAGTAAGAAACATCCATCCATCATCTATCTATCACAAACGTACGCGTATAATATTAACAGGATATTTTAAGTTTTATAACGTATGCCTATACTATATAAACAAATAAATATTCCACAACTTTTCACACAACGCTATTTAGTCCCAAGCTAAGCTTGAGAGCTTGTGTTATGTGTACTAAACAGCTGATAAACATACTTATATATTTCTAAATACATACATATTATAGATAAATTACACCCAGACACAGAACAAATGATTGTGCTCATCACACAAACATTTGCCCTGGGTGGGAATCGAACCCACGACCTCCGGCATAGCAGTCAGGGTCACTAACTACTAGACCAACAGGCCAGTCAAATATGTTGACCTTTTATTGCTTCACATCTATAATTGTTTATTTAGTCTAGAGTAACCTGGTGTTTTTCCAGACCTTTTAAGACCAGACCAGAACCAGACTTTTTAAACCGTCCATGAGCCTCTGACTTGGTTTCACAAGTCATCGACTGCAGTGTCACATACCTACATAATCTAATATCATAATTCGTAATCGCAACACACTACTGCTATACCTATAAGCAGTTTGAGTACTTAATGGGACCAACTCAAATGTTCTTTCTTTAGTGTTGTTCGTCAGCACGCGGGGCTTGAGGAGTTCCGAGTTGAGCTCACGAATACTGACAAATCCTTGCGTCCCCTCATATCTGTGTGGTTCTTTCCACAAAAAACCATTAAAGACACATACTGCATGGTTCTTACATAATCTGACCAAGTCAATGTGTGGACTTTCAAAGAGACTAACCTCTGAGTTTCTTTCGATGTTTATTTTGAGAGTAGTCAGATAGTGAAAACTTAAAACCTTTGAGCTAAACAATGACGTGTAAAAGTGTTTGTATGAACCTACTTATAGAACCATACATCAATTTCCCATTCACACCGCAATACTAAATAATGCCTTGATCATAATCACAGGCAGGACCATGAATTAGACACAAAGGGTAATATGAAGCTCAATTATGTTTCAATTTGGTGGTCAGGTAACGAGACACATGCATAATTTGCTGTCGTTCGGGGCATATCACAACTAGGTTACTAACGAGATGAGACTACTACTGCACGCGTTACCGTAGAACGGGTTACAAGACTGTGAGAGATTGTAAAAACAGTACAGTGTGCATCGGAATTGCACGATTTAATTCCACCAAGCACATTTCATCATCGAACCACTAGACGTAAGGCACGGCGCCACCGATACATGGAAGATATCCCAATAATACGTACTAAATGCTTTGGGAACACATTCATTGCGCTAAAGAGTGGAATTCCCTGCCGGAGTTGGTGTTTCCTGATAGCTGCAACCTGTTTAAGTCAAGAGATGAACAGGTTGCTTTTAGGCAAGCGTGCTTCATCGTCGGCCACATCATCGCTTACCATCAAATGAGATAGTGCTCAAACGTGTGCTTATCAATATTAAATAAATTAAAAAAAAAAACATTTCTACCTGTTATGGAAAAAATAAGGCTCGATATTGTAGACTAGGTTAGGTTAGGTTAGGTTTAACAGGCAGGTGTCCGCAACTCCACGACCAAGCGCGTATTTTGCGTACGGGTGAGAATATGCCCTATACCATCCATCCTAGCTCCTCAAGGAAGGCCAGCAGCGGTTTAACGCTACTGGCGATCTCTCGCATGGTACCTGGGTTTCCGAAGAACTTAGCCCTAGCGGCAACCACCGGGCAGTTGAGAAGCACGTGCGATGCGGTCTCGTCCACCTCGACACAAGCTCTGCACAGTGGGCTGTCTGTAACTCCTAATGCAAAGAGGTGTTTGTTAAATGGCCCGTGGCCTGTGAGTTTTCGCAGCTGTTGCTTAGTCAGCCGGAGAACCTGTCTCGTGAAGCGGCTATCAATTGAGGGAAGTGCTTCCCTGGATATTGTAGACTATTGTCACGAAACAATTTCAAAATTGACATGACCCTAATTCAAAAGTACCGTTTCTTCATTTTTGTATGCTGAGTTCAAATATTTTTTTTTATTTTTTTTTTTTATTGCTTTATTCGACCAGTTCAAATGTGTCGATGACAATACAGCTTGACGCTATTTAATGCGACAAATTCTACAATTTGACTTCGAAAACTACACATAATTAAACACAATACCAACACAAAGTAATCATAAGATATAGTCGAGACAACTGCCTCGCCCCGGCAGTACATCCAGCACTTACTAACAGAAATGTTAGCACAATTTGCCAGCTGATAAATATATAATTCTTAGAACTAGTGGCAGGGACACGGTGTTGCCGTGTTCGTATGTGGTGGAACTTTTTGCTTTGTTGATAGTTTTGGGAAAACAGAAAAAGTTATTAAGGAGATAGTGGCAGAATCAGTTTGATTTATCTATGTACGTAGGGATAGCAACGGCTTCTATTTAGATTAAGTATACGGATAATTGTTAACATTGTGATAATAAAGAAATGTTTTGAAATTCGAATGGTCGTTGTAAATAAGATAATCATATCATCGTTTCGAAGAAACGAAAACAAAAATGTCTTACAAGGTTACCAAATTTAAAAATAATAGGTATCGGATTTAGATTTTATCTATTCCTTATTAAATCTACTTTTTCATTATTTGCAAAACTTAATTCCGCACTCTATTTCATTTAAAACCTCACCACCGAAAAGACATTATACTGAAATTTCGTTGCTCGTGTCGTGTGCCGCATAAAAAGAAAGCGGTCAGCGGTTTTCATGGAATGTATTTTTCAGTGGAGCACTACAATACTGGCTTCAAGTTTACTTTCCCTGAAGTGGTAACTAAAGAATGATTATAAGTTAATTTTCATTTTAGTTTCAAGAACCATTTTATTGGATCGATAAAGTCAACTATTGCTGTCTAGTTTGATAATGTTAAAGATAATTTATTTATTAATTGACAGTTTAAACATTCGCGATCATTTGTGTGCGTTTTGTTTTTCTTTTGTGTGTATTCAGTGTCACTAACCTAGTTTTTAAGTTTTACTAACGTAATAGTGTGAGTCATGTATACTCTAATAAAGAAATATTCTATTCTACTATATTCTATAAATAAGGTATATTAAGACTGTACTATGTTATATCTGGTTATTATCTGCCGAGTCTTTCCCAAACTATGTTGGTCGGCTTCCAGTAACTGAATCCAGCTAAATACTAGGTTATTCTAAATATAATGTAAATTAAAATAAAATGTAAATTGTAGTTTTCATGCTTTACAATTATTTTGACTGACTAATTAAAAGATGAGTTTACGTAAAAGAAACAAAAATGGTTTATTAAGATTGTTCTGTCATTTGTAGATCTTTGGCAGTCGTTACGAGTAGTTCTCTCTCTCTCTCTTGAAACTCAGAACCCCGAAAGTCTGAACACCAGTTTACCCAGTTGTGAAGGTAAGATAGGCTGGAGTATTCAGCTGCAATCCACATTGAAGGCCTAGCTATATTACAAACTCTATTTATATTAACGTAATCGATAAGACGACAATAAAATAATGGCGTTTAAGGAATCAGCTGTTTGTCAACTGTCAAGTGTTAACGAGTATAATTTGTAATATGGCTGAAAATAAAATACACTTAACAGTTGACAAACAGCTAATATGGACTCAGCTGTTTGTCAACTGTCAAGTTTACGCCTTTTTCTTTCTTTAATAGAATTAGAATTTGTAATATGCCTAGGCCTGCTGGATTGCAGCTGAATACCATTTTCCCTGTATATCAACTGAAAGCCGACCCTAACATATTTAGTTGAGCTAAAAGGCTAGTAAGATAAGTGAAGCAGTTATATCTTAGCTGTTATGCTAGGTTTTGAGAATAAATGGGTTCAAAAACCGAGCAGAGTTGGAAATAGGTTATGAATGACGCAAACGACTACTTCAGATATGCACACACACACTCTACCCATTTATTCTACGTCATAGCCAAAAAAGGCACACAGATACCATAGACTATGTACGTTCGTAGCACAACGTGAACGTCACGTGAACATAGCGTGAACGCCACGTGAACACGACGTGGTACGTGAAAGTTTAACGGACTGCAGTGCGCCGCAACACGACGAATTAACAAGGATAACTACAAACTTTGTGTTTATGGGGGTGAGTAGGGCAATTTGAATTGTACGTATGAAATATTGTTCATATTTTGCAGGCAGGAAGACAAGGAATATGTGTGGTATATTGTATCTGCCCAGAAAGTTGCAAAATTCATGGGATTGGAATTGAGATCCGTTATCCATAATAATAGTTTGAGGTACTCCATGAACCAGAAAAACAAAATTTTCTAAATTAGAGACGATGTTAGCACTAGTAGCCCGTTTTAGTGGAAATATCAGGGAATATTTAGTAAAGCAACAGTTAACTACCAAGATATACTGATTTCTACATCTAGTCATAGATAGAGGACCCATTAGATCCAAAAAAATTGTTCGAGGCTGTCTGATAAATCATGGACACCTTCAAATACTTTTAATTATTTACCCGTATCGGTGCAATTTAAATCACATTTCTACAATATTAATTTGTACTAAGAGCAATAAGTATTTACTTGAAATTCGACCACTAAGTGACCACAAGTGAACTGTAAACCTCATGTTTATGGATGAAATTCGACTAACTTTTATATGGTGTACAATAAAGAGTATTATTCTATTTCATTTTATTCAAAGTCATATCAATTATTTCAATAAGACCAATAAAGACACTTTTAAACGACAGACTTGCAAGTAAAATAAATAAATATTCCACAACTTTTCACATAACGCCAACTAGTCCCAAGCTAAGCTAAGAGCTTGTGTTATGGGTATCTACTAATCAGCTGATAAGCGTACTTATATATTTCTAATTACATACATATTATAGATAAATGACACCCAGACACAGAACAATTGATCGTGCTGATCACACAAACATTTGTCCTGGGTGGGAATCGAACCCACGACCTCAGGCATAGCAGTCAGGGTCACTAACTACTAGACCAACAGGTCAGTCAAAATAAATGAAGTAAAGTATTCTAGTTGATTCTGGCGGTCTATAGCTCGTCGATAATATAGAATGAATAGTTTCGAAGAGTATGACTGTATACAAACTTACAAACAAATTTACTTTAATATGAGGAGCATATATATGTTATAACCCTCTTTTTTGTTTCACCGTAGCCGGTTGAATATAGCACACATCTCCCAAGTGTTGATATTTTTTATTAAATTTCTTCATACCGTTCGCTGACTGTATCGTAGTACTCTAAATCCATATTATTAAGCAGTGGACATTTACGGGCCACCACGGTGATATTTCACAAACAAATTACTAACGAAACTACGAGAAATTCACTTTATTATGTCTAAAATAGCGGCATTTAATAACATTTCACATAAAAATCTGGGTAATAAAGTTTATAGCTGCACTATGCTACGTCGTAGCTCGTAGCGCCGTAGCGGCGTAGCATATACGTAGCACTTTACTACGACAGACGGTTCAACTGTTTTTATGAGAGTGTTACGTTTTGTCTACAAATTGTGTTTTGTGTAAATATATGGAAATAATGGTTTTGTGTTGTAAAGAGGCTTACGTTCTTTTATTTTGTATTGTTACTATAAGGTAACAATGCATGAAGTGTACTTCCTTAGGATTAATAAAAGAAAGTTTTATTGTTGTTATGAAATTGTAACAAAGGCAATATTTAATTTCCAAACTACGAGGGGGAATGTTAAAAGTGATATTTATAAATAAGAACATCCTTAAAATAAAATATTAGTGAGTAGAAATAATAAGGCACAACATTGCCATTCATCGTAGCACTGCCGCCAGACTCTTGGGCAATTTTCACGTTGTCATCGACGTGGATAAATTTGTTGATGCTTTATAGCCATACAAATAAGATAGTGATACCAACAAAAAACAAGCGGTTTGGTTTAATAATAAAACTAACACACGCTTTGTAAGACTTAATTGCGAAATTTCTTTTTTTGCTTTCCACCTGAACTATCCCTTTGTCTCTAAAATTCTTGCAGCGCAATGAAATTAATTAATAAACATCATATTTCCGAGCTGCACAAATGCGCATAACAATAGGGTATCCAATGAAATCCAGCACAAAAGGCACAGAGCGACGGTAAACACAAATAGCAATCCAATCCGCTTTTTACCCGATTCAAAAGGTTTCAGTGATGGGGTCATCACGGTTTTTTGCTGTCGGTATTGGGCAAGCAAAATGTTTTAGTAAATTCCATTTTTTTTTTTGGTATTTGTACTTTTCTTAAAAATCATGATGAAGTACACGAATTATTATTATTATTAAGCTCTGGGAGCTTAATAATTCGTGTATTTAAAAAGCATTGATGACGCAGGAGCCATAGTCCTTCCATAGTACTAGGTAACCAGTTCACCTTATCCATCCCTAACCCATAACCCAATACATTTTTTGCTTTATTCTGCAATAGTCCTGCACTAGTCGTAGGTTTTCCTTGAATGCATTTGCATAATGCAAACAGGGAAAATCTGCGATTGGTGCCTCACTTCATTAAAATCGACCAAGGGCCTCTGCGAGTAATTGGCTTCGGCCCCTCGTACGCCTTCCAAAGGTCCGGAACTCAAGGGTTCCGAGAAATAAAAACGATAATAATAATAAATTGTTTTATTAGGAACTGCATAGGAACCATTTTTGTTTGTACACACCTTAGAAACTACAGCTTAAACACTAGGATGAGTAACAAATTCAAACATAGGTACTAAGTATATTAAAATTAATGACTCATGTTAAGGCGCCTAACTCTCATGCATAAGGTTATGGTTTAAATCCACGCAAGTAGGTACCAATGGGACTTTTTCAATTCATAAGTAACTACTTAATTTAATATAGTTTCTAAGTTTATCTTGGATATTATTGACGTCGGTGAAAGAAAACATCTTGAGGAAAAAACTGGACTTATATACGTAATATAAGTTTGAAATCGCCAATCCGCCTTGAGCAAGCGTGGTGATCAATGCTCGTGCTATCTCTAAATGAGAAGATGCCTTTGCCCTACAGTGGGGCACTAACAGGCTGGTGTTATTATTATTATTAAGATACAAAATAGGATGTACAGGTACATCAAGTAAAACTTTAATGTAAACAGAATAAGGTTCATGTTCAATTGGTAAAATTTTACGGTTTGGGGCTGCTGTGTTTTCTACATTATTCTGGACCCCCAGAGTTGAAATTTGGGTCAGTCTTCCCTTATTTACAAACTTTTTCAAATGTTCTTTTTACTTTAATTCATTAAACCCCAAGCGAACGCGGTGTGACTGCTTTCTATTGTGTCTCTAATTGACACAAGTGAAAGGTTAAACCATAAACACAGTGTTACTAACACTGTGAGTCCTGTTACTTGTTTTAATAAATTATTATTATTCTATTCTATTTTTGTTTATGGCAAACAGAGCCGATGTCGACTATTCTGCCAATGTCTAAAGTGTATTGGACAGCAAGTGTGCAAAAAAAAAAAAAAAATTCTTCAGTTGATACAGTTGGACTCAATGTAGATCAAAAATTATTATTATTATTATTATAAAAAAACAATGACTGCCAAAACCAAGGACATTTAAATGACAGAAGTAGGAATTACCTTTTTTACCTTATAGAGTAAGATAGGAATGATGATTGTTTCACGGTTCATTAGTATAAAACAGAATTAAAATCATAGAGGAACGTACACCACACACGCACACACACACAAACACCAATATACATATACAATTACACACCCACATTTTGCTACTAGTGTTTAAGTCCTGTGTTATTAGGAGGAGGCTCCCTCCTAATAAGGCCATGTTATTAGGAGGGAGCCTCCTCCTCCTCCTCCTCCGCATTCCAGACTTTGTATAGCCTAATCTCTGATAGGAAACCCAAAAATAGACCTGGAAATCGAACCCTGGACCAATGCTTGCACTTGCGACTACAGGACCAACTAAATAGTTAAAATCTTAGTTACATAAAGGCTATTAACATCAAAATGTAACTTTAATTAGGTTAGCCAAATTTAGAGTTAAACCTTCAGGATAGGTATAGAGTTCAAACATCTGCAACCTAGCCGTTAAGTCCGCAATATCTAAATAAACTTGCGACTAACTTTAAAGCTTCAATATAAATATGTTATACATTATACAGCTTTGGCATTATATAATTAATTCTTTATCACAAACTTAGTATAGAAACGAGCAAGCTTAAAGGCGAGGGTCCATCTTTGTACGTCCATGAAAAAAATGCTTTGATTTAGAGTAGCTTCTTATAAACATATCTTATGGCACTCAACAATAAGTAGCTTTCTAATACTAAAATGTTTTTTTTTTCAAATCGGATGAGTGACAAAAAAAAAGAAAGAAAAAACATTTATCAATCTCAAATATCGATCGACAAATATTAATGTCCATGTGTCTCTTTTTACAGAAGTGTTGTTTGCGTCATACCTAAGTGATATTTCTTGACGGCATGTAAAGCCGAGTCAGAGACCCATTGATAGGCGGCTCAGAAACTTTCAACACCAGGTTAATCTTTTTATTAATTTCACAATCACATTCCTTGTGTTTTTGCTGGGAAAAAGAAGTGGCGGAACAAACTCCCCAGCAACACATCTGCCTGATTCATTTGAAGAACTTGAATCTATTCAATGAAATGGTCTTGGTTAAACTGGTGGTCAGATTTTCGGGCTTCTGACTATATGTAACGACTGTCATAGATCAGCACAAATGACAGCCGGTTACAAAGGCTTTACGTGCTTTCCGAGACACGGAGGAGTCTTGCTTGTGTAATAAATGGTCACCCATCCACGGACCAACCTCGTCAAGCGTAACTTAATCTTCGATTGACCCGTGAGGCTGTTATTATTTAGCCATAAGCTCCGCACTCAAAACACACACACGACACTGTACAATGAGCGGTTTGTGATGTCAATCACAAAGGTATTTCATTTTATTTTTATTTTTATTTATTAGGATCTCCAACAAATAATACACCTTGCGTGCTATTTTATAGAGTATAGAACATACATCTATGTGCCCCTCAATTATAGGTGACCACATCATGTACTCAAAAATTATAAATGGACGGTAACAAACAATTACATAAAAAAAACAATATCAAACAGCAGAACAAAACTATTTTATCTGACAACAAAAATAACAAACAAAACAAAACATTACCAGGTAGGCAGGCAGCTCAACACTTACATAAGATATCGAACTGTTCTAATTTTGCACATCGTGACAAAGTTTTAATCGATTGATATAAATAGATTTCGTAATTATATTGTCTACAAAGTTTGATTTTGGTATGACGACACATTACAAGTTGAACAAAGTTGTTAACAGAAAGGAAATGGGTGTTAAAAATAGACTTGAAATTGCCATACATTGTTCCCGAATCATTCGCCTTACCTTTTCTTAACTATGTTGGGTGCGGCTCCCAATATAAGTATTTTACAAGTATATGGTGCTGCTATTAGGTATCTTTTAATTGCTAGTAACTAACTGGCGTCCAACTGCACACTGGACTTTAATGAAAACAAAACTCGCCTATCTGTCTCTAAGATACGATCCATCTCCTTGCCAAAGAAGGTCGGTCACGTCCCATACATCGTGTGACCTGACTTTAAAATGTCGCGGACATGAATAGTGTATGGATTAATTCGTTCCTTTGGGCACAATCATTAATCCTAAATTAAAAATATATTTTATAAAAGCCGAGGATTTAAGAATTTAAGATTTAAGAACGTAACTTTTGAGGTTATGATGTAGGTAATACCTGCCGGAGTCTACAGCCATGATTTTAACCAATTATAACCTCAGCTCAAATCACAAAATGAAAACGGAACGATTACCTACTGACAAATGCTTGCACTGACTGATCTGGTCCCCTCATTCTGTGTGGTTCTTTCCTCAAAAGACCATCTCAGACACTAATCTGCATGGATCTTACATGACATGACCAAGATAATGTCTGGACTTTAAAAGAGACTGTGATCACTGAGTTTCTTTCTGTGTTTCTTCTCAGAGTAGTCAGATAGGTAGTGAAATTCTGATCTCATCTACTAGTAAAAAAAATGACGTGTATAAGTTTTTGTGAAATCTATTTACAGAAATAAATATCATTTATTAAGGACCTTCACCATATCTAAATAGTCACTAGGTACCTACTCTCTGAAAAAAAAAAACAAAAATGGAACAGGCGCCTGTTTCACCACCTACAATGAAGGTCTTGTTACAGCTCTCATGTATAATAATAATACGTTCCGTTCTATGCATTCAATATTACTGTCAACCCATCATTTGCAACTCATTTCGGAATACTTAATCCAAATCCCCATCTACAAATGATGTTAATGATAAAACACTACACAATAAATAAAAATTCTTAAATAAAACCTAGTATTTAATAAAAGTAAGTGCTTAAAAGTGGTGCCAAAATGAAACGTGTACCACAAATAAAACGGGACGGGTTTAGATGCGTTCCAAAACCTATAAAAAGTAGTAAGGAAATGAGATTTTTGTTACATAGCTAAATTATTTTACCGGCTTCAATAAAATAAGTTGAGCCCCGTAATTTAATATACACTTAAGTCACTATTTTTTGACGTATCACTCATTGGTGTCTGTTTCATATTTCGGTCAGGTCGTATTTGACCGATGTTCTTTCATATAGACCTGATTAGCCTTTTGGTCGTAAAAAAGCGACAAACAAACAAACACGGTTACTTTTTTATTTATAACTAGCTTTTGCCCGCGGCTTCGCCCGCGTGGATGTCGAACTTCCGCCCCCTATGTTTTCCCATTAAGGGTTGAATTTCCAAAAATCGTGTTTTAGTGGATACTTATTCTTAACTAAGAAGTCCCCTTCAAGTTTCATGTCTCTAATACCAGCGGTTTGGGCTGTGCGTTGATATATAAACGTAATAATTTTAGCATACCTAATACTTCCAGATAGACTACTTTCAAAGTTGATCCTTCCAGTATTTATGCATAAAGATTTCTGGAACTACTGACCCGGGAAAGAGCGGCGTACAACTGACCATGTGTAAAACAGCTGAGACTAAGATCAACCTACCAACCAACCCAGGCGTATTGATTACAACCGTACCAAGTCAATCCCAATCCCTATAATAGTTATTGAACTATGCGTGCACATACAGACAGACAGACAGACAAAACATTTACTGATTGCATTTTTGGCATCAGTATCGATCACCAATCATCCTCCAATTTTAATTTTGAATATATATTATATTCAATGTACATAATTATCTTCGTAGTGTGTGATAGTCCATTGTACTGTATGGCGAGCGATATTGTATGTTAAGATAAAATATTATAATATCTTAGCCGTGTGCAGCGCCCCTTGGTGAAATCCACTGCGGGTGACGTAACCTACGACAAACTTATTATTTGCGGTTGGTACAGTAGTCGGGTCTAGGGGTCGAACCGCAAAATTAAGTTTGTTTTTTATTGTATATACTTTTCCGGGATAAAAAGTACCCAGTGTTGTGCCCAGGATATTAAAGAATAAGTATACCAAGTTTCATCGTAATCGAACCGGTAGTTTTTGCGTGATACCTGAACATACAGACAGACAGACAGACAGACAGACAGACAGACAAAAATTTTTTAATCATATTTTTGGGTTCGCTGTCGGTCTAGTAACACCCCCTGCTATTTATTTTTTTGATATTTTCAATGTACAGAAATTTTGCTTCTACAGATTTATTATAAGTATAGAATAGATATTATAACAATAATAATAACAATAGCCTTTATTACTGATAATATCATTACATTGAATTTCATTACATTTATTTCTGTGATTCTATTTTGTCTTGTATTATATAATCTTTCTATATATTAAAATTAATTCCATATAAGTTT
The DNA here is from genome assembly GCA_921972225.1 of Euplexia lucipara. Classification (NCBI taxonomy): domain Eukaryota; kingdom Metazoa; phylum Arthropoda; class Insecta; order Lepidoptera; family Noctuidae; genus Euplexia; species Euplexia lucipara. The sequence goes on along the minus strand of OV179145.1, from coordinate 5,716,873 downwards.
TTTAATATAACAATTTCCATGCACTTTTAGCAATTGTATTTCATTAATACTTTAATATGTTATAATATTAGTTTGGATTAAATAAAATTCGTTAAATTCCAGAATAAAACCAACAATTTCAACAACACTAGCGTAATTCCCGTGGTATGTATCGACCAAAAAAAAACCACTTCGTCCATGTTGATAACCAGAGTCTGATAACCAGTTACCAAAGAAGAATTATTTTTCTTCTTTGGGCAATCGGTTAACAGACTGGATTTTTTTTTCCTTTTTGGGTATTGATTGATAACTCGTTAGTTTGAAAACTGCTTGGAAGTTATGTGTTCCGTCCTTCCGTTCACTTTCATAACTAAGTTTTGTTAACTGGTTAAGAAAAACCCTTTTTTATTATTGTTTTCACAACTGGTTTTTAAACAAGAATACGAAGTGTTCATTCATAACTGACAAGCTTCAAATTATTATTCTTAGACGACGGAGCCCCGCTACGCGGGGCTCCTATTTCTGTCTGCAGGGTTTAAAGGAACCTAACTAACCTAACGTCGGGATGCCCTGATCGTGTAAAACAAATGAACGTCTAAAACACAGGACTTGGGGCATCCCGACGTTAGGTTAGTTAGGTTCCTTTAAACCCTGCAGACAGAAATAGGAGCCCCGCGTAGCGGGGCTCCGTCGTCTAAGAATAATAATTTGAAGAAATATCTAATTTCAAACTAACGAGTTATCAATCAATACCCAAAAAGGAAAAAAAAATCCAGTCTGATAACCGATTGCCCAAAGAAGAAAAATAATTCTTCTTTGGTAACTGGTTATCAGACTCTGGTTATCAACATGGACGAAGTGAAAAAAACCACAGCACTAGCACGTTTAATTAACAAATACTCCATGCAAAACTATACGGTGGAGCGAAATGAAAATATTTAATATTCTTTACTCCCGCCGAGTTCCGAGCGCAATTCATTATCTCTTTCATTCCAATTACACTACACCTGTGCTTTTATACGGGTTTATTTCATGAAGATGTTATGTATGTAGTTACGTAAATGGACATCGAGAATTGTAAACGATAGTGACAAATAAAGAAAGAAAGAAAGAAAAATATTTATTTGACATCAGTCATTAAAACACACAATAGTTTATAAAATATACAAAAAAAAAAAACGAATGCTATTTATTTCCGTGGTTTCGTTTTAAAAAACATATGGGCTCCTCACTTAACACAACAACATTACACATAATCATTTAATATATAATACAGTATTCCAAAAGTATTTACAAAATCTCATTATCTATCTATATATCTACAATCTACATAAATAAAAACACGAACACAATACTAAGACAAAATAATCTTTTACATTATAACTCATTCGCGATGTCGTACATTAGAAACTTACGCGGCCAACAAATTCCTGAGGCACCTCCAAGACCTTGCCTTGGCCTTTTACACGTCACGAAAGACAGATTTTTGGATGATGAGATTAAGGAATGATGTGACAAAACAACGTTGTGGTTTAACCATACAGATTAGTGCCTGAGATGGCCTTTTAAGGAAAGAACCACACAGATATTAATTTAATATTTCTTCCTCAAAATACCTATCTAACCTGGAGTCTGGAATTGTACCCGTTTGTTGACAATAGGCTCAACCTTAAGTGCACGAGACATTACCATAACTAGCGAAATATGGGTACACTGTGTGTGTTCCTTCTGGGAATATAGGCGTATTTGCATAATATAAACCACCACGCAATTGCAAACATAATAATCATACAAATATTCCATACTCCATATAATTACAGATATGCATTTATCGACTAACGAGAATGAAACAATTCTATTTCAAAATCAAATTGAATCGCAACCGTTTTCCACGTGAATGGGTCCTCCAATTTACTCTGAGCTCAGCTATTTCATTAGATACGCTGTCGGGCTTTCAATTTGCGCTTTGTACGGGAGATGGGGGGGTTCAAGTTATGTTGGACGCTCACTGAATCAGCCCCCGGCTATTGGTCAGGTTTTCTTCCACTTTTTTATTCAACGCAGTCAGCGTTTTAGTTAGAATAATGATGATTTATATTATGATACAGGGAAAATGTACGGATGGAAATTGGATTTTCTTCTAGTCATGTTGGCATGCTTTATTTTATAGTGATCCTTTGATAATACAGCAGGTCTAGCCATATTACAAATTCTATTTCTATTCGTTTTCTATTATAGTAAGAAAATGGCGTATATGAAATCAGCTGTTTGTCAACTGTCAAGTGTAGTGTCATTTTCAGCCATATTACAAATTCTACTCGTTATCACTTGACAGTTGACAAACAGCTGATTCCATATACGCCATTTTCTTTCTATTGTCGCCTTATCAATTACGATAATTGAAATAGAATTAGTAATATGGCTAGGCATGCAGGTTGGAAGTCCACAGCAATGCACAAAACTAATACCATGAGTTCTGTACATAATTGTGGATCCCAACGTTGAAATTTTTTGCCCATTTTCCTGACTTATACCGTTTTTGATGTCACATTTTCTACTTCTGTATTTCACCATTATAAAACCATTTACAAATTTATCGGGTTATAGAGAAGTTACGATTAAATTCAGTTTAAAATAAGAAGAACTTTAGAATAACCTTTAAAATTACGAAAATGCGACGAATTAATTCAACGGTCGCTGAGAGGTTAAGGATCTTGTACCCATGATATCCAGGTGTGTCTCAATATCCCTTCCACTCTGTACATTTATGTTAAGTTACGCATTCTTCGTGCCTCGGGTACTGGCTGTCATTTGCTTGTAGATCTTAGACAAACACATTCAATATAGTATTTAAATCTCTTTGATCTTAGACAGTCGTTACTAGTAGACAGAGCCTCAAAAAGTCCAACAGTTAGTGTAACCAAAAGACATCCCGTTACAAGGATGTGGAGGTTAGGTATGTTGTAATAAAAGGGTGTTGTGTTATAAATAGGAGGAACATAATTTATTTGTTTAGATAAGAAAATAAATGACTTGGTATTGTAGGAAAAGTTTGAATGAAAGTAAATTGACACAATTATATTATTGTCCAGCCAGTACGATTCCATGACTAAATCCTTTTTTCAACAAGATAGGCAGTTTCATTCAGCTGCATAGCAAGATTAAAAGTCGACCCCAACATACATAGTTAGCAAAATAGCTGCGCAAAAGAGGTACTGCATATTCAGAGAAAATTAAATCACACCCTTTATCAGTAGAGTTTCAACCCGAACTGACTGTCAGCGAGCGATAACCGCACGGCTGTCAACCAGTGATGTTACCACAACCGCAATTGATCGATTTACGCTTAAATTATAGCGATAACCGCATCAAACGTGGTCGTAACTGCCAATCAATTAAGCTAGCTAACTGTCCAATGGCTGACATATACATACACAGGGCGTCCCACGACTTTGTCGCATAGACTTCTTATATTGGTGTGGTGCCTACCTCTATCTGTCAGATGTCACTTGAAAAGTACGGTCCACAAGACTAATTAATTTAAGACGTTTTTTTCAATTTGAATAACTGCGACTCCATAAAAACAAAAACCTAAAATAAAATTAATTACGCGAATAAGGTTTCGTGCAAACCGTACTTTTTTAGTTACATCTGACAGATAGAGGTCATTGACGTTTTGATTCTCATTTGAAACGCATAGTACACGCGAAGCATGATCACCGTAGAAAGGGATTTTGTCTACAGAAGAATCGACAAAGTGGCAGATTGTAGAAATGTTTCTTTCGTTTTGAACACGACAATGTCAAGAATGAAGTTATGTAATGTGTCAATTGTTCAATTGACAAAAGTCTACAATATCGAGCATTGTTCAATTGATAAAAGTCCACAATATCGAGCATTGTTCAATTGACAAAAGTCTACAATATCGAGCATTGTTCAATTGACAAAAGTCTACAATATCGAGCATTGTTCAATTGACAAAAGTCTACAATATCGAGCATGATTTCTTCCGTGATCGGAAGAATTGTTTCTAACGTCTGTCTCTTCTGTCTGCCTGCTGGTGTCAGACTTTATGCCATCCACGGGACTCAGACTCAGCATCACATCCCGTCGGAACATCCCTCAAGCATGCTGGTTTCCACACGATGTTTTCATAACAGGCAACTGTAGGTATACTTTACGGCAAAACAAACCTGCAGGAAGAATAGTTTGAACTTAAAAATCTAACTCACTACCTATTGTCAAAATCGATTTTTATGACCATGCTGAGGAGACTCCTTGTTGTACGAGAAGGTAAATAGTGAGAAAAATCAAGTTAATGGCAAAAACATTTTTCTTTCTAAAACCTACAATCATCTACGATATCACTCTGACCTTTCATTATGATTCGAATGTAAAAGATAAAGTCTAAAAAAGAAGAAAAGACATTACAGACTCTGGCAACACCGGCGCGGCTTACAGATTAAATATTAATTAGACATATCCTGACATTTAAGACCCTCTTGCTTAAGCCTCAAGATCTACTTAGCCTTTAAAAGAGAGCGGGGATTAAACTTTCTCCGACTACTGTTAAAGTCTTAATCGGTAATCCGATTTATTTCTGCTTGACATTTCAAATAATAGGGGGAAATGAAATTGATTTCGGTCAGTTGGTGATTTTATTAAACGTATTAAACGTTAGTCCTTGGCGGTGTTCATCTGTTCATCGCAGGGAATTTAAAAGTAAAGAAAAAAAACATTATTAGAAGTGATAGAGAGGTCTTAATTTGTAATCAATGGGGTAACCATTGATTAACAACTGGTACTAACTGGTCAACATGCCTTCTGAGGATGATAATGGCTTAATAATGTAATCAATACTCCCACATCCATGGACCGACCTCGGCAAAAGTAACTTAACCTTCGATTGACCTGGCTGTTAATATGTATAATCTACACTAATACAATAAAGACGAAATATTAGTGTCTTTGTTGTTTGTTAGTTTGCAAGGATTTAACTCAAAAACTACTGAACCGATTTGAAAAGTTCTTGCACCTTTGGAAAACTACATTACCACCGAGTAACATAGGCTTAACTTTATGACACACGCGTAATTTTCATAATAATCGATGGGATGTCAATGTATAAAAGGCAAAAGCAAGAAAATCTCAACACATTATGGAATGCAATTAAAAATATGAATTTGAATATGAATACACGCGGACGAAGTCACATACCACGTGCTAGTCATTAATTTAAGTCTAAAGAGCAAAATGACAGCTCAGAGAGTAAATATTGGCAAAAGAAAAGTTTCAATCTAAAACTAATCACGCTTCTATATAAAATGTGGAACGTCGATTCTCATCGACAATGAGCTGATTGAGTGCGGAGTTATGGACCCATGGGATTATAAGTACCTCCTCACATTTTGCCATAAAATCGAATCTAGTCGAGCCGATTTTAACGTTTCATATTTTTGCTTCTATAGGTACCTATTAATACGGGGACGTTTTGTGTTTTTTTAAGGATGTGTTTATAATGAAATGTGGATACAGAATAAAATTAATGTAAAAGAAAAGTTTAAGTAATTATGCGTTTTTTTTTTCTTTTTTTGTGATATTAGTATTAGACCATTTGTACGCTTTTGACGCTTGGCGTAAGCCCCGGTATCCACCAAAGCGGAGAGGAGAAGAGATGTGTTTTATAACCAATAGGCTTGCGTCATTTTGACCGCTCAGTGCTTAGTTAGCTTCAGCACAATACAATGTCCAATCGGTTAATTACAAGACATCTCCTCTCGTCACCACTTTGGTGGAGTCTCGCCCTAACGCTATTTTTTTTAAATGCATAGTTATCTGTTACGTATTCGTCCAAGTATCATTCTGTCATGATCAGCTGTACACATAAAATTATGTCATAATGACACTAAGTAAGAACAATAGTTTCAGCCAGATTGTTATTTTTGAAAGCCTTGCACCTTAAGTTATTAACGGTGTTGAGATAAACCCAATGATATATCATCAATTTATTAAAATCTATCAAACCATGCGTACTGTCAAAAAAATAAACCGGGAAATTGTTCGATGCCTCAAATTGTTCTCTATCTTTATACATGTAGATATTAGTGATACAAGTACTAGGTAACAATTAAGTAAAATATATACATTAAATGTGCACTGACCTTATTCAGAAAGGTCAGAAGCGTTGCACCAGCAAACAGCGCGCCAGCGTACAAGTATGAAAGTCCATGAAACGTAAGTAGGTAGTATGTTAGAATCGTAGCAGGTGGCGTTCAGTAGTTTCTGCCTACCCATATGGGACAAAAGGCGTGAGTTTCTGTATAAATAAATAAATAAAATCCACAACTTTCACACAACGCCATGTACAGACGCCAGTACATAGTTCCAAGCTTAGCAGCACTTGTGTTATGGGTACTAAACAACTGATAAACATACTTATATATTACTAAATATTACATATTATAGATAAATTACACCCAGAACAAATGATCGTGCTCATCACACAAAAAAAATCCCGGGTGGGAATCGAATCCACGACCTCCGTCATAGCAGTCAGAGCCACTAACTACTAGACCAACAAGCCAGGCAATAGTTGTGGTTACCTAAATGGTTTAGCGTATATTAAGTATTATTTAAATACTTATGTGTCCACATTGTCTATATACATAGATATATATTATACACTACTATTTAAATTAGTATAAAAATATTGGGCTAAAAATATTGATCATATTTGCGTAATCAAAAGTAAAATATAACGAATTTAAATTTTTAAATATGCCACTATTTAGCTAAACTTAAATAACGAAAACAGCTGTTGGAGGCGGGGCATGCTTAAGCGAGATCACGCGAACGTAAGCGAGAGATGACAATTAATGAATACTACTATGACATGAATAGCTTGTATGTACAATATTTTCATAAATTGGGGGACTTTTTGGGATATAAACAAACGCTAATAACTTTGCTGTTTATGTTTATTATTTATTGATACTTTACAAATATAATGAGAAGACCGTCTAGAATAGTATTTGAACTAATTTAAAATTAGTAGTGCATAAAACTCGGGTCATACGTATAATATATACCAGGGCAGCAGGCAGCCGCGGCAGTATAGCCGGCTGTGATCTGCATAATGTTCAAGAGTGCCGCAATGCGAACCGAATTGCATTCACCACCGCGAGAATTATAACTGATTTCGATATGCTAATGGGTTCATGCTATATGTATACAATACTACGCGGGTTTTCTTTAGTATTTCAGCTTTTAGTAATATCGGGCAGACTTATAGATCCTATGGTCTCCAACCTAACTAATACTAAGAGACTCAAATACCTGACTCACAGACAACGCAGCCTAAACCGCTGATCGTAAAGAGTTGTAATTTGAAGGATTTAATTAATAATTGCCTTTATGCGTACAGGTGTACTAAGAAATGATTATGTCCTAAGAAGGTCAAAATGGTTGAAAATCAACGGTTTACACGTCATTGAGTATAAGAACCAAACAACTATCTTCACAAACTTTCAAATTCATCTAATCTAATAAGTAAAAGTAAGAGATTAGATAAATGTAAAAGCGAGCAATTCTTGTATGTTTTATGATCTCAATATCGGAAACGGCTCCGACGATTTTCATGAAATTTGGTACGTAGAGGGTTTCGGAGGTTATAAATCGATCTAGCTAAGATTCCTTTTTAGAAAATGACAATTTTCCAACAAAAAATATTGCTCGGTCGTCCAGGGACTAATATTAATAGGATTTAAAATGATGACCAATACACTTATATATACAATGTAATGACATTTCCAAGAAATGTTACTATTAAATAGCGCTCATTTCCTTTTTTTTTTCTTTAAAAAGTTACCTAATATGTGCCTAAGCCCTTTCTTGCTTTTCTTTCACTTAGATGGGGTACCTTTACAACCAATCCATCAGAACATACGACCTTACAAAAGAGGCCATATTTAGCAACCTATAAACAACATATTCTTTCAACACCATTCCTTTTTCAAATCAAAATAAAAAAGAAACCGAAACCATCCATAAACAGAGAGGATCATAAACCAGCCACCTGATCCATTAGGAGGCGACGCCATAGACATTAAAAATGGATTTGTTCTTATATCTGTCGTTTCGGCGCGAAATCGGTACGTTTTCAATTACCGATAAAACCGACAGTTCTGTTTTCCCATTGGACCATATTCTGCGGTCGTTCGACAATTATTTCAATTAAGTGAACTCGTATTGTGGTTGTGAATTTAAAGAGGTTATATATTCATTAGTTTCTGTTATTGTTCTCTGTTTATAGATTTATGGTCTAATAAAACCTGTGTGCTGCTGACCTGACCTGGTTAAGTAAAGAGCAGTTCCCCATCTTTTCCATAAAACTTTATGCTGAGTGTGTATACTGTATATAATCCTGCAGGCCTAGCCAAGTTACAAATTCTATTTCTATTCTATTTCTATGATAGAAAGAAAATGGCGTATATGGGATCAGCTGTTTATCAACTGTCACATTTTAAGTCATATTACAAATTTCTACTCGTTAGGGCGATAATAGAAAGATAAACATTGGCGTTGGTTGCCAAGTTGACACACTGCGTCAATCGCTTATTTCATAGCGAAGATAGAAAAAAACATTGTCTATGGCGAGCGCAATGTAAAAATGCGGCTGTATACTTCGTACGCTGGTGAAACTACAATTGTTATTTTAGCGTCGAAATTAATTTGGAATTAAGGTTCCCTTTACTATCGTTTTACGTATAATAACTATAAAATTATGAATGAAATTATTATTATTATTATTATTTCGTATATTCATTTAAAATTCTTATAAATTACATTTTTAAATATTAATATAAAAATAAAAACATTTAAAAATATAAAAAATAGTAGGCCACCGACGGCGGGAGCAGGGTCCAAGCTACCGGTGGTTAGGGTCTCAGAGACAGGAACCTCCTCACAATGCGAGCCGTATCGAGGAGTACTGCCTTCTGTATCAGGCCTTTGACCCAACCGCGTAACGAAAGCCTCGACAGATGGTCGTCGAGGCTTTTGGCAATAAGACCATTGGCCGTCACAACTATCGGCACAATGACAGCAGAATCCACATCCCACATGTCGACAATCTCGTGGGCTAGGTCAAGATATTTTATTTGTTTTTCTTTCTCAGCTTTCACGAGATTTTCGTCATGTGGGATGGTAATATCAACTATCATTGCGCGGCGCGCTAATCGGTCTATCACTACTATATCCGGCTTATTGGCAACAATAGTCCTATCAGTAATGATAGACCGATCCCAGTACAATGTGGCATGGTCATTTTCGAGAACTGGGTCGGGCACATACTTGTAGTACGGTACCTCAGTGTCCACAAGCTGGTATCTCAAAGCAAGTTGCTGGTGAATAATCCTGGCTACTTGATTATGCCTGTGCAAGTATTCGCCGTTAGCCAGACGAGAACAACCAGAGATTATATGTCTGATGGATTCGCCAGGGCGGTGACATGCCCGACACACGTCAACCGTCCCGTCCCTCATAATATGTCTCCGGTAGTTGTTCGTTAGGATAACTTCGTCCATAATTGCACATACAAAACCTTCAGTTTCCCCGAAAAGGTCACCAAAACGTAGCCAGGATACTGACGCTAATAAATCTACATCGGGCCCATGAAGAGCCCGGTAGAAGCGTCCGTGGAGCTCTTTGCTTTGCCATACCTGCCTGCGGTCATCTGTACTAAGCACTACAGGTTTGCGCCAGTTCTCGTTAGCCATGGAAAGCGGGGTGAGCCCTTTGTCCACGGCGACCACATCTCGGTGCATACCCACTTCGGTTTTTAAAAAATAATCCCTGAGGCTGTACACTTCGCGGTTGTGGAGAGTCTTAGCATTTAGAAAGCCTCGACCTCCACACTTCCGCGGAATGTACAGCCTCATAACCGAAGAACGTGGGTGATGCATCCGATTTGCGGTCAGCAGTGTACGGACTCTCCTATCCAGAGTGTCAAGTTCAGTTTGAGTCCATTTAAGTATGCCGAAAGAGTACATCAAAACCGGCATGACCCAACCGTTGAAGGCGCGCACCTTGTTTCCACCTGAAAGAAGACTGTTCAATACTTTTTTCAGGCGACCAAAGAAACGCTCCCTCAACGATTGCTTCATGTCAGTAATATTGATACCTAACGCTTCCGACATACCTAAATACTTATAGCTCTCGGATGAGGAGAGGGATCTAAGGTGTATGGAATCCGAGAGTTGAATTCCCTGGGATTCCATAATCTCCCCTCGCTTTACATGCATGACCGCGCATTTGTCCACACCAAATTCCATCCTGATGGCGCTACTGAAAGTTTCAGTTACCTTCAGTAGCTCCATCAGTCGCAAATTGTTGGGGGCAAAGAGTTTTAGGTCATCCATGTAAAGCAGGTGAGATATGACCTGACCATCTCTTCTCAGTCGATAGCCTAGACCCGAATCCTCCAGCAATGTGCTTAGAGGATTCAGGGCTAAGCAGAACCATAAGGGGCTCAAACTGTCACCCTGAAATATTCCCCGCTTAATCCAAATAGGTTCATCATTCCCTTGGATCTGTCGACATCCTGGATAGCGAAGGACCGTCCTCCACTGCCTCATACACGACTCAAGGAAGGTGCGTAGAGTTGTATCTATTTTGTACAACTCCAGCACCCTCATGAGCCATGAATGTGGCACGGAGTCGTAGGCCTTCTTGTAATCTATCCAACATGTCGACAGATCCTTGTGGGATCGACGAACCTGTTGGCTTATGGCCATGTCTATGAGGAGTAGCTCCTTAGTGCCACGGGACCCATTCCTACATCCATTCTGAGAAGCAGACATAATAGAATTACTGTTAATATGTTCAGTAATCTTAGTTCTCAAAATGGATGTAAGAAGTTTATATACCGTCGACAAGCATGTGATCGGTCTATAATTCTTGGGTTCCGTGGCACTACCTGATTTATGGAGCAGGTGAGTAACACCAGTTGTAAGAAACTGTGGCAGCGACCCAGACTCCAAGGATGACTGGAACTGCGATGCCAAGCGCGAGTGTGAACTACTTAACCATTTTAACCAAAAATTGTGCAGTCCGTCCGGCCCCGGTGATTTCCAATTAGGTAACGGACGAACTGCTTTGGCTATGTCTGATGGACAGATGTTTATTTTATCCATTTCCGGTATAGTTTCACACGCGCGCTCGACATCACACATCCAGCGAGCCTCAACATGACGGACGGGCTCCGACCAGATGCGGCGCCAGAATGCACTGGTAGCGGCATCATCCGGGCGGTGCACGTCAGTCACATTTTGTTCAGGTCGCTCCCAAGCTCTGTATACCCACCTCTCATCGCTCTGGAACATGCGATTCTGTGAGTACCGGTCAACCCGCCGTTTATACCGTCGAATACGGTTTGCCCATGCACAAACTTTCTGCTTCAGGAAGTCGATGCGCTCTGTGGAACGGGACATATAATCGCGAGGACAGATTTCAGTCCCCGAGAACGCCCGTTTCACAAAGCGCATCACTCGTGGGCGTGTATTGCCCTCCCTGAAGCAGTATAGTTTGCCGATGAGTACCCTGGCCTCATCGATACGGCGCCCAATCCTGCTCTGCCAGGCTGGTACAGCTGGCTTCGGTCGGATAGCTACGTCAACATTTGGGAACTTGACGTTAGCTAAACGACATGCTGCAACAGCCGCGCAATACAGGATTGAGTGTGTATCGACGAGGTCCTCGCTGCTTTCGAAGAAATTCTCAAGCAGCGAATCCAAGGCACACACCAGCGCCCTATTTTTTCTGTGCATAGGCAACCGCGGTAAACGAGGTCTAAGTTCGGTCGGTGTTGACCTATACTCACAAAGCGCATCCTCCAGTGCTCTCCTCAGTTGGTTATTGCACTGGCTACTTACTGTGACAACCCTATCATCCACTTCGTCTCCAATAGGATTGGACCGTGGTGGGATTGCATTTACTACTGGTACCACGGTCTGTGTCAAAGTCGCGACGATATGGTTGTTCAGTACGTCTGAGCGCAGCCTATCAAGCGCGGTTTCGTCCAACCTGTGGTTACGTTGGATAACCCGCACCTGATCCGACAGTCGTTGGGCCGAGACGTTTACGGTTGGTTCCAATTCCCGAAACAGAGACAGCATCCTAACACGATACGCAGTGAGGTTAGTTCCCCCCTCTGTAGACCCGTAGTATGCGCGCATGACGTTCTCGTTCATAGACTGAGTCCATCTCATGCGCTGCACACAACCACCGATAGCGGGGACCCGGCTCGGGGCTGGTTGGCTCCTGGGTCCTAAGCTCTTCGGTGGCCGGCCTCTCCCCGGCCGGCGTACAGGTGTTGGCGACGTCGGCGGGGAAAAATACTCGTCGCTGCTGGAGCTCGACGCTACTGCAACCGCCGGTGACACAGGTGACCCGATGTCCGGCGGCGGCGAGGCGGAGCTGAGCGGCGAGTCCGGAGGTGGTTGGCGTGCGCGACGTGATGCTGCTCTGGTTATCATTTTTATTTAGGCATTTCTATTGTAAATTTCCAAAATTTCTGTTTCTTGAGATGTGACATGTGTCACCCGTCCTTGTGTGCTCGTATTTATTAATTGTAGGTATATTCCACATTTTGTTGTATTCAGTTTTGTACGTTATTTTTGGAGATTGTATTACTTTTTTTTTATCACAAAAACTATAAATATTATTGGTAAATTCTGTTAAAACTGTTTTATTTCAATATTAAATAAGGAATAATTTAGACAGCGTCCTATGACAGCCAGAGTTGCCAGCTTATTATTATTATTATTATTATTATTATTATTATTAATAATAATAATAATAATTTCATTCATAATTTTATAGTTATTATACGTAAAACGATAGTATATAGCCACATCTGCCGCATGTCGCCACAAAATTGGGCGAAGGTATCAACCGACTGGATCCCGGACAGCAGGAGCCGGCGACGCGGTAGGCCCAGAAGGAGATGGCGTGACGAGTTGGACTCCTTTCTGAAGGATTGGCCAAAAGTGGCTGAAGACAGGAAGGAGTGGAAGAATGGAAGGGAGGCCTTTGCCCTGCAGTGGGACACCACAGGCTCATAATATGAATGAAATTAAATTAAATTAAAAAATTATTAAACCAAATTATGTATCGTTTGGCTGGGGTATCAGATAGTTTGGTAGAAATTTTACCCCAGTTGCGATCTACAACTTCCCTACCTTCAACAGATTACTACCTGGGGATGTAAATCATATTTAAATTAACATACAACATGTTGATTAAAATATGTTTTAAATTATTAATTTGGTTTCTAGTAAATAAACAAACAACATTAGAAACATATGTGTTTAATTTTTATGTTTGATCAATATGGGTACATAGAATAGAATAATGTTTATTTGTTTAAACCATGGTATAAAAAGATGATAGAAAACAAAAAAAGAACCGAACAGACAAGTTTACATGTGTTCGAAAGTAGACCGTATTACATTAGTGTATAAATATATGAGTATAGGTAGAACCTCATATAGCTAAACTTTTTTAAATTTATTAGAAAATTACAACTTTGCTTTGCTTTTGCATGACAATGACAACTTACAGAATTGTATTTCATTCGTAATTTTTTGTTTATTTTCGAAGGGTTGATCACTATGGTTACGTTATAAACTTGATGTTGGCAGAATTGCTAAACGTCTAAAATGTACGTAAGCAATGAGTTTAATTTAATTTAAATTGAATGTATTTCTAAGATAAACCTATAAAAATATTAGGTTTCTACACTTCTCCTCCCCATAAACTATCACACACTCTTCCTTGCGCGCAATTTTCTTGAAAAACGATCCAAAGATTTCGCTTAGAGTAATAATACCTACATAAGATTACTCAATTACTGTTTTTTTATCGTAGCCGATGCAATAAACAATTCAGCATAGCTCTGCCTTGAATTAGCTCATTTTGGCTACCTCCAGAAATGGCGGTGGATGTTTGCATGCTTATGTTATGCCCATCTTCATGCAAAGTTGGAACTGGTTGTGGTGGTGGTAAACGAGCTTTCATCATGTCGCTATCTTGTGTAGCACACAACATGCTGTTGTTATTTTGCTAAGTACAAAGGGATGATATTGCAGTAGGTACCCTGTCTCTAAGCAAACAACTCCACCGAGCTTTCAGTAATCCAAAACAGTGCTCAATGCTGTTACGCGCTTGCACATGCTTTTGAGTCATATTGTTCTTCTCTGGAACCTTGAACTGCATTGAGGATGGGAGTCATTAGCCAAGGGCGTTGCGGATACCCAGCCCAGAGTCACCTGAAATATTTATTTATGTATAAGAAACAAACATACATTCCTACTAATTAACTTGATTTTTATGATTTCGTAAACATTTACCTAATAACCATACTCGTTCTTTATTTTGATGAAGTTCACGCATATATGATTCAACTCTACTCGATGACCACGTGAATCATGTGTAGCTCCACCAAACTTTGCATTCACATTGATAATACCTAATATAAAAATAAATGTCACAAATCTGTAAAATAAAACTGAAATTAAGGAATGTTTTAATACTATTATACCTACCTGAACAGAATCTAAATCACAAGTCTTTTATTCAAATTAATAATTAGTCCTCGGTCTTGTCTTGTACTCGGAAAGACAATCTATTTCGCCATGATATTTTGGTGATTCAATGCATGAACAACTTGTCTGATGCAGCGACTAGTTGTGCGTTGAGTAAGGTGGTGAGTGATACCAACAATTCGTTGATAAGATCCTGTGGCCAAGAAACTAAGAGCGCACAACACCTGATCGAAGACAAACAAAAAACAAATCAAATGATAAATAATGTAATAAATGTATGCACATTATGAACTTAATTACCTTGACTTCCAATGGAATCTCGTTGGACCCTTTCAACGAAGTTTTCCCTCGTAGGTCTTGAACTAAGGCTTCGAAAGTCTCTTTATTTCAAAGACATTCAATACCTAAATCTCTTTGCTTTATTTAATCGAAATCGCTGGATAAACAAAGTGTCCGACATTTCTTCTATAGTTTCCACGCACTGCCGATATAGTTCTCTTCTCCAGCATCTTAACAGCACTTCTTCGTTATGAGCGCACCACAACATATTTAAAGTATGCATTTTAAAACTTTATTTCAAAATCCAAGAAAATCAACAACATCACACTTGACAGTTGACAAACAGATGATTCCATATCCGCCATTTTCTTTCTATTGTCGATTTACGATTACGATGATAGAAATAGAATTTGTAACTTGGCTAGGCCTGCTGATCAGCGTGACGTAAATCTGGGCATATTCTTTTTACTGTTATTCAAATTAAAAATGGCGATTTCGTTGTGAATTTATTTTTCCTACCTTTATACCTTCGAGCAGCTCGTGGTTACTCGTAGGTCAGAAGAACAACTACCTATACCGATTCTTAAAACGTAGGCAGAAGCAACAACAGGGTTTTAGTTACATATTGTATAGACATCTAGATAGTTTTGAAGTAAGTTTGAAACCGCCAATCCGCCTTCAGTAAGCGTGGCGATCTATGATCGTGCCTTCTCAGTATGAGAAGAGGCCTTTGCCCTGCAGTGAGACAGTAACAGGCTGGTATTATTATTTTTATTAATAATAATAATGCTTCATTTCCAAGTTTACAATTTAACAGTATAGCACTATGTAGAACAGAATATGTATGTAAACCATATTTTTTAAACTACTAAGTGTAAACCTCTGACACCCAAGTTAAGATTATGTATTACTTGTATTACTGTACTACCTATATGCACTACTTATTATATTTTACTTGTTTCATGAGTGTGAGGACTCTCCCTTATTTTTTTAAGTTTATTGTTTCTCGACAATTTTAAAACCACGTACCTGTACCCATTCATGGACATTTTTTAATAAAACCCCTCTATCTACCTATCCCGGTCTTTTATCTCGAACATCTTTATGGGGGAAATTTTCGTGAGAATTCTAATTAAATTTCTTGAAAGCAAGTCCCCGAGAATGGGCCCCAAGGTACCTGAGCTACGGTACCGACGTCTTAAGGAAAAGGCGAGAGAGGTACCTATATCGAAGTTGTAATGTACAGACGCCAGCACTTCAAGTTACCCCAATGTGTCAAATTTTCCCAATTGAATATGAACCTTATTCTGTTTGCCATAAAGTTGAAAAACGATCGAAGAAATTTGACACATTGGGGTAACTTGATGTGCTGGCGACTGTACGTTAATTAGGAAATAAATTGAAATTGGAAATAAAGTAGTTTGGTGTTGTGTTGATTAAGTTTTTAGGGTTCCGTAGTCAACTAGGAACCCTCGCCATGTCTGTCTGTCCGTCCGTCCGTCCTCGCTTAATCTCTGTGACCGTTAGCACTAGAAAGCTGAAATTTGGTACCAATATGTGTATCAATCACGCCGACAAAGTAGTACTTAAAATAAAAATTGGAAAAAAATGTTTTATTAGGGTAGCCCCCCTATATGTAAATTGGGAAGTGTTTTTTTTTTTTATTTCAACCCTAACGTGTGATATATTGTAGGAAAGGTATTTAAAAATGAATAGGGGTTTACTGAAATAACTTTTAAATAATAAGTTTAGAAAATATGAAAAAAATCTGAAAAGTAGAACTGTATAAGAACTTTCTAGGAAAACTATTTTGAACTTGGATGGAAACAGTTTTTGTAGGGTGAGTGGGGGTAAGTCGGAATGGATTTTAGATGAGATAAATAGTGTTGATTTGAAACGGTTGTGAAACAAAGGGATTCAAATCAAATGCATAAATTGATGTTTTGGGTAAAAAAGTATAGTCAACTTGTTACTATAATGCTGACAGAAATGTTTTTGAACAAATATTTTATGCAAAAAACGTTAATAAAATTGGTCTTAAGAAAAACAATATGTTGGGGAAAGATGAAACGCCGAAGGGGTAAGATTGATTAGTTACTAAAATCGTATTTATGGTCATTATGAATGTGTGGTGATCAAGAAACCTTCTGCTACAATAACCTTAATAGCTTGAAAATCAGTTACATTCAAAAATCGCATTATAAATGCAAGAAAAAATAATTCATCAAATAAAATATATCGATCTTACCCCGTTGAAACGGCTAGCAGTCAGGGGTTCTCAACATGTTATAAGATATTTAAAAAAAAACATGCTCATGATTGTGAAGTCTTAGTCGGGTCAATAAATAAAACACACGTTTTCATTTAGTACCGTACATTGTAATATTTTTTATAAAATAAACTACGAGAGCAGAATACAATAAAACAGGCATTTGAAAAATTATTTTTCAAAGGAGGTAGTAGTTGTTCCAGATGAGTTCTGGCCTTTGTTCAAGACCCGATTAATGTCTTTAGAGTAGCCTGCAAATAGCTAAAATATTCTCCCACGATGAACGAATCTATATTCACTCTCTATATTGCAATTTCTTAGTCCTCAGGAGTATAACAAATCGCCCGTAACGATTTCCTTATGGAGTTACGAGGCATCCTAAAACAAAAATAAAAAGTTATGAATGTATGAAGGAGGAAATTTCATATGCTTAAAAAGCAGTTGTATAATACATTTTGATCGTGTAGGTATTGCACTTACGTATAGAACATCTGACTTTTTTTTAAACCGCCAAGCGTTTTAACACTAGGGAGTCTAGAAGGATGTACTGATTCCATGGTAAAAGTTTATGATACGATGTTGTGTAAGGGGGGATACTACCGTATATTTCAGATTGAGAACCCCTGACCTTTTGTATGAGTTTCGTAAACGGGGTAAGACGGAAAGTTTTATATTATCATCTTACCCCGTTAAATTTTGCCGGGGAAAGTTTGAAAGGCACCATAAATCCTAAAATACGTGAAATATACTAGTCACCACATTATAGAGCATATAACATTTCAAATCTAATTACGAATATCAAAACAAAATGTTTGTGACTTACCTGTGTAAAGAGATACAGCATGCGGGGTAAGATTGAAAAACTCAATTTTACGCGGAAAATGTGTCCGTTCGGAAAAATGACAAAAAACACGAGTAAGTTCTTACTTAGCGACTGACGCAGACTGCAGAGCGGGGAAAGACAAAATGGTCCCTACAACTGTATTGCCAGAATTAAAAGAATTCCTTGGTATTCGGCGTTATTGTATTTTTTTTATCTTTCCCCGTTTTTGATCTTACCCCCAGTCACCTTACAAAAAAAAAACAAAAAGTTGTACAAAATCATTTTTGGACTAAGTTTGTAGTATAATCGTATATGCAAGCATTTTGAACACTTATTATGACGGACGGGAAACTACGGAGCCCTACACTGAGCGTTGGCCCGACACGCTCTTGGCCGGTTTTTATGGTTTACAGAGAGTATTGTATTTTAATCTCATCATCATCTGCCTAGCCCATTCCGAACTAAGTTGAGTCGGCTGCCAGTTTAACCTGATGCAGCTGAATACCAGTGTTTTACATGGAGCGACTGCCTGTCAGACCTCCACAACCCAGTCACTGACTAACACTTGGTTAAACAGGTTGTCAGATTTTCGGGCTTATCTGCAACGACTGTCATAGATCTACAAACGACAGCCGAGACCAAAGACATTCAATACCTATAGACCGGACATCACGATCAAAATTTTCGTCCGAAACTTGTGTCCTGCTTGGACACAAGTCTATGAGTTTTTCTTAGTACGCTCCGCTGCCGCTCCATTATTCATATATTATTCTAGATGGCGTTACTGAGACATGGGATCAAAGTTTTTCTATGACATTTCCTTGACATGCCCGCTCTATAGTATTTAAAATCTCTTCGGCCGAGACCTACGGCTTTATGCGCTTTTTGAGGCACAAAGGAGCCTTGATATGTAATATGATATGGTATATGGTTGGGATAGTTATCTATATAGAGATACAAGGATAAATAATGCTGGTTATATGCTGCGTTTCCGCTACCATTATAGTTACCATGCTAAAATCAATTACCCTACCGTTTATGACTTGGGGTGGCAGCGTTGTGTCCAATTTGTTGAGCGTACGATTTACGGAAGACCACTTGCGAGGTCGTGGTCCACTTAAATGTCGGACAAGAATGTTAATTTCCAGGAACTCAAGTTCGTACTTAGGGCAAATGTAGAACGAGATTTGTTAACATATCTTGCATGCAACTCGTGTTAAGCTTTTAGTTTTTTTATGAATTCAGGGTGAAAGGTGCATAAAGTAAAACTTTTCAGTAAGAAACGTAGGTATATTATTTTAAATCAAACAAATAATTGAAACGTTGAAGAATTCAGAAACAATACCAATTCAATAATAACGAAATCATATTTATTTGCGTAGAAAAAGGTATACACTAAACTGTGTAATTACCACTCTGTTTAATTATTTTCAGCAATCATGTATGGGTGGAAATTTCGCGTTCCTTAAAGTTTTTATATAAGGAGGTGACGGATTGAATGGGCATTGCATATTTATGAAGAATAGTTACTTGATTAAAAAATCGGTCCTTAGAAGTGCCCATTCAATTTCTTAACCCATGTTTTGAACGCAATAAAATAAGAACGATCTTGGCTATGCAATACAGCACCTACACCTTTTTCACGCACTGTGACTAGACATGTTATATACAAATGTAACGTTAACACGTGCACCATAGAATAATACAATTCTATGTTACGCTGTGCTGCGCCATGCAAATATCACTTGGTGGTTTGCCAATCCGCTTCCAATTTCCAACTTTGGCACTAATTTTAAGAACACGATTTGAGTCTCAATAAATATTACAACACGCCATAGTGGTAACACGGTAACACTTTGACCTTTAGTTGACCTGGAGTTTTGGCAGAATTATGAGATCAGCTTATGTTTTTCTTACTCCAATTCATAGCAATTCGTTTTCCTCTTACGCGCAGGTACTGTACGTTCTTACGAAACGAATTTTTGTCTACAGATGAATCGAAAAAGTCACAGATTGAAGATTTCTTTTGTTTTAAACACGAATTACATGAAGAGAAGAAATGTGTAGACTCATTAGTCGACAATAGTCTACAATATCGAGCATAATTTCTTCTATATTCGGCAACATTCCTACGGTGATCGTGCTACGATGAAATGAAATGGGAATGAAATGGAATGAAATGGAATGAAATGGAATGAAATGGAATGAAATGGAATGAAATGGAATGAAATGGAATGAAATGGAGTGAAATGTAATGAAATGGAATGAAATGGAATGAAATGGAATGAAATGGAATGAAATGGAATGAAATGGAATGAAATAGAATGAAATGGAATGAAATAGAATGAAATGGAATGAAATGGAATGAAATTGAATGAAATGGAATGAAATGGAATACAATGAAATGGAATGAAATGAAATAGAATGAAATTAAATGGAATAAAATGAAATGAATTTAAATGATGAAATGATTTTTGTTTCTGTAAAATCTTCCCAGATACTTTTACAAGTAATTTTTTGAACTAAATGGCATTTCCAAAGAGACTGATCCCTGAGAAAACATGCCGTAAGAAACTCAGGGGTCTCTTTTAAAGTCCAGAGTACTAATTTATTATGCGAGTCTGACGATGCAGCACAAAGTCTGGAAAGCCCTTTAATGTAAGATTCAATTCAGCTTTGAGTTGACCTGTCCCGACAGACGGCATGCATGCTTCAGTCATCGTGTAGCTCAAACCTATTTCAGGGAGCTCGACGACCCACCACACGACGCTATCTGCCGGTCATTTGCGTAGAAAGAAACTCTTGGGTATGACACCGGTGTTTTGTAGATAATTCTCGTAAGTAAACTAAAATGAAATCAATACTCACTTCTTCCGATTAGTCTTGAGAATCAGCACTTTTTAAACGTCAAAATTACATACAAAACGCCATAGTAGCATTAGTCACGAGTCGTGCTTCTTGTGGTTTTGCAGGGAAAAAGAAGTGGCACAAGAAACTCCCTAGCTGTCTGATTCGTTTGAATAAAATGCTCAATAAATAGCATAAGTGCTAGGATAGTTAGTAGTTGCCGATGGCTAGCCTTAACTACACCTACTTCAAAAGAGCACCTACGTAGGTACGGAATGTCTTGCTCATTCTTCTCCATTATTCAAAACCACCTTTTGGAAGGGGTAACTAAACCAATTTTGTGTTTTATGTTTCAAAAGTGATTTTTATTGGTCAAAGGGCAATGCCCATTTCTGGCCATGTTTTTCCTATACATACATACTTACATACATTTTTTATTAGCCTTTGTACAGTGTCTTTTACTAGTGCATAAAGTTTTAATAAATAAATAATAATAAAGGAGTTGAGTAAACACAGAGGTAATATCTAATCATTTCTAAATTCACCTCTGGCAACTCTAAGAACCGCTAATGCACCGGCAGGCAGTTACTATAAAAGCAGTAATTACCGCTCGACCTTTCCCGGGCTGCTGATGACAGTAAACTTTTATTGCCACTAAAAATAATGGCCGGCCAAGTGAATCGATAGCTGTGTACTGCAAGACTGATCTTTTTCTACTTATCTCAAACTGCTTTTGGCAAAAAAAAAAACACTATGTAGGACATATTAAATGTATACATGTATACCTGAATACAAAAGCATTTTTGTGTTCGGTCTCGCTACTGTATGAAGAATCAAAATATTACTACTATTATTTATTTGACGAAATTAAAGTGTTACTACTTAGTTTATGCAAACAATGACGTTCATAATGGGTGTAGGTACTGTAGTCTGTACGGCAGCCCGTGAACACGAGTTTCACATAAGCCTAATACCTAGGTACAAACGCCAGCACAACTATATAGTCACCTTAAACTGTCAAATTTACCCAATTGAACGTGAACCTTACACTCTTTGAAATAAAGTTGAAAAACTATTAAAGAAATTTAGCACATTGGGGTAGCTTCGAGGCCCCTGTTCCATTAGGTATTCCTTTAAGTTGCATATTTAAATAAATAATATCCCACAACTTTCACACAACGCCATCTAGTCTCAAGCTAAGGGCTCGTACACAAAACTGCGATGCGACGTCGCATCGCAAAAATGTGCGAGCCCTCTAAATTTCTGATTCTAATTTTCTTATTTTCTTCGAATTACGAAGAAAAATAGAAAATTAGAATCAGAAAATTAAAAATTTCTGCGTTGCGAATTCGAATCGCATCGCATCGCAGTTTTGTGTACGAGCCCTAAGCAGAGCTTGTGTTATGTGTCTTATACAACTGATAAACATACTTATATATTTCTAAATAGATATACATTATATAGTTAAATAAATAAATTACACCCAGAAACAGAACAAATGATCGTGGTCATCTCACAAACATATGTCCTGGGTGGGAATCGAACCCAAGACCTCCGGCACAGCTCTCAGAGCCACTAACTACTTGAACAACTGACAAGCCAACCAAGCCGGATAATATTCGTGCAAAAATTTGTTTTTCGAACTACTAGGCTTCTGGTAAAGTCGGGAAACGTAACTGCTATGATTAACTTTGGTAGGTACACCAAAAAGCTCAATTTCAAATTGTTAAGTACGGGCTACCTTTTCAAGAATAGAACACTGGCACCAATAATATAAATCGATCATCGAACAGAAATATTATGTTAAGAACACAAATAGCTTTCTCCAGAGAAGTTCATCCGGAGTGATTCCATTGGCACAGATAAATAAGTTTCTTTGCTCAAACTTGATTTAGTGCCGCGTAGCCAGCAGGCTCTGACTGTCGCTCCGCAGTTAACTCGATTCTGTTTTATTGCACATTTACTGCTGCCTGGGTTACTTGTAGCTTTTTTAATGTTAGAGCAATCATCTTGGCGAATAGTCGAGGTATATTCACGGTAGTTTACCTGTCGTTTATGTTTGATTATAGAACTTTTATTTAAGAGCTTTAAATAAATAGAATAAATTTAAAATACTTACCGACGTTCTTAAATCAATTTCATCATTACTAATCGCTTTTGTATTTATCGCTTTTTCATTATTACCTATTATGTTATTTTCATTTCCTTTAGTAGGTACGGTAGGCCGCGCGTCAGTGGTAACCAATACCTCGCATTCTATTGACACTACCTAGGCATAATACTACTTAAGGTCAGGAGATTCAGTGTTATCATTATCACTGATGCGTCATGTACCTAGGTACTAATAATAACACTTACATCGGGTAAACCAGGATACATTACAGTCGTTGCGGAGTTGCGGCTTGTATATTTGATGTGAATGAAACTGTTATCTATCTTTAAAATGTACGATAAAGCTGAAAGTTAACGAAAAAGGGTATACAAATTATGAAGTTGGCTAATGTATTTAAGTGAGTTGTGAATAGCTTTTCCATATTTACTGTGAAGCTTTAGCAGCAGATTATACCTAATTGTAAAGACAACACGTATGTGACCTGAATTATAATAAGTAGAACGTTGAATAAATAATCAATAGTCATAGGTTAGTCTAAAATATATTTAACATATTAAGGTTTCACCAAAAAGCCTAATATTCAAACTACAAAAACAAAATAACAATCACCTGACTGACATGACAGATGCCATTGGCCAGCAGAGCAACGTCATTAACGTCAATCTTCATGTCTGCCTGAAGTGCCTGAGTCTGTCATTGCGACACCACACGTAAAAACCATAATATATTTGTGTAAAATAGTTGTTTTTAAACTCCATTAAGTACTAAATACAGCGATAAAACCACCAAAAATGGCTGCAATACCGCTAATGTACGCTCAGGAGGATTGTGAGTTAGGAGGAAAGGAATCTGTGGAGGTAAACTGACGATTTTTTTATTTTATGGTGAAAACCCAGAGAATGTTGTCCCCAATGTTTGTCCTTCAGCATATTATACTTAAAACATTCAACTCGCTAATAGAAACATGTCTGATTCTAGAATGTATTCATGTGCTAATTTCCTATTCACTTCGAGGCAAAAACAAGTTTTCTTTTTCTAAAGCGTAAATAATCTCTGATTGTTCCATTTCCCACATGATTATGTACCTACAATGTTAAGGCCATTGATAAGATAAAGCCTCATTTTAAATAAATGTATGTTTTCCTGTTAATTTCTATTTTTTTATTGTGTAATATCAGTTAATTATTGCACTAAAATTGCTACATGATAAAGAAACACATAGGTATCCAACTACCTTACATGCATACCTAAATGACTAATTTCTTGCATACCAATCATATTTACTATTGACACAAGCCTCCATTTTGTATATTCAGCAGCTGTTTTCATTAAAGAAAGGAGGTCTATGGACATAAATCCCAGTTGTCTATCTATAAAAATAAACAACATGCATGTAAATTCTTTGCAATAATATAAATTACCAGGTTATTAACAAATTAGTAGGTTTCAACCCCAAAGAAATGTAAAAATAAACAAATTTTATTACAAGACAAATCTCAAATTATGATCAGAATCTTTTTTTTTTCAAACAACCTTTCAAGAATGTGTAATAACATACATATTATTATACTATGTACTTAAGTATATTTTAAATGGCAAAACATAAATGTTATGCAAACTTTAATAATTAATCACTGCATAACAATTTATGTTAGCATGCTTTTTAATTTACCAAATAACTCACAATTTACAAAGGTCCAAAAAAAAATTGTAATGTTGATAAAATTGTAATAATTATACATAATTTCTTACAAACATAGCCTTAATATTCCTGTAAAAAGTAAACATAAGGAAAGTCAAAGTACAAACTGCGGCTTTACGAACACCTGCTCTAACTTGCTCATTTCAAATTAATATTACTTGTTTTTAATATTAGAGACACAATAGAAAGACAAGGACAGAGAGAACCGATCACTTGGAAACTTAATGAATTTCCTTAATGAATTAAGGTGATCTTTAAGTTTTCACTTGTCAGTTATACAAGTACAGACGCCAGCACATCAAGTTACTCCAATATGTAAAATTTTCCCAATTGAATATGAACCTTATTTTGTTAGACATAAAGTTGAAAAACAATGAAAGAAATTTGACACATTGGGGTAACTTGACATGCTGACATCTGTACAAGTAGTCCACTCTATTTTATCAAACATCAAACATGATATACATATAAATCCATGATATAATAAAGACCGCTGCAACAAGATGGATGCATTTTGCCAAAGACAGGGAAATGTGGAAAAGGATGGAGGAGACTTTTACCCAAGAAGGCGTTACATAACAAAGATAGAAGTAGAAATAGTTCACCAATTTATACAAAATATAAATTATATTTCTATAATCTGTTATATTTAATAGTATTGTTAAGTGGAAAATGAAGCTTTAATAATAGTAATAATTTTAAAAAATATGTAAAACTTTTTTACAGGATGATTTTGCCTACCGCAACAATGTGGCCAATGCAGACAAGGAGATTCGTCTGGGGTTTGTGCGCAAAGTTTATGGTCTACTCTCAGTGCAACTTTTGGCAACGGTTGCAATTGCTGCAACATTCCATCTTGTTGAGCCAGTCAAGCTCTTCATACATCAGAAGTAAGTGAATTGTTCACTATTAATAATTCAGACATTATTCTTTTAAAAAAAAAAAATACCGGCTAAGTCAGGTTAGACATTACTAGTAGTCTTGTCCTCCTCCATCTAAGGTAAATATGCTTGTGTCTGGAGTAGTTTCAAACTCACGACGTCTCGATCGCAAATCCAACTCATTAGTCATTGGGCTGTTGCTGCTTAAATTTAAAATTGACCATTTGTGACTTTCTTGGGTAAATAAGTCACTTGAGAAGTGAGTACATTGCTCGCAGAACCGATGGCCTGCCACCAGCGGCTATTGGTTCGCCCTGGTGGACGAAAGGGTCTCATGTGGTGACCGTTTACCGGAAAACGCAGCATAGGTACTTCCCCCAGGCGGGCTGACGATCTGATTGTAGCGCGTTATAGAGCTGTGTTCAACTTACACAGCTCTACAACCTGATTTCGATTTCCGCTAATCACCTTTTGTCCCTCAAATGAAGAAAAAAGAAAAAAAAAACATTTAATGGCAACAGCTTGAAACATGCACATACAAATGTGAAATTCTAAAAGGTAGTATGTACTTATACATAAAACACAAAAATGTTTCACGGCTGCTAAATAAGATTATTATGGCAAAAACCCTAGAGACCTAAGTTGATGGACAGGGTTTAACTAGAGTTTTCATTTATGACTTTTCTTTCCAGTGATTGGATGGTGATAATAGCGTTTATACTCAGCATGATTGTACTATTCGCGCTCATCGCTAAGAGGAAGGATTCCCCCGCCAACCTGTACCTGCTAGCTGCATTTGTAAGTACATCATTATCGTTATACTAGCCAACATCACGCGGTTCCCGTACCCGTAGAAATACAGGGAAAAAAGTAGCCTATGTTGCCTGGGGATAGTGTAGCTTACCAACGGTGAAAGAATTTTTCAAATCGGTAGTGTTGTAAGTTTATTTGCTACGTACAAAAATACATCTCTTTTCTTTTCTCTGTATAATATTTGTGTAGATTCTATGTAGACTAGCAGTTCGCTCAGGACTTCGCGTAAACTTCGTTTTTCCGTCGTACTAAAATTTTAAATTGTTTAAGTAGTTTTTTAGTTTAATTCTGACACTGTTTTTGTAGGGTACCTATATTTTGATTTCTATCTGAAATATTATCTTGTTTCATATATTTTAGAGCGTCGATTATCCAGTAGGAAGCCTCAACCACTTCGTTGTCCTTTCGTTTATGAATGAAACATAGACTTACAAATGTCACGAACTCACTATACAGTAAAAATTTGAACTTGTTTTTTTTTTGTTATATGTACCTATTGTGTTATGTCAGAACTCGTAGAACAAAAGTTGTTGCTTATGTATGACAATAGCTATCTACTCCTGCCAGGATGTTGATGATTTACAAATAACCTTGTATATTCTGCTATTTTCTAGACGGTTGTACAAGCTTACTCGGTGGGCGTCGTGGTGTCATACTACAACACTGCCGTAGTCCTGCAAGCACTGACGCTCACGTTCGCCGTGGTGTTCTCTCTCACGGTCTTCACGCTCAACACCAAGACTGACTTCTCTTTTGTTGGATATGGGTGAGTTACTGTTATACTATTAACTGCAGGGCTATTGCGCATCCGTTGACAGTTATTTGTGAAGATCACTGGGCAAAGTGTTCAACAATTAACTGTCAAACAGCTAGTTTCGTATTGGCTATCATCCAGTGTGTATCTAGTATGTCGTCGTGCGCACCCGCAGAGATGTGACAAAGCGTACCGTTTCCTGTCTGATAGTCACCGTAACCTGAAGTCCACTTACGCCCGATATTAATATTCTATCTCAATCCAAATCCCGTTCCTTTGTTTTTGACGGCTGCTTCTGATTGGACATCTTTAAGACTCGGATAGGCGAATTCCGTCGTTGATTGGTTACAGACAAAGATCGGGATCAAGATAGCAACCGAGATAGATTATTAATATGCAGCGTTAAAGTGCAGTGTGTACTTACCATTTTTTTTGTAAATATTACGTTGTCATCAATATTCGGTGTGCAACTGGACCCCAGTTAGTCACTGGCGCATTATCAGCAGAATATCAGCCCCAGGTACATTTGCCTGGCACATGCTGAGCTAGACTCTCATTTGGTGCAGCCTTAAGACGCACACCACACACTGTATCATTCATTGTTCATTGTTTTATCTCTTTTGATTTTGTAATGTGTTTGTCTGTCTTTTGCGTGTACTAAATAAACGTTTAATCTATCTATCTATCTATTCTCATATCATATAAATAGCCCTGCTGGCCTGAGCAAGTAATATGGGTTTTTTTTTCATGTCGTTGAATCAATATCACCCCCAGATGTCCATGTCATCACCATCATCATCCTTCCTCCGTTATCCCAATTTATTTGCGATAAATTCATTTTCGTGTCGCGGATCCTATTCCCGCATGTAACAAATATCCGTATGATATGGCCTACAGCCATACCTAAAGGTAGTTGTTCCGTCTGGCTGTTTGTGTATGTGGGTTTAAATATTTCTAAACGCACCCACGAAAGAGGAGAAATTTTTAGTGTGTGGCAAAGTTTAAAAAAAGAAGAAAATAATTTTATTTGTTACGACTTTTTTAAATTGTTTCAAATCTCAAACTGTAACAAATCTCAGGATTTTTCCATGGAAATCAGGCCTTTCTCCAGACTGTTTGATTTTTCCGTCTGGTATCCCTAGTAACCTTTCAAATTTTATCAGCTCACAGACAAAACTAAAAACTTATTTTATCATTAAATCTGTTTCAGTATGTTCGCTGGTCTCAGTGTGCTGATCATAGGCGGTCTACTCCAAATCTTCATCCAGAGCTCGGCGTTCGAAGTGGCACTGTCCTTCGTCGGCGCCATTTTGTTCAGTTTGTTCCTAATATTTGACACTCAAATGATGATGACTACTTTATCTCCTGAGGAATACATCCTGGCCACTATCAACCTGTACCTCGACATCATAAACCTGTTCCTTTACATACTCCGGATCCTCAACGAGTTGAACAGGAATTAAATTCCAGTATTTGTTTAGTATTTTTTTCTTTGTGTATTTAGAGCATTTTATTGCACGTTATATTCTGGATATGGCTGTGAATATGAAATTTATATTATTTTTTATTGCTACTTAATTTGCAGTATTGTTGAATTAAGTTTTAGTGGGGTTTATATTACAGCCAGGACAGATTAAAATTAACCCGTGGGCATCTAAAATTTTTGTTTCGTGTAGTCATAAATATTAGTGAATACCTAACTAATGACTGTCTCGAGTGTTTCTAAGGCGTGCCCTTTACTTTTGCAACTAAAGTCGAATCTAGACACATAGGGCAAAATGAGTGGCGAAATTTTGTGTAATACGTTACTATTGTGTCAGTCTATACATAGGTACGCAATAAAATAACATGAAATTATTAGACAGGAACTTATTTCTCAAGTATTTTTATTTAATTACCTATATTGCGTTTGAAGTGTTCTAAAACTAAAACCCAGAGTATTTTGAGCGAAACATGCTGCGTATGTTGTGCCGATTTTCATTAACACTAGGCGACAATTTATTGTTTTATCGGAAATGGACATTACTGTGATAATGACACCTTGTCGACACCCAACACAACATTTTGACATCTGCATAATCGTGGTGCACAATTGTTGAGACATAAATTATATAATTATAAATTGTTTAAATATTTAACTTGTTATTTTATTTACATGTTATAACAGCCACATAGGTTGATAAGCTACGCTAGCCAAGGTCGATCCGTGGGTGGGTTACGATCAATCATGTATGAAGACAGTTTCGTGCCTCGAATAACACGATAAGCCCTTGGCCACGCAGAAGCCCAAAAAGACAACCAATATTGGTAAACAATATTGGTTTTCTTTTTGGTGTGTTTAGCAGATGATTGCCCATCATTGTTCCATGTAAAGATATTCAGCTGCATCCAGTTACGTTAGTACTTATACTTATCTATGATCCAGTTATTGGGGGAAAGGAAAAAAATATGCAAATGAGGCATGACGATCCTAAAAAAATATCTACCCCGTAGCGACATCTATCCTCGCCACGTACGAACGACTATGATCCTACATCGCTATGTTAAAATTTTATTATCCGCGTGATTGAACATTTACAAGTTCCCGACCCAGACACAACACCCGTCTAGTCGGGGGATCTTCATTCGTCCCTTTTCTATGGAGGACGAGTAACTTTACACTGTACCTCATGCCCCTAAAAATCTTTTGACCGCTACATCAGAAAACGGGCCCTTAGCGGCACTCGTGACGCGTGGCGTGCTGGGCACATTTCTCGTCTAGACATGACTGTGTTAGTTCTTTCAGTCATGGCAGCGATAATAAATTAGGGGTTTCAAACAAAATGAAATAATCTTTTGCGAAATGCAACAATATATATTTTACAGGGAAACATTATTTCATACATCACAATAATCATCATAACCTAAAAGTTTCACAAAATATTTACATCATATCCATTACGATAATACAGATGATATGAACAATTAGACTAAAACAAGGAACAGTGTAAAAAACTTTTAGACGAAAAGAACTTATTTCAAGTTTGCAGGTAGTAGTAATCCAAACATTAATTTCATTGAGACATTTAAAAATGGTTTAGCTATATTGTATTGTACAGCAACTGTCAGAGTTAAGGCTCATTCACACAAGAAATATTATCTAGCACAAGCAGCAGTAAGAATGTGAACTCATACACAAACATACATTTTTTAATTTACAGACCATCCTAAAATAAATCTCCGAGTAAATGAGCCTTTAGGCCGAATTTTCATTAAATATAACAATAGTTTAGTTTAGTTAGCAATTCTACATCACAAACTACATACTCGTTGAACAGATAAGATAAAAGCATTTTATAAAAATACTTTTTACACTGCTTTATGGTTTCGAGCATAACATTTAGCATTGTATTGAACGGTTTCACTAAAAGATTTTGTTCATAAAATTAACAATAACGTAACCCGATCTTGAAAATACAACCATACTTGCTGGTGTAAATTTAATGCAACATATGCCACTTAAACACATTACATAGTACGCGGCACATAACTTGAACTTAAATGGCGGACGTTGCTATGGTTAAACGCAGTCCCCCAAGGCGTACGTCACACCGCATTTCGATTGAGACCCGAAAATCTGTTACTGCGCATTGACAAGTTACGTGCGATCTGTACGTTGGAATCACATCAATGAGGTAATGTACAAATTTTAGTACACCATAATAAAAACTGAACTGCCACAATGTTTTCAGTTCTGTGGACACGAGGCGTTTCATTTTGCTAACTGACTGACCTCTCGTGTCCCGCTGTTCATATCTGGTAAAGTTTTCTGCGTGCTGAAGACTCGACATCGCGTCCTACGATTTCGCGCGACTTTGTCTTAGTTCTATTACCCGATGGTATCTTTCCGCATGTAGTTTACATGAATGAAAGGAGCTCCCCATTAAAAGCCGACGAAAAATTTCAATGCTGAAGGGTCCAGGATCCCTTTTGTTGTCTGTTAGTGCCCCATCCACTCTGTTTTGTTATGGTGGTTATAATAATTAATCCAACCAATATTTGAGTGTTTTGATGACTCATCAGTACATTTGCTAAGTACAATCATCATTATCAAGTGTTTCTACTGGCATATCAGCTTCATTTATTACGGATTCAGTCTCGTTTTCTGTTGAATGTATTGCTAGATGAAGTTTCATGTTTCCATCGGGGTCTTGTTCAACTTCTTTATGTTCACTTTCTGTATTTGTGCTTTCAGTTTCCACTATATTTTCTGCTACAATCATACTTTCTAGCTTTATATCATTTTCAACTTCTTCTATGACACATTGTAACAATTTGTTATTTTTATCTTCATCTATTACACTTAGTAACTGTTTAGTATTATCGTCTTCTATTACACTTAGTAACTGTTTAGTATTATCGTCTTCTATTACACTTAGTAACTGTTTAGTGTCATCATCTACTACACTTAGTAACTGTTTAGTATTATCGTCTTCTATTACACTTAGTAACTGTTTAGTGTCATCATCTACTACACTTAGTAACTGTTTATTATGTTCATCTTCTTCTATTACGCTGAGTAACTGTTTAGTATTATCTGCCTCTTCTATTACACATGGTAACTGTTCATTCTTATCATCTTCTTTTACTATGCTCAGTAATTTATTAGTATTGTCAGCCTCTTCTATTATGCTTGGTACCTGTGTACTATTTCCATCTTCTTCTATTACCCTTTGTAACTGTTTATCATTGTCAACTTCCTCTATTACACTTTCTGATTTGTTTTCATTGCATGCTTCTTCATTTAAATATTCTAATCTAGTCTTATCATTTTCTACTGTTTCATTGTCACTTGGAACTTGATTCCCTTTCTGTTCGTTATTTAATTCTTCCATATCAACATCCTCATTTTGAAGAGTTTCCAAGTCTTTCATTTCAATATCTTCATCTTTTATTTGCATAGTTTCCGATTCTATCTTTTTTACTTCCAGTTCTAAGTATTCGACTCTTTCTTCTGGCAGTGGCCTGAAAATAAAATTATATTTTTGTTGAAAATTATACAGCCTTCATTGTTTGCAACTATGGTCAATATTAATGGTCACAAGACTACACAGCAACATCTGCTTTTACACTGTATCAAACTCAAAAGTCATTTATTCAAATTAGGCTGAGGGACAACACTTTTAAAACATCAAAGTTACATAAGAAAGTCTCCCAAAACTACTACTACTAGTTTGTAGTGTTTATTCTGGGAAGTTTTTTTTTTATATATATGTAATGGGTCTACTCTTGACCTCAATCTTGTCCTGAGGTCAGAGATGAGGTCGACGATGGAACGAGCTTACCCATAAGAAAGAAGTAGTAGCGGAACAAACTACCCATTAACACATCTGCCTAGTATTTTGTAATCTCTGCCTGATTTATAAAAAAAAAATATCTACTGCACATATAATGGAGACAAGCAGTATATTTCTTACACAAGTGATGGGTGGAGGGACTAAGTAAACCACAGACATTGTTGACGATTGCTTACCCAATAACTAATAGACAATGACATTAGAATAAAATCAACTGTTGAACATATCTCACCTTTTGACATCCTCCAAAGTCTTGAGCTTCTGCACGGAGTTCCCTTTGCTTGCTTTACACCGCTTTCGATGGCGAGTCAGCAACTCGAATGAGTCGAACTTCTCCGTGCAGCCGTAGCACGCATGTTTGTTGTGACATGTTTCGTGCACCATCAGGTCTGTAGGCGTTTGAAAACCTGAAAAGTAGATGTGAATATTTTAATAATCATGAATTTTTTTCATGCAAATTACTGGTATTCAGCTGCAGTAGCTTATCAAAAGGGTTTTGTCTCTAAAATTCACGTAAAAATCGAATCGAAATTTACATTTTAAATCGTAAGTTAATGTTCATGTTAAATTATTCACACCTTATAATTTTACTTGCCGGGATAAAGAACAATTTACTTAAGTTAACTGTGACTGGCTCATTCATGGTATTAAATGATACCATCAATTCACAAGCGAAGTAGTAAATAAACAGAGGTAACATAACTCACTTCGTTTACAAATCTTGCACTGATGTTGGTCGCAGCGTTTCTTCTCAGGCGACACACTGCCGTTCGCCTTTCTTTTAACAGTCTTGTAGGAATGTTGCGCTATCACATGGGCCTGAAAAAAAATTTTGTTTGAAATTAATAATTTATTCCAACAAGGGCTTACTTACGACTTGTTACACTATGAAATATATTTTTATGTCACATTCATTTGTACAAAAGCTCTCAGTTAAAATATACCGCCCAAAATCTATTCTAGCACTATTTATTCAGTATGTGGAAGCCTTATAATTCGAAATGATTAATTGTTATTTCTGTCAGACAACATGTATGGTGATTTCAAAGTAAATTTACAAACAAAAATCACTACATAGCGCTTACTAAATAATCAACTATCCCTCTCCCTATAGTGTATATTCCCTAGCTGTGAGCTGCCTCAGCTATGATACACTTCTTAACCACTTGTATGCCGTAATTATAGAAACAATTAAAAAGCTATTGTGTCTTGCGTTGATCTACATTCTGGCACATGACGGGTTAAGTTGCAACACCAGCATTAAGAGCTAAGACCAACATGACTTAGTTACTGCCACAACTTCACAATGTTATACCAATTGTTGGCGACAGATCTGGCAACCCCGTTGCTAGGGGCTAGTTTTGACTTGACTTGACTTTTGACAGGGCGGCTTGGTTTTTCCATTCTATTTTTCTTAATATTGTTGACTTTTGTGATCGAATTATATCCAATTGCACCTTTTAACAGTTTTTGATTTGGTGTTTAACACCAATGAAACCCAACAAATAAATATATCTGAATACCTTAAGTCCAGTAACGCTGTTGAAGGATTTGGTGCACAATAAACACTCTAGTGGCATATCTGGAGTGAGCTCAATTTCTTGTTCTCCTTCACTTACGGGTTCCTGTTTCACTTCCATTTCTACATACTAGAAAGAAATATAAAGTCAATTATAATAAGTATAAACATTATTTCAATTAAGAATCTTTTGAAGGTTGTTCACATCAAAACTGTGTACTAAATAAACAAGAATTGCATAAATAAACATGACACCTGTACTCCTCAAAGAGTTAAGCAAAACTGTACTTATGTATGTCCACTTTTCAGAAGATTATAGGCACTAATCCAGTCTCCGGCTGCTACTGAGAAATTTCAGATAGACAACCCAATAACATTGCTTGACCTGACCCAATCTGCAGTAGTACTACATTAGTGACTTGTCTATATAATAGTGATAATAATGTCAAGGCTTTTTTCATACACCCACACTGATAGTTTTTTACTTTAAAAAACACAGGCTTAAAGACATACATACTTGTGTTACCTGCTCTGCATCTGTGACATTTTTCAGGTGTTTGTTCTCAGAATTTAATGGATCCAATGATATTGTACCTGAAAAAAAGTATAAGCAAAACTTTAACATGTAACATTGGTGCTCACAATTTCAAGTGAGCACCAATGTAACATTTTCAAGTCATTTGTACTTTCTTCACTAATCCTTGAAATGTAACACATCCTGAAGTAACATGGACTTTATGACAAAGGACCTCTTGTAGGCAAGGGTGGTAAAGCTTGTGCCTTCTCTTCAGGACAAGAACAAGTTGACATAGCTGTCGAAGGTTTATGAAATTATATGTTTGTCCCTTAACCTTTCAATTGTGTCAAATAGACAGACAATGACAGCACAAACGCTGGTGTTCGCTTGGGGTTTAATGAATTAAGGTTAATCTTTGGGCCTTGCAAAGAAAGTAACTATACTACCTATACCTATAACTTACCATTTATAGTGATATTCATAGGTGGAGGCTCCACCAATTCTTCTGGTTCTATTTTAATATCCAAATTGGCTAATTCAGTCTCTACGTATGGGTTTTCAGCTCCGTTAATTTGATATTCATCATCAGAAACAACTTCCTGTTTAATTTCTATGTCCATTGGATTATTGAAAACGGAACCGTCTATGTTTTTGTCCACTTGTATTGGTTTGGGCCACACTTTATCCATGTCTATGTCAGCTGTGAACCTCATTCTGAGGAGTAAGTCACAATTCCGCACACATGAGGCAAATGCAGCAGCGTCTAATAACTTTTGGTAGCAGGGAGCACATAAGACTTTTGAATGTCTGTCTGTAGATGATATCTGTAACAAAATATTAAGATGAATATTATACACATCGGCTTCATATTGTAAAGTGGTTGAGTAAAAACTCTTCAAATGAGAAAAAAAAACAACAGATAAGTTACAATATTGATGGCATAGAACACAGAAGTGGGTCAGAGTGTCGTCTTGGGGGCACTATGAAAAAAATACTTAGAAAAATTTCGCAACCAATTTCGAGGTAGTTGGTCACAGTTCTAACCTAACCTAACCTGTATCCCTTCCACATCGTTTTTACGGCAAACGATTAGTTGGAGACAAGAAACGCCAAGATACTTTTAGCCTTAAATTTAGGTGTTTTATACGATAGAATCGAGAAAATGAATGATTTGCAAAAATAACACTTTTTTGCTCAATTTTTCGAAGTCTACGCGCCGTAGCGCCCCTAAGGCTACACTCCAACCCAGAAGTGTTATAGGTAATTAATTCAAACTTAAACATTTACATTTTTTTTTTTTTTTTTTTTTGAATATATATTATCTTGCGATCGGCTTTTCAAGCCCTTAGCAGATTAGTTGTGAGGTTTATTGTCAGGTAAGAACTGTTCCTCCAGTGAAGAAGCTGTCTTTTATTTTAATTCCGGCTTTGGTTGGGTAAAAAGTCCCTTATGTGTTGCCTTTTAAGTCTTCTGTTACTTAGTGGTTCGCATAACGCAGTGGCTAGGGTATTTGTGTGTGTTTTTATTCGGTTTTGGTATGCTAATGCTCCGTGTTCCACTTCTTCTTTAACTGTTTTCATTTCTGTGTACTCATGCAGTTCACTGATTTTGATGAACATAGGTGCATTGGTTATCATTTTGAGGGCTTTATTCTGGAACCGTTGTAAGATTTCCACATTGCTATTCTTTGCTGATCCCCATAACTCAATTCCATAAGTCCAGATGGGTTTAATTATAGTTTTATAGATGAGTATTTTATTTTCCATGGTGACGTTTGATCTTCTGCCTATTAGCCAATTGAGGTTTCTCAGCCTTATATTTAGGTCGTCACGTTTCTTTTGGATATGGGTTTTCCATGTTTGTTTCCTGTCAAGATGCATACCTAAGTATTTTGCTGAATCTTGATGGGGAAGAACGTCGTTTCCTAGTTTGATTGGGGGGCAGTTGTCTTTTCTTAAGGTAAAAGTCACATGCACTGACTTGCTTGAGCTGGCCTTGATACGCCACTTTTCCATCCATTTACTGATTTTGTTGAGGTGACTTTGGAGAGTTAAGGACGCTACATTGGGATTTTCATGATTGCTAAGCGCAGCGGTGTCATCTGCGAAGGTGGCAGATAGGACATTATCCGTTGTAGGTATATCTGCAGTGTATAAAAGATACAGAGTAGGGCCCAAAATCGAACCTTGTGGTACACCTGCTTTTATGTCTTGAAAGGTAGAGTAGGCGTCATTTATTTTAACTCTAAATATTCGATCTTCCAAGTACGACTTAAGGAGCAGGTAGAAGTTGTATGGGAGTTGGTTCTTTATTTTGAAAAGTAATCCTAGGTGCCAAACCTTATCGAATGCTTGTTGTACGTCGAGAAAAACAGCAGAACAGTACTGTTTCTTCTCGAGAGCTTCTCTTATTTTATTGGCGACACGGTGAACTTGTTCTATAGTGGAATGGCCAGTTCTGAATCCGAACTGATGTTGGGGGATGAGATCATTTTCGGTAAGTATTCGTGTTAGCCTTCGTAGGATGATCCTCTCAAATAGTTTCGATACAGTTGGTAGTAAACTAATTGGCCTGTAAGACGATACAAGATGCGGGGGTTTGCCAGGCTTTGGGATCATGATGATTTCTGATATTTTCCATATAAATGGAACATACCCAATCCTAATTATGCTATTAAAAAGATGTGTTATACCCATAACAGCTTTCCTAGGAAGTTCTCGCAGGATTTCAGCTGTTATCAGGCAGAAACCAGGAGCCTTGTTTAACTCTAGGCCTTTTATTTCTCTTTGGATTTCTCTAGGTGAGCAGCTTTGCATTGGGGGAGATAGTTGTAAATCGGTTTCCAAATATTCTTTTATTTCTTTTTCAGTTTCTGTATCACCGCCATTTGGAGTAAAAGCTTCATACAGGAACTGTCCAAACGCCTCAGCCCGTTCTTTGTCCGTTCTAGCCCAAGTGTTGTCATTCATTTTGATGGGATGTTGTGCTACCTGGGGGGCCACCCTACTATTTTTTACCGTGTTCCAGAGGGAGTACTCATTTTTAGCCTGCGGATTAAGGTTTGCTAATTTGTTCTGCAGAGTTTCCTCTTCAATATCTTTAAGGTACTGTTTGAGGTTAGCGGCTGCTTTATTAAATGCTCTTTTATCTTCGCAATGTCGACTGTTATGCCACACTCTTCTTAGTCGTCTCTTTTCCAGAATCTTTGTTTTTATATCTTTGGGTACGTTCTTACTACCTCGTTTTTGTGTGGTAACCGGTGTACATTTCCACGCAGCTGTTTGTATAAGATTTGTTAATCTTACGGCATAATTTTCGATGTCATCTTTGGTTTTAAGTGACACTTTGAGGTTAAGATTTTCATCTATGTATTCTCTGAATGCATCCCAATCCGTTTTATTAGTGTAAAGTCGCTCTTTAACTGGTCTTTCAATTAAGGTGGTACTTATTGTGGCTATCACTGGTGTATGGTCTGAACTGCTGTCTAAACAAGTCTCCACTCTTAAATAACGGTTTGACAATCCTTTAAACACAAAGAAATCTAGAAGATCAGGTGTCTTATTTGGGTCTGTAGGCCAATACGAAGGTTCGCCTGTACTCAATACATATAACTTATTTTTATCTACACTTCTTTTCATTTCTCGGCCTCTAGGTAGAGTTAGTCGGGATCCCCAGCAAACGTTTTTGGCGTTCCAGTCACCTCCACATATAAATCTGTGTCCAAGGGTTACATTTACATTTTACTCTTATTACTCTTTTATCTCTAATCTACACAAATATTTTCAGGAGGATAAATTTGTGTGTGTAATGAATACACTCAAAAACTACCATGCTGATTTCAAAAATTCTTTCACTCTGAGTAACATAGGCTAGTTTTTATACACATATTCTCTCAGGAACGGGAACTATGCTGTTGAAACTGTGTGACGTCCGTTACTTTTATTGTGTTAGCCAATGACCTAGATTGTGGGTACATAGAACTGTAACAGCTATAATAATATAGGATTTAATGTACTAAATACACATAACATAATTAGCCTATAATCTTCCCACTGCTGGGACACAGGGCTCTGCGAGAAGAAGTGGGCCGTAATCTACCACACTAAGATTAGTACCAGATAAACAAACTTTAACATCACTGTTCTTTAAAAGTTACTTCATTGCACATACCACATCTATGTTCTATGCCATCAATAAATAGGAAAGGTAATATTTAGACGACAATTTGGATCATGATGTAAATGTTACTGCTGTGGGTACAGCAGCTTTAATTTTTCCTTATAATAGGAAATAGGTACAATGACATTATGTATCTATAAACCTCTTGTTTTGCTGTAATTTCTGTAATGTTTGTACAACTGTGACAATGTCTTTAGCAATATAACCTCAACAAAAATAAAAGTATTTAGTTATTTAAAAGGACTAATTTCAACAGTTATTCATTATCACGAATACGTATTATACATTGCACAAGAGGGAACCTACAAAATAACCTTACAATATTTTTAAGATCAAATTACGTTTATCATCTTTACTAACCTCAACGTTAGCTAATTTGGCCAAATCCTCGGCTATGGTGGCTTCCATACCATCCCAGGGTGGCGCCCAGGCTTGGAAAACATTACAACAGCTTTTCTTATCATCTAACTTCTTAAGACAAGCACGACATTCACGAGATGTTTCCTCTTGAATAGGCTCCTTTGTTTCGCTTTCAGTGTCAGTCATCATCTGCTGCCTAACACATCACAGAAAACACAAGGAATATAAATAAAAACATTAAAAATATTTAGATCGCGTGAGGTGATATTTGTCAAAAGAATTGATGACAATTTTGACATTTATCTGAATAGAATAGACAAAATTACACTTGTGAAACGAGTTTTTTTGAGATAGTATTAATATTCATAATTACATCATAAATATTGTTGCCGTTATTAGAATGGCTACTTTATGATTTATATATTTAATGAAGCTTTTATTTGTTTTGGAGGACTTGATACAATATTACTTTTCTCTTACATTACGCGTGTCAATGTATAGATCGCACTCGACTTTTCACGAAGGAGACAGACTCACTCAGCTATATTTAATTTAGTCTATGGTCTCCCAGTGCTACCAGTTGCCATTATAGAGAGAAATACAGCTTGGCAAAAAAGTGTAGAAACGGAACTAAATTTTTGTCTGTTGGCAACATTTCCAAAATAATGACATCTCATAATAAACAAAGTTCACGATTTCGTAAAATTTTAATTTCGACCACCAAACGTTGATTAATAAAGGTAAAAAGTGAAGAATAATGAATAAAACCATTCGGAGTGCTGGCAGGGAGGTTATTTATAAGGTTTACAGGCGATGTCTGGCGGAACATGAGGCCCAAACTATTCTTTCTGAACTTCACAATGTTTACCAAAGAACCGCTGATAAGACAGGTATGTAAGAGTTTGTTTTGTTGATTTTAGTTGAATCAAATGTTAATTGATGATTACAAAGCTATATTAATTGGCTTGTATAAGGAATAACTAGAAATTTGAAACAATAAATGTCGAGCACATAGGTTATGTTTACATTTTGACTGCATTACTCGGGTATAGCGCGCTGAGATAAATTGATACTTTAGTGACTTGACTTTTAACTGAATGAAAATTTAATTTCTACGTAAATTATACTTTAAGTGCGATATCGAGGGAGAGAATTATTTGTTCTAGCGTTTGCATTAGAAATGTTAAAGAAATGGTCGTGCCATAGTCTAAATCTTAATTCAGGGAAATCTGTTATCGTTCTAAGCAAAATCGTGCTGGGAGGAGATAAACAAAAGGATATTTTCTACATCCGGCTTATTAACAGTATGTGATAAGAATGTTTTACTTTTAATATTGTTAGGGATAAATTTTAATGAAATATTTCGTCTTTACAGGAAGCAGCTGAACGTGCATTCCAAGCTATTACTAATTAAGGAGGATTGGAAGAACTCGTGCTAACGTGTAATAAAAATAGAAAAGGATTACTGGAAACAAAATAAATATGAACGAGGAAATAGACCGATTAGTAATAAATCTAGAAGATGATAGCAGCATCACCTCTGAACCCGAACATGACTCAGATGAGTTTACGGTCTACGTGTTCAGGGTAGAATATTGAGAGGAAGATTTACTAGAATATAATATAGAAATTATGTTAATTATAATGTAGTGTTTTCTTTTTTTATAATTCCTAAACAATGTTGAGAACTCAGGAGTATTTACCCAATTTGTTATTTTTAGGTAAGTAACCAGTTGCGTGTCGAGAACACTTCCTTGTTCAATTAATTACTGATTTAAAAATATTATACATAATTAGATTAATTTGTCTAAAAGAAACAGCTAAGTATCAAGACTAGGTTGGTATGCTATGCGGTTGCCACGGGTTGCCATACAAAGAGCACAGTGGCGCCTCCATTATTTTCTACTCTTTTTTACCAAGCTGTAAATCAAGCCACAACAATGGTCCATCCTACCAGTCTATGAGTGTTACAAGACTAAGAAACTTATGTTGCCGCGAAATTCAAAACGTATACCTTTGTGGCGAGTCATAGAAGCGCAATTATAAATGTTCTGTATTTAGGAAAAACTATATTTTTATAACAATAATTCCGTGGCATTTCGCCCATAATGAGGTAGAAGTATTTGTTCCCGTTAGCTGTGTTTAGTAAATGATACAAACCTCTCAAAAGCTTTAATGGGAGTTATTTTCTTCACAGGTTTTTGTTTGACTGGCATCGCCATTTTGCGATTTGGTAGATTTCGTGATGGCACTGCATTGTACTTCAATACGCGCTCTGAACTACCTAAAAGGGCAACTCAATTTAAATCACTTATTTTTTTGCAGTATTAAAGAAATAATGTTTTAAAAACTGTATGTAATGGGTATGACGGTTATCTCAAATA
This sequence comes from Euplexia lucipara, assembly GCA_921972225.1. Taxonomy (NCBI): domain Eukaryota; kingdom Metazoa; phylum Arthropoda; class Insecta; order Lepidoptera; family Noctuidae; genus Euplexia; species Euplexia lucipara. The sequence goes on along the minus strand of OV179145.1, from coordinate 5,675,515 downwards.
CAATACATACTTGACTGAATAAAATGTATCTTTGAAAAGTGCAAACTGCAGGCAACCATGTTCTTAACATATTGATAGCTGACCCGGAGTGCTTCGGCCCATTCATTTCTTACTGCGGCGTTATTGGGACATGGATGTAAAGAGATTTCATTGGAGGGTCTTGAGTTGCAATGCGGCACTGAGCATCTACGATTTAACCTGAAAAATAATATCAGAATCACTTACTAAGAAATTTAAGTGCCTTAGAGTCAGTTTCAGCTTCATAATTTTTTGCTAATTAGTCTTAGGTCTTAGGGAGGAATTTCAACCACAGAATGAGGACAGAGTTGCCGCATGGGAAACATACATAGAGCAGCCAGTTGATTCTGTAAAAATCAACTCATGAAAAATTGGGAGTATACATTCCATTTCCAGCATTAGTATGGGACAACAGCTCACTTTTACTTCACTTCACCAAAATTTTCATGAGATGATTTTTACAGGATAACACTGCTTCACAACTTATTGTCTTAGCCATTCAAAGTCACCAGTTTCTAATGTCTGTGAAAGGAATGCTGGCAATACAGCGATCGCCCGCCGGCGCATGTCCCTCTGAACTCTGTGGTTTCGTCCATTTTCACAAATAACTCTAAATTATTGCTAAAAATCAAGTAATGACTTACAAGTAGGCTTTCCTGTTCTTTAATCTCACTGATCTATTTCTAGGCGCGTTATTTGTTTCAGTACCATTACTCTCTTCCTTTTTTGGCGTATTTTCAGGTGCGGCTGCATTATTTTTCTTAGGTGGAGTACCTTTAAAAAGAAAAAAATATTTTTTTATTTCTAAACCATAGAGCAGCAACCATAGAAAAAATTGATCCTCAAGAATACATGATAAAATAATATTTATTTATTACAAGTATACCATTTAATTATTATAATAATTATCCAGTAATTACAATGAAATACACAACCAAAATCTAAGGATTTCAATTAGGTACACACTTATTTAAGTCAACATAAATGAGGTTAACCCTTTAACCGCTTGTGTTGCATAAATATGACACAGAATGGGCTTCGCGTCCCATCTGTATATTTTTGAAGACATGAACTTCTTCATATTCCTAGTGCAAAAACTAGCTACCGGCAAAACTCATATATTTTAAGAGCCTGTCGTACATTCAACACGGTGTGTCGGGAAGTCGAGCTGGATTAGTTTACTACTAGTATCCAGAAGTTAGAGAAGGATATAAGTAACTATTTCTTTGACGCGTGAGCACTTTATTTGTTATTTGCACTTTATTTTTGTTTTTGTCTTCTCTTGATGAGCAACTTTTTTTTGTAATTTCTTGATATTGGGATGTAGGTAATGTCAACGAGTATAGGTACATTATGTTTATAAGTTGCAACTTGTAATTGGCCATCTTCTATATATTGTTGTTAATTCAAATGTAATAGCTGTAAGTTTCCTTAAAATTAATTAAATAAAATAAATAAATATTTTCGTGCCCCTACCGCACGTGTCGTATTTCTGCGACAGAGAACATGTATGACTTTTTCGTTGTATTTTTAAAATTCTGATTGTGTGGTACAACTAAAACCATATTGTATTGAGATATTATTTATGTAACAGTAACTACAAATCGATACAAGAATTGTTTCTGTTTATTTATTGTAGGTATTATTTGATTGATTTGTGGCAATATTGGCTCGGCACTAGGGGGACGGCATGGAATGAAGAACAAGTAAAAGCTGAGCTAAGGAAATAAGAAATCTACCAAAAACCAACTTAAAAAAAAGGGTCACAAAATATTAAACAAAAAAAAATTACTGAAGCCCCATGGCTTACATCATAAAACATATTCCATGTGGAAGCAATAGTGAAACTTTCTAGCAGCAGAAGTAAAGAATGTTTGAATTTGGATCAGTACTTCCAGAGTATTAATTTATGTTCTTAATATTTCATTTTAATAAGTTTAAATAAAATATAGGTTGTCTAATGTATGTTTACGTAAGTTCTTATTTTCTTGAGCCCTGGAGATGAACGACGGTAATAACCTGCTCGGAGTTAAAAAAACAGACGGTACAGCCGTCTTCTTCAGTACTTTACGAAGGTTTTCATCACCTAAAAAAGACAAAATTTAACATTACCTACTTAGTGTAAAATATGCTACATTCAAATATGATAAAATAAATAACACGCGCACGTATATAAGTATTACGACACAAGTACCTACTTCTAATGAGAACAGACTTCGTTCAATGTTTTACGAAAAAAAAATCTCACCTGAATACGATTTTTTCTCAGAATAATCTTCTGGTTTAAAATGTACAGCACATAGTCTCGACGACCTATTGGCTTTCCAATGTATTCTGCGGAGAGCTTTCTCCCACAGTTTTCGTCTTTCAACATCTTTGGGAAATACATGGGTACCCATATTTTTGCAGTCAACAACTGCGCAACGAGGCATTTTAAATAATTAAACGTAAAAGAAGTTGATTGTTTACAAAAAAAAACACGAATTTTAACAATAAATAATGACATGAGTGTGAGATGTCAAATGTCAAATCTAAGAAAAGTAAACCATAGACTAGATCAAATGAAAAGTTTGTACGAACTACGAACGACTCGACGCAGATAGACGCAGTGTTATATATTATATTTGTTTATACTATTTGATTGCCGCACTCCCACTTCATCGAAGTCCACACAATTATTGTGTTTGTTTCTGTTTTTTTTTTTTATACACGCAGCTCAGTCAGCAGGAGTATTTTTTATGACAGATGATAGGACCATAAGGCACAATGCTGCCATCTCGTGTAAACCATTTCAGAAACCCTTGATAAAAGTAAGTTACACTCATGACTCATGCTCTTATTTTTATTTTCATACAATATACCTACATAAATTCACGCCTTTTTCCCATAGGGGTAGGCAGACATTACAGAGCAGCATCAGCATCTTGCATCCAAAGAGGAAAGATTTGATTGTTTGTTTATTGTTTGCATTGAATAAATAGGCTCTGAAACCACTGGACTGTTTTGAAAAATTCATTCACCATTGGGTAATGTACCTACAATAAACCCAATTGATATTAAAGGTTCTTTTTTTTATTCCTTAACTTTTATTCCATATGTTGTGAAATATTTATTCCTGTAGGTATTATAAAGTTGATTACAGTTATTTCTCTAAAATCTTTGGTTGCCAGGTCACCAAACCTAATTGCCGGAACGCAGACAGTATGATCAAACATTTTAGTAAAAAGGCCAGACACCCTACATTATTGTGATTTTAAAATTGGGCGTTTTTTGTTAATTTTAATTTTAATTAATTTTAGTTTTATAAAGAAGCCTAACAAAAACCGGACAAGCCCAACGCTGTTTATTTTGGCCGGACACAATCAAAAAGCAAGTAACTCACTTAGTTTATACTGTAATAAAATATTACATAATATACCTTGATTCATTAATGATGTGGAATGTTCAGAAAACCATGGTGTTTTCTCTACAGAATCATCCTTATTTGGAATCAGCGGATTTTTTATTTTAGTCTGGCATTCAAATCTGGTTGGTATGCAGTCTGGTTTCATTCTATTTTTTTTGACTGAGCCCATAATTTTGTACTCCATATAGTTTTCCATGTCATTTTCTAACTGAAAAAATAACACAACAAAATGTTTTTACTACTACATAGAGTTGTTGGCACTTAGCCTTATAACTTATCTTCATTAAAAGTTTAGTTATAAATTCATATTACTTACATTAAAGTGATCTTCGCAAAAATACATTTGAGTTTTAGCAGACAGAGTTATAGGATCTCTTTTAGCGAGTTTTAGTGTTGTGCTCTGTGGCAACGCCACCTTATATTTTTTTATTTTGATATTACCCATTTTAATGTACCGCTGACGTACATGACGTACATGCATTGTTTGTGAATGTACGACTTTTAATTTTAAAGAAAAAAGCAAATTAATATGGCGTTGCTGCGGAAAATTCTCTCTAGCCACGCCACCTGTAAATAACATTTGCAGATACAATTTCAGCTATTTCTCTGAAGTTATATAATGTACGAGCGCTGTATATTATGTACACGTGATAAGTATGAAGAAATATGTTAACCCTAAAGTTTAATTCTAAACTCACAAATTGTCCCATATTGACAAAGTTGTAGTTAATAACAAATACAATTTCAGCTTTTCTTCTGAAGTTATATAATGTACGAACACTGTATATTATGTACACGTGATAAGTATGAAAAAATATGTTAATTCTAAAGTTTAATTGTAAAGTCACAAATTGACCCCTATCAGGATGTAAAAAGACCGATCACATAGCCGATAACTATACATTCTGTACATATAATTAAGTAACTTTGACCACAAAATATTGCTGGGAAAGTACTCTTTTTCCATCTTTAAAAAATAGATGTTTTTTATTGCGTGTAAGGGGAAGTCACCTCCTCTCACCCGGCCCGCAGCAGACGCACCGGGCGCAGGTGGAGGGCGGACAACACCCTCTTCCAGCACCCTAAATGAGTTCAGGGGCGACGGACTCGGGAACATCCTCCGCCCCCCACGTACATGGACCTGAGGTGGTGCGATGGCGGCGCGTCGTATTCACGCGCGCCCCTCTTAGACGTCGCTGTTGTGACATCACTATTTAGTGTGTTAATAGTGTGCACATCACTAGATATTATCTATGTATCCAGTTCCTATCTGTAATTCCAGAGAGACACTACGATGTGTCCCCGTCTGTGACACTACTACTGCCTGTCTATATTATATTGTGTATGTGTCATTTATTAATAGACCAAGTCAACCTCAACGGTGTCGTATTCAACATGCCTACAGAACATATATGGCCAGCAACAGTCGGAAGTCGCGGAAGTATATTCTGTTCCCGTGACCCCCGGCGCAGGTGTGAGACGGAACACGGGGTGGTTTTTAGTCAAACACTAATAGATTGTACTAATCAATTCCCAAAGAATAATACAAAAAATTATATCTGATTATGTGTGTATTATACCTATATTATTTTGCTGGCTCGCTCGCGGCCAAACGCGACGCTACTGCTGAATATCATTCAGGGTCACTAGTTGAACGGCGTTGTTTAGTTAAACGGCTAGGCAGTTAATTGAACGGCAGATTAAGCTAGTTGGCTAAGTAATATCTATTGCATTTTTAACCGACTTCAAAAAAAGGAGGAGGTTCTCAGTTCAGTTGTGTTTTTTTTTTTAGGGTTTGTTACCTCATTACTCTGTCATTTAAGGACGGATTTTAAAAATTCTTTTTTTATTTGATAGGGTATACTAACAGATTGGTCCCATTTGGATCAAAACTCATATCTGATGAGGGATCTTTGAGGGATTGAGGGAACTCCTCAAAAAATATAGGTACACACACATCCATTTTTACATTTTTAGTAACATATCAAGCATTTTCATTTAGAAAATATCATTTGGTGAAGAAAAACTGATGAAACAGGCAAGCAACGGAACTCTTCAACGCATAACAGCAAATTATTCGCGATTGCTATAGTCAGATGTCTATGCTGAGCTTTTGTATTTCCATAACATAACATTACGCCCTTCTATTTTAAAAGGGGCCCGGCAGAGATGTACAGTTTTTTTTTTTAGATATAACTTCTTTAGCAATTGTTAACCAATTTCAATGATTCTTTCAAGTTTTAAAAGACTTTCTTTAATTAGGTACAAAGAAACTAAAAATTTGCAAAATAAAACTTTTTCTTCACCAAATGATATTTTCTAAATGAAAATGCTTGATATGTTACTAAAATGTAAAAATGGATGTGTGTGTACCTATATTTTTTGAGGAGTTCCCTCAATCCCTCAAAGATCCCTCATCAGATATGAGTTTTGATCCAAATGGGACCAATCTGTTAGTATACCCTATCAAATAAAAAAAGAATTTTTAAAATCCGTCCTTAAATGACAGAGTAATGAGGTAACAAACCCTAAAAAAAAAACACAACTGAACTGAGAACCTCCTCCTTTTTTTGAAGTCGGTTAAAAATGCAATAGATATTACTTAGCCAACTAGCTTAATCTGCCGTTCAATTAACTGCCTAGCCGTTTAACTAAACAACGCCGTTCAACTAGTGACCCTGAATGATATTCAGCAGTAGCGTCGCGTTTGGCCGCGAGCGAGCCAGCAAAATAATATAGGTATAATTAGGGCTTGCAATCCGGATATCCGGATATCCGTATTATCCGGATATCCGCCGATTTTAAAATCCGGATTTTACTTGCATGACAATCCGGTTTTTTCGGATATTACGGATAGTTTTATTTCACTTTGAAATATTAAATAAAAAGCTGTCATCTGTAATGAGCATTACTGTTATTACGTTATTTATTATTTCAATATAGTTAATCACTCTCGCTTTTGTTTTTTTACTTCCCAAATCATACATAAATACATAAACGCACGCCTTTTTTCATGAGGGTAGGTTGACATGAGAAAGTACAGAGTGCCATGTGCTACGATTCTGACATAATTCTTTTGCTTCGTTTTCATTCATACATGCTGTCATACACATCATAATATTGAGTCAATTTAGTGGCAGAGATTATAATTAATTCCAACATTCTATATACATAGCCAAAATACAGGCTTTGCTTAGCTCTGCTTGGCTACAGATGGACACTCCACACCAATTAGACCGACCTAACTTAGCTTGTACAAATATTATGCCTGAGTTTTCTTTTAACAAACATTATTATTAAAATTAATGACCACTGGCCAACTTTATCAATCAATCAATTCATTTATTAAATCAAACAAATGACACACATCCATACTGCACGCATTTTCAAGATTGTGTTGTATTTTACGGCACGCACGGTAAAAGAAGACTGGACCAGAGTTTTAAAATCAATCGCTATAGTGGCATTTACAAAACCTCTCACATTTTTATTAAGAACAAAAAAACTTCCAACGAATCTGTGAGACTAGCGATTATTAAAATTATATCCACTTTTAACACACAACAACCAAATCAAACAGTCATAACTTCTACGGACAATACACGATATAAAGAAGGTTGCTCTTCTTCAACTGAAAACGTAGCAATCAAAACATGTTCAAGTTTCTTCATGACACACATGATATATCTGAGGTCATCAAAAAACTTGAATCTTTAGGCCCATGCATACCACTAATTTCTACGGAAAATTGTTCTCAGTGGAGGCTATACGGTTATGGAATGCTTTGCCTGTGTCAGGGAGACAAGATCAAACATTAGCATCATTTAAAAATATATCATTATCTTTCTTCTTTCTTTCTTTCAACACCAGGGGCGCGTTGCCGACCCTTTAAAAACCTATCTACTCCTCTTTTGAAGAACTCCATACTGTAGCCCTCTGAGAAAACCTCGGCAGGGAGCTCATTCCACAATCCAAGTGTACGCAACAGCTGTAATAGATGGTTAACAACTAAATAAGCAACGCATAGCCAATTACAGGTAGAAACAAAGTATGTTACAGAAATCTTAGGATTACTAACAAGCACGGTAATAACAGAAAAAAAAATAGAAAAAAATACAAAAAGCACTCACATTATAATGTTTTATACAGGTCGATTGGATTGCGATGTTATGATTTGTAATAAATGTAAGATCTCATGTTTAATTAGAATTGTTAGTATGAGAAAAGTACATTCGATTGTATAGTGCGATATCGGTGTTTTAAAGCAAAATTTTAAAAAGTTAACAATTTTGTAATTGTTACTTGAAATATTGGTATAGTTTAATATTTCTTGTCATTTTGCCTGAGAGACTAATTAGAACGTGTTACAAAAGCTTATTAATTTAATTTATAATAAAAACAAAAAAATATCCGTATTATCCGAAATATCCGGATAATCCGGATAGCAATTTTTTAAAATCCGTATTATCCGGATAGTAAAAACGAACGGATATTGCAAGCCCTAGGTATAATACACACATAATCAGATATAATTTTTTGTATTATTCTTTGGGAATTGATTAGTACAATCTATTAGTGTTTGACTAAAAACCACCCCGTGTTCCGTCTCACACCTGCGCCGGGGGTCACGGGAACAGAATATACTTCCGCGACTTCCGACTGTTGCTGGCCATATATGTTCTGTAGGCATGTTGAATACGACACCGTTGAGGTTGACTTGGTCTATTAATAAATGACACATACACAATATAATATAGACAGGCAGTAGTAGTGTCACAGACGGGGACACATCGTACACTCTAAAAAATTGAAGCCAACTAAGAGAGGTTTTCTCTTAGTTGACGTTAAATTGAATAAAACAACTATGATATTATGCAACTCAACCATAGCTGATTAATTACAACAGCAACTTCATTTGTGATTGAACGAACAATATAGGTATGTTTATTAATTTTAACATGTATTATTGTTGATTGTATCACTCTAAACTTTTTTTGTATGACTTATTCATTTTTATTTAGTCAACATAGACAAATACGTCTGTTGAATCAATTCAGAATAAAATAGTAAAAGAAATCAAATCAAATGATAGTTTCGATAAACTTTATTTATAAAATTAACGAACATGTCGTAGTTGATTTAACTAAGATCTGATAATTACATCAACTAAAATGTAATGTTACATTCTATTATAACTAAAACGTTGAATCGACTTTCATATTTGTTGAATTTATCATTCGTTTGATCTATTTATTCAAGACTTCAAGAGATCCACCCTTCCATAGTCCTTCCTACCGGCTACCCCGCCCCGCACACACGCGCGCGCGCGGCTGAGCTGAGAGCTCCGCACGCGCCGCTTAGTTCTGCTGTGCTCCCAGTGCTCCTATTCTAAGAATCTTTGTAGTATCAAGTAATTTCAGTGTTTATCAGTGTCGTTAAAGAGTATTTGGCATAACTGTCGATTAGATTAACTAATTAGCTACAAGTGCAGTGACTAATAAATTAAAAGTGTAACATAGATACTATTATTAAGGATTGAAATGGAAAACGTTAGCGAACTCCTCAAGACATGGGAGTTAGAGGCTCTAATACCAGTATCACCCGTAAGTATCTCACTCGCTAGTTCATTTTTATGGTGCTGATTGAAAATGTGTTAAACTCGGAGGCCCCCGGGTGATATTCATGTTGTGTAAGGAAATAGGTAGGTACCCTATCACATACTGTTTCGAGTTTGCTCCATATAATAACGAGAGATAATTACGAGACAAGTGGATGTGGGAACTCTTTCTCTCCCATTTTCACGTTCTCGCCTTGTTCTAATAACCTGTAGGTACGAGTATGTAAGGAGTTACTATGTAATCCTGTGGAATTAAATATAGTCCATACATAAAAAACTATATTTGCATCAGTCACTGAATACCTACATGATATGCTTTGTCTAATTTCAAGATAATTAGCCGTAATATTGTTTATAAGCATTCCCAATTATAATTCATTGAAATTGATACAGTATTGTTTTGGCATGATATAACTGGCAGAAAATTAAAAATAAAAGTGTCTTTTTCTGTTAATGTTCATTGTATTAATAAATATGTATTTTTATTTTCCAGATGCATATAAAATTTGATGCTGCACATGGTTTTAACAAAGACAATTTGTTTATTAATTTTCCATTATTGAAAATCGAGCTACAGGAACTGTTTATAAGAAAAAAACAACAGAACCATTTTTCCATGAACTGGTCACTCTTACCAATTGTAAGTATGAAAGAAATATCTATATACATTTAAACTCCATCCGATTAGGTACCTAGTTAACAAAAGATAAACAATTTTGACATGTATTTTTAGTTAATAACACAGTTTAAAAATAAAATGCAACTCAAATTATTATATTATTATATATTTATTTATTTTAATTTAGATACAACAAAAACGATTACATGATAAATTAAAAAAATGTTTAAACAGTAGTTGTATTTAATTAATAAGCGTTTATGTAAAAAGACTTGTCAAGATTGTTTACCTTCAGTTAACTACCTACTCGGATGGAGTATAGGTGGTTTACCGATGGGAAACTGCTCATATAATATAACAATACAAAAGTTTTATTTTATTTGTTATTGTGATAATATTTGTTGCTTACTTCTTCTATTTTTTTACAGCATCGAAAGAAGATTCATCGTTTTTATTAAACACTGCGGCAGTTAAACAAAAGAAGAAACGCAGTTCGGATGCAGGTCAAAGCTGGAAACCAAGTAAAGTTGAAGCCCGGGAAGGCTTTATAAAGCACGTGAAATCGAGTGCAGAAATCCGTCAAGCAATCAAGCCCTTAATGCAGAGTAAGGAATCGACACATACCCTGTGTGGTACTTCATTCACAACTAAAAGATATTTTTTTTAAAGGTAAACTAGATGACATTTTTCGCACAGGTCCTGTTATAGATTCGTTTTCAAAAAATCTAGGTGAGAAACAATTATTTTGCTCCACTTTGAAAATATGTCAAAATAAGTCACTAGTCAAAGTTCCTTGGGCTACTGTTACTTACACCCGCTATGTACTTTAAGCACCTAATGGAAAAAATATGTAACCGCTCTGCGCTGTACTATTTAAGCATTCCATGAATATATTTTATTGTTTGTAATTATATTTTTGTTTCATTTTGACCAAATTTTTGTTGGTACCTAACATGTCAGCCACTTAGAAGAATGTTGTTAGACAAAATAGTTACCTATCAAGACAGTTTAAATATCCAAATAGAGTAGTTAAACATTCGTATTTTGGGAATAGAGAAAAAACGATCATGTTTTGATATCATACTTTTATTAATATATTGCTCTCAATTCAGACAGTATTCTGGGTATGATCTTGAGGTGCTAGGTTCATTAATTGGATCAGCACTTCAAATGCGTAGGTAAATGAGAGCACTCAGTATTTAGTGATATTTATAAATACAACCCTTAACCCCGATTTCTGAAATGCCGGTAAAATTTTGAGAAATGTTAAATCTCATGTCAAGTCATATGATTGGTTGTCATTTTGATCATCGTTAAAATTAACGAATCACAAGAGGTGATACTCATAGGTATATTCAAATTTGACCTGGATTTCAGAAACCGGAGGTAAGGGTTGTATTTATAAAAAAAAACACTTAATACTGGCTCCTAAATACCCATTTGAAGTGCTGACCCACTTAATAGATTGGCGCTAGTTAATGAGACAAAGTGTCTCAGTACATTCGATTAAGAGTAACTTTGCTGGCTTAATAATGTTTCATATTAGTAACTAACAAGATTAGTAGCTTATTCAAATAAACAAATTGATTGATATGAATATTAAGAGATTTAACTTGAACAAGATCATAGTTGAATTGATTATGGTAAAATAGTTTAATAGTAATTCAAATAATTAAAATAACCAAGGTCTTAGCTGAGTCTACGAAGATGACTTAGTTAAACTTACCAAGTTCTTAGTCGAATCTACGAAGATGCATTTGTTGCAATGACCAAGTCCTTAGTCAAATTTAGTAATCATAAGTAGTTATAGTAGTCATTTTCAGATTTATATTGACCAAGATTATAGATGAATCTATTATGTTGAATTCGTCATAATGGTCATTTTCATGTTGACTTTGACTAAGGTTCTAATTGTTTTAGTTAAGAAGCAGATAGTAAGAGCAATAAAAATCACCTTATTTGATTTATCTAACGTCTTGTTAGGCTCGTATGGAATCAAGATGCTTGATTGCAATAATCACAATCCTGTTAGGAGCAACCATTTTTTTTTTAGAGTGTAGTGTCTCTCTGGAATTACAGATAGGAACTGGATACATAGATAATATCTAGTGATGTGCACACTATTAACACACTAAATAGTGATGTCACAACAGCGACGTCTAAGAGGGGCGCGCGTGAATACGACGCGCCGCCATCGCACCACCTCAGGTCCATGTACGTGGGGGGCGGAGGATGTTCCCGAGTCCGTCGCCCCTGAACTCATTTAGGGTGCTGGAAGAGGGTGTTGTCCGCCCTCCACCTGCGCCCGGTGCGTCTGCTGCGGGCCGGGTGAGAGGAGGTGACTTCCCCTTACACGCAATAAAAAACATCTATTTTTTAAAGATGGAAAAAGAGTACTTTCCCAGCAATATTTTGTGGTCAAAGTTACTTAATTATATGTACAGAATGTATAGTTATCGGCTATGTGATCGGTCTTTTTACATCCTGATAGGGGTCAATTTGTGACTTTACAATTAAACTTTAGAATTAACATATTTTTTCATACTTATCACGTGTACATAATATACAGTGTTCGTACATTATATAACTTCAGAAGAAAAGCTGAAATTGTATTTGTTATTAACTACAACTTTGTCAATATGGGACAATTTGTGAGTTTAGAATTAAACTTTAGGGTTAACATATTTCTTCATACTTATCACGTGTACATAATATACAGCGCTCGTACATTATATAACTTCAGAGAAATAGCTGAAATTGTATCTGCAAATGTTATTTACAGGTGGCGTGGCTAGAGAGAATTTTCCGCAGCAACGCCATATTAATTTGCTTTTTTCTTTAAAATTAAAAGTCGTACATTCACAAACAATGCATGTACGTCATGTACGTCAGCGGTACATTAAAATGGGTAATATCAAAATAAAAAAATATAAGGTGGCGTTGCCACAGAGCACAACACGAGTTTTAGCCAAGTGTTTCGAATATTGTCATCACTGGGTATAACAATCCATAACTTTTTAGGTGTCTTTATTGTCGTATTTTTGCATTCCTGCACGATACAGTAATGGTAATTACTATACTTTTTGTGAAATGCGTTAGAAATCATGGTTATTTGAAAACTCTGAGAGGTTGTTTAATTGTTTGAGTTGTTTTGTTTTGTTAATTGACAACATTTCAAAATTTTAACCTCCATGTTTTATTATGTTATCTAAAAGTAAATCCAAAACTAGAGGACCCATATTTTTTGCTTTTTCGAAATTATGTACTTTTCATTCATAATTTTAACTTTGAAATTCGGTGCATTCTAAAAAGACGTAAGCGCCAAATGACGTCATTCATACGGTGGAATGGCGATAATTCCTTTGCTATACTGTGATACGTCAAAAAAAATCAGTTTCTTAGATGTCACTGTCATTTAGTAGTTGTCAATGTCACACATTGACATAAGATATATCTTGTTTGACATTAGATATGTAATTTTTGACATTAGATATGTCTTTTTTGACATTAGTTACGTAATTTTTGACAGAAATGTCTTGTTTGACATTATAGTTTTCATCTTAAAAATGAGCTTGCTTTCGCAAAAGTAAACACCTCATTCCACCGTATAAGTGACGTCATCGCATGGTTTTAGGTTTTTATTTTTTTTCTCAGAAATTAAGCTATAAAAAATTAAAAAATATATATATTTGAACTCAGCATACAAAAATGAAGAAACGGTATTTTTGTTTTAGGTTCATGTCAATTTTGAAATGTTGTCAATTTAGGGTTAATATTTACGAGGTAAAATACGTCATACGCTTACCACAGATAAAAAATTTATAGAACATCATTTTTATGGCCGACAGCGTTTTTGCCCGGCAACGCAAAATCATTATTTTAAAATTTTGGAGTCTAATAAGCCACACACAAATATAAATAAATTCTTGTTTACGTTTTAATAATACTTTACTGAACACTTTATGACATAATTGAAAAAAGTGTCAGCCTATTAATACTATTAATAATAGAGGGTAGATCAGTAGGTAGTATGTAAGGAATATGTGTGAGCAAAACCATCCGTCAAATGCGGCGTAACTACGTACTACGTACTAATACCAACATAATTATACCTATTACCAAAATATAACAAAAAATATATTACATAAAACTTTTTGTTCCTGTGTAGCGTCTAAGGTAGCCTCGGATGCTGCTGTATTCCAAGGAAATATACTAGGCACGGCATCTTTTTTTAAATGTCGAGTTATTTGCTGGCGGCCTAAAAACCACAAACATTAATGTTTTTTTTTTATTCATTCTTTATTCAACTACATATAATTCGCAAATATGAATATTAAAATTATAAAGCAATCAAAAATAAAAAAACAGACCACCGTTATCGGAGGCTCCAAGATACCTGTGGTAAAGTTTGCGAGCCGTATCGAGGACTACTGCCCTATGAATCAGACCCTAGTATTATGAGACTAAAATGTCTGTAGGGTAACCAGTACTTACCCGTATACACAGACACACCTACATAATCAGATTCTAAGAAGTGTGCTCGGCATAATCTTATATTATCGGTCACGGCCTTTTTTCTGCGCATGGCTTTGACCCATTGTTTTCTCAACTTTGCGTCTTTCGGGAATAAATGCACACCACCGTTATTACAACCGCGAAGCGCGCAGCTAGGCATATTAATCTACTTTCCAATATAAAAATAAAAGACACTGCAAATTATGAGCAGTTGACAGATCAAATAATGGCCCTGTCGCAAACACGACACCTAGCGGAAGAACCACAGAACGAAAACGTTTGTTAATAAACATCGACTCATGCTTTTGAGACAATGACAATAATTTTCACTTCCTGTGAGTAAATGTTCTTTTCGACTTGGTTTTTAAATCGGCGCAATTTGGTTCCTTTGCCACTTATGAATAGCAACATGATACCAATAGAAAAGCGTATGGATCCAATTTACGCCATCACTCCTAAGTGTGGTTTGACATTCATAACTGCGCAGTGGGCCAGCCAGTGGCTGTAGCTTACCGAAAAAAAATATCGATATGTTGGTACATCGATAGTTTGTGTTCGACTAATCAGAAAGTATGAAATTAATAAGCCTTTTTATATTTATTTAAATTAATATTACGTATAATTAATTGATAAGTCAAATACAATAGCCGTAGCTTCTGGTTTTAATACAAAATAACTTTTTTTTTATTCGGTTAGGTGACTTTATCGCTTTTTATTTGGTTATTTTAAATTTTACTCCAAGAACAATATTTTATTTCTTATGTGTACCTTTTTAGAAAAATAATACATTAATTATAAATAGGTAGGAATAATTGTGGCTGCACAGATTTAAAAGGCAAATAATCATCTGATTTCATAGATTTAACGCCATCATAAATTGATGGCGTTAAATCTATGAAATCAGATTAATTTTTGCCTTTTATTCTGTGTAGCCACAATAGAAGAGACAGTCACAAAATGGAAGTCTTAATATCATAAGGCAGTGTTCACATGAATTATAAATTGCCTAAATAATAAGTAAGTAAGTACCTACGTAGTACATGAAACCAATTCATTGACAAATTATGAGATCAATTAAGAATTTAAAACTCTTAGCTCCGTTTCTCAAATTTTTACTAAAAATCGTCATTTTCGCCGCAAGCCGTTTAAAATGAGTAAATCTGAACCTGAAACAAGGTTTTCTGGCTCTTTTGTAGTTTTGGTAATATTTTTCTTCGGTTTTTTCTTAGAACTATTCCTTTTTTGTTCCCGCCATTTTTTTCTCTGTTGTTCGGCTTCTTCTGATGTCATCGCCGTAATTTTCTTATTGTTCGATTTCTTTCAACCGTTTTTTTTACATGCTTAGACATCCGGGCGTTCATTTTTTAATCTCTCTCTGTATCTTCTAGTTTTTTCCGCGCCAGTAAGCGGCATTGTAATACCTAAAAGTGTTAATGATTGATAAATGATAAATGATATTTATTTCTGTAAACGGGTTCATTTTCTTAAACACTTTTACATGTCATTTTTTTTTTTAAGAAGAGGTCGGTAACACGCAAAGAAACTCAGAGGTCACAGTCTCTTTTAAAGTCCAGACATACAGCTTGGCAAAAAAGAGTAGAAAATAATGGAGGCGCCACTGTGCTCTTCGTATGGCAACCCGTGGCAACCGCATAGCGTACCAACCCAGTCTTGATACTTAGCTGTTTTTTAGACAGATTAATCTAATTATGTATTATTTTTTTAAATCAGTATGTAATCAATTTTAATCGTGTCAATTAGAAAGACAATGACAGCGAGGACACCGGTGTCCTTTTGGGGTGTAATGAATTAAATGAACAAGGACGTGTTCTTGACACGCAACTGATTACTTACCTAAAAATAACAAATTGGGTAAATACTCCTGAGTTCACAACATTGTTTAGGAATTATAAAAAAAGATAACAATATATTGTAGAACATAATTTCTATATTTTATTCTAGTAAATCTTCCTCTAAATATTCTACCCCGAACACGTAGGCCGCAAACTCATCTGAGTTGTGTTCGGATTCAGAGGTGATGCTGCTATCATCTTCTAGATTTATTACTAATCGCTCTATTTCCTCGTTCATAGTTTTTTTTTTCCTAGTAATCCTTTTCTATTTTTATTACATGTCAGCACGAGTTCTTCCAATCCTCCTCGGTAATAGCTTGGAATGCACGTTCAGCTGCTTCCTGTAAAGACGAAATATTTCATTTATTCCTAACAATATTAAAAGTAAAACATTTTTATCACATACTGTTAATAAGCCGGATATAGAAAATACCCTTTTGTTTATCTCCTTCCAGCACGATTTTGCTTAAAACGATAACAGATTTCCCTGAATTAAATAATAGTTTTAGAGTATAGCACGACAATTTCTTTAACATTTCTAATGCAAACGCTAGAACAAATAATAATTCTCTCCCTTGATATCGAACTTAAAGTATAATTTACGTAGGAATTGAAATTTCATTCAGATAAAAGTCAAGTCACCAAAGTATCAATTTATCTCAGCGCGCTATACCAGAGTAATGCAGAAAAAATGTAAACATAACCTATGTGCTCGACATTTATTGTTTCATATTTCTAGTTATTCCTTATACAAGCAAATTAATATAGCTTTGTATTCATCAATTAACACTTGGTTTAGCTAAAATCAACAAAACAAACTCTTACATACCTGTCTTAAAGCGGTTCTTTGGTAAACATTGTGAAATTCAGAAGAAATAGTTTGGGACTCATGTTCCGCCAGACATCACCTGTTCACCTTATAAATAACCTCCCTGCCAGCACTCCAAATGGTTTTATTAATTATTCTCCACTTTTTACCTTTAATAATCAACGTTTAGTGGTCGAAATTAAAATTTTACGAAACCGTGTTCTTTGTTTATTAAGAGATGTCATTATTTTGGAAATTTTACCAACAGACAAAAATTTAGTTCCGTTTCTACACTTTTTTGCCAAGCTGTAACCTTGGTCAGATTATGTAAGAATCATGCAGATTTAAGTCTGATAATGGTCTTTTGAGGAAAGAACCACACAGATATGAGTGGACCAGATCAGTCAGTGCAAGCATTTGACAGTTTTCGTGAGCTATTACTACAGGTTCGGTCAGTCGTCTTCGTTTCGCGTAGACATCATGAAGATACTACGAGAATCTAGACATTGCTTCAGAATTGTAGTTGTAGCCTTATTAATGATAATAATTTGAATAGTAAACATTCCAAGGAGTGGAATTCCCTGCCGGAGTCTGTGTTTCCTGGTAGCTACAACTTAGGGGTCTTTAAGTCAAGGTTGTCACAGTTCTGTTTAGTGGCGATTTCAGGCAAACGCTTCCCGAGGTGACGCGGGGATCGAAGGCTGACGAGGCGAATGCTTCGTTGAAACGATCTACGTAGTGGTCACGAGTTCTTACGCTGCGCTTGACCATTAATATGAGGCTCGGCGGCATTGCACGCGCTCAAGAATTCTCCGATGTCCTTCTAAGTCTTGGCAAAGGCACTCTACCAGAAGAGAGAAGTGGACAGGCGGTGCTTTCAGTCTCTCGGTAGAGTGGTATCCAGCTTCGACGAACTTTTTCGTTGTGTGTGCGTGGACATCAGTCGTACCAGCAGAATTCGTGTGAGAGGGCCATTTTGGCGCCCAAAAATGATCATGCTGCAGCAATTAACGAATGCATTCTCTCGGACATTGAGGGGAATGAAGTGGTCTATACGTCGATAAGCACTGTCGTCGAGCAAGATGACGCCACATATTATCCCGTGGAATTTTTGGACTCCCTGTCAGCAAGTGGACTTCCATCGCATACTTACCATCAAGCTGAAGGTCGGCGTCCCGATTTTTTTTTTTTAGGAACTTATCTGCTCCGGAGTTGTGTAACGGGACCCGCCTTAAAGTCATCTCGCTCCACGGACACCATTGAGGTGGAAATTCTTACGGGTTGTGGCGTCGGCGAGGCAATATTTATATCACGCATTCCCCTTATACTTCATTGCTTCCCGTTCCAGTTCGAGCGCGTACAGTTCCCCGTGAGTGTTTGCTTAGTGATGACCATCAATAAGTCGCAGGAACAGATACTCAGGGCAGCGGGTGTAGACCTCAGGACGAGTTGCTTCTAACTCGGGTACCTTTACGTCGCTATTGCTCCCGCGCCACCAGTCCTGACTCTCTTTACATTTTGGCTCCTGGTAGCATAACTACCAATGTAGTTTATAGGGAAGTGTTGTAAGGTATGATACCTTTGTAGTTTGTACGTATTTTTACTCTTTTGCATCCTGGAATGTATTCCTGCATTATTTTCTCTATTTTCTTCAGTCACATCGTATGACTGAACTCAAGAGTATTCCTATATAACACTTTTCATTTAACTTATATTTTAATGTTATTTTAAAAGTTATTTACATATTATGCTATAGCGACACTGGCATCTTAGGTATTTTTGGTGCTGTAGAGCCTTCACGCATACGACGTCGCGGCCAGCAGCTAGTACAGTATAATAGCAATAGCTTACAACATTTATGTTTTTCTACCTACCTACTAAGTTCTACGTGGATCTCATGGGTAAGAATTAAAAACACTACCTAGATATGGAAAACAATTGTTATTTTAAATTCAGCAAACTTCAATATTTAAAACTTCAGTATGTGTTAATTCGGATAGTAAACATTTGCATTATGGACAAAGCTTTATGCATTCCGACTTATTGTGACTTTTCGTTCCGTTAAATGTGACCGTAGAAAAAGTCACGCAACGGAGGTCACATAATGATACCTTCTTGTAGTTTTAAATTGTTTAAAAATTACCCATCTTATTCAGCACTAATCAATTCATAATTTAAGAAAAGTGATTTATTACAGTAAAACTTGGTCACATACCTGAGCAAATAAATTGGAACACCTGCACTTCAACAATACGTCCGCACTTATCACAAGTTCACGATGAAGGAATTTATGTTGTGTTGCCATTTCGTGCCGAATACTTTCCGCTATTAGAAGATTTTTTGCAAAAACGAGCGGTCACAAGACGGGATCGTCCGAAAGGTTATAATATTCGTTTTAAATTCATATTTATTTTTAAAAGAAAATTCATTTAACTGATAGACTAAATTCGACTTTTAAGAATTTAAATTATACATTGAAATCACTCCCTATACGGTTTTTTTTTGTAATCTATCATGTCTGATCTTAGTTGGGAAGGGGACGGGTATATTTGATAGCCTTCAATGTTTTAAAATCTTCGTAAGTTTTATATTTAGTAAAGTAACAACAAAACGACAATTTCTATATGTATTGAAATATGTTTTTTTTTCACTTAAATTAATATATTCTGCTAAAAGTTATTCATCTCAAAAAAATAAATTAACGAAGTCAAGGGACAATATCCGGAAGTATTTTTTTTTAAATTGCTCTCCCATACAAATTGTAAAATTGCTCTCCCATTTACTTCCCATATGTAATAAATTGTACTCATTAACTTTTTTACGACAACGACAACAATACGTTTTTTTTTAAATACTTCATCGATACTTTTTACTTCGTAGCACTTCCGGCATCCTTAGTTCGTTCAATTTATAAACCATAGTGTTCATTGTCCTTGAGCCATATTGAAATTATTCAAATTATCTCTAAGACAGACTAGTCCACTGACCACTGGAGGAAATATGCAATACAAATTGAAATTGTTTGGGGCAAGAAAGAAGGCGAAGTTTGAAGTCATCGTTGTTGTTAAAGGAGGGCTGTAAAAAGGCCCGGCTGTGCTTCTGGGTCCATTGAAAGTATATACATTGTAGGTAGGTGCCAGTATTTTGTTTGAATCATGAACAATGCAACTGCAACGAATGTAACTTACTTGGAGTTTTCTCCGCGATTTCACTGGCCCTGCTTGTTCTCAATTTTGGAGTTTCGACAGAAAAAATCGATGGAACAGCTGTTTTCTTCAAACATCTGTGATACGGAGACATCCCTAGAAAATTGATCGAAAATTGTTTACAAAAACACTTTTATTCAAAAAATTAAAAAATACTAGATGGACTACCTACTATTGTTCTTACCTGTAGATAAACACACATCAATATAATCACTTGGCTTAAAATGATCATAACATAACCTCGAATGCTTAGATGCTTTAAAATTCTCTTTGTTAGTCGCATTCTCCCACAGTATTCGCAGCGTGGGGTCTTTAGGGAATGTGTGTGACCCCATATTGCGACAACCTGAAGCTGAACATCTTGGCATTCTTAAAAACAAGTAAACAATTTTCAAAATGTTATGAACTTTGACACTATTACGGTCTCAAGCGTCTACAACGCTACCAAGCGGCGAAATAAAATAGCTTCTATTACGCTTGAAAAGTAGGTGGTGATCGCCGTGAATGATTGCCATACGTATAAACTATAAATTTCAATACGATTTTAGTGACTTAAAACGGATCAAAACGTAGAGAAAAAATAAAACTATAAGATTTGAAATTCTCAAAGACACAAATAAATCAATAAATGAAACAAAGCACAGCAAAGTACCTTTTCTAAAAAATATTATTAGTATTCGAGCAACATTTGTACTCAAAGTCAAATGCTAAATGTGTCAACCAACAAACTGTCAGTGTCAATGTGCACATTGTTTTTGTGCATGCATGTGCTTATTGTGATCGAGTGAATAAACCAATTTAACGCTAAACATTGGACTAACTATGGATGAAACTACGCCTACAGTTAGTTTAATATCATGTATGCACTTTGTGCGCCGTGGTGTGGCTAAAGCAGTGCCGGAAAAGGTTTGTATAACGATATTCGGGTAACTATTTTCATTCTAGCTACAAGTTTTAAGATGTTTTATTTCTTTGATTACAGATAGAATTAACAGAAAAGGAGTTGGAGAAAATTATTAAACAAACAGCTGATGATTTGCGGTGGGTTCTTATTTAAAATTCTATACTCAATACTCAATATCTTTATTGCTTTCTATAAGTATGTATTCTTAGGTGGTAGGTATATAAATGAGATCATTAAAGGGCCCTGTAGGGCACAGCAAAAATGGTAGGAGGGAGGAAGTCTTGCATAACGTGATCATTTCATTGTAATACAAACAATGATCATTAATAATACATTAATTATTTTGAAATCATGGACAAATTAACTATCCTCAAATATTTATCAAAAAGCAATATTGTGAAATCGCATGTAACGCACCATGTTTACTTAATTATATTATTAATTGTTAGTAAATACTCTGCTATCAGTAGTCCACTGCTGTACTCACAGCTGCCAGAATCAAAGTGACTATTGGACCATCCTATATACAGTTGATAATATTTTTTAACATCAAGCCTATTTTCTCCAAAGGTTCAAGCAGAGGTGTAACCATAGTATACTTAATTTACCCCAGTTATGTTTAAGTATCATGTAATAGGAGGTGAGCCCTAATGCTAAATGATTTGTGAAAGTATTTGTAAAGAAAATAATTATATTCCAGCAATTTTTGACAAAATCAAATTGGCTGCTAAAGTATTTAAATTTTTGTTTGTTTGCTTTTTTCTCTAACTCTAACTCACACACTGATCTGCTGTTTGTTTTTAACATTATTAATTTGTTTATATAATAGGTATTTCCTTTAATAACATTCTACAGTGTATTGTGTATTTTTGTTAATATGTGGGTATGATGTATCTACCAACATAATATTTTTTTAACGAGTCCATTGCTTATTTTTTATAAACCTATCTCAGTATAGTTCTTATTACTCTAGGTGCATTGCCCTCATATATAATCTGATTGTTGTATACAAAGTATTGTTAACCTATTAAAAGAGTAAGTATGGAGTTTTTTGCACATTCTTCTCCATAAAAAACTACCATTTGGAATGTGCAACTAGAATCATTCTCTTAATTTGTAAGTATAACATTCAAAAGTGCCTGTTATTGGTCTAATTGAAATAAACGATTTGGCTTTGACTTTTCTAGCAATAAATAACATTTATCATTACAAGGGCTCAAATCCAGGCTGCTACTAAGACATTCCAGATGGAAAATCATGGACAAGACCTCATGCTCGGCAAAAGAAATTCTGACCACTAGGTAGACTAGGCAATCACAGTTTTTAAATAAATAAATTAACCAACTCTTTCAGAATAACGGAAGCAGGTGAAGATGAAAGTGATGAAGAAGGTGAAGCCAGTGCATCTCCAAATGCCCCCCCGGCCGATCCCAATGATGAGTTCAACTTCGAGAAGTATGATGAAGAGGATAATAGTAAGTATTTGTTACAGACTGTAGTACTAACATACAGGAGCTTGTGGCTCACGGGTCGGTCGGAGGTTAAGCTACGCTTGACGAGATTGGTCCGTCGAAGGGTGACCATTAATTACATGGCAAGGCTCCTCCATGCCTCGGAAACCATATGTTTCCTTGTTACCGGATTGTGGAGGTCCGACAGGCAGTTGCTTCATGTAAAACACTGGTATTTAGCAGCATCTGGTTAAACTGGAAGCCGACCCCAACATAGTTAGGAAAAGGTTATGCAGATGATGATGACTGGTAGTAGAAACATGAATCTGCTCCAGACTAAGAATTTATTATGGACAAAGAGATTTAAAATACCATAGAGCGGGTATGTCAAGGAAATGTCATAGAAAAACTTTGGTCCCATGTCTCAGTAACGCCATCTAGAATAATATATGAATATTGGAGCGGTAGCGGAGCGTACTACAAAAACTCATAGACTTGTATCCAGCAGGACACACTTTTTCGGACGAAAATTTTGTTCATGATGTCCTGTCTATAGGTATTGAATGTCTTTGATTATGGATATTATTTTATTTATTTTTAGGACATAAAAACCAAACAGTTCTTATTGTATTTTAATACTTAAATATGCTACTTTTGAACCCACCTAAGTTTAGTGTCATCTTCGAGTTATGTCTGTCATCTGCTAGTGTATTCTGATACAGTTCAATAGTGAGTCTGTTATGTCTTTTTAAATCCAGGCATATTTCACAACACCATCTAGTCCAAAACAGAGCTTAGCGTCGGCTTAGCAGAGCTTGAGCTATAATAATAATAATTAACTTATTTATCAGACAACCAAAAGGTCCATATAAAGGACAAAAAACTATCATAAAAATAATAACTAAGTGATAGTGACAATAAATAAACTTACAACTATGTTACTGACACATTTAACACACAAAGGAAGAATCATTACTTCAGCATTCTAGCAGAAATGCTGGAGCAACGATTTGAGACAGAGGAGTCCAGTTTGTCACCTAGCACGCCCAGGATGCTGTTGGAACTGGCTTGCACCCTGTGGACCAAGGACACACATCTTTTCCGCATTAATGCATTAAAGCAATCAAAATTTTTGGGTACTAGACAACTGATAATCATACTTATATATTTCTAAATACATAGGTACATATTATAGATTAATTACACCCATACACAGAACAAATGATCGTGCTCATCACACAAACATTTGTCTTGGATGGGAATCGAAACCACACCTTCCAGCATAGCAGTCAGGGCCGCTAATGTTGGTTCAAAAAATAAATATCCATTTTTTTTTTGTTTGCAGTCAACCCTGTTGGTATTGGTACTGTGGCAACACTGCCAAACTTAGGAGATCTAAGTGAAAATGTTCAGATAAGGGTAAGTTAATCTGTGATAATAATATATTACCTCCTTACAGTATTTTTTTTTTCTGTAAGCCAGATTCAGTTTGTGTCAGCTTTCATTCTGAAGAAATGAATTAAAATATACATACCAACATGTACATACAACAATCCAAGATGTACAAATATGCACTAAAACCACACTATACCGGAACCACTCCAAATCAGCAATTAGGTAACTTTTCTGTTAAGTTAGAGCACTCAATTGTGTGTACAACTCGACTCGAACGGACTATGGTAGCAGCAGGCGTGCTGGTTGCCCGCTGTTGGCTTATTCATAATGGTATTAAATATTAGAAATATATTACACAACACACAATAGATGCCCTAACTTACTCGCGCCGACTCTGAGATGGGAACCTATTGAAATAATTTTTTAATCAGTTTGTTTATTTTTGAGTGAAATCCCTACAAACTAAACTAACAAAAAATTAAACCTTCCCTCGTCACATTATTATTATTTATGTAAATAAAACAAAAATTTTACTAGCAGAGGTTTAAAGAGTAATAAGTAAATTATTTTCAGACCGAGGGTCCAGACAGCGACGAAGAAGATGATATCATAAAGCCAAATGACAACCTACTTCTAGTGGGACATGTAGAGAGTGATGCGAGTATTTTAGAAGTTTACAGTATGTATAACACATCAATATGCCCACTTTGGAATCATGTACACCTGTAACCATAGACAGAATGTAGCTATCAATGAGTTCTTTTCATAACTCTCTGTTTACAATTCATTTGGGTTTGCAATAATATTTTTTCAATGCCAACTATAGTTCATTTGCAGTAAGAAAAGAAATTGAAACTAACCGTTTTACAGTCCGAACAACCAATTTTAACTTCTATTCCGAAGTTATAAGGATTGCATTATAAGCTAAAACGTGGATACATCACCAGTTGTTTACTGCAGCTGCCATTTTTCATGTTACTAACATATTAATAGAAGCCAATATCTGTTGAAGGGACTGTATAAAAGATTTATTTAAATTTCTTTTCGTATTTCAAATGGACCAAAGTAGTTCCACAGATTAGTATGCTCTACAAAAACAAACTCTTTAGCTATTTTCGAATAATATTATAAAGAGGAAAGAGGTTTGATTGTTTGTCTGTTTGTTTGCATTGAATAGGATCCGAACCGACTGGACCGATCTGAAAAAATCTTTCACTGTTGGAAAGCTACAATATCCCCGGATGACATGGGCTACTTTTCATCCCTGTATTCCCTCGGAAACGGGTAACGCGAATGAAACCGCGTGACGTTTGCTAGTATTATATGTATAAGTATTGCCCTGTAACAGAAAGGCATTATTACTTTTGTGTAGGGGACTGTCTTTATGATTTTTGCCCAATTTGAATTTTGGTATAATCTATAGGTATCACTTCTTCTTCTTTCCAGTTTACAATAAAGAAGAAGATTCGTTCTATGTGCATCACGATCTCATCCTACCATGGTTTCCATTGTGCATTGAGTGGCTCAGTCATGATCCCTCAGATCCAAACCCAGGTAAGCTATAAATTTTAATCAAGTATACTGACTATACTATTGCAGGGACTGCGTATACCATGAGTTCTGTACACAACCCCCCCGGATTGATATGTTTCATCAATAAATGCGTGTTCAATTCACAGGTAACCTATGTGCTCTTGGGGGTATGGACCCAGTGATCCAAGTATGGGACTTAGATATCGAGAACTGCCTGGAGCCCGCGTTTAAACTGGGCAAGAAACCGAATAAAAAGAAGAAAACTAAACGGGTTGGACACAAGGATGCTGTACTCGATTTATCATGGAATAGGAATTTTACGTGAGTGTTATATAATAATGTCGTCGTTTCGAGCCTAGAACTAAGCATTGATGCACTGATATAGACGTTAATTTGTTTGGTAACAATACGTACTAATAAAAAAACCTGTACTTATTTACTTTCAGACACGTCTTAGCCAGTGGGTCAGCAGACAACACAGTTCTGTTATGGGATCTGGATCAAGGCACGCCTCACACCAAAATAGACTGCTTCGAAGATAAGGTGGGTACTTACTGTAGAACTTCAAAATATGTTTCATAAAACCACAATAAACTTCCCAACTCTTTGTCTGCTATATGATATTTATTGCTTACGGATGCAAAATACGCACTGAGACGTGGAGTTCCGGATATGCAAAAAAACTTGAGAGGTGTCAAGGGACACCCGGATGAAACGAAGTTCCCTTCGATTGATTAGTGAACTATTCAATCTTCTCTCTCTCCCCCTCCCCCTCTCCCTCTCACTCTTCCTCTCACTCTCCCTCTCCCTCTCCCTCTCCCTCTCCCTCTCCCTCTCCCTCTCCCTCTCCCTCTCCCTCTCCCTCTCCCTCTCCCTCTCCCTGCGAACATGCGAACATGCGACGCCGCACAGCTTACAATAGGTTACTATAGCAAAAAGTGTCGTGACAACTTTTCGTAAGAATTTTTTCCGTCTAGCCCCCTTTCACAACGCGCGATAAGGAACTTCGTTCCAAAAACTTAAGTTCGACAGTTACAGTGGATCCGAATAACCATTGTAACTTCTCGAGAAAGTCAGCAGCAGTTTGATGATGTGGACGATTCCTGATCCCTCGGAGAGTAGGTACTACTTTACAACTGTAAAGCATGTGTAATGCTGTCTCGTCCTTCCAGGTATGCACTGAGTATGTACTGCATAGCGGGCTTTCTGCGTTTGCATAAAACGTATTCGTATATACTACACATTACATTTTCAATGAGCTATTTGACAAAATTTTCGGTTTTAATCCTTCATCTATATTACCTACAAAAAAATATTCGACACATATTTTTTTATTTTTCACGTAATCATAAAATAACGGCGAGACATCGAGTCAAAATGTCACATGACGTTACTAGCCAGTACAGTTTATACTAGGTAATGACGTTACAAGCCCCCTCTCCTCAACTTTAATGCACTTAATCTAAAGAAAAAAATACGTCTCGATGACGGAATAAAAATTTAAATTTATTATACAATGTGTTGATTTGCATCCTCGTCAAATTCAAGGACGTAATTATGCTAATGATTCTCGACCCAAATCAACAATAAAATGAGTAGGTATTTTTTTTATTATTTTTGCTTAACAACGAAAAACCGCAAGTGTGAACCAGCCGTATTTAAAAGCGGCCCGTCTGTTACTAGCCCTATCACCGCGCTTTCGCACACACAAACGCAAACAATACATACACAACACAAACGCAATGATCAATTCGTAGGCAATCAATACTACCCCAATCACGATGCGGTACTCTCCCGCGCAAGCTTCTAGCCACGCCCCCGCGCGACCCCGGAACTAACACAGTGTCTTTGATGTCGCCGAAGCGTGCGCGCGGCACGCTTTGCGATTTCCGCTTTTCGGTACTTGGTGACCACTAGATCGGTCGCGGGGAACTCGCGGAGGACCTGTGGCTTGGCCTCCGCGTTCTCCGGACCTGACGCCTCTAGACTTAGGTATTTGTGGGGAGACGTTAAAAGGTTAATTTACTCGGAGGAAGTGACAAGTGTAACAGAATTACGTTCAAGGATCATTAGTGCTTTCGACACTTTAAAAACGTATGTGTTAGTGTTACGTAAGCTGAAGGAAAACCAGCTTCGTTGTGCTCGTTTGTGCGAAGAGTGTGATGGTGGCCACTTTAAACAATATCACCGGGTAACTTACGTAGGTACTTAATTTATTTATTCTAGTACATTTTGTAAATACGTTGTTAGCTTGATCAATGATATTAGTGTGTTATTACACTTAACTAGAACGTCTTTCCATTTCCATCTAACGTAGAAAACATTTTTAGATTTAGAAGATCGGTAGGTACACCAACTAAAGTAGGCATTATTGCCGGTCCTAAGCCAGAATGGAAAATTACAAATCAACCAATTTAATCCACAAATAAAACAAAATCACTACGAAAACTTTAGGTTGAAGTAAAAGCAAAACTAACATTTTATTAATCATCTGATGACAGGTCAGTGAACTTTTCTTTGGCGCA
Source organism: Euplexia lucipara (assembly GCA_921972225.1). Lineage (NCBI taxonomy): Eukaryota > Metazoa > Arthropoda > Insecta > Lepidoptera > Noctuidae > Euplexia > Euplexia lucipara. The sequence goes on along the minus strand of OV179145.1, from coordinate 5,647,665 downwards.
CTAGTATCACTGTCATTAGTAAGATTTCCGTATTCCAATAATGCTCAAAAATGAGTTAATTATCAAACAAAATTTATGACAATAATGTAGATGTTTTTCGAAATAATATTAAGTGAAATTATTGCTACTGGTCATAGCGGTCATTGCTTCATCGCACTCGCACGCGCTTGCTTTTCGTAGGTAAGACGTCGACGCTCACGCACACAGCTGCATTGTCGCTGTGTGCAAAGTCGGGTGATTCTGTTTTATTTGTATTGAATTAAGGGTTTAATTCTGAAACACTGTTAAATTTCAACATCAAAAAAAAGCAGCACTTGTTAGTTGTTGCCCGCTAACGTACTTTCAATTGATTATTTATGTATTTTATGACACCCTCCTGAAATTTGACGAGGATGCAAAACAACACCTTGTATACGGAATAAATATTTTTTTCATTATAATATAATTTTATTGCACAAAATGTAATGTCACATATTATGTCAGTAACAACAAACCCCTAGGTGTCTCGGAAAGGCAGATTATGATGAACTTACGTGAGCGCTACTGTTCATCATGAGGTCCTGGGTTTGTGTCCCGGGTTGGCCAAATTTCAGTAGCTTTTCTTTTTAGACTCCGGGCCGATACTAAGAAATGCCAGATAGAAATATCTGGCATGTCTTAGTATCAATCCGGAGTCTGGAATAGTGATTGATGGCAATATGGTCGCTTTCTATTATACGGAACTTAAACATAACTAGCCAAAATTAGATGTAGGTACGGTAAGCATTATTAACTGGTTACCCCAGTTTTTTTTAGGGTAACCAGTTGATGACGCTGTCTGTAGTCTGCACACTTTTGCTTAACTCTTCGTGGAATACAAGAGTGATGTATAATAATAATATGTTTTCTGTTCTATTTGTCGTAGGTCCAATCCCTAGCTTTCCACCCTCTGGAAGCGCAGACGCTGGTGAGCGGGTCGTGTGACGGTAAGGCGCGCGTGTCTGATTGCCGCACGCCGGACGCGCATCGCGCGTGGAGCCTGGCGCCAGAGATCGAACGCGTCGTGTGGTCCACGCAGAACCCCTTCTGTTTTGCTGTTAGTATTATCTTTCATGTGACTGGACTGTGTAAACAACAAACTAATTGCGACCAAACAACCAATAAAAAGAAAAAAATCCGATTCCTCAACAGGACAACACTTGGATCTGAGTATTCTTTTCTTTCTATTAAGAAACGTTGCTACCATACCAGGAATTTCATTTATACCTCATGTAACAATGTATATTAATCTTCACCTACATATTAAGGCCAATCAATACCTACATATTATTTATTAACTTTGTTGGCGTCCCTACACAGATAATAAGTTTTATGTCGGGCAACATTTGTTGTAGAAAGCTGTCTATGACGGTTTCTTTTGTTTTTTTAGTCGGTCTCGTACGGTGGCGTCAGTAGCCACACTTGCAAATATTACCTTGTTAGTTATACAAATAAAATAATTTAAAGTCCAGTCAAGAAGTGTTTTCTGTCCAAGGAATTCTTCATCCTCAAGTAAACTAGCCTACAGATCCTAAAAGGCACAACAACGAACTTAGAATAGAATACTCTTTATTAACAATATAAAAACGAGTTATAAGCTGTTCTTTATCTTGCATATGATCAGATGGAATCTTACCTGGTGTAATTTCTGCCTACCTATGTGGGAAAATGGCGTGAGTTTATATACAGACTGGTTACCACTCACGCATTTTAAATACCTACAGGAGTATAGCACGCGGCACATAAGTTGAACTAAAATGGCGGTCGTTGCTATGGTTATGCAGTAGGTGACGTCCCCCCACAGCGTACGTCATACCGCATTTTTTTCAGAATAACAGCGCTGCGGTTTTTATTGTTTTTCTTTAAATATCGTGGCATCGTGCTGAGATAGGGGCCTTTTTGGTCTCGCACAGGTCTTTTTGTTATTTAATTTTAGTTTTAGTTTTAGTTTTAAACTGTTATATTCCTATGCGTGTCCCAAATAAACATATTTTCTTTCTTTCTTTTGCTCGAGACCCGAAAATCTGTTACTGCGTCTTAAAGGTCATCGTTCAACTTACATGCCGCGATCTCGTAACAAGTTGAAGACGCTTGTCGGTGTACACATTTTGAAAAGTCATTTTTTTTTCTTTCAGATGAGTAACAACACCGGTAAAGTAGCGTACGTAGACTGCAGACAAGACGAGCCGCTGTGGATACTCGACGCGCACGACAAAGAGGTCACTGGACTCATACTGAGCGACCGAGTGCCCGGACTGATGATCACCGTCAGTACTGATGAGAAAATGAAGACCTGGGATATTTCTGGGTGAGACTTATAAAGCTTATTTTCTAAGACTGGCTATCCGTTTGTTTTAAGCCATTACCGTGCCTCAAGGATTGGGCTTATATTTTTTGTTTTTGTGTAGTTCCAGACATTAACTTGTTCAAACGAAGTCTTCAGTCCACTTTTTAATTTAAGTATTAGTTAATAAATAAAATATAGCTTTTGACACTTACAAATAATGTGGCTTTCTATTGGTAAAAAAATTTTCAAAATCGATTCAGCAGATCCAGAGATTATCCCTTTACATTGTAACAAACTCACCAACTTGACATCTCTATAATATTAGATTAGATACTACTACTACTACTACTACTACTACTAGACTACTTACAGTAGTTTATTTCGAATGCAATTTGAATAATTATGATTAATAATTATACTATACGCATTAATAATATAAAAGTACATCTTTAAATATAAAAGAAAGTCGTGTTAGTTACACCACTTATAACTCAAGAACGGCTGGATCAATTTGAATGATTTTGGTCTTTTTGGATTTTTGTTTGTCCGGAATAGCATAACAATTAGTAAAAAACATGAAAAGCCCTCGAAAAAATAAATATCAAGAATATTCGTTGTCTCAAACATTTTTAAACGCAGCGCCATCTTGGATCTTGGATTGGAAACATATGTATTAGATATACATACGTTTAATATAAAAATGTAAAAAAAATATATAATAGCAGTAAATTGACTCTAAGGCACAACGAAGTTTGCCGGGGCAGCTAGTTTTTAATAAAAATCCTGTTAAGGGAAATAGCACATTGTTTTGACATCTTCCATTATTGCAGCCGATGTGAACGATACTTTCTGCGAAGGTTACCGTTATGATACACTAGAAGAGCGAGTACTCATTCTATCCCCACTCTACGAAATTCATTTAGTGTTATTTTAGGGCATCGCTTAGTGTCAATCATTGCAACTTGAACCGTTAAATATTGACATAGTACTACAGCAAATCGTCTCCCCCCGCAGCGCTGCGCCGGCGCAGGTGTCGGAGCGCGCGTGTCGCGTGGGCGCGGCGCTGTGCGCGGCGGCGTGTCCCGACGCGCCCTACAACGTCGCGGTCGGCGGAGACAACAAGCAGAACTACATCGAACTTGTGGACTTAAATGTCAGCGAGCAGTGTGAGTTTTATACAACTTTGTACGCTATCACCATACCTACCCACCTACCTACATACCTATCTCTGACCCTAACCAGTCTGTTCCATGTCATATTATATCATTACTGGACTGGGACTTATATCGAATTTCACTTCCTCTAGAAGTGCTGTTTTTTAAAGACCCGTCAAATTCAAATGCGAAATAACTTGAAAAGTATTGCAAAAGTATAGTATAAAGACCACACCATTTTTAATTTTGATTACTACCTACATTGTTTAAACTAAATCATTGTCTTAATAGGTCATAGGAAAGAATTTATTATTTTATCATAACTTCAACTAAATTATTTTTGATTAGCATAAGGTGTAAAAAATGCTGCAATGTTCTACCATCATAGGCCATTTTTATTTATGTTCCTGAAATTGTCAGTATTTTTTTTGTGCAGATTGTCTTATGGATACCATTTATTTGTTTCAGTCACGAATCGATTCTCGTCACGGCCACTAATACCGCTTCCTACACCGCGGGAAGATGCAATGGAGACATAGAATTGTTTACATTCATAATAAACTATAAAACAGTAATCGTTGTTTATTAAGTGATACTTACTCAACCTAACATGGTATTTGCTAAGAGCTCTATCTTTCATTTGACCGCCAGATGTATAGATGACAAACCAAAATGTGCCCAGCACGCCACGTGTCACAAATACATGACAAATTTAAATTTTTATTTCGTTGCTTGGCGCTGACAGCTCGTTTTTGCTAACGCGGAGGTCAAGAGATGTTTAACTATTTTCATCATCGTAAGCATGACAGCGAGTAGGGTTATCGGTCACAATATTGCAACAGACAGGGTTCAAATGTAAGACCTCACTCTGCTTTCGACAGCCAGAAGGGAAACAGACGTACAATCTGCGCTCTTCCTCCTCCCTGCTTCAACCTAAGCTGTATAGCTACGATATTTGTACTTATCACATTATGGATTGAAATTAAGTATTGAACTGATATTGTGAGTTCTCAGACTCATCCTGGACTTTCCAGAGTTGCTATTTTTCATCGGTTTTTCCGTTTCTTCTTCTATAATGATAACTTTAAGTCTCGTCGTCAAATCGTTTACATTTAACCCAGTTTTTCCTCTAAAAGTGAATGTACACACTTATTTTATGTGTTTACATAAAACTATGGCTTATATAAAATTACATAAAATTATGGCTTTATTATCAAAAAACAACACACCATAAATATTTAGGAAATTAAGAAAAGCCGATGATAAATTTTAACTCTTAGTATATGGATGAGCGTTGATGTCCCTTCCAGCCTGTACCACAACCAGTCCACAAGAACAACATACAAAATAAACAACATAATAGTAACGGTCTGTGTTGCTATCAGTGGTATTTTATTTATAATATCATTTATCATACATAATTATGTACAAGTTCGAGCCCAACACCGGTGATACCAACACATACCAATCTGGCGGACTCTGAGACTATCGACCAGTTTTTTCTCTCTACAATTTGGAGCGAGTGTCGCTGTAAACAAAAATAATCAATTTAATAAATAAAGTGGGGTTTACAAAATAAAACATCGGTGTTATAAAAATTGAGATTATGTATTAGCAACATATCTTATAATAATCCTAGATATAAATCATAAAAGCAATGAAAATGTAAACGGCTCGATAATCCCGAACTAAAAGCATTTTTTAATACTGTGATTCTGGTATTGTTAAATTAAAAAAAATAAGCTATTGGCGACCCAAACTTGGTCATATATTTGAACACGATTTGAACAGCTCATCCTGTTTTTAAATTGACACCAAAAAAGTATTGACATGTAAAAGTATTAATTTTAACTAATTTACAAAATAAATATCATTTTTAATTATCATTCAGCAGTGTATAAGTATAAAAATGTTTAAAAGCATTTTATTTATTTTAAAATTGGATCACAGCCAAATAAACTGGTAATATTTAAGCCAATATGCTTTATAAAAATATTCATGTGTGCCAACACACATTTTAAAATTATTGCTCTGTGAATACTATCATTCAAACTTTCGCTTCGCAGTGAACAATTGATATTAAGCTCGGTATAGGCATTGAGCAATATGTGTTTGGTGTTTTATGGTAACAATATAACCAAGAGGCTAATAACTCGAGGTAGATCTCTAGAATAATAAAGAGGTCGCCACTTTCGCATGCCCCATATTACATTAAATATAGTTTTGGTAAAAAATGCAATGTTAATTTAATCCTATAATTTCCAACAATAACCAATATTGAAATGCATAGTTATTATAAATTACAGAATACTACAAAAGGGCTTAACGTTTTCAATCACTATTGTGTATAAATTACAGTTTGTATAATTTTGTTCGTGTCTATTATTGGAGTTAATGATTTTGATATGAATCTATGCCTATTCGTTGTGAGGAAATATAAAATAAAAGCGATGATGACAATTAAATAAGATTCCCTAATATTTTGCTAGATTATGGTATTTGTGTATCCAGTAGCTGGTCAGTATTTTATTGTTTGTGGTATCCAAAAATAGTGAAGTAAGGCGTATGTTACACACCTGAAGTGTACTTTTAAGCCGAACTGTTTCTAAAACTGCCGGATCTGAGCAAGTCAAAAGATAGTACAAATAACTTTCTAGCAACAATCGTAGTAATATCCATATTATCATCTCATCTTGTTCTGAATACACAAGATTTTCTTCATAAACATTCCGGTATCTTGCAATATATTTCATGCGCAATATAATCTGTAAATATTATTTTATTATAACTGTATTATAAAAATATAATCCTTATTGGAATAGATAATGAGATATTTAGTTTCGACTTTTTACGTTATATATCAACATAATTATAATGTGATTTTAACTAATAAAATAAACCGCGCTATACAGCTCTATACGCCATCTTTACTTAAGGGTTCGATTTTGGAATCGAAACCTCCTTTTTCAAATTAAGAATTTTGTCATGTTCTTTTATGTCACTGCCAATGATTGCATCATACTTTTTTTTACCACAAAGACAATGTATCGCTGATATGATCTTTATGACATGTAAAATAATCTACTCAATATTTTGTACCATGAGAGAAGAAATTGTTTTCTGGAAAAGGTCTTAATGTTGTCGATACAAGAATAACACGGAAAGAGTTTTAATCCCCAATCCCATTCAAGATCCAAGAAAAGCTTTTCTAAGCTCATGATATATCTAATTTTACTTGGTAGATGAAATTTAATGATCATGCGGTCTGTTTATGGATATAATAAATAAGTTATACAACACTATATACTCTCAAGCACAGTCTAAGGAAAGAAAATGATGGCAAAATAAATGTGTCAACGCGCGTTACCTGATTGGTTGTTTTAAACAGCCAATCGTTACTTGACTGGGGTTTATTTGGCGTCGATATTTTCCTCCCAGAAACCAGGTGACAATGCGAACTAATAATTTTACTCTATTGCTGTGCGAATTGTCTATTTAAATTACCTTACCATTACCGACATTAATCTCTTTGTAATAAAGCTGAAAGTTGTGTGAGCGGATTTTGTATTTTATACAATTTGTACATACCAATTCTATTGGGCAGTCAAAACTTTGCGTGCTTGATTTGTAAGTCACGTATTTATAATATTTCAGTAATATTCAAACAACACCAACGCTCACAAAACCATTCAACCTAGATGTATGGCGCCCTCACAAGTATAACTGCGCAATCTGAATAATATCAATCTACCCAAGTATGCTATTTGAAAGTTTTACTATCTGCATATTTTTAGATACTCAAAATTGCGCAATAGAACTACCTACACCCATTTGAAATAAGAGTTTACAGTAAGTTCCTTGATTATTATTGCGTAGGTGGCATGTCGAATGGCGGCTGCATTAAACAGTTGATATTGTAACAACGTTTTTACTTTTCTTATCATCCTTCTACCAACGGAATAAAAATCAAAATCGATTGAACGGACTGTAAAAATAGTGCGTGTGTGTACTTAAGTACACGCGTTAGAAGTTAAACTTCTTTGGCGTTAAAACTAAAATGTTGACTGTAGCTAACTTCATGGTGTCGGTCTTTCGTGACGTTGTGCGCGCGCATCGTTATAAAATACTCTAATTATTTTTCCCAAACGCCCCAAAAGAAGTATAACTTCAAAACGGTTTATTCTAATCTTATTTCAAATGATGTTGAGGTAAAGATCACCATGCACCGAATAATGAAACAAAACATTTACTCTTCAGCGGGGAACTTGATGACGGCATCGTTCATGGCCCGCGCCATGTACTCCACGTTGGAGGGGTTCAGTCCGCACACGTTGATGCGGCCGGACTTCAGCAGGTAGATGTGGTACTCCTGGATCAGGTGCTCGGTCTGACGTTGTGTTAGACCAGTGTAGGAGAACAGGCCGATCTGCTTGACTATGTGGTCCCAGTTGCCGGGGGTGCCTAATCTGGAAAGTTGATTGTTCTGCTATTAATATTTGCTCTACTAAAATTGAGAAGGAAAACCAAAAAAAAAACATTGTATAAATTGTAATAAATAATAATACTAAACAACTTTCACACAACGCCATCTACTCCCAAGCTAAGCAGAGCTTGTGTTATGGGTACTAAACAACTGATAAACATGCTTATAAGTACATATATTGTAGATAAATAAATAAATTACACCCAGACACAGAACAAATTCACCAGTGAAACAATACATTCTCGCTGCAGTCGTACTGAAACTATTCAATAATTTTAAAATAATAACTTACTTGATAAGCTCCGCTCTCAAGGCTTCTCTCATCTGTATGACTCTGGTAGCCATTAACTTAATGTGATCCTTCCTGCAAAAATAAAACAAAATACATTTAGACCAAACCTAAATCGAATATATTTTAAAAGAACTCAAACGGAGACCCATCCTGGCAGGGGCCTACCCCCTGCAAGGATGGGTCCCCGTTTTTATGTATCTGATCATCTATGTCATCATCGATTAGTTTGGGTGGTAGCATGGCCATATCCAGGAGGAGGCAGGGCTATCCTCCTGCGCCATATGAGTATTATGGCCCATATTAGATATTTTAGAGCGAATGATAACAACGCCCCATGCTGCTTACAGTATTTTTGTTGTTGAATCAAAACATAGGCTAAAGTCACAGATAATGATAACCCGCTTTTAAAATTAGCTTCAGAGTGTTCCACTTGGGAAAAGCTGCTGGAAGCTACTGTTTTTTCGCTTCGATTTATAAAAAAATTGCCGCAAAACGATACAATCACCGCTGAAGATTAAAATACAGCTGAATTGGAAATAATTCGCGCGATCCAGTCTAAATACTTTCCCGAAGACATTAAGAATATTTCTAAAGGTCAACCGTGTTAAAAATAATGTGATACAAAACAAATCTAGTCTTCCAATGGAGAGGTCCACCGTGTTACTTACCACTCATCGAACAGCTGCTTGTTGGCCAGCACGTTGGTGACGACGCGTGCGCCGTGCGCGGGCGGGTTGGAGTACATCCCGCGCACGATCCACGTCAGCTGCGACTTCATGGCCGGCGCCAGCGACGCGTCATTAATCACGATGGCCAGGTTGCCCACACGCTCGTCTGAGATTAGATAGTTTTATTTAAAAAAAGTAAAAGTATTTTGAATGTTGGCAACATCTATAATTAAAAATAAGTATAGATATTTAAAAAAAAACGATAATTTCAGCAAAAAATGACAAACATACAGAAGTCTAACGCTGGTTTTCTATTGGACCAAAGGTCAATTGTGCGGAGACACGGACATAAATCAGTAGAAAAATGTTTTAATAAGAATTATGTTCTTTACATATCTTAATAAAACAATTCGCACTAAAATACTGATCAAACATTTGCAAAATTTACGGAGAATACACACTTTTCAATCATCTTTTGAATATGACCAAGCCTACATGTGGAATCCAATAAAAGAATTGAGTACAATCTGTCTACCAGCATAAACTGTACTATGCACTCACTGTATAAACCGAAGTTCTTGGCGTATGATTGAGCGCAAACCAGCTCGAAACCTCTCTTCACAAAGTAGCGCACGGCCCACGCGTCCTGGTCCAAGTCACCTGACGCGAAGCCCTGGTACGCACTGTCGAAGAACGGGAACAACTTGCGTTCCTAAAAAGAAGTGGGAAGTTTTTAATGCAAACCTTAAAGTTGACGAGACCTGCCTACATCGTTGGCAGATATTTTTATATCTATGTAACTTACCTACACTAAAACTTAGCATGTGTAATACTAACAAAATATGGACTGTTGTCGGAAACAAATTAATTTAAACTTAATAACCTGCCGGAGTCACAGGGACTGCAAAAGCGATCCCTGTGGGGTACAGGGATCGCTCCTCCCCCCCCCCCCCCCCCCCCATTTTTCCAGATAGTCGAGTGTGAAAAGAAAAAAATAAGGATGGAAATTATTTTCAGAGGGATTTCTACCGGTGAATATACTTCAAATCTACATAGGTGGTATTGATAGGAATAACAGACAGCCGTTTATTACTAGCAAGCACACAGAAGTTATCCACAGATACAGAATAGCTAGCTGTTAGCTGAGCAAATCAAAAAACACTTACTATCTAGTTTATAATGGAGTATAGAACATCTTGTGAAAATTAAGCGAAATAATACATGGCGCACGCACAACTGAAAGTGGCATGTACTTGTACACATGGCTACACATCAAGCTATGAAATTCCGGTTTGAGTTGAACTCGCATTGTACGGTAATCCTATACAATGTGAGATCAGCTTATACTGGAAATGTGGAAATGTGTAGCTTGACGTTTAGCCGTGTGTACATTTGATTACTTTTATAATTAAGTATTTCTAAAATGATAACTATTACCGTTTAAGATTACATAATCATTTAGTCACACGCTAACCTCCATAACATCAGCAATCTTCTCCCATTGCTCCTGAGTGGGATCAATACCGGTGGGGTTATGCGCACACGCATGCAACAAGATAACAGAGTTCTCCGGCGCACTGCTTAGGTCCTCTATGAACCCGTTGAAGTCTATGGCGCGTTCCTTCTCGTTCCAGTAGCGGTACGTGCGTGGGTTTGTGAAACCGGAGTTCACGAACACCAAGCGGTGATTGTCTGTTGATGTTGAAATAATTACAATAGTATTATTAATGCAAATACCTGTTGGTCTAGTAGTCTGTTGAGCGTGTGGTTCTAGATTCACGAGCAATGTGTTATAATTTTATTCCATCTGGAAGTATTGTCCGTTGCTGTTCGGATGCATGCCCGTTTGATGGTAATAGGCTCGCCCCCAATTTATGAGATTTGAATAATACTGGGGAAATGTGGGTGCACTATATAATAGACCTGTGCTGCTGAGTCCTTCGGGGAATACAGACGTGATGATGTATGTTATGACATGTGTAATTTTACTGTAAATTTGTTACTCCTTCACGCTGTATCATCTGAACGGAATTGGATGTTTTTTTTTCTTGAAACGAATCAGACAGCGTGCGTTGCTGGGGAGTTTGTTCCGCCACTTCATTCCGGCAAAAACGCTAGTAAGTGCTGAAGGGTGGGCGTAAAAATAGATAAGCCGGTCCCCCAATTGTCTTATGTATTTTTGACGTTCAAAAAGTACTGATTCTCAGCCTAATTAAAAAAAGAGTTCTGATTTTGATAAAAAGGTAACCTTTACCTTTATATCAAAATCAGAACTCATTTTTTTAAAAGCCTAGCTAACTTTTTACACCGTATAGATTAAGTGTTTTATAGGAATTTTGAATAGACTCATTTTGCCTTCGTGTTTACAGCTAACACTAGGAAGTCATGAAAAGTGGGCGTCACGAGCTACAAAAATGCTGAAAGAAAAGTAGAGTTAACCTGTAGGTTAAATCTACTTTTCTTTCAGCATTTTTGGCGGAATATTGTGATGTCCACGTGGTGTAACGTGAACATCAAAATAATCCGCCAATTAGCATAATTTTATTATCAATATCATAAGCTGAACCCCACTTATCGACTTATCTAACGCACTTAATGTGTTATCTCAAGATACGGTCAAACAACTCGTGCGCTCCGAGCACTCTTCAATTAAGTATTTATAACCACTTATTGTTACAGTACCTATGTATGCTGTCGTTATTAAAGGACGAGGGATATAGAAATGCAATATCATGTGATCTAAGGCTTATGTAGATTGACCTAGATCGGTGGTCAGCAATTGGCGGACCAGAGCTAAAAAATATAGTGTGAGATTAAGATTAAGTCCAAAATTGTTATGGAGAACAAGTGCACAAAAAAGCTAGAACAATCGAATTTTGACCAGTAAGCGACAATTAATAACAATCATATCGACTAAATAATTATGATGTAAAAATACATTTCTGGAAAACATGAGGATTGTGGGGAAAAAAAAATAACTTGGCTACAGACTGTAAAGGCTTTTTTGAAGCAATAATATTCACAATGAAGACACTCTTCATATAAGTTGTTTCCAACATAAACCATTCGTCTTTTGACTCTCTGGACCCCAAGTTTTTATTTTTAAAGCAAATAAAAACTACATTTAAGAATGCTTATCGACCCCTTGATCTAGATACGCACTCCAAAGAATAGTGGGCCCTTTGTAACAGTGGTGTATAGATGGCAAATGAAAATGTGCCCAGTACGCCAGACGTCTCGACTATACGTCCAACTTAAAGAATTAATTCGTAGCCTGGCGGCAAGGGCACGGTTTTTTGATTCTTTGAAAAGGTTAATACATACCCCATGTAGGTACAGAGTAGTAGAAGTTGGTGTAACCCAGGTGTTTGTTGAGCAGCTCAGCACCGACGCGCAGACTGCCTGTTCCAGACAGAGTCTGTACTCCGAACGCCTGGAATTAAGATAGAAGTTCTATGGTTATTAGGTTTATTGTATACTTACAAAGTATTGTAAAACCTATACTTTAAAAGAGTAGGTATGGAACTACGGAGTTTCTAGTCCACTCTTCTCCATACGAAACTATCTTTTGGAATGTGCAACATCATTCAAAAGTGCATTTTATGGTTTTTACAAAGTCTTTTACACTTCAAATAAGTTAAAAATTGTTTTTGTTTATAATCGTTTAAGTCGGTGTTTCACTATCTGACTACTCTGAGAAGAAACGCCGAAAGGAACTCACTTTCGAGACTCTTTGCCTTGTATTATAATAAAAAATTTAATTCATGAAATTCCCTAAGAGAGTTGTTCGGCGTTTTTTCTTTTTTTTTTCTTTTTTTCCTACGTCAGTTCCATAACGGTATTGTTTCTATGCAGATATTTAATTCGTGTGAAAGAAAAAACTACTGCAACCAATCAGTAAGTTCATTTCGTCACGCATGACGGCCGAATCAACTGATGTTTGGCTTCAAAGAGGTTATTAGCGGTCATGGTCAATCTGGTCGAGATCTATCAATGATTTTATCAAGATGTCTATCTATGAATCCTTATCAGTTAATTGCTTTGTTATCGTGTTGCCTTGAATACTTGTGGGGTCTCTTTGTTTCTACCCGTAGACGATGAGAATAGAGATGATTTTGTAATGAAATGCAGCAATGGGTCCTAAAGAAACCCTATTTATATCAAAATTTGAATCAACTGAACTGAAAGAACGGTAATTGTTTTATAAGGAAGCGAAGTTTTTAATAAATTATAGTTCACGAACCTTGAAATGTCATCTATACAAGACTTGTATTATAAATAGGTAAGGTTTGTATAAAGGGGTAATATCTGGAACTAATGATTTAATTCCAAGAGAAACTGTACTGGTAGAAAGCTACTTTATTCCTGAGTGATATGTAGGCTACATTTTATCCCTGTATTCCTTCGGGAAGAGGAAGTTCCTACGCGCGTGAGACCGCGCCGCGTGACGCGTGACGTCCGCTGGTTATTGATGTAGCAGAATGGCGGAAGCTACGGCCTTGAAAGGTATGTTTATTCGAGCCCAAGTACTTTCATATTACTAGACCCAAGAGGGGTGGAGGGGTCTGTTAGACTCTTGGTAACTTAAAATCACTAAGATGTTCCATCTCACAACTACGCCGAGAGTCGCGGGGACTTTGGGCCTCCGCAGGGGGCACATATAAACCTGTCTTAAGCCCTTTGATATGCAAGTACCTACCGTATCTACATTCCTACACATTAGTGGGCAGATGGGTACTTTCGCATACGTTTCCATTCCGTAAAGTTTTTCTGTCATTTATATTCTTTGGACGTGCTCGTGAGTGTTTTGAGCCTGGCCTTTACAGAATTATTAAGTGGACATTTATCTAGTAGATATACCGGTTTGCTAGGATTTTTGGTTGCTATTCTATTCGAGTTGTTATTATGAGTCAAACGTTGGTGTAAGTACCTACACAAATTACCTGCCATGGTTTTCAATGAAACATTTAGTTACATTTGAGAATTGGCCATCATCAGCTTAACCTTTTCCCAACAAGTTTAGTTCGAGTTCCAGTCTTACTGGTACCTACCAGCATTTGCATGGAGCGACTACCTAGTCAACCTTTACAACCCAGTAAATGGGAAACACGATAGTCCTTTTTTAAAATTTATATACGGATTAACTCTTAATGACATGATTTATTTTTTTCGTTAAACTTGTTTTATTTTTATTCGAATGCTTTACGTCTCAATTACATTATGTTTAGTCTTTCTTTGATAATGTACCGATTTAGAATCATATTATGTGAGTTTTTTAATTGTTATCGAAGAAATCTGTGCTGTGTTAGTTTTTAATGAGTTTTCGACACAATGTAAAAATTGTTTATGAAATAAATCAAATGAATTGAAATCCTCGGTTCAACAGGTTGTCAGATCAGTTTCGGGATATTATATGACAACAGGGACCAACAGCCTAAAGTGCTTTCAGTACGCACGGAGAAGATCTGTTACTTAAAGAGTGGTCATCCATCCACGGACGGTCCTCGTCAAGTGCAGCTTAACCTTTGATTGAGTGTTTAACGGTATGTGTGAGCGGTCTTGTCGTGTGGTTAGTAACTAATCTGGTGTTAGAGTTTTAATGCCGCCCATGGGCCTCTGACTCGGCATCACATGCCGTCGAGAATAGTCTCTCAGGCATGCCGGTTTTACTCACGATGTTTTCCTTCACCGATTTTTTAAAGCAAGTGATAATTAAACAATGCGCACATGAATCCGAAAAGTCAGAGGGGCGTGCCTTGGGTTCGAATTCGACCTATGATTTGGCAATCCAACGGTCACACCACTAGGCTATCACTGCTGTTACTTGAATGTGTGAGCGGTGTGACGTGCACAAAAACAATTATTACACAAGATAGAAACAAATTTCATTGAAGTGACGCGATCAGAACGACAATTTGTTTAGGTACCTAATTAAAATTTGCCCAGACGCGATCCGCGACCCGCCGGATGCATTCATTTATAGTTAGCAAGCTACAATGAAAGTGATATAGACAGAGTTTCAACAAACATAAAAAGGCACATTCTGGAATACTTACTTACATTCATGTTGTACCTATTGCAAAAAACTTAACAACTGAATTCAACTAGGGATCTTAACTTAACCAGGGAAATGCCCAACCATACCTAGACATTAATACTACAATGAAAACTCATCATCGGGCCCAGTGCTAGGCATACCATTTCCTATATAGTTTTGGTTCTATTGTATGTCCTGTGCGGGTGAAATACATGCTTTTTTTTTCTTTATTTAGGCAATACCTACAGACAGTAGTCAAAAAGGATAAAGATTAAGAAAACTTAATTCCAGCCTATTACTGTCCCACTACAGGGCAAATGCCTCATGAGCAATTGAGCACTGATGACTACGTTTGCTCATGACGGATTGGCATTTTCGGACTTATATTAACTACAAGTCCAGGATGCCTCACGACTATGTTTACCTTCACCGATACCAATGATGTCTAAGATAAACTTTGAAAGTACATTTGAATTGAAAAAGTCACATTGATATGCTTGCCCGAATTTGATCTACAGCCTCGTGCATGAGAGGAAAGCGTCGTGACCTCAGGGCCATCACGACTTACATACATACATACATAAATTCACGCCTTTTTCCCATAAGGGTTGGCAGAAACTACAGAGCGCCATTATATGCTACGATTCTTACATACTTCTTTAGCATCGTTTACATTAATACATGTTGTCATACACACACGCCGGTTGCGAGTACTACGCACATGACAATAGACGACTTATATCACTATTCAGTACCTACCTATCACTGAAAAAATAGTATTTTAATGTACCTAATAAAAGTAACAACTTACGCGTCCAGTAGCGATGGCTGGGCTGTCTTCTCCAAGCAGCATGGCGGTGGAAGCTGCAGAGAACTGCTCAATACCTGCAATTCAATTCAATTCAATTTATCTGCATCAGATAAATTACAAAACAAAATAAATGGGAAATGGGAATTATTTTGTTTTTATTATTTAATCCAGACTCCAGGCTGATACTGAGAAATTCCAGATAGAATAACTCAATAACGCATTGCCCGACCCGGGGATCGATCCCGGGACCTCAAGCTCAGCTGTAACGCTTCTTCTTATTCATTTTCAAAAATATCAAATCAAACATCGTTTACTCTAATTAGGTTGAGATTAATAAAAAATCGATGCGATCCTATGTGGCATATCCGACCCGCCATCGCCATTTTCTTAAGGTAATGTTTACCGCCAACTACAATTATTTGTCAACATTTATCCGAAATATGATATATTTTTTTTTGTTTGTAAAAGTGTCCTCTAGCCACACTAAACCTTAAAAATGGCGGCAGGTTGGATGTGATATGCCACAAAGGTTAAAACCCCTTTTTAATGACTCTGGAATCTAAATCCGATTCTGAGCCATTGATTCCTTGTTCCGTGACTATGATAAAATAACACTTTTTCATCATTTCCGTATACGCAAGGAAAAGCGTAGTGACAAACAAAAACAATGATATCGATATCTTGGTATATGGACACTTTTTTCCGAAAGATCTGACGTCAATCTAATGATTACAATATGTTGTTAATTAACAGAGTTATGACAACATACATACCTACTTTGGGAAGAATGGTAATATTTTTCTCTTCGCTAATTATTGTTATTTAATGATAGTGTTTCTGAGTTATCTACTGTCTAATAACCCATAGGCAGTCAAACGTATCTTATCATTAATTTTATTCTGATACTAGCTGTATTTTATGGGTTTTTATTGTTGTGAAGTTACGCCTTATTACATCAGCTATCTGCCCGTGAAAATCGGTCCAGTCATATCGGAGATTAGCTCAAACAAACAGACAGGCAAAACAAATATAAAATAATTACTACTTTAAACTAAGTAAAAAGCAAAAACCTGTTATTTCAACCTAACTAAGAGACACGTATTTATTTGTAAGTATAGATAAAGCTGCATTTTCACAGTGGCAAAACACCGGTTCACGCGTGTAACCCTTTACGGAAGTAACCTAGTCCATACTGAAAATACCAAGTAATTTGTCTTGGAAGCCCCAGCAAATAAAATAATCGGTTTCCGAGGCGGCGAGATGGGCAGACGACATTGTCGTCATTGCGGGAGAATTATGGATGATGCTGGCACAGAGATATGGAGATTGGCACCAGCTAAGAGAGGCTTATTCCCAGCAATGGGTGAAGTCAGGATGTGGATGATGATGATGATTATGGGCCAGTTGAGGATTTAGTTACAATAACCCATTCACCGGTGATGTCACACACTCATTTTTAGCTGCAAAATCATTTGCGTGGGTTATGTTATTAGTTAGGTGGTTGTGCATAAAACACTACTGCAAAAAACTAGCAAGCTTTCCCAATCGTCTCATTCTATTTGTATGTTTGGGCAGAATTCCAAAACTGATACGTTTGTTTGCTACTATTTAGAATGCACCTTAAGCCGAAATCTTGTACAGTTCTCGTGATGTAAGTATGGATCAGCATATTTTTTTATAATTAGTAAGTACCTAGTAAGAAAGAACGGCATGACAGATATTTCTTGACGGCACAAGCTCCTTTGGCTTCACAAAGCCAAAGGAGCTTGTGGCTAAATAATAATAGGCTCAATGGCCCATCGAAGGTTAAGCTTGACGAGGCTGGCCCGTGGATGGATTCCCATTTCATTACATATCAAATCTCCTCTGTGCCTCGGAAAGAACGTAAAGCCGTTAGTCCCGGCTGTCATTTGTATTATTGTAGTATATTACAGTCGTTGCAGATGGTATCCAATTTAACCAAGGGGTATCTGATTGAGACTGGCTCGTTGGTCTAGTGGTCGCAAGCGCTACTGCTGAGCATGAGGTCTTGGGTTCAATCCCCAGGTCGGGCAAAGTGTTATTGAGTTTTTCTATCTGGAATTTCTCAGCAGCAGCCCGGAGTCTGGATATGTGCCCGATTGATGGCAATGGGCTCGCCCCCTATTACATGGGACTACACATAACTGGCGAAATGTGGGTGCACTACCTTCGGGGATTACAGTTATGACGTTATGGTATCTGATTACCCAGTAACTGGGTTTTGGAGGGCAGACAGGCAGTCGCTCCATGTAAAGCATTGGTATTCAGCTGCATCCGGTTAAACTGGAAGCCGACCCCAACAAAGATAAGGAAAAGGCTAGACAGATCAAGATGTGAAGCCCTATTCAGATGCCCTATTGGCGGCATAAAAACTGATTTAAAACGGGGTTCAACGGTTTTATTGCAGCGGTATGCATGCGCATCTAAAACCCTGACTTCAGAGCGGCAAACTTACGTGACGCGAAATATATTAGCGCCTCCGTTCACTGATGTCTTGTACAGGCGTAATTGACAAAGATAATAAAATTAATCATACATCTGATATTAATATAATAAATGTGATATTTTGCACACAGTAGATTACATAAGAATAGTGCGCACGGTAACGGCGGGTATCGGTAACATCATTGTTTTTAAGCAGATAAAAAAAAATGGAGCATTATCAGTTATTTCATAATTGCTAGTTTTAAAATAAACAAATGAAGAATACACTGTTATTGCTTGCTATGGTCTGGTTCGTGAATGGTGCCGTGTTTCGGACACGCTACACGTTATTCCCACAGTAATTTTTCGAGCGTTTTAACTGCCGTTATTATTAGTTCTATATGAAAATATTCAAATGCTTCTAGGAACAGAAAATTACCGCAACATAGTTACTTCGAAAAAATGCATGTAGCAAGACTATCAGTTATAACCATTACAAGGTAGTTGAACTTCCTGTAATATACAGTAATCAAAGAAATTAGGTGAAAATTTTAAACATAATTTTACGAATTTAACACAAAATGATGAGTGAATGACTGACTGTAATTAATTGATTAGTTAAACAAACCAGTTAAAATAACAATACTTTGTTTTTCATCTTATCATAGTACCTATATTGCCTGTGATACTGAGTAAAACTGCTGATATGGATAAGACTTTAAACAATTACATTAGTTTCCGGCATGCTGTATATTACAGATATTGTAGATTATACATATTTCCAAAAGATAGAGGTTGCCCACAATCCATATTTATACCCATTTGATGGCAATAGGCTTGCTCCCTATTACATGGGAATGACAACACAACTGGGGCTCGAGTCTGCTATTGCAATTGTGTTTCAATGACCAGTCATTGATCGAATATTCGACAACTTGTAACAGTTTTTGTATGGGAAATATGTCATAAGTTTGATGTTATACATCAAAATTATGACAATGATGATCATTGACCGGTCATCGAGATGCTATTGCAATAGCAGACTCGACCCCAGGTGATAATATGTGAGTGTATGTTCAGCTTAAAATGTAATTGCATGTGTGATTATGTTAGGTTTAGATATAAAGTTAAATAAAAAGAAAATTTTATTGAATTCATACATGGATATTTTTTAATAACTTCAAGTTTTTAGAGCTGAGATTTTTTTTACCCCAAAAGTACACTAAGTAGGTACATAAACAGTATGATATTATTAGGTAAAAAAAAAGAGTAAAATAAAGAGATTATATCAACACCCCACCATTCAGTTTAATAAAACAAATTCAAACTGTCATGTAATCCCAAAGTTATAATTGTACTAAAACAATATTATAATAATAAAATAGAGCCTGATTCAATTATTATGTATAAACTCAAGAAAAATATTAGTGCCATCATCAACTTTTATCACGCAAAACTACCACCTTAATAAATATCTAGTTAGATAACTTTTTCTGCTAACTGCTACTTTTTCCATGACCAAAAACACAGACAACCAAATTAAGAACCTCCTACTTTTTTGGAGTTGGTTACAAAGAGAAAGTCCCATAATACAATACTTAAAGTAATAGTGCCTATAGTTACAGACAAAAAATACCAAAAGTATAGAAAAATAATAATACTTCCTCATTTATGAATAAAAACTTATAAGTTTAATAACTTACCAAGAACTGGCAGGTACTCATGCAGTAGTGTCTCATCACTGGCCATCTGCTTCTCCATCTTTCTGACGACAGGCAAGACCCATGGCTTGCCATTTTCATCTCTGTATGCTGCAAAACATATAAAATAACTT
This sequence comes from Euplexia lucipara, assembly GCA_921972225.1. Taxonomy (NCBI): domain Eukaryota; kingdom Metazoa; phylum Arthropoda; class Insecta; order Lepidoptera; family Noctuidae; genus Euplexia; species Euplexia lucipara. The sequence continues at coordinate 5,627,636 of OV179145.1, read as the reverse complement.
ACTTAAAAAATTAACTTGATTAGCTGCCATAGGTGCAAACATCTTTTTATTAAGATTTTCAGTAGTACAAAGATTTTCTTCCATTCCCCCTTTAAAGTTATTTAGATTATAAAATAAACATGTTTTAAGTTTCTGCTTTATCATTTGACGAATTCCCAAAGAGCTGTGGGCCAAAATAAATACCATGTGGAGCCCTGACAGAGCTAGAAGGCATTGCAGAAGATGGCGGGGTCGGAGTGTCGTCTTGGGGGCACTATGAAAAAAATACCAATTTCGAGGTAAGCGAGATGCCGCTGCCGCGGCACCGCTGGCAGTGGCTGGGATGATTTGGAAATATTAAACAACCAGTGGCCCTCTTTAGCCCTGGATCGAAAAACTGGAAGGGATGGAAAGGCCTTTGCCCAGAAGTGGGATGATGCAGGCTAGCAGTATCAGTATCAGTAACAGAATTAGTAGTTTTGGCTATGCATTTTTTTCAGTTAGAAAAGGAAACAACTGTTTAACTTTAGATTGAAAACCATTCTATTTCAAAGTTCTAAAGCTCTTAGTTTTTAATGATCTTTACTAGTCTAATTAAAATTAAGTATAATCTTAGTAACTAAATGTTTATATCTTATGAAACTTAGATTCAAATCTTATAGCGGCTAGTAAACAAGTTTACTCAACTTCAATATAAATAAATTACATGCACCAATAAATATAATGTTCCGATTACGTAGTAGATTACGAGTCTGCTGATGTACATCATAACAAAATATTACAATAAACATCATAATATTACATAATAAGGTTAAGGTTTTGAACTTTCGAAGCACTAATATTACTAGTTTCGCTTACCAAAATAGCCAATAAAATAGTCAACTTACCGCCAATACTCAAATTAACTTTATTCGGGTGTGTATCCTCCAAAAACATACGGTTTAATTGAAAAACCTCGATAGGAGGCCCCTGTTGAACAACTTGAAAGCGAGAACCCATTTTGTCCTTTTTAACTTGATCGGGCAACCGGTCAGACAGAAGCTAAGGCAGCGAGTGCGCGGTTTATGGAGTTTATAAAAGATTATTTTATCAGTTTTACGGAATCGCTAATTTACGAGCTAGTCGAGCTAGCAGTGGCCGGTGTATTTTATCATTGACCTTCGTCAATGACAGAAACGTCATTACGTCAACTACTAAACTAAACCTACTGTCAGTCAGTTTTGTGACGTGAAGTCATAACGTGAAGTGAAAGTGTGTTCGTGCAAAAAGTGCTAAACGCGTTTTGTTACAATTTGTGCAAATTACTATTATTTTTATTTTGTTTTTATTACCCAAATAACATTATGACCACAATAGACAAAATATATACAATATTGTAGGTCCATTACGTTTTTGGATTTTGTGTATTTTTATTTACATGTCTCATCATACAAATCTCTTTGCACAAATCCTGTCATCCAGGATTTGTGCAAAGAGATTTGTATGATAATACAATATTGAATATCTTTAGATTTGTGCAACATACTTATCAATGTGATATATTTACCTAATTCTTGTAAAGAGACTGGCGTAATCATAGGGGTACCAAGGGGCATAAGACTGTTCCGTAATTCTTAATAATGTCAGTGCCGATGCCGACTTTAAGGGGTGGTCACCGTCGCGGTAGGGTGTCAAGTCCTCAGAGCACGAATACGGAATCAACGTGTTTACTTGTTTTTACGCAAAGACAATACCAATACCAATATTCAATACCTATAGACCGGACATGACAAACAAAATTTTCGTCCGAAAAAGTGTGTCCTGCCGGACACAAGTCTGAGTTTTTTTTAGTACGCTCCGCTGCCGCTCCAATATTCATATATTATTCTAGATGGCGTTACTGAAACATGGGATCAAAGTTTTTCTTTGACATTTCCTTGACATGCCCGCTCTAGGTATAGCTTGGTATAGTCTTTTAAATCTCTTTGTTTTTACGGATTTGTCTTCTTAAAAAGTGGCCACCGATCGTTGTCGTCTACATACAATAAATCTTCGCTTTTGAAAAGTATTACATTTTTTGTAAATTCGTTTAAAAAATCAAAACAAAACAATGCAAACATCTAAAGTTCTTTATATTATAGGCACAACTAAACGATCTAAATATCGTATAGTTACAATGTCATCACATTCATTATTTATATTCAGAGTAAGCTGGATTCTTCAGTGCACATGCTCGCGGGTCTCCCTGTCTTACAATGTAATATACAGCTTTGAACTCTCTGTTTTCACCCCGATTTGCAATGTAATTATAAACACCAATTGCGGCCATTCCCACTCCCAGTAGTGCCATTAAAGATGAAGCCATAACTTCTGGTATTTCCCACCATCCTTGTTTAAATAAACCAACCAAACCCTTGCCAAATCTGACTGGGTGGCCAATTACTTTCGCTGGTGGAGTCATTTTCGATATTTTGTATTGTTCAACGTTGAATGACGTAACTTGCGTCTTATTAAGATATAATGAAGCATTAAGAAAACTTTTTAGCAACTGACAGTCAAACGCTTATCTATTTGCCACACATGTTTTAGAGAAAAAAAAAACTGGAAAAAGGCATTGAGGTTTTGTTCAATAAGTAGGTGTACCTACCTATTCAAGTATCGTTGGTCTAGTGATCTAGTAAACACGGCAAATCCCTCGCCATGTCGCTATATATCTCGAAGGCCTTCGTCAGGTTATGGCATGCTAGTCTGCTGAGCATCTTCCTGCATAATAATATGGCATTTCCGTTGACTTTTGCTGCTGGATATCAGACTTCTCTAGTGAACGGTCGATCCGAGTTGTCATTGATGGCTGCTCCTCAGAGTGACCTTATTGATGCCGTTGTTCCTTAGAAGTCTGTTCTCTCCGCGACACATTTCCTGCTGCTACCTCCTTGTTCCTGGTATTGCTGGGTATACAGACGACAGCACTGTCATGGAGAGTTAAATCTATCAGTCCGTTCTTTGAAAGAGGCCATGTAGAGCGAACGAATTCACGCGACCTTTTGGTGATGCAAAGAAAACCAGGGGTAACTGCAATTTGATAAGCGGTTTATCAAATTGCAGTTACCCCTGGTTTATCATAAGCCTGATCATTTGTTCGTTGTCTGGGTGTACAGACGCCAGCACATCAAGTTACCCCAATGTGTCAAATTTCTTTGATCGTTTTTCAACTATATGTCAAACTGAATAAGGTTCATATCCAATTGGGAAAATTTGACACATTGGGGTAACTTGATGTGCTGGCGTCTGTACCTAATTTATCTGTAGTATGTATATATTTGGAAATATATGATTATTATTTTCTAGTACTCATAGCATAGGCTCTGCTTAGTTTAGGACTAGATGGCATTGGGTGAAAGTTGTGGATGTTTTTTTTATTTCTAAATCGTTTTTTCAAACATCTCTTTCTGAACTACATGGCCAGCTGCCAGTTTTGACTTCTTTCTTGGTTTGAGTTCTATTCACATTCAGTTTATGTCAGAATCTGGAACTGTCAACTGACAGGGTGAATTTGTGGTCCTGAAAAAAACGCGGGAATCTTGAAACGAACAAGGCGCCAAATCTCGTAAAATTTAAAATTAATTTGCTTTATATTGTTCAAATACCTCAAAATTAGTTGTAATTATAAAATAGTAATTGTATATATTTGTAAATAGTGTGATAAACAATGGGGGGAACGGGTAAGAAGAGAAAAAAAGCGGAGCCCCCAGATGGTCGAGCAGTACGGGACATCACGGAGACCTCTTCCGACTCCGATGATTCAGTAAACAACAGCAGGAAGTATCAAGTATTTAAAGTCCCCGGATACTCAAGGAAGTATCCTGAAAATAGCAAGAAAACAGAATACATAGTATTTTTATCTCATCAGATTGAGCGCCCATTTTCTGACAAAGACAGATTGGCTATTTCGCATGTTATACGCAAATATTGTGTCACTGGCATATTACATTTAAAATCTATTAATAAGTACAAAATAGGTATAACATTTGACCTATCCAATAATGCCAATGTATTCTTGCAAAATAAAAAACTTTTAGATGAACTGGGCTTAAATGCAACAATACCAGCTGCCGACACCGAGGTGACCGGGGTTCTTACTTCAGTCCCTACGGATTTGTCCAATAAAAGAATATCTACTTTAATTGGAAGTTCCAGAAATGTCATACAGGTGAGGCGTTTCATGCGCCGCGTACAAAGAGAGGGTGGCGTGGTCACGTATGACCCCACTCAAACTGTTGCGGTTACTTTCGCCTCTACTGAGTTACCGCAATACGTGTACCTTGACTCCTGGAGGCACGAGGTAAGCTGTTACGTTCCTCCTGTCAAACAGTGTTTGCAATGTATGAAGTTTGGACATATTGCAAAATATTGTAAGAATGAAGTTGTATGCTCCATATGTACAGACAAGCATAGTTTTAAAACTTGTAAAGAAGATCCTAAAAACGCTAAATGTGTCAATTGTGGTGGTAATCATGTTTCCATCTCAAACACCTGCCCACAGAAAAAAATGAAAATAGAAGAAAATAAAGTCAAGTCCAGAGCCGCTAAATATTCCGATTTATTTAATGAACATTCTTTTCCAAAATTAACACAGAAGAACATTGAAACACAGATTATTAATTTGACTAAATCAGATTTTTTTATGAATACTTTGACAAATGCTATAACTAAAATTATATTAAGTCAAAAAGATAATCCCATTAATTCAACCTCCATAAAAGAAATTCTGCAACAAACTTTCCGTACCAGTACTTCATCATCTAATAATGGATCTTAACATAATGCAGTGGAACGCACAAAGTATATTAAGTAATAAACTTTTATTAACCCAATTTCTTTATGAGCATAACATACATGTTGCAATCATATCAGAAACCTGGTTAACACCCATTAAACATTTTAACATGAGAGGATACAAAATAGAAAGACATGATATTGGAAATAAACACAATGGTGTAGCTATCTTAATTCGTAATAACATAAATTACAGAAAAATAATTACATATTCTGATAGCTGTCTACAAAATATTGGTGTAAGAATTACTGTAAATAATACAGAAATAAGTATAGTAAGTTTCTACTGTCCACCAAATTGCTCTCCATCTTTTGACAAACATAAATTTGAATCTTTAATAAAATCTGTGCCTGAACCAATGATATTTGCTGGTGATTTCAATGCCCATCACACCTCATGGGGATGTAATTCTACAAATCCAAGAGGTAGGGATATTTTAGAGATTGTTGATGATAATAATTTGGTGTTAATGAACAGTGGTGAAGTGACAACAGTTGGTTCTTTAACGTGGCGTCCAAATGCCTTAGATCTGTCCTTAGTTTCCCCATCATTGGCTCTTTCTTGTGATTGGTCTGTCCATTGTGATCCTCTTGGCAGCTACCACCTTCCTGTAATTATGAAAGTTTTTATCAACAATAATATAGAAAACACTAGTAATAACAGAAATTTGCCCACCTATCCTAACTTTAGAATGGTAGATTGGAAGATATATGAACAAAATGTAGATTTACAATTATCTACTCTTCAGGATCAACATGATGCTCCATTGGAAAATTATACAGAGTTTTGTAAAATTTTGCATTCTGCAATTAATAAGTCCCTTCCTTATCATAATAGGCCAGATTCTTCCTCGGCTGATAATATTATTCGCAACTCTTATAGAAAGTCAGTAAAAGCCCCTCTTCCTTGGTGGAATAAAAAATGTTCAGAAGCAGTTCAAAAGTCTAAGTCCGCATATATAAATTTTAAAAACAATCCGTCTGATGAAACATTTATTGAGTTTAAAAGATTACAAGCCCTCAAAAAACTTACTTTGAAAACAGAAAGATCAAATAGTTGGGTTGAACTTTGCAGCTCCTTTAATCGATGTACACCTCTGTCCAGAATCTGGAAATATATGCGGAAATTTAATAAAACATATTCTTGCAGCAATGATGATGTCAATTGGATTCAGGATTTTCTAGAAAAATTTACCCCAGATTATGTAAATAATAAGTCAAATTTCCTCATTGCCAGCGAGACAAACTCTGAAAATATCTTTTTAGTAAAATCTTTTTCAATACAAGAATTGAAGTCTGCTGTTAATTCTAGAAAAGATAGTGCTTTTGGACTGGATGGTATTCCATACATTATGTTAAAAAAGCTTAGTGATAAGGGTTTGCACACTTTTCTCAAAATATTAAATAATTTGTGGTTGAACAATGATATACCTCATTCTTGGAAATCTGATTGTTTGGTACCCATTTTGAAGCCAGATAAGCCTCGGTCTAATCCAGATTCCTATCGTCCTATTGCTCTAACATCCTGTGTTGGTAAAATTTTTGAGCAATTAATAAAACAAAGGTTGGAATTTTACATAGAACAAAACAATATTTTACCTGCTAATCAATTTGGTTTCCGTAGGGGAACATCAGCTCGTGAAAGCATTTGTCAGTTACAGCTAGATATCCAAAATAGTTTAAATAACAAGGATTGCTTAATGTCAGTATTCTTTGATGTTGCTGGAGCCTTTAACAGTGTAAATATTGATGTCCTTTGTTCTGAATTACTTCTTATTGGAATTCCAAACAAAATTATCCACTGGGTCCATGAATTCTTAACTGAAAGGAAGGTTTACGTTAGATATAATGGTTAGATATAATGATAAATTACATGGGCCAAGATTTGCTTCAGTAGGAGTTTGTCAAGGAGGAATTCTGTCTCCATTAATTTTCATTTTGTACATACGTCGTTTGAATTTGATTCTAGGCTCTAAAGTCAAAAATCTTCAATTTGCTGATGATTTAGTTGTGTATTTGTCTGGGAGAAATTTAAAAAGTATGACACAGTACCTTAATAAGGCATTGGAAGGATTGTGCACATATTTTTCTTATTTAAATCTAGATATAAATGCACTCAAATCTAAACTAGTAGTATTTAGTAGAATTAGCAATTTCAGTCCTTCTGTTTATTACAATCAAGTTTCTATACCAATTTTTCAGGAAGTTAAGTTTTTAGGTGTAACCTTCACTCATAATTTGACCTGGAAAAAATATGTTGAATTGATAAGTTCTAGAGCTAACAGAGTTTTTAATGTTTTGAAGACATTGTGTAGAACCTCCTGGGGAGCTGACCCAAAAATATTGTTGTTATTATATAAATCCTTAATACGTAGTCATTTTGAATATGGCTTTCTCTGTTTTGCTAAAGATAAAAGGTTAGTAGATATTCTTGATAAAATTCAAAATAAAAGTTTGAGACTCATTACCGGGGCATTTAAAAGTACTCCAATTAATGCAATGCAAGTTGAATGTAAACTTCCTCCATTATGTATAAGATTCTCGTACCTTACAGAAAGGTTCTTATTAAAACTTTATAGTAAAAATAATAATCACTTGTTTCCCAATTTGAAACAATCATGTACATCATCCATTAGCAACTTAACATATATACTTCAGGGCTTTCCTCAATATGTCAATTTTCTTGAAACTCTGCAAATTCATAAGTCATCTATTCTTCCATGCTATCAGGGGGATTTTGACAGCAAATTTCCTGCAATGGACATCATTATTGATCACAATCTATCCACTAAAGAAGATGTAGATAGTAAATTTCATGAGTTTACTGATCATAGATTTGTGTATACTGATGGGTCTAAAACTGAGTCAGCAGTTTCATTTGCTATTTTTGATGAGCTATTGAATTCAGGTACTGGTTATAAAATAAACTCAAACACAAGTATATTCACAGCTGAGGCTGTGGCTATACTTGCTGCCTTAAAGCACATTAGGCTTACAAATGATGGATCTTGTCAATGGGTAATAGTTAGTGACAGCATGAGTGTTCTTGAAAACCTCAAAAATAATAGGTTGAATGCTGACACAAACTATTTTATATCATTAATAAAAGAATCTTGGTTGCATTTGTCTTGTCATAACAATAAGGTTTTGTTCATGTGGGTCCCTTCGCATGTTGGTGTGATGGGCAACGAAAGGGTTGATTTTCTAGCTAGAGCTATAACAAATTCTGATGATGTCCCAGATTCAAGTAGTTTCCTCAACATATCTGTTCCTTGTACAGACATAGTTCCTCTGTTGAAAAAAAGGTCCACTGATATATGGAAAAGGCACTGGAATCATACAGTCCAAATTGAAAATAAAGGTATGTGGTATGCAGTATACAATATTCCCATAGGAACCATGCCTTGGTTCTGTAAAACCAATACTTATATGAACAGGAAGTTTTACTCCACTATACTCAGGCTTCGTTTTGGTCACTGTCGGTTAAATTATCATTTGTCTCGTCTGAAAATTGTACACAGTCCTCTCTGTGATCATTGTAACTCTCAAACAGAGCAATCTCTTGCTCACATCTTCTTTGAGTGCTCATCTTTTGGCATCCAGCGCCTTGTGCTGATGGATGAGCTAATTGAAATTTATGGTAGCCCTGATTTGGTACCGCGCTCCATTCAGGCTCTTCTTGTAAATAGCTCGACTTATTTACATTTGTTTCATTTTATTATTAGTACAGTTGGACAAATTTAACTCATGTTTTGTAAATAATAATATTAACTGTCATGTATGTAATTGTGTATTTATATAAATATCTTTTGATTGACTTTCTTAAATATAATTTGTAGTATGTTTTAAAAATCAATTAAGATTTTAAGAATAGTAGACATTTTTTGGACTACAAATTCATGAAGTATTGGTACCTACATAGCGTAAATCGTTGTCAGATACTTTCCGTCAGTTGGGAATAAAAAAAAAAAAAAAAATATTCTATGGACTTGAAACTCGGCTCTTACAAAATAACATAAACATTGAATGAAAATTACTTGGACTTGGATTTGTGAATCCTAAACATGGATTTTATGGAAATAAACTGAAGACTTTAAATGGAATAACTTAACATGGAAAATGAGAAACTGATGAATTTACCTGGATTTGCTTAGATAATATACCTCTAGATCGAGCTACCGCGTGGCCGCACATGCGACAGCAATATAAAAGTTCAGTGTTGCTATTCCCTAAAAAAGTCCCAAAATACGACGTATTCAACGTGGTAATAAGAGTGTAGAAGTATCCATGTGTGAGAAAATATAATTTCACGTAAAATACCTACTTTCAATCTTACCTTGATTCTCACAAATAAAATACACTACTACCAGGTGAAGCTTGTTTTGATTTCTTCGCGTGTTATTTATCAAATATATTGAGGTATGGCTGACATCCAGTGTGACATTGACATTGCTGTATAATAACTATTGTCCTTTAGACAAAACCAACTTATTTTGAAAATATCTAATTTTTTGTTTATACTTAACATTTATTTATAAAATGAATTCTTACTTCCAAATATCTTTAAGTACCTACGCGATTGCCTTCAAGAGTAAAACTTAATGATTGTCGAAAGGGCTCTGTTCGTTCGTACACATGTTCACTTAAACTTAAAAATAAGGGTTCGCCCACAAATTTGTGTGTTTAGCCACCATAGATTTATTTGATTATTATGCCTACCTTTTGAACATTAGGCCTGACAGTTAAGGGAAAAGATTTGAAACGTGTAGCAACACTGTAAGTAAGTATTACTAGGTTATGTGATATAAGAAATCAAGTTTATTTTAAGAAATCTTCCATATTTTGGTCTGAAAGCCATGACAATAAAAGCGCACAAATGTATAAATTCAATAATCATACAATAACACAAACAGTATTGAATACTTACGAATGAAAAGAGATTTTGTTATTGGCCTTTTCTGAGCGGCTTTTACAGCCTATTATACTGAATCCTCCCATCGTAGCGCATTCACCATACACTAAACACTTATCTAATGGAGTCTATTTCTCATTAAATGACTTAAACTATTACAAAAATTGCAAAAACCATCCGAAAACTTAAATTAAATCGAGCATAATAATATACGTGACAGTGACAGCTCTTTGTTTGGCTAACTTTCAAAAGTTAGCCATGCAAAAATCCGGCACGCCGTAAGGGACAGAAGATACGATGCTTTGTCTCAATTTTCCTACGAACTTTGTATTATTGCGTCTCACTTCCACACTTGACACTGTAAATTGGGCTACGTCTAGAGGTATATAGTCTAAGTGGATTTGATTACTTATGAAAAATGTTAACTGATGACTAGGCAGCATGGTCTCAGACCTTAGCCTGTTCCGCCAGGAACTAAAATATTAAAAAAAAAAAAAAAAAATCAGTTTATGTCACTGTCATGTCTATTTAGTATTTTAGTCATTAGTGTCATGTCTGTCATTATTTAACTCGCGTTGAAGATTACCGATTTGAGGAAGGGGTTTTAAATAAAATTATTAATAAATTTCGTCTGTAAATTAATAAATTTACGTCAATTGCAATGGCTGCTGCATCGAGACGCACTCTTGGTCAACTACTCCAACAAGGGTGGCATGAAATCCCCGAAGTTTTAGCGACAACAGGCCTCGGACTCGTGGGAATTGGTATGGCCACTCTTGGTTGTTACAACTATGTGCAAATGGATGGAGACAACAGAAGATACAAGAGTACCTACGTGGTATTAAGACCCGACGACCCAAAAGCTAAACTAATTCGCAAAGATTAATTTATTCTAGTTCGTGTAAATCAATGTCTGCAATTGTTAAATATTAGCTTCAATTTATTATGTAATAAAAATCGAGAGTCAGTGTTATGATGTTGTTGTTTATTTTTGTTAATATTTTACTTATTGCGGAGGTGACTTAGACCATCATCAAATTGTTGCAAAGATTTGAGTTACATAATTAGGTATACAAGAAACAACAAATAATGGTACAATGTTATTTAATTCATTAAACCCAAGAGGACACCGGTGTCCACTCTGTCATTGTGTCTCTAATTGACACAATTGAAATGTTAATGACTGTTTTAAAACATTGCACAACATATCTTTGTTTTAAGTGAAAGCTAATGTCTGTACCACATAGAAGTCGGTTCTTTATAGAACTTCCTAGTTAACCTTATGTAGACTTATGTCAACAAATAAACGGGGAATATACACCTATACACAATCAGCGAAGGTGTATATTCACAGTATTTAACCTTTTGAACGCCAATGTCGGCTATAGCCGACATGAGCAAGCGTGCCCTGTGCGCCAACGACGGCTATACTCGACAAAAAACAGGTCGCAGAAAAATACAAAATAAACCTATTAAATCATTACTTTTATGTATTTTATTGATACACCTTGAAAGCTGAATTTTCGGGCTTGGCGTACAGGGCATAGGAATACCGATATGGCGTGGCGGTGAAAAGGTTAACTATGTAGTTATGCGGCATTGGCCTATTAATGTCAATATGGGAAATATTGGCAAGCATACCTGCAAAGAACGGCACTGTTTAGGTTGCCCATGAGTAAAATTCTTTGAAAAGTACAAACTAGTTCTGAGTAATCCTGGTCTAAAAGCCCATATCATGGGCTCTACCAACTACAATGATTTTGACATAAGTATAAGTGTTTTGATAAGCCAATGATGAGCTATGATACCTCTCAGATTAATGCAAGGTTCTCACGTGATTTGACCAAGGATATGTCTGGAATTTATTACAATGGAGCAGTTTTCTTTGAGTAGTTAAATATAAAACACCGATTTGACATGTCTTTAATCTGTTTAGAAACTTGCTTTTTTGATGTGAAACCAATCCAGAGAAACAAATGTAAATATCATTTATCATTAGTTTTAAATAAAAATTCAACTTAAAAATACTTAAATTTACTTTATTCAACATCACAAACATACAACAAAATTGTTCAGACATGAGACTTGTAGGCATTGAGCCTTATAATAATAATAATATTGATCAAGGAGGGTTACCAAAATCTGTTGTTAATCAACCAAAATTATTCCACCCTTTCTTCCACTTTAACACAATATTACAGCTGATTAATAAAAGATTGAGTAACCCTGACATTTCAGTTACATTCATTGCTAATGAATGACACATTCATGAAACACTATTTAACCCGTTAACCACCCAAGTCGGATTTATCCGACAACTATTTTTGGGTGTCTTCCGCATGAGTCGAAAGAAAAGCCTGTTTGTCTAATTTGATTTATTGGTTCTCCTTTACATTCTACCCAAAAATAGGCTAATTCAGGCTAGATGATAAATATATTGACCTCAAATTCGTCGGAAGCACGGAAGCAATCGTCCGTAGTCTAAGAATGGTTTATTCTACGACGCCCATACGCAAAATACGCGCATTGTTTGACGTGGAATTGCGGGTACCCCGGTATCTTTAATCTCTTTAAATATTTGACGATTTATAAGTTGGGTGCTGCAGGCATGGCGATTGGTATACAATCAGACGGTTAAAAGGTTAAATATATCATATCAGACATAATTTGATGATGATGCCCTACTTACATTTAAATATTATCATTAAAAAATGTTAGGATATTGTAAAAGTTTCAATGCACCTATGTAATAGAGATAAAAGTCTATTTTAGTTATACGAGAGAGAGTAGATAGGTCAAAGACTACAGTGGCTTTGGTATGATTATTATTATAATTACTACTTTAAAAATATAAACACAATTAAATTTGTTTCATCATCTGTTCAGTTCTGTTTGAATTTGAGCCTTTACAATAAAGGCTAAAATTCAAACAGTGCCCTAAGTGCGAGTTATTTTTACGCTAACGCGATCGCAACGTTCACCGTGTTTGGCTCTCTGATTGGTCAAAAGCTAGGAGCGGGCCAATCGGAGCGCCGAACGTCATGAACGTGTCTATCGCGTTAACGTAAAACAAACTCGCACTAGGCACTCTTGTCAGATCACACCACAACCATAGTTTACATATTAGATTTAGTTGTAACATTATTTAAAAGCATAGAAATAATAAGACAAAACATAAGATTACACTGGTTAAAAGTTTGAATAGGCTAGTTGTCAAAATTTTGCTTTTTGGTCCTTCATCTAGATTCCAAGAAAATATTCGACACATATTTTTTGCATATTTTAATGTAATCAAAAAATAACGGCGATATATCTAGTCAAAATATCGCATGACGTCACTATCCAATACAGTTTACTGAACAATGACGTTACAAGCCCCCCTCTCCTCAACTTTAATGCGCTTAATTAAACTAAAAGAAAAAAGAACATGTATTATTTTTTTATAATCTAACGGATGGACTAATATTATATTTTGATATTCATATTCTGCCAACATGCCTATTCAACTTGTACTATTACCTCAAAAACTATGACGAGATGACAAAGGTTAAATGCTAGTGGAGTGTTGCTCCTATATCCTAGTTTATATTTTAAAATAATTAACTTTCTCTATGCTCTGACTGTAGTGCTTCTTTACCAATGAATATGCTCTAGCACACTGCAAGCCTCAAAGTCAAAGTAGTTTATTTGTATAACACAGGTAAAAAGTATATGACTCGGTGACAATATAAAATTCTATGTGCAACACTATGTTTTACCGTGCAAGGTATACAAAATTTAACATTGGTTAAGTATCTTAACACTGTAACAAATAGTAGGTAGTAAGTACCTACTTTTTTACACATTCTCATTTGCGTTTATTATGTACCAATCAATTTGTCCTCTAAATATTCCTTAATCGAGTAGTATGCTGTATGCTGTATGCGTTGATGTAAGATGCAAATTCTTGTGCATTATTCATTACATACAAACACTTGCAGTGCGCATGAGCCCTTAATATCCCACACCATTTTAAAACTACACTACTCATTCAAATCATTGGTTCACTTGGCCAAAATTAGTATCACTTTCTCGTATCACACATTCATTGCAGTCTGCTTCTAGTTTAACCAGAAGCGGCAGATCAGGGGTCAAATGTTTGATTCACTGTTTGATTATTATTAATTGTTGTTTTAACAATGTTTGTTTACTTCACATCTTGGTACAGTAAGTGACAGGGCAGGAATGCGGTTTCTTAAAGATTATAGTACTACCATATTCTGATAGCTTTGTGATGTATTATATTGGCATATGACCTCAAGTACTCTCCTCGGTGGACAGCGATGAGACATATCAGAAGATTTAGTTCTGGTTGAAGTCAAGTCTTGTTGTCAACACTATTAATTATTATTCCTAATCTGTCACATACTGTTTCCTATTGTACACTTCACAATACTATTATTATCACAAAGCACTGCATTTACACAGTGGAGGTCCGATGGTCAATCTAGTACCATTATCTGAACAAGAAGGCCATCACAGATCGCCGATGCTATTTCTCCTTTTTCTTTTTAGCAGGTGGCGCTTTGGATGTGGACTGGCGCTTGCTGGTGGTTGGTTTCTCTGTGTCAGTTTTGCTTTTCTTTTTCTGAGGAATATAAATTGGTTTGTTAAAGTCTGGTAAAGCATAGAGGTTAAGGTCAAAAAAGGACGAAATCGGTCAGTGGTTTGGTCAAAACATGGATTTCTAACTTCGATCAAATCAACAATTGAACAATAATAATAATTTGATAATTTGAACATCTGCATAACTGAACCACTAGGGTAAATGATTCAATGAACTTTATCCTAAAGCGACGTTGCCAGGTAGTGCAAAATATCTGCCTAAACTTCTCTAATATTGCTTAATTATGACACAGTGCTTAGCTACCTACATGCTGAATCCGCTTTGCGTCGTTGCCGTTCTTCCCGGGTCAAGGTACGTTTTTTATACAGAGTGTAGACTTTTACTGACTTTATTTTGATATTTATTTTGTTAGAAAATTTCACTTTTTGATTTGACGGTTTTTTATGAAAAAAATAATTTTGGCGTACTTCTGTGGACTACCATTACTTGTGGTTTGAATTATTGTATAAGAGTAAAACCCATACTGTATGTGATTCTGGTATTAGACATTTTAATTGGCATGTACCGAAGGGCAGGCTTTTTGGGGCACTGTCTTATATAGATTTGATGTTCAAAAAGTGCTAACCCTGAGCCTAATTTTAATACATAAATGACTTTTGATTAGAGATATTGACCTGCTCAAAGATATGAGATAACAAATGGTAAGTACCTTAATAAGTGCGTCATTCTCAGGATCACTGTCAGCCTCTTCCTGCTCCTCCTCTTGGCCGTCCTCTCCCTCGCCCATGTCGTCGTCATCTTTGTTAGCCTTTACTTTCTTGATCGCGCCCGGCGCGTACGGCAGAGCTGTAGCTTTCTTGTTGTAGGTACGTGTCATGGCCGCTTTTACCTGGGAATTTACGTGAGGAATTGATTAATGATATTTCTTTAGTACTTAAATTTTTCAGTTGCGGTGCCCCTAACAACAAAAGTGATGCATGTTCTCAGTCGCAAAAATACGACACGCATGGTAGTGACGGAAATATGTGTAGTATAAAGACAAACGGTTAAGTTGGTTAACACAGATCACCAATCCGATCACCAATATTCCTGTCCGTTTTACTCACACTTGGCCAATTATATTGATGTAATAACAGCAGAATTAAATAAACCTAAGAACTTACTGGGTTAAAACGAGCGTTGATTGTTTAACTGGTAAAAACAAAACCAAAGAAAATTTTAGGTAGTAGTAGTATGGGCGTGTACCATGATGATTCTAGTAGGCACGCACATACAGGCTAGAAGAATATTAGTTCTGGCTGGTTTCAAACACAAGCAATTTAAGAATACGGTTGAATATAGGACATGCCATTTGGTTTAGGTTAAGCGGAGTGGTTTTAGGGAAATTTCAATTTTAAGACCTATTTATTTTTTGTATTAATACTACTACATCAGCAAGCAAGCTGAAAGGAGGTATTATCTTCTATAGTACCTTCGAGTCCACCAAAACAGTAGGGTTCCTCTGTCCCGGCCAAACAGACAGTTCCACCAATGAATCCAGATCTTCTCTTAGCAGGTGATAAGATTCTAGCACTTCTAAAGACTTATTGATGCCATCAGACTTCTCCTTGATCAATGGATTGACGATCGCGTCACGAATGTGCGAGCTGTAGTCTAAGAAGATTGAGGACTTGGAACCTGATGTGCTGTGGAATAAGGTTTGTTTTTGATTATCGAGTCACCATCTCCCTATGCGGTCAGCTTTCAGTCTAGAAGCTGATTTTGAACCATAATGCTCAATGCAGTGCCACAACGGATTGACTCTTTTTATTGTACAGACGCCAGCACATTAAATTACCCCAATGTGTCAAATTTCTGTGATCGTTTTTCAACTTTATGTCAAACAAAATAAGGTTCATATTAAATTGGGAAAATTTGACATATTGGGGTAACTTGATGTGCTCAGTGCTGGCGTCTGTACACTGAATGAATTCACACGGACCGCCTTTTGTGTTTTATCGGAGACTTTTGTCTGTTAAATAATAAGTTATTAGATGTAAGTCTGTGACTACATTATTGCATTGGGTTTCTGTAATGATGTTGTATATTTCTTTTAAGAAATAAAATAAATGATTTGATTGTCAAGGATTTTCATCTAATAAGCAATCTGTTTGTTGATGAATGGAAAAAGATCATATTAAGAAGTAGGTACTGTGAGAGAGGGATTCATCTAACATTTATTGCTTTGATAGAAGTACAGACGCCAGCACATCAAGTTACCCCAATGTGTCAAATTTTCGCAATTGAATATGAACCTTATTCTGTTTGACATAAAGTAGAAAAACGATCAAAGAAATTTGACACATTGGGGTAACTTGATGTGCTGGCGTCTGTACATATTTGATACACCTTAATTTTATCCTTTTGTTATTTTATTGTAGTATTTAAAACCGTATCTTTAGGTTAGCGGTTATAAACTGATTTAATTAAAGTATTCATTCTAGATCTTAAAATATGGCTTGTAACTAAGTACTTTTATGGACCCTACAGCATACAGCAATAAAATTATAGTAAATAACCCAATACAACTGAATACCACTATTTTACAACAAACAATTATCTATCTGGCTTCTTCAACCCAGGTTCTTGAAGATGCACGTGCTTTCCGGAGAATGGAGGGGTTTCACTTATAATATCGAAGGTACTGTGAGCTACGTCACATCTCTGCGAGTGCGCATGACGTCATCCTAGATACTCACTGAGGATAGCCAATACGAAAGAAGCTGTTTGACAGTTAATCGTGGAACACGTTACCCAGTGATCATCAGCACGAACTATCAACCTAGATACGCAATGCTGGTGTCCCGTTTGGTGGAAGCATTATATAGTTGATATATACAGGGTGTCTCATTCAAATGGGTCAGTATGGGAAAGTCTGAAACTATAAGACATACGAAGATCTGTTCTGAGGAACCATGTCATCGATTTTAATAAAAAGAAAAACTGCATTCATACATTTTAAAAAACATCTGTACTCCGTTCGGGAATCGAACCCGGTTATTTTGAAAAAAAAAAAACTACACTATTTCTATTTAGATATCGATTGTGTAGCTCTTAAGCAGCAAATGTCTGTATGAAACATGATGTCTAAAATGAATAAAATGCATTGTTTCCACATACTTTAATTTATTTTAGTAGGTGCTCGAAGTGACCACCGCCTTTTTCAATACAATATTCAACACCTTTAGGTAACGATCTTACAATAGCATTTTGTATCTTCATGTGGTGAATTTGCGTTAAAATTGTCTGTATGGCTACTTTTAGGTCTACAACGGTGTCATAGCTTGTTTTGTACACTTCATCCTTAACGTAACCCCACAAGAAATAGTCCAGAGGCGGTATTGAAAAAGGCGGTGGTCACTTCGAGCACCTACTAAAATAAATTAAAGTATGTGGAAACAATGCATTTTATTCATTTTAGACATCATGTTTCATACAGACATTTACTGCTTAAGACCTACACAATCGATATCTAAATAGAAATAGTGTAGGTTTTTTTTTCAAAATAACCGGGTTCGATTCCCGAACGGAGTACAGATGTTTTTTTAAATGTATCAATGCAGTTATTCTTTTTATTAAAATCGATGACATGGTTCCTCAGAACAGATCTTCGTATGTCTTATAGTTTCAGACTTTCCCATACTGACCCATTTGAATAAGACACCCTGTATAGTTCATGGCAAGACTCACAAGTCATATAAAAGACTTAGACTTTGTCATGTTAGTAAGTTTTATGTATCTGGAGTTTTCTACAATACCTGAGTCTTGTATGAGCGTGTATCTCCTGACAGAGGCGATGCATCTTGGTGGAGCGCGAGTTCTTGCCCAGCCAGCCTGGGAACTGGATCTGTCCTGTCATATGGCCTGACATATAGTGGCCGGGGATCACTGAGCTGTACATGGCCTGTAAGTTGGAGAAAGAATCGTGTTTTATAGGTTTTCTTTTAGAAAAAAGATTGTAATTTAACCAAACCTGACTTTAGGCCTGTTGTATGCAAAATGGGACACCTCAAAAAAGCGAACGAAATACTATTTTAGAGTTTTTATTTTTCATCTTAGTTTTATCTCTATTGCTAAACAAATAAAAATAATCGCAAATTAACAGCTTTTTTCTTTATTCATATAAAACTAGTATATATTTGTAGGTAGGTAGGTAGGTAAAAAAGAAAACCCGTAATAATTTCAATGACCCCCATGGCCCCCACTTACTTTAAATAACATTTTGCTGAGCTGGGGGGAGTAGGGAGTGTGTGTAGGGGGTTATGTTTCTTTTTGTAAATAGGTTTTCACAAACACTTTTACACGTCATTTTTTAACTAGTTGATGAGATCGGAGTTTCACTATCTGACTACTCTGAGAAGAAACACCGCAAGAAACTCAGAGGTCATAGTCTCTTTTAAAGCCCAGACATTATCTTTGTCAAATCATGTAAGAACCCTGCAGATTGGTGTCTGAGATGGTCTTTTGAGGAAAGGGATTATTTAAATTAAAATGTTTGTCTGAGGTTTTAACACAACACTAACCTTGTTATTAGTATTTGTATGCTTTCGGGTAAAATGTAGCGAACTGACCATAAAATAACACCTTATTGTAGTGACACCTACATTTACGAATAAAGGAAAACGCCCAAAAAATGCCTGAAATAGACAGAAACTACTAATAGTCCTTAATTATATCAAGAATAAAATATATATAACGAAATGTATCTCAAGTTTGTTTACCTAGGGTGAAAATATAACGATAATTAAAATGTTTATTTTGATATCCGTCATAGTCATTCTTAATTTATAATGGCGGTTAGTGTTTATTTGACATGAGTAATCGACATTCAGCCTAAACAGATATCGTCAAATAATCCTTAACGAACTATTTTAAGGAATTATTGCATAGTTATCATTCATTTAATATTATTCGACCTATTAATACCATAAATATAATTAATAGTAGATTATTAACCAAGGGCTGTATGACATCAATTGCATACGAGGTTTTTGGCGCCTGAGCGAAGCGAAGGCGCTAATTAACCCGAGTATGCAATTGATGCTTACGCCCGAGATAAATACTCTGCTTTACATATCGATTGTGAGGTAAGTAAACAACAAGACAGCAGGTTTCAATGAACATTTATTAAGAAGAAAAAAATGTGTATTTAATTAAAATTAATAGTAAAATTAATTATTTTCGCGATGCTTTCGCGCCTACTAGTAGACTGCCTTTTTTTTTTCACGCACGCAAGCGCGTCAAATCTTGCTGGCCAGTTTGATTTTTAAATCGATTCCATCTAACATACGATGTGGAAACAAATAGTTCCATATTTAAAATAAAATCTTTATAAAATAAATTGTCTAGATTCCGATTCGAGTAATTAATCGATACCGAGAAAAAAAAAATTAACTTTTTAAAAATATTCTTCGTGCAGTATGAGTATGACAGTTCTTTTTTCAAATTCCAAAACCTATGCTGTAATGATAGTCATACACCCCGGCATTCAGGGGTGTAAGGGGGTACTTATAGAGCAAGAGATATGTAAAATAGTATAAGCGTATGAATGTTTATCAAAATAAAAAAAACTCGAATTATAAATCGTATCGTAGGCTGTATGCATCACATGTCCTTTGCCTTATTGACAATTTGACTTGAATGCATTTTCATTTTTTCGATTCATGGTTTTGCGGATTTTGGCGTTTGCGGCTCGAGTAAATTCAGGATATTATATTATAACGACGACTGTGGCTATTTTTTAAGTATTTTGATTTTACTTCTGCACACGTTACCCATTTTTGAACACGACTTAGATTAGACCCGCCTAAACGTCAACTCGGCTTTTTGACGACGGATACGACTCTGCTGTTGTTTTGGACTTGTGCACCGTGTACATTTAAGAATGGATAGAAACATACACTGTATTCATTGCTATCTCGATATTGCAACGATGAGATGTAATCTCACATCAGTGCAAAATGATGAAGTACGTAGTATCCTTAACCTTGACTTAACCTATATTTTAGAAAAAATATTTGGAACTGGCTTCTACCAAGTTTTTTGATAATTATTGAAATTGTCATGGGTTCCCTACGATTTATAGTGCAATTTGGCGTATATTTCATTGTTGTTCATTTCAGGCATTTTTTTGTGTAGCCGATGGGCATTCCCCTTTGATTTGTTTTGAAAGAACCACACAAATATGAGGAGACCAGATCAGTCAGTCAGTGTAAGCATTTGTTAGTAATCGTGAGCTCAAGTCGGAACTTGAACCACAACAGCACAAGACCATATTTTGTTACCCAGATCTCAAAACATCGAGGAGAAAAATAAATATCTTTGTAAAAAACATAATTAAGTGAATATTTCACCTGTATAGGTAGTAAACTCCACGCCTGTTGGCGACGTATCCTGGCGTCTACCAAGTCACCGAGACTTATGCTGTCAGCTGCATTGCTTATCCTTTGAAGAACTTCTTGTCTATAGTAATGAGAAACACATATTAATAGTGATGCGCATACGAGTCTATGGCAGTGTGGCCACGCTAACATTACCGTCTGCCGCACGCTATAAATAGTAAAAGCAGATTTAATTGGAAATTAAAAACCTACTAAAGTTTATGCAGGTAGGTATATGACTTAGCTTTCAGCTCACAATATTTTCTGCTAAACCGAAGTAAAGTTTACTATGTTTACAGTTTATTTTAATTTTCTTTTTTCTATTCGGATTTAGATTTCAATAATTTTAAAAATATTTAGCAAAGTTACTTGATAAGTATTGTGTTCGTAATGTAGACCTAGTGCCCATTTTTACAAGCACTAGATGACATTTAAATAAATCAAACGGCGGGTAGAACATAGCATCTAAATATTATTATTTCCATTTGAACATGAATCTTATTCTGTTTACAATAAAGTTGAAAACCTATCAAAGAAATTTGACACATTGGGTTAATGTGCTGGCGTCTGTACATGATTATTACCGTAACCCAACGTCTACTGACTACCAACCAACGTTTGTCTAACTGTAACTGTGTGTCTGTAACTTACTTGGGACAGTGCGGGGCCACTTGCAGATAATTCTCTTGCACGAAGAGCGGAGCGAGGCTGTAGTCGTAGAAGAACAGATCGCTCTTGTCATGTATACTCATGCTCTTGTGGTCTTCAGCCGAGAACACTTTGCGGATGGCATCCCATGGGCCCTGAGGGGGGCGAAGGACATTAATCATTTTGCCAAACAGAGTGACATTCGAACGTTTTTCTATTAGAAATTCTCACAAATATTTGTCTCTATATAGGGTGACTGGTAATTAGTAACCGATACTTAAACACGTGATTGTACTCATGAATATGAATTACTTTCCCAAAGAGACTTTTTAGACTCATTAACTTTCAATTAATTCAATTACGTCAGTACTGCATAACGGGATCGGTGGGAGTGGCGGGGGAGCGTGTGACGCTGCTACTACTAGTAGATTTTGCCCTTCCCGAGGTCAGACTATCAACTGATAGATCGTGCCGATTCATGACTACTGTCACGAACTTCGATAACAGGCGCGCGCGTGCGGGAATTTCAAACACCGCTTTTGTTATTTTATTGTGTATAAAAAAAGTTTCTTTGGGAAAGTTTATTGAAATCATTAATACCTAGAATCACGTGTTTAAGTATCGGTCACTAATTACCAGTCACCCTATATTGTAAAAATCTTATCGACTTACAGCTAGTTAGTTGTAGCATGTGGAAAAACGTTGTTTACCTACTTACCATCTCGATTGTCTGGGCATCCTTTCGGATCCTGTCTACATAAGCGAGGCTGGGATCTATCGCCCACATAGACAGTTTATTTTGGGCTCATGATCCTGAATCATAGTGACATTACATTACTTACCAACTTGGTGTTCTTCTTTATGGTCTGGGCATCCTTCCGGAGCCTGTCTGCGTCAGCGAGACTAGGGTATATCGCCAACAGGGACAGAAGGTTCAGAGTCTATCAGACTGTTTGTAATATTATAATACTTACCAACTTTACATCCTTCTTGATAGTCTGGGCATCCTTCCGGAGCCTGTCTGCGTCAGTGAGGCTAGGGTCTATCGCCCACATGGACAGTAGATTCAGGGTCTGACGCACGTCCTGATTGGCTGACGTGATCAGCTGGGATAGTACGTCAGGAGGAATCTTGATGCCTTCTTTGAAGCATATTGTGAGCATTGCTGACTGGAATATGAAACAAGCATACATTATGAGTAGCTTGAAAAGTTTGGGTCCATTCCATTACTAGCGAAAAAGTAAGTTCGAAAACTAAAATCCGACTACTAAAAATATTCCCTTATGATAATATTCTCTTAGAGGTTATCCTGCCTATAACCAGCGGATGAGCAAGACAATACCACATTTGTCAAATCATGAATAAGTACTTTTGAAGTTATAAGGGAACAGATGAACATTACATACAGCGCAGTTAAAACCTTAACCCTCCTTTTTGCTTCGCCGAAGTTGGATAATAACACTAGTCTGTTACAGAACTAGGTTATTTACTACTAGCAGACGTCTCCCGGTTTCACCCGCGTAGTTCCCGTTCCCGTGGGAATAAAGGGATAAAAAGTAGCCTCTGTCACCCGGGGATGGCGTAGCTTCCCAACGGTACAGGATTTTATTTAATTGCTCCAGTAGTTTCGGAGCCTATTCAATGCAAACAAACAAACAATCAAACTTTTCCTTATAATATTAGTATAGACATTTATTGGATGTTTGAGAACTCGCCATTATAAGACTAATTTCATTCATTCATTCACACCAAAAGGCATGTAGCTACTTTTGTAAATGAAAGTTTACTGCATCATTTCAATAGAAATCATTTTGTTAAGGTGGGTGGCACATCCACTTGTTTTTTTTGCAATTTTCCGTTTAGTGTCAGGTTCATGTTGATTAAAATACGATTAACGTCCGTACCAAATATAAACCATATTTAAAACAGACGCGAATCTAAGTTATAATAATTAAAATCACCAATACAACCCCGTTTTAATTAATTGAATCGCATTAAATGACTTTTTCATGAAATAATCATTCAATGGGATTTAAGAGGTACGAGGAACAGGGTGTAAAGTTCCTCATCCACCATTGAAAAGGGAGGATCCTCCGACCAGACGAGTGTTGTGTCTGGTGGGCTAACTACTGCCCGACGGTTGTAGTCGGGAATTTGTATACCTATGTTCAAATTGCGCGGATAACTCTGATAGCGCGATGTAGGATATCCGTCATTAGTTCGTATGTGGCGAGATAGATGTCGCTACAGGATTTAATTGACTCAGAGGGTTGTCTTTAACCGCCTTACCTTAATCTGGTCGACTCTTGGTCTACTGAACCTGAGGTCATAGCAGTAGTTGACGAGGGACCTCATCTTCTGACTATTTCTATCGTTGCACATACATATTATCGGCACCGATGCGGATTTTATTAGAGCTATTAACTCTTGGAGACCACCTGAAAATAAAATAGTTTTATAAATAGGTAAAACGGTGTAGGAAAACATCGTAAGGAAACCGGCATGCCTGAGAGAAATTTCTCGGGGGCATGATACGATTGTGATGCCAACTCAGAGGCCCATGGGCGGCATTACAACTCTAACAGCTGGTCAACCACTAACCACACGATAAAAAGAAGATAAATAGGTACAGACGCCAGCACATTAAGTTACCCCAATGTGTCAAATTTTCCCAATTGAATATGAACCTTATTCTGTTTGACATAAAGTTGAAAAACGATCAAAGAAATTTGACATGTGCTGGCGTCTGTACTTTATTGAAGTGATAACTTCTTATTAGGGGTTAACCGCGAAGAGCAGCGGTGGCCCAGTGGTGGCGGCCCCGACTTACGAACAGTTAGTCGTGGGTTCGAACCCAGGCAGGCGCATTACTTTGTGTAATTTATTTCATCACCACTGCTCTCAAAAACGGTGAAGGAAAACATCGTAAGGAAACCGGCATGTCCTAGAACCAAAAATTCGAAGACATGTGACATCTACCAGTTCGCACTGGGCCCGCGTGGTAGATTATAGCCCATACGCAAAATACGCGCTGTGACGTGGAGTTGCGGATACCAGCCCGGTATCTTCTTTAGGGGTTAACCGCTTCGTTAGGTAACGCGTTACATCACCAGTCTGTCTGGGTTCCCTTTATCTCAAAGATACGGCAGCAATAGGCGGGCTCCTCCTGTCTCACTCTAACCCACAGCGCTAGCCGTATTTCGGAAATAAAATATTGAATATTGAGTCCCGCGACGCACACCTTTGATTTCTTTGGAGGTCAGATAGGCAGGCGCTTCATGTAAAACCCCTGGTATTCAGCTGCATCTGGCCGACCCCAACATCATTGGAAAAAGCAAGGTAGATAATTACACCGTAGTGAATTTTGTTACCAATCCTAATTTCAGTCGTATGCCGCCGTAAATAAGGTTGAATTTCAATTGGTCTTGCTGACCTGAGCTTATAACTAAACGTACCTCTATCCTCATTGCCAGCCATCCCATCAACTTCATCCATGACCAGCACGTGTTTCTTTGTGACTGCTTGTTTACCAGTTTCACCTAGAAGCAGAAATACAAACTTCAACCTTGTGTCCTTTGCAAAAATTTTTGAAAATGATTGAGTCAAACAAAGTCTTCTAGACTTTGTTTGTTTTTTTTTTTGTATTATACAGCATATTCTGGTACTGCCGATAAGACATATTTATTGATTTTTCAAATAATTAGTAAAATACTTAGATACAGCGCATTGAAGTTAAAGAGTAGAGGCTCGTGTCGTCATAATTAAGCTTAAAATGAAATCCGCCCCTAAGACGACCCACTGACCCAAATCTAATCTATAACTTTTTTTTTTTAATGCGAAACTAGAACTCAAGCCTATTTTGGTAAAGATCATAGGCCTATGATAATTTAAAAACTGCAAAGTTAACATCACACCTCTTAGGGCCAGCGCACATCTAACGAGGCGCAGTGCAGCGCGGTTTTCACTGGTAAATAATCAACCTTGTACTGGTCGAAATAGAGTTGAAAATAAAACAACACCATTAACCCCAGAGCATAAATACCGATAGTAGTACGCGGTTTATTTTCGACTTAATTTTGAGAGACGCAACGGTGATTTTGATTTAGCATGGACAAACGACCTTCAAAGCAGAAGAAACCGCGCGGCATAGTTAGTAATACGCATGTCTTTCACCTCTATCAACTATTAACGTGATCTAGCTGAATTAAAAAATATGTAAAGAGACGAGCACATCAAGCTCCTACAATGTATCAAATTTCTTTAAGGTTGGATAATACGGTTTATGTTCAATTGGGAACATTTGACAGTGTACAAACTCACCTTTAGCATAACCAGCCAATGAGTTAGTAGTAAGTAATTCTCCTATCTGCTCCTTGATGAGCGTCTTGTTCCTGGTATCTGAAGCGTTGAACTCCACCATGTCGAAACCCATCTCCTTGCAGACTAGCGCCACTGTCGTTGTTTTACCTGAATAACGAAACAAATGATAAAACAAAACACTTGTCTTGTTTATTTGCCTCCTTGCTCTAGTGGTCGCAAGCGCTTCTGCTAAGCATGAGGTCTCGGGTTCGATCCCCAGTTCCGGCAAAGCGTTACTGAGTTTTTGATTCAGCTCGGAGTCTGGACTGGTACCCGATTGATGCCAATAAGCTTGCCTCCTATTACACGGGACTTAAACATAATAGGGAATATGCATGTAATTTAAATATGGTTCGAATATTTTTTTCCGAATCTTTAATAGCAGAAAATATGAACTAAATCATAGTTTTACTTTTTAATAGCGTCATAATTATTTAAAAATAAAAATAAAAGTGAGAATTAAGCGCGGGGAATTCAAATTTGTGAAACGCATCACCATTGGTTATAACGAAAATTGACGTCAAATACTACGACAACAACTCAACGTCGACAAAACATCAATGTGTAATTATGACATTAAGTATTGGAATGGACTTTTTATTGGAAAACATAATTATTGTCGTGTGTGTTGTGAACTAATTTAATGTTCAAGGGTAATTTTAGCTTCATAGTGAGGTTATTTAACATTTAAGAAAAATGACTGAAAGTGGTTTTGTAAAAGCACAATCTGACAATGTTTATTGCATTCGGGTACAAGCAATACCGGTAAACTGGTTTTTGAGCTTTTTTCATGGTGAAATGGTTAGAAGAACGAAAACACCCTAAGTAATAGTAATAGGATCATAGTAAATGACGTAATCGAAATGGCACGCGAAAATGGCGGCGTTTAAACTGCTTAAATTTATTCTGTATTTTAAATATTTTTTTAAGCTTCATTACTGCATTTTTAAATATGTTTATATTTTTTTACTACGTTAAAACGTTGTAAACAGTGAATTAAAATTATAAAAAAATACATGCATATACCCTATTGGCGAAATGTGAATTTACTACACTGGTACACCCCTGCCTAACCCTTTGCGGATATCAGGAATTCGAAGGAGGAATTTAACACAATCTATATTTTTTATGTTAATAACTGGAGCTGTGAAAAATGTAAGTAACATGAACATGCGGGTGAACCGGGGCACAGCTCCACATACCCGTACTGTAAATGAAATTAGGCACTCACCGACACCAGGAGGTCCAGAAAGTAAAGCCGCCTTGAAATACCCTCCATCATCGTTCTTAGCCCATGGACTAGGTTTAGGCAATTTAGCCTTTCTGTTCACATACCATTTTGTGAGCCAGTTCATTAATCTGAAAAGAAATAACATAAAGCAAATAAGGGTCAATGTTGAGTAACATATAATATAAATTTCAGGTGCAGCTACAGGGTGTGCAAAAAAACTAGTCAGGGTGGAAGAGACATCGACTCACATCTTGATTTATATAGTACATGCAACACATGGAGCATGACCACCAAAGAAACTGTTTTTGTCTACAGAAAATCGACAAAGTAACAGATTGTAAAAACATTTCTTTTTTTTTAGCACGACAATGTCAAGACTAGAGAGAAGAAATGAGAGTCTTCAGTCGACAATACCTAGTCTACAATATCGAGCATTATTATTTCTTTTACTAGCTTCTGCCCGCGACTTCGTCCGCATGGAAAACGCTTTTTTCCCGTTTGCAACATTTCTTATTGCTGCTCCACTCCTATTGGTCATAGCGTGATGTTATATAGCCTATAGCCTGCCTCGATAAATGGACTATCCAACGCAAAAATAATTTTTCAATTCGAGCCGGTAGTTCCTGAGATTAGCGCGTTCAACCAAACAAACTAACAAACTCTTCTGTTTTACAATATTAGCACAGTCTAGAAACCTACAGTCGTCCGACGAAGCCGTCTAGACAGGGCAATCGTGCGGGGTGTGAGGGGCGAGACGCGGGAAAGCCGCTCCCGAACTGCGAACAAAACGATGTTCGTAGTTCGGGAGGTATTATTTAGGGCTAACGCGTGTAGACGTTGTCGGCATTTTTCCAGAGATCAAAGGCGTCGCCCTTCTGTATTAATATTTATACTGTGATATTAGTATAGATAATCGGCGAAATTGTTTCTAGCATCTGTCATTTTGTCGAGTCTTCCGTCGCTGTATGGTATTTCAATGGTGATCATGCTAAGTGTGCTGGACCCCTCAGCATTGAAATTTGCTGTTCCGTTTTACTCATTTTATCAGGTGGTTTGACACGTGCTTCTCTACCCTATTAAAAAAAAAAAATACAAACTTTTTAACGTTGCTGGCATCACCATGTTGTCCAATGATTTGTTTAATGTTCTGTGGTTTATATTTCTCGACCCACATATTCATATTTGTTGGGTTTGGTACCGCTTCTCTCCTTTCACCTGCAAGAAAAATTCTTTATATTCCTAAAATTTTTGCTAAAAAGGTACATGATTGACACGCGGAGCCGCGGTTGATCACGGAGATGACGCATGGCGGGACGACCTGGATGTCTGCCTTAAGAATTGGAGAGAGGTGGCGCAAGATCGCGACAGATGGAAGGAAGCCTTTGCCCATCAGTTGTATAGTTCTGGCTAAGTAATATAAAAAAGACATCTGGGGTCTATAACATCGGGAGTGGGAAGTAAGGCCCGGCGCACATTGGCTGCACGGAAGGGCAGGGGGATTTAAATAAGCGGACATGATTGGTAGATCTTGGTTTATAAATTGGAAATCATGCCCCGTGAAAGGTTTCACTATAGTGACGAGATGCTTCAATTGACAGCGGTTCGGCCACGCAGCCAAGTTTTGCCAAGAAACCAGTCCTACATGCAACCACTTTGAAGAGACTGGTCATTCTCGCAAGGAGTGTAGTGCTAAATCTTCTCCACCTCAATGTGCGACGTGCAAGCGTTTCAAGAGGTGTGACCATCAGACCTACCAGTGACATAGGGATAAACTACACCAAAAGTCAAAACTTGCACCAAATATATCATACAAAACATATCGAAACTTTTGCAATAATCTTTTAAAAAAAGATAAAAATAAATATGAGAAGAACGAATTACAGAAGGCAGGCAAAAACATTTCATTTCATTTTATTAATTTTGTGAACACATGGTAAAATGATCTTAAAAATGTGGGATGTTAATTTAGAATGCATGATTATTTGATGGAATGTAGTAAATATGAACGCAGTGATGGATGAATGAGAGAGTATGAATGTGGGAAGGAGAAAGAGGAAGCATTTGAATATTTCAAATAAGGAAGAAGGAAAAAAGGATGACGAGCGAGTGTCAAGAAGTAAAGACGTTTTTTTATTATATAAGAAGTTATCATATTTTTAATAAAGAAGTTATAAAGATATTTTCATTTTTATTACGGTGGTCCATACCCCTACATAAATATAATGTTTAGCCCATCCCACGTTTCGCCGAAAGGCATACAGTCGAGTTCATTAATATATTGGCCCTTTCAGGCTTCAAAAATATATGACCGTCAAAAAAAAACATAACATTGTGACAACTAAAGCATCATTAAATTGTGGTCAAGATTTAGATTCATTAATATGTGACTGGTTTTTCTCAGTAACATGTATACAGCCAAAAGCACATTATTATATGAACAACATTAAGATCATATTATCTGAACATTGTAGGATTCACAATTATGTATGCACACATCAAAGACATTCAATAAACTATAAATCTCTTTGGCACACATAAATACAATAATATCTAAACAAGTAAATGTAATTCAAATTCAACCTTATTACTTACGTTATAAAGATAATTTTACTCTGAATGATGAATCTTAAAATTGCATGGTCAAGGAGTTTGCTACATCATTTATCACTGGCTAGATTAACTTCAAATGATGTTAAATGTTTTTCTAATAAAATTATAACTGACGCACATGTCATTCAACGATTGAAAGACACTCATTTAAAAAACAAACGCAAACGCGCTTAAAACAATGGAAACTACTGTCATTTCTGTAACAATGTAAACTAGATCTTATTTGTTCGAGCAAATAATTGACTTTCCCATGCATGTAGAGATAATTAAGAAGCTTTTCCTGCTCAGATATTATAAAAGCCAATACTATATTTTTGAAAAGGGTGATCACATATTTTTGCCTAATGCACAGCATATATTATTGAACCGTTCATGTACACATATTATTGAACTGTTCATGATCACATATTATTGCACAATGCACAGCATATATTATTGAACGGTTCACATGAGGACATATTTTTGATCTATAGGTTCTATAGAATTTATTGAGCTTTCCAACGCTCACAATATTTTGAATCCTTGACAGTGCCAATATATTAATGAACTCGACTGTACAAAATAGTAAACTTATTTAGAAATTTATTTAAACAAATACCTTTCGATCAAAAAGTCCTAAACCTCTACTCGAATTACTGTCAACAGAGATAAACGCAATCGAAGCCGCGAATACAGTAAACAATATCTTTGCTAACGTTGGCAAAACTTGGCTCAAAAATCCTTGAACGATAATAGTCTTCCCCATCAAACATGGACTGTGAATACCCCTCCAAAAAATCAAAATCTTTTGTTTTATTAGATACTGATGACAATGAAATTTTCAGATTAATATCAGGGTTAAATGATAACTGCGCTGTGGGATGGGATAACATTTCTAATATTATACTGACAAGGTTTTATCTATTTCTACTTTACTTCCTCTAGGATGTGCTCAAAGAGCAATTCTAAAGGTTGCAACCTTCCGAATATTTAGATTTCCTACACATGAGTTATACACATGTAAAATACTAACAGTACGTCAACTATTTATAATGCACGTCATACTTTATCAGCACTCTGAGCTTCCTTTTGACACAGTACCTTTAACCAGGAGGAGGAAAGATTTGATTTGCATAAAACCACAGACGAAACATGCATAGTCAATTGATATCGGAATATTTAATAATTAAAGCTCAATTACACAGACACAGATAAACTTTTGGAAGTTCTAGTATGATTGTAAG
Organism: Euplexia lucipara; assembly: GCA_921972225.1. Classification (NCBI taxonomy): domain Eukaryota; kingdom Metazoa; phylum Arthropoda; class Insecta; order Lepidoptera; family Noctuidae; genus Euplexia; species Euplexia lucipara. The sequence goes on along the minus strand of OV179145.1, from coordinate 5,596,834 downwards.
ATTAAGTTCGTAAGTTGTTATTCTATAATGTTATATGACAGTAATATGCACCCATAATAATTTAGTCTTGTTAAGTGATGATGAAACACAGATTTTATTAACCTAGTTCAGCATGTCGCTTATTATACTTCTAGGTTTAAAACAAATTTTCCATAAGTCTTGATCGTAATTTAGTAAAACACATATGAAGTAGTTATTTTTGGGTATTAGAATAATTATTTATTTAAGATTTATTTGTGGCCTTTATATGTAACTAGGCATATTGTAAAAAAAGATCTAATAATGATTTGATTTGTTAACCAAGTTTAAAAAAAAAGGACGAGGGCCTCAATTCGGTAGTATATTTGTTTTTATCATGCACTTCTGGATGTCACGGTATGCCAGACCGAGCCGGAGGATACCGAAGCAAGCTGTGGCGTATCAATGAAATGTGAGTGTTAGCAGTGGTAAATAGAATTCGAAATCATTTGTATTATAAAAATCCCTTGTCGCGCCATGCCGCCTGTGAGTGCGCCGGGCCTATAACTGTTTAGATGCTTGTAGTGAGTATTAATAAATAGTTTTATCGTAATTCCGTAGGAGGATTATTTTAGCTTTTGCTCCGTTATGAGCATGCTCATCAGTCCTAACAGCTGTTTACGTATACTCATAGGTCTTTCGCCTTAAAATGATAAAATTAAATCAAAGTTAAATGTACGAATATGTTGCAGCTCTGGCACAACACACGGTCACGAGCAACGAATTCACGAACGCACCCCCGTACCAGCGTACGACGCTGCATTTTAATTTGATTAGTAGTTATTAAATTAGTTTGAAATCAATATTGTCGTCTTCTTCATTTGTCATTTATTTTTACCTTTCTAGATTAATGTAAAAAAATGGTACATAGTTTACTACCCATCCGTTGTATTGTATCAACCCTGTTTAATAAGCTGCTGTTGTTATTGGTTGCAGTTAGTTGGCAGAAGTATTATCAACCAATCAATTAGGTTATAGGCCACCTTCTCCTAAAATATCAAAACAATGTCTTACCATTTACTTGATTTGTAGATGTAGTACTTGATCTTGAACTAGATACAGAACTTGATTTAGAATCTAATTTCGCTACAGCTTTTGGTTCGTCTTTTTCTTCTTTAATCTTCCGAGGACTTTTAGATTTGGCACGATTCTTTGATTCATTAACTTCTATCTTACTTTTCGAAATACTTTCTCTTGATTTTGATTCAGTTTTAATTTTATCTGCAGGACTCTTCTTAGATTTGCTGTCAACATGATTATCTTTTTTGTCTTTGTCTAGTTTATCTTTCGGACTTTTGTCCTTGGTTTTGGCATTGCTTGGAGTTTTCTCTGTTTTGATTTCTTTCTTAATTTCAGTTTTTATTGAGGGTTTACTCTGTGATCGCTCTGTTATCATTTTGAGAAATTCGTCTTCGTTTATTATTGGGATGCCTAGTTCTTGGGCTTTGGCAGTTTTTGCTGGGCCTGCATCATCACCTGCCAGCACGTGTGTTACCTACAAGAGTCATTATAAGTTACAACATTTTGATCCTTGCTTATTTATTTATTATTATTACACACACAAGTTAACATTACAGGTTGAATGTATTGATTGTCAAAAGTATAATGGCTCGCTTAGACTAAATCGAAAGGTCAATTTCGCTTGCTGGTGGAGGCTTAAAACCAACCTAGCGGAAGCACTTTGAGGTGCAAACACTGTCAGACGACTTAAGACGCCTTCGGAAAGCGAACGATGCGTGAACCGGGTTTGCCATGTCGAAACCTTTGACCAATGGCGGCAGTTGCCTCGGTGTAAGCAGCGCTTAGAGCCGTTACGCACTGTCGACTAGTCGCAAAAACCACCCAGTGACCCAGTGCGTAAACACCTAATAATTCTATAGAAAGACACAGTCGCCGTCGACCAAGTCTCCAGCGACCAGTAGACAGTGTGAAATGGCTCTTAGACTGTACCGCTTTAGACAAGCCGAAGTCTAGAAGCCGAAAGCGACAGAAGTGTAAACGAACCTTAATAGGTTTAAAATGCTTCAAATGGTTTTCTTTTTTATGGCTTTAAATGTTATCTTTATACAAGGTAGTAGCCATGATAACTAAATTGTAATCCATTTCCGATAGTAAAACCTTGTTTAATTTAAGCACCATCTACAAAAACCAATGATTGATTTAAATCATATTTCTGTCCTCCAAAATATAAGACTTTCCCAGTTTGGAGGTCAGAAAATGCTTGCTAATTGCATTTAAAAATTGCCTAGTTCATAAGTAGTTAGAAATTAAGTTAAATATAATTGTATTGAATGGTTGTGTTTGAATAAATTGTTATTATTTTATCAATAAGTGTTAACGCACCTCTGTGCATCGCGGAACGCGACCCCACTGTGCGGTGCAGCGGGGGCCGGGAGACGAGGGCCGCGCCGACACATTGCGTCGTGGCCCGCGCTATTTTTATTCTGCTCGGGTCACTGGATTCGCGACACGCGTGTGCGCGACTATTATTATACCATTTATACCTTGTTAACTTGTTGATTGAGCAATATAGCATTTAAAGAGCAGATTCGCCTATTATTCTACAAAGTGTGACCCTAAACTATATTCTCCAAACAATAAGGCTCATAATCCTACCTTTTTGGAAACCCCACTCTTGACACTCCCTCCATATTTATTAATGGCAGCAGCTATTTCATCTTTTTCAAACGAATCGAGAACTCCAGTCAATAAGAATGCACAGTCCTTTAAGCAATCTGGTTTTCCCTAAAATTATGCAGTGTTGGTTAAATATTAAACGGAAATATTAGTTCAGGAGCATTATATAGGGTGACTGGTAATTAGTGACCGATACTTAAACACGTGACTGTACTCATGAATACGAATAACTTTCCCAAAGTTTTTTTTTATACTCATTAACTTTCAATTAATTCAATTACGACAGTACTGCACAACGGGAGCGGTGGGAGTGGCGGGGGAGCGTGTGACGCTACTACTAGTAGATTTTGCCCTTCCCGAGGTCAGACTAGCTGGCAGCTGATAGATCGTGCCGTTTCGTGCCTACAGTAATCGATCGATCAGGCGAGAGAGGCGCGGGAATTTCAAACAGCGTTTTTGTTATTTTATTGTTACGAGTATAAGTTATTGTGTATAAAAAAAGTTTCTTTGGGAAAGTTTATTGAAATCATGAATACGATCACGTGTTTAAGTATCGGTCACTAATTACCAGTCACGCTATATTGTGGTTTATCAAGCAATGTTAAATGGGAAATATACATGTATTTTGAACAGACTAAAAAAGGGAGGATTTACATTCAACTGATAAATTTTGTGTGTCATTTTACACAATATTTTCACCAATATTGTTCAGTACAATGTTGGTCAAGTTTTGACAAGTTTGATTAGTCAATTAGTTATCAATAATATTTATATTGTTTGCAGCTTATACATATGTAAGTTGATACATATGAAATAAAAAAATGACAACTGGTTTATCAGTTGTATTTTATTCCTTATTTACCTATCAATAAAATATAATCTCTAAAAGAAATCCAAGTAAGTCTAATACAAGTAGTTACAACTTGTGGCTTCAAAGAGTTTAAGCTCAACATAAAGTATTGAATTGTATACAACTAACACACAATGAAAACTAATTCCGATTCTTTTCTTTCTCCGGAGGTCGTGGGTTTGATTCCCACCCAGGACAAATGTTTGTGTGAGGAGCACGATCATTTGTTCTGTGTCTGGGTGTAATTTATCTATAATATGTAAGTATGTATTTAGAAATATATAAGCTGTTTAGTACCCATGCCACAAGCTCTCTAGCTTAACTTGAGACTAAATGCGTTGTGTGAAAAGTTGTGGAATATTTATTTATTTTAGTTATTTGACTCAAAAAAAAGGAAAGGAAGTAAACTTATAAAGACAATATTTTATCATTAAGACTTTCTTCTTTTATACGACTAAAACAGTGAGTTTTTTTTTAAGTTATAAAAACCACAATAAATATAATATAGACATAAGTACCTCTGGAATCTCTTTGGCCCCTAAATGTTTCGGTCCCGATCTGTTCAAATAAGTTTTATACAAAGCAGCCGAATGTATTCTCCTTTCATGTCTTTCTTCATCTGTTAACACTGAAATTAACATTAGAAATTATTTTATATGAAAAATGTGTGCGATAATTGGACCTCAATGAGGACCAAAGATCTTTGCTAGCACACACAAATATATAGACAGGGCTTAAGCAACATTAAAACAACCTGGGGCTCGAGTCTGCTATTGCAATCATGTCTCAATGACCGGTCATTGATTGAATATTTGACAACTTTGAAATTTTTTGTATGGGAAATGGTAGGTATAATGGTATAAGTTTGATGTTATACGTCAAAATTCGATCATTGACCGGTCATTGAGACCTGATTGCAATAGCAGACTCGACCCCCTGATTCCATGAATTGCTAGCATTTAAGGTAGTGGCAAAGGACATGATTTTTGGGGGACTGTCTGGCGTAATTTTGATATTCATAGAGTGCTAATCCTTGGCCTAATTTGAAAAAATTACTCTTTATTTGATTGATCATGACTTAAAGAGTTCAGTACATGATTATAAAAGTTATCTTTTTGACAACCATTTCCTGAATTGTATGTTTTCTTCATTTTAAACATAGGAAAGAAGAAAATGATTCGTTCTATTTAGCCAATTATTTTAATATTTTTAATTATTCATTTTCTGCAATCAGTGCTTGGCTGCTTGGCACTATAAGTAAATTTGGTGAGCACATTATGTTGGCTAGAAAGTGTCCCCCAGTGAGGGTGTCTCCTCATTGTCAATCCATTATTTTATGATGTCCTTCCGCTTGAGGCGTTTGATGTAGCTATGTATCGTATCTCAATAACATTATTAATTAAAATATAACAAGTTAATTTAAAATCTCATGGGATTAGATAAAGACCTATGTTTCAAAAAACAAGACTTCTACAAAAACAATACTATTTAAGCAGTATTTCTTACCAGATTCATTTAAGCTTTTATTACTTTTCCTTTTCTTATTAGTTTCTTTATCATCTTCCATAACAGAAGAATCAGCCTCATTATTATTTTTACTTTCAGTTTCATGTTTGTCCAGCTTCTTCTTCTTACTACCATGATCATTAATGGCATCATCATCAACAAATTCAGCAAATTTTCTTTTGCTATGTTCAATTTTAGATTTTTTGGTTTCACCATCATTAGAATTAAATGATACTGATAGATTATGTTTTTTATTCTTGTCTGATTTGTTATCGTTGTCAGGTTTCTTTGTTTGAGATTCATCAGTTTTCTTTGATGGTTTACTAATGTCGGTTCTTTTAAATGTTGTACTTTCGTCATTTTTCTTTGCATTCTTATTTAAGTCTGAATTTAAGCTGGCCTTGTGTTTCTTTTCATGTGATGTTTCATTGTCAGGTACCTTTGGATCTTCTGTCTTATCTTTTGACGATGATGGTGTATCCTTTTCAGTAGAAGATTTCTCATTGTCGGTAACCTTATTCTCATTTACTTTTTCTTCAAGCTCTGCACTGTCAATTTCTAACAGGCTCTTTTCAAATTCATCGTCAGAATGGATACCAAGTTCAGTTTTTTTCTTTTTCTTAACTAAAGGTTTTGTTCGCTTTATAGGATCATCACCAAACATGTCTGTTACTTTGACCTCCTTAAGAGTAGTTTTAGAAGTCTTATTTTTATTTTTACTGGATGAGTGAGCTTCATCAATATTTTTCTTCTTTTTGGATGGGAATATTTCTTCGTCAGAATCATTTATTACACGCTTTTTCTTTGTGTCTTTTTTCTATAAATCAGAAATTATATTGCTTAGTATCAAGAGTAAATAAATTAGTTTTTTTTCTAAGCTAGAGCGATACTTGTAAACTTACTTTATTTTTTATAATCTGGACGTCAGGAGACTCTGGAATAACGTCGTCATCATCCTCAACTTGCGTCGTGGGTTTTTGAGGCTTTTTCAATTGGAAAAATGACCGAATATCCTGATAACAGAGCATTAGCGATGCATTAAGCGTGTATATAATAAACCTACCGATAAAATATTGCATGCTGATTACAATAATAGACATACACTAATGATAGGTAGGTACTGCGTAGGTACTTTATTTTTTTTTAAACACAATGTAAAACACGACGAAAACATAACTATCGGCCAGTGCCGGAGAAAAGGAGTAAAATAAATAAATATGTAATCCACACAAGGTTTACCTACCGACAAATAATTGAAAAAGTACTTACTCTGGACATATTGAAGTTGACTGATCCAATTTAGGAAACAAAATCTAATACCATGATTTATTTAGTAGTGATTTCAGGCTGTTTGAGCGCGAATTTAGAGCTTCACAAGCAAAAATTTAACGAACACTTCCTTCGCCGCGAATTAACAAATTACACTTTTTTCATCACTTGACTTTGACACTTTTGACAGTCAGTTGACAGGTCTAATCTAATTTGACATCATTCTGCATTCTGTGTTGCCTACACCCAATGTTTACATATTTCTGCTTAATTTCTGCCAATAGTTTCACCAGCGTACAATTGTATTGTAGTATACAGCTTGGCAAAAAAGAGTAGAAAATAATGGAGGCGCCACTGTGCTCTTCGTATGGCAACCCGTTGCAACCGCATAGCGTACCGACCTAGTCTTGATACTTAGCTGTTTTTTAGACAAATTAATCTAATTATGTATTATATTTTTAAATCAGTAATTAATTGAACAAGGACGTATTCTTGACACGCAACTGATTACTTACCTAAAAATATCAAATTGGGTAAATACTCCTGAGTTCACAACATTGTTTAGGAATTATAAAAAAAGAAAACATTACATTGTACCTATAACATAATTTTTATATTTTATTCTAGTAAATCTTCCTCTAAATATTCTACCCCGAACACGTAGACCGCAAACTCATCTGAGTCATGTTCAGGTTCAGAGGTGATGCTGCTATCATCTTCTAGATTTATTACTAATCACTCTATTTCCTCGTTCATAGTTATTTTTTTTCTCCAGTAATCCTTTTCTATGTTTATTACATGTTAGCACGAGTTCTTCCAATCCTCCTCGGTAATAGCTTGGAATGCACGTTTAGCTGCTTCCTGTAAAGACGAAATATTTCATTTATCCCTGACAATATTAAAAGTAAAACATTTTTATCACATACTGTTACTAAGCCGGATGTAGAAAATACCCTTTTGTTTATCTCCTTCCAGCACGATTTTGCTGACAACGATTTCCCTGAATTAAATAATAGATTTAGACTATAGTACGACAGTTTCTTTTACATTTCTAATGCAAACGCTAGAACAAATAATTCTCTCCCTTGATATCGCACTTAAAGTATAATTTACGTACAGCTTGGCAAAAAAGAGTGTGGAATGAATGAGGTCGCTAGTATCGCGCATGTGGCCACCCTGAATACTACGACATAACAGGTTTGATACTTGTTATTTTTTAGTACCTATATAATCCTGAAGCTAAGTGGGTGGTTCTGTCTGTCGGATGCTACGCAAACACCACGGAAGGCTTCTATGTCCAGTACATGTAGAAATGTATACAAAGCCAAAGAAGTATGTAAAAATCGTAGCATATGGAGCTCTGTAGTTTCTGCCTACCAACGTGGGAAAGAGGCGTGAGTTAATGTACCTATGTATGTTATAGTGGGCACTGAAGCCTTGCACGAAAGTGGTGCATTAGGTATCCACAGACAGATATAATCATGCCCTCGAGAGCAGTCTAACCGTAAGATTGTTAGGAATTAACAACAATAGTTTGTTTACAGGGATAATGAAAGAACACGTTTTTTAAGTTTTATTTTAATACCAAAAATTTAATCACACGAATCGAACACACTACCATCAAATATTCGATCCCGGAAAAGGTCAAATGTTGGCTAGAGCTTCCTGCAACTTCTGAAACACTAGTATTTTCTAATTCTGTTAAATCACTGCTACTGCCATCTGTGAGATTTATTACTGTCATGATATTATTTCCCTATTTTCATTACAATATCCTTGCATGAATATTTCCAATCATAGTAATGTTTGCAAATGCTTGTTCAGCAGCCACCTATAAAAACAAAAAATAAATCATAAACAATGGTTCTAACATAGCAACTTTAAATATGCACATATAAACTAGGCTACATACCTTTATATCAATGGATCCAATATTGACTGAAGCAACTTAATGTTTTGCAATTCCCCATATTAATTCAATTCACGTCACAATGATGACGTAATTTTCTTCGGGCGACCTTTGAAATGTTTTCCTGGTGTTGAAAAAATATCTTATTCTTTACCTTCCTTAAACATTTTTCTTACTGTGTGTGTGTAGATTTACCTAAAACAAATAAAGATACGGTACTTTATTATTCATCCCCTATTCTTTATCTTCAAGTATCAAATATGGGTATACGAGGCTCTTCAAACTACAAAACATAACCTTAAATTTCAATTTCTGTAAACAAGAAAAATAGTTACTTAAATCTGTATATCAACAAAACTACGCATTGAATACATTTAGAAAAACTTATTTATTGTACAATGATTTATTTAGGGTAGATAAATACCTGTCCTAGCGGCAGTTCTTCGATAAACATTCCCGATATCGGACAAAACTTGTCCCGCTTCAGATTTGGCCAAACAACACAAAAAGACGTGGTAAATCACTGCTCTGATACAATTACGAACGGTTTTATTAATTTTTAATCGTTAATTATGCAACGAAACTTAATAATTTCGTTATAACTATGAAAAACGACGAGGATTTACGCACTTTTGACACATGATGTACTAGCAGTTGACAAATAAAACAATGTTGCCACAATCATCCAGTTTTAGTTTCAACTGTCACCGCGTCAGACTCTTTTTTGCCAAGCTGTAGAAATTGAATTTTCATTCAGTTAAAAGTCAAGTCACCAAAGTATCTATTTATCTCAGCGCGCTATACCAGAGTAATGCAGAAAAAATGTAAACATAACCTATGTGCTCGACATATTTTGTTTCAAATCTCTAGTTATTCCTTAGGCAAGCAAATTAATATAGCTTTGTATTCATCAATTAACACTTGATTCAACTAAAATCAACAAAACAAACTCTTACTTACCTGTCTTATCAGCCGTTCTTTGGTAAACATTGTGAAATTCAGAAAGAATAGTTTGGGCCTCATGTTCCGCCAGATATCGCCTGTACACCTTATAAATAACCTCCCTGCCAGCACTCCGAATGGTTTTATTCATTATTCTTCACTTTTTACCTTCATTAATCAACGTTTGGTGGTTGAAATTAAAATTTTACGAAATCGTGAACTTTGTTTATTAGGAGATGTCATTATTTTGGAAATGTTGCCAAAAGACAAAAATTTAGTTCCGTTTCTACACTTTTTTGCCAAGCTGTATGTAGCGTATGCGTAGTATTGAGTATATGTTACCACCACGAACTTTATCTACTCTAGGGACAGGTGTCCGGATAAACGATTGAAGTCGGACCACGCAGAGTAAAGAATTAGTAGTCAGGAATAGTCATTTTGCAAGCAAAAAAGAACAACATACACATTGTGGCAGTATATATTCTTAATAAAACCTCAAATACATCTTAAATACCCAACAATCTTATATAATAATACTAACTAAACGTCCTAAAAATAAATAGGTACCTATCAATGAAAACGGTATTGTAACAAATCGCTACCGGTGTGAGGGCGATGTGATGAAAGAGTTAGTGTCTAACCCAGTCCCAGTAGGGTCAGTGGTGGAATGGATTGGATCTCTGCCGGAGTGTCTGGATATCACGTGCCGGGCCCACGCCAAGTCGCGGGAACTTCTCGACCTACCGCTGCGGGACTTAGAACTAGTGGAACTAAGCGTTTTGTCCGATGTACTGGTACTAGTAACCGACCAGCAGGTGTCACTGAGCAGTTTTCCCGGACAGTATGTCACATCCGAACGAGTCAGAGTGCTAGTCGAGTACATTGGCATTGAAGACTTCTTATCTGATGGCTGTGTCTTTTCAATTGTTAACTGCGCCACAGATGTTTCTATTTGCGGTGGACTGGGCTTGCTGACTTTAACCTTGTCAGTGAGGTGCTTTTCATGATGTTCCTCTTCGCTATCGATCCTGGGCGCCGATGATCCGCCATCAGTGCCTTCATTATCACTCATTATTACGGTCATCAGTTTTTCTGTGTTCTCATTTAAATCGTAAACTTTATGTGTCTGAATAGACCCTAAAGAAGACGTTTTACTTCGGGAAGGAGTACGCTTCAGCGCACGTTTCTTTTCGCTGTAATATATGGCGCTCTGGTGCGGCAAAACGGCTGGGAAAGTACTGTCTACTTTAGTATAAGCGACTTGTTGAGCAAAAGATGTTTTTCTCGACTCCCCTTTACAACTGCATGGGTTCGCTTCTCCAAGCGTGTAATTGTAACAAACTTGCATAAGGCATATTAGCCCCGCAGTTAACAAGACTAAACAGACATACACTTTTGGGCTCCAGTCAGTGTTTACATAAATATAAGATTGACTGAGCGCTGTCCATGGATTCCATTTAGTTATACCAGCATCTTGGAATTCAAAGAGATTGCGTCTGGACAAACCTTTTCCATAATTTTGCACTGCCGCTGCTATTCTGAGAACACCGCCGTACGCTGTGTATAACTCCTCATCAACTAGATGGGGAGCAACATCGCGTTTCATCCAGTGCCAAAGTTCGTTGTTCAAATTGACGAAATCTGCATGACGACACTTAGCTGGAGAACTGTGTAATATACACCTGGAAGCGGTCGTGTAATATTTCAAGAGGATGCTCTCTGAGCTCGGTGCCGTTAAACTCACAAGTCCTTGTGATCTGAAGGGCAGGGCGATTGACGCTGGTTTATGGTCATCATCTAATTTAGGAGTCGGCAAATGAATGCAGTTATTGGAATCACGTCTTGTTATCAAGGAAGTGCAAGGGTCTATCAGCTTCCCGGCTCCAATTAGAATTTTAGCTACAGTCAGGTTAGACCACTGAGGGATACGTTCGGGCTGCCTCCATCCCAAACCTTGAGTATTCATATTCACCTTGACGTTTTCGTAAAAATCATGAAGTTGTCTGGCGTCTTTGTAAGGAACATAACCTGCGTAATATGCAAACCTGATTGTGGGCAAAATCTCACTTTTGAGGTGAGCTCCAAAAGTATCTGACAGAGCTTCTTTGAGTATGACTGCACTTTTGTAATCCACGTCTCTTTGAACATTCCGAAACGCGGATTTGAAATACTTTAGAATCTGCTTCGTGTATCGACTGTCGATTCTCTCAGGGCTTACTTCCGGTGGGATCAGCGCTTCGAATGTTTGCCGTGCCCTCAATTTGGCAATCTCGTCCTGAGTCCAGCAGTCACTTTTAATTCTTCTAGCATCAAATATTGTAGTACCTGCATTTTTATTACTAACATAAGTTATGTTACAAAATATTATAACAATCATAAGAAATAACATTGAATAATGTGATAAAAGCGTTCATGTTCATTATTGTATAAAATTCATGACAGTATTAATGTGTCAACAATGACAAAATTAAAGCAAGCAGTTTTTACTGATCACTTGTACAGAATTCTGAGATAAAATCTCTTTTTTTTCTGGGCAAAACGGCGGGGGATGGAGATGAAGGGCGGAGAAGAGACAGATACTCGTATATCCTGAAGGCTTCGCTTACACCAGTTCAGTGGAGCCCAGTCGCCCAGGACGCCAAGTCCATAGAGGCTCCCTACTCCAAACCCATCTGAGCTGGAGTGCTCAAAATTCGCTTCGCTCTCTTCTTACATTCTTTTTGGTTACTGTTGGCTCGTTGAGTCACTTTAACTTTCATTTATGTTAAACACGATATAAATCGTGTTTATCCTGGCTTTCAGTTTATAATATTTTGAAGTACAGACGCCAGCACATCAAGCTACCCCAATGAGTCAAATTTCTTTGATAGGTTTTCAGTTTCATTCTAAACACAATAAGGTCCATGTTCAATTGGGAAAATTTGACAGTTTGGGGTAGCTTGTAGTGCTGGCGTCTATACCTACAGTGCAGATCCTCGCAGCCCCAAGTAAAAAGTTTGCTACATTTTGAATTTATAAATATTTTACAATACAGCACAATTAGGCAAGAGCCTTAATCTTGTGGCGCTAAAAACATTTCCATTGTATCGATTATGTATCGATTGTATGGAATACTTAGGCCCACTTGCGCTTGGCGAATTTTTGAGTCGCGTGGGCCGTGACCAAAAACTTTTTTGAGGCCTGGATCCAGTGCGCTGCGGTGATAAGTCGAGATACAACTGAATGGTGAGCGGTACTCCTAGTCCCGCCCTCAGGACCCAGACCAGCCAGCCAGCCTTTCTCCCGTTTGGTTTCGGCAGAACCTAGTTACTAAGCCTTTCCACACCCTTAAGGGCACGAAAATGCAAAAGTGGAACCGCCATCCCCTACCGGGGTAGGGGATGTCCTAGCAGGACATACACAGAGCTTATTTTGGAGATGTTTTCAGATAGACCTGGTGCGTAGTACTAAAATGTAGCGTATAACACTCTGTAGTTTCTATACCTACCCCCATTGGAAATAAGCATTCGTTTATGTATGTTTATATGGAAATTGTAAAGGTACAGATTACAAATGGGCAATTAAAACCAGAAGGCTTGGTATGATTTTGATGTACGAAGAGTAAAAAGTGAAAAAAAACAATTAAATGTCATATAAAATAATTTAATTTGCAGAACATTATTCATATGATTAAATACCGTCATTACGCACCAACTCTTAACAATAACTATCTACCTCTTTATATACATATCTCTTTAACTTTAATACTAATGTTATCTATAACAAATAAATATTATACATATATCACATTTAACGCAATTTGTACCTTGTTCGGAAGTAGGTAAAGAAAAGAATCGATTGGCAAACTAAATAAGTTTTGAACCATTTTTTGATATTTTATAACAATGTAATAATTTAGCAGCCATATTGTATACAGATAATATGAGATTATTATTACCATAGATGTAAAGTTAAAGAGAACAGTCTCGTGGAGTGGAGCTATAAGCAGTTAATACTTACAGATAGAACCATAGTGTAGGTACAGAGTAATTTGTATATCACAAAAAGTCGTATTTAATATTCCTTGATTGTTCTCATAGTAAAAGTTGTCTAGAATCATATTATTATGTACTTTCACCCTATGAAAGGTTTTAAGTGATTTACAAATTATTTTGTATTTAATAGATTATTTCTTTTTTCAGGCCAATATGAGTAGATTCTTAATGTTCTGTGTAGGTCCAAAATACGAACGACGAAAGGAAGCGAGGTCTACTTTAAAGAAAATAAGTGATTAAAATATTTTTTATTAAATATGACCTGCATGACCATTGTTCAGTAAGATCTTAGCTATGCTCATATCAAAGCGTATAACACTTCGAACAGTTTACACGATGGAAGTATAAGCTATAATACTGTAGTTTCAACAAAAGCTCAGTAGTTTCTGCATTACAGAGTCACAAAGATTCATACCATCCACTTTGTTTTTTTTTTATTGAGCTAATGGTTCTTCTACATACATATATACATACATAAACTCACGCCTTTTTCCCATGGGGGTAGGCAGAAACTACAGAGCGCCATATGCTACGATTCTTACATACTTCTTTTGCTTCGTTTACATTCATACATGTTGTCATACACACACGCCGGTTGCGAGTACTACGCAACTGACCTTTCTGCGGAATCTCACTAATAAGATCTATGTATGTCCTTCTAGGGTGTCCTCTCCCGGCGTTCCCACTTACATCTGCCTTGTAAATACCTTTCGTTAGTCGCCTTTCATCCATCCTTTCAACGTGACCAAACCATCTAAGCATGCTCTTTTCAATTTTTGTTACCTCATCTTCTTTTAAACCACAACGTTGCTTTATCACATCATTCCTCAATCTGTCATTCATTGTTACACCACACATACTTCGCAAGGAACGCATTTCTACAGCATTTATTTTACTTTCATGACTCTTTTGCCACGCCCAACATTCTTTTCCATACGTTAGTGTAGGCACCAGCACACCATTGTGAACAGCCAGTCATGCCTCGTGGTTCTTCTAGTAATCGGCAAACGGTTCGGGAAATTTAGAAGTTACCCATATTGGCTAGAAAAAAAAATCCCTATACGGATAATCTTACGAGAATTTTATAATTGGTCTAGTAGGTTTTAACTTGTGTTTACACAGCCCTGGATTTAATTGAAACTATACTATACTAACACACATTTAAGACTGAATTTTACAGTAAAATAATATGTTTCATATTGTTACATATCATTGAACTGCATCAGGTATTGTGTCTTATTCGAACGCAATCGAAACTTAACCTTAGCAACATTTACATACGGTTTAAGTTGGTAAAACATATTCATACTTTTCGAACGAGACCCAATACTTCGTATATCAACTGCAAAATTCAACCAATCGGAAGTGTGGTCTTACATATTTATATATAAGCAATTTATAAAACGATTATACATAGACAATACTTGCATTCTAATAACTTTTTAATAATATAATATCCAATACTTTTCTTTATATTTATCTACAGTTTATCAGGTGGTTAAGTGACAGTCTAACCAGTGTTATAAGCAGAGAACTTTGACAGCGGACAATAATCTTAAGCCACCATAGGCTGTGGGACTGCTGGTGACAAACCTGCGGCGGTACGGCAACGCCAATCGTCGTAGGTACAAAAACAAAGCTGCAGCTTTGTCGTGTCATTGGGATTCAGAAACCGTTCTTCTAAGACCGATTCGCCATTGGACTGTCCATCGACAGGATGATTCATTTATTTCCGTTTCCCCAGCAGTGGAATATCAATTTTAAAGTCATTACTTTAAGTTCCATTTCTATTTGTCGCATAAAAATCTCTGGCCGAGCCGTACCACCAGGGGCTCTAAAGAAGTCAGAGACAGCCGTGGGTTGTGTACAGCTTGTGCCTCTTAAGAGAATTGGCAAATCTCTGATAAGTTGAAAATCATCAAAGGGACCAAAAACTATACAGGATGGAACACATCCGGACACCACGAGTTCAGTTTACGATCCTGAACTCTACAGCTTTGAGATTTTTCCTGAAAGCCAAGTTTTTCCAGAAGTTCTTTTGTTTCCAACTGGATGAAATTATTATTTCTATTTAACCTTTTAAGGAAAAATCTCGCTGGGTGGGTAAAGAGGTTATCACTTTCCCACCGCGTCTAACGGCGGCGGCGAAATGCGCGCCGTACCCTCTCATTGAGATGCGGTGTGAGTTTGTTGCAGTTGGAGTATATTAATCAATACAGAGTAAAGTTTAAAAACGCAGAACCGCACACCGAAGCGGTGTCTGTTGGAGTGTGATTTTTATGATTTCTTACAGATTAAAGCACAGATAATATCAGGGAATAACGTACAAATCAGGACAAAACCAACGAAAAATTTCTACGCTCTGGGATTTATGTACAGAGGCTAGCAACTCAAGCTACGCCAATGTGTCAAATTTCTTTGATTGATTTTCAACTTTATAACTAACTAAATAAGGTTTATGTTCAATTGGGAAAATTTGACAGCTTTAATTTAGGGTAGCTTGATGTGCTGGCGTCTGTACAGAATATTGTAACCTGCCTGGTTACTTATCTCAGTGGTTGACTGTCCATATCAACCTTATTTATACATAGATTCAATTTTCCGACTACTACAACATAACGCTTAATATAAATAGTCAGATTCCTTGCATTAATATTCAAAATCTACGGTTTATATAAGACCCCATCTTGCTATTACACATACCTACTATGATAAACGAATACGTTTGTGGCAGTCAGGTTCATAAAACGTTCGAATGAGACTATGAATATCTATGGCGAATTTCACCAATGAAACTGAACGCAATCTTCAACTTCAACTCTTCTTTATGGCATATGTGGAAGAGAGACACCACAATTTTGCCAATAACACGTAGGTACTATGATAGGCCATCAAACGCTGGAGATTAAATTAGTAATTATTGTTGATTTAGGAAAAGTGAAAAGAGAATTTTTATTAACCAAAAAAAAAAACAAATAAAACCTTATTCTGCACAGATATTTCATAATTTCAGTGTTGTAAGAGAGAAAAAAAAGGGAGATGGAAGAACGCAATCTTAACATCTAAATCGCGTTCAAGTTCAAGAACTGTCAGTGTCATCATTTAAAAATGACACTGAGACTGACAGCTGAACTTTGAACTGATCGTGTTAAGTTTCTTTAATGAAAATCGTTCAAAATATGTGATATTTGAAACTTTAGTCGTGATGGCTGTGTTTTTGGGTCCAAATACTGACAAATACCAATTTTATAGGAAATACTTCTTATTACCTGGACCTTTAGAATTAACTGTTTGACCTTCAAAAGTGCCTTATAATGGCCTAATTGAAATAAATGGTTTGACTTTGACTTATACGTAATTGTGAAATCACCAAGCCGACTTGAGCAAGCGCAATGAATAATGATTTTGATTACTCTATAAGAGAGGAGGTCTTTGACCTGTACTGGGGTAGTAAACTGCTGATACTGCTACTAAACGCAATCATAATGTCAAAATCTTACACTGACAGTGCGCGTCAGCACTCTTGGGTCGGTTTAAGAGCGCTGAATGCGTTAAGTTTATTTATTGTAACCTTTGTAAGTGATAACTGAAACTCGTGTCGTCTCGCTCCAACATTTTATGACCGCGACTGCCAAACAATTTATCGTTTAACTTAACTTCATACATACTTTTTCATTAACCTATCCCATAATTTCAGCCGGGTAAGAACGGGTGAGAAAGTTTTTATCACGGTAACGA
Organism: Euplexia lucipara; assembly: GCA_921972225.1. NCBI lineage: Eukaryota > Metazoa > Arthropoda > Insecta > Lepidoptera > Noctuidae > Euplexia > Euplexia lucipara. Next base: position 5,579,931 of record OV179145.1, on the reverse strand, counting down.
GAGAGAATCTCTGTAACATTAGAGTATATTCGATCTATCCTAAGTTATAACGACAAAATACTACACAATCATTTCGGTTTGATGTTTAGACCGCATGTGTGTATTCTTTTCAATTGCGTCGGCGCACCGAGCATGGCGGATTGCGGAACGGATTTACTGCTTACTAGCGTCTGGTGTGCGAGTCCCGCTAAAATACCGAACAAGTTCAATCGTGTCGAAAATTCATTTCATACGCCTGCGCATGCGCAGTCACTTAGGACGCACACCAGTAACGGGTTGTGCGTCGATGTCCCTTCTACTATTCACAGATTTATAGTTATAGTTCATAATTTTATTTTGCAATGCATATAATACAGAAAAATAACTATTACTGGAAAAATCTTTTGAGCCTAGAATAGTAAAAAAAACTCATATTTTTTTTACACATGCAATCTAAACCAGTCAAACCTGACAATATAAATAATAATTATTATATAATGTGCAACAAGACCTTACAATAAAAGTGAATCACATTGAAATATGCACCTAAACTACTTACAATTAAAGATCATTTTCTAATGTTTTTGTACTGGCGTTCGCTCCACTTTCGGTGCATGTGTTTGACGATGTATAAGGGTAGGCAGGAGACTAAGGTTATTACTATGACCTTCCACCAAAACTCCCAGTGTCGTATGAAGTCGCCATCTAAAAAGTAAAAAAAAATCATTAATAATAAATTATTAAAACCAAAGTTGCTCCCCACTAGGAATCTATTCGAAATCGTCGCTGCATTTGAAAAAAAACAACTTAGACAAGCGGGGTAGCCGCTTGCCTAACTTAGTTATTTTTTTTACAAACAACTACTTGTAAGCCATAAATATTTTTTCCGTGCAGCTGTGTGATTCTATTAAAATCACCGCGCGAAAATGTAGGTGTAATGAAGCGAATGAACTGTTATTCCATACAAATTCTAGGCATTAACAGTTCGCTTCCCTAAAGTTTTCACGGCGTCAAATCGAATACGCGAGACGCAATGCAGCAGCTAATTACTCACTTTATACAGACAGTTTTTTTCATCACCATCATTAAATCATTGACAGTCAATGCACGATCTCTATGAAACGACACGAGCATTAAATGACAAAAAGGGAGCTTAGAACAAAATATTTGTAAATTCAGGGAAAAATTGGGTTAAAAATAAAATTACAGAAAAAAGCCCTGATTTCCATTGAAAAATCCTGAGATTTTATACAGGCTGAGAATTTTCTCTCAAACGTACTTAAATTTCAAATTATCAATTTTAAAAAGTTGCAATATCGTGTTTTTTAAACACCGCGGATCTCGCTTACGCGTTGAACATAGCTCTACTACTAAAAAGATTTTTTTAATGTAAGCTGTATTTTATTGAACATTCTAAACCTGTGATTTCATGAGATTTGCAAAACCCGGCAACAATCCTGAGAACAGTCCAAAAATCCTGAGATATGGTAGGGAGAGAGGTTAGTTATTTTTGCAGATGGTGTCACGTGAAATTCTGTCAAATAGAATTACTTACCAAAATACGTAGTGAATATAAGCAGCGTGGCTATATACATGAGTAGACTGACGAGCTCTGCGCCAATCATCAGCCAGTGCCATGTGACAATAGTCAGTGCCACCATGATCAGTTCTGTCAGAATCAACGCTGTGTAGCTGATCTCCACTATGTGAATCAATTGGTCTTCAAATAACACTAGAGCGCCGTACATTATCACACCACCTGAAATATAAAAGGAGGGATCTATAATTTGAATAAAGACTTTGATTTTTTAACCGACTTCTAAAAAAGGAGGAGGTTATCACTTCGGATGTTTTTTTTTCGGTCGGTGGCCAATAAAATGAATGCAACAGTCGGTGGACTTCCGAAACTAGAGTTATTGAACACCTGTTAGTGTTTTTCGATTCAGTCGGTTGTTTTTTTTTACTGTCTAAAAATTAGGTAAGGTGTCTATTAAAACCTCCACAACTTACTAACCCAGCAACTGGGTACAGATCGCGGCATGTAAGTTGAACGATGGCTATATCTATACGCAGTAACAGATGTTTGGGTCTCAATCGAAATTCAGTATGACGTACACTGCGTATAACCATAGCAACAATCGCCTTTTTAGTTCAACTTACGTGACGCGTGCGTTTTAACGACATCACTTGGTTTAATTGCTTGTCAGGCCTTTGGAGTTCTGACTAATTTTAACGACTATAAAAGATCTTCAAATGACTGCCGACGGTTTAACGTTCTTTTCGAGCCACAGAGGAGACTAGATATGTAATTAGTGGTTACCCATCCGCGAACCGACCTCGGCATGGGCAGCTTTATCCAGCCTTCGATCGATCATCGCGACTTTTATTATTTAGCCACAAGCCCACAAGCACCACGTTCTTTGTTAAAGTCCTTTGTTTGGAAATTCCGAACAAAAGATTAACCAATCAAAAGCGTTTACAAAAGTAATTTTAAACTAAATTCATACCTTGATATATAGATATGCCGGTCCAAATGTAGAATGATTTATAAGACAGCTGCCGTCCTTTAGAGAGTTGCTTGTAGAGTTGTGGGTAGCGCAACGCCGTAGAACTAGGTAAATCTTTGTCCAGTACCTGCACAAAGGTTTATTAAAACTTATTTCATTGATTCGAAGAGAATAACCATGAAGTCAGAGTTTGTCTCAGTCATCTCGGACCTAGACCGGGGTAAAGAATAGAATAGAATAGAAAAATATTTATTCATCACAGACACAAGCGCACAGCAACAAAGAAAACAGAAGTAATAAATAGCAGGTACACAAATTGCGCTGGCGTGCCCATGCCGAAAGGGTAACCATCTCAGCATTTCATAAAGCATCTTTGCATTTTTTTAAAGAGTAAACCTGTCTTCAATAAAAAACACAAAACGATCTAAAATATGTCTCTAAAAAGTCTTTCTTATAAAAAGCACGTACATACATCAATAGCTGTGCTTTTGTAACAAATACTGCTTTCTTTTACTTCATCGTTTTTCACCTTATATTTTACTTTCACCATTTCAGACTTTACATTGCTTGATTTAGTACGTTTACGGGGTGATATAAATATTTAACACTTAAAAGTCCAAAATCAAGGAAATTATTTAAAAATCTCCGTGAAACTTTACACATATCTATTTTATAGGTTTTACAGTGTCCTTGAGCATAAAATCCGATGATGATAGTTGTATTGTTGCATGTAAAACACGTTTTTATGTATGAAACAAAACATTTACCTATGTTCTACTATATTGTATTCACATTACTATCTCGTAGACCATGATTATGACAATAAATGATTTATTTATTTATCAACATACATTTACCATTACAGATAACCAATGCGGTAGATGGGTAATAATAATAACGATAATAATGGTAATTTTTAATGATATTCTATTCAAATTAAAAACAAACGTTGTAACCCTTGCGTTAATTCAGAACTTTTTTTTTTATCAGGCTTGTGTAAAATAGCGTGTCCCGCGAGTGCTCCTTATAGATTACTCAAAACCTACTACAACGAACAATTACTTACCAACGAGAAAACAGGGAGCATAGTAAACACTGTTCCATAGCCGACCATCAGGAACCCGGGGTACAGCGACACAGACGAGAAGTAGAACACCACTGAGAATACAGCCTGAAAAGATACACAATCCCTTCAAATTGTGGCGCTACAAAACAATAAAAAAGGTGATAACAAAATAAAAAGTCATAAATTTAAATTGAGCTGCGGATTTGTACTTGTTGAACTTTAAAAAAGTAATAAAACAGTTTACCTAAATCTACAAGCGCTCGCGCTATCTTGCGACGTATATCGGTCGCAAGTCAGCGCGGGCCAATTTGGTGCTTAATTATTGATGGGAACCATAACATAATTAATGAAATAAACGTTAGAAAGTTTTTCCTCCTGAACTGTCATTTAAAGAACAAACGTGTATCATTGTTTACAAACTCAATACTCAATATCTTTAACTGTCGCCCAACAGTTTTATCCCAATCTCATAAAATGGTTTGATCACGTTGAGCGGATGAATGAAAGGCGATTAATAAAATTGTAGTAAATAGAGCAGATGCCGTGGAAGGCTATACACTGAATTTATTGGTGGTGAGGTCAGCAGGTGCGTAAGATCGTTTTGTAGTTTATTTTTACCCCCAATGGAAAAAAGGCGTTAGTTAATATAATATGTAGGTGTTGATATATTCATAGTTTAATGGAATTTTATGTCTATGATTATACTGGCTGATTTTAGTTTATGGTATTAAAAAGCAAGGGGTACTTTAATATGTTTCGAATATTTGGAGCTTGTCAGGAAAGGAAAATGATATGGCAGTCGGTTTTTGGTTTTGTAGCAGAATTATTTTTTTAGGTTTATTTGGATTTATATAATATGATGGTCAATAGGGAAAGTAATCATGTATGCAGTTAAATGAAGTAATGTGAACGTTCACCACGACTGACGATGTTTTATTGAAGAAGGGAAGGATCTCTGTGATCTATTTTATCAGATTTACAGCACAGTAAATTAATTAGTTTTCAAAAGTAGGTATGGATCCCATATTCTACCTGCATAGTGGACACAATGAGTCCTCGATGCACGATGAACAGCGACAAGGCAGCGGAGCGCATGGCGGACCGTCTGCCGTGCACCAGCAGCAGGCGGGCGAGAAACGCGAACTGCCGGATGCTGACGTCACCGGCCAGGGACGCGGCGCGACCTTCTGCACCCTCAATACCTACACCTGGGAAGACATGGATTTCATTTATACCAATCTTCGATCAATAATAGCACTAGATGACGGGTCGGCGTCAAAAATCCGTCTCGGTAAATATAAGCTCAATAGAAACCGGGGTTGGTATTTTGTTTTGTTTGCTTGAAACACGGCCAATGTAAACACGTCCCACAATGCCGCGTGTGTATTCAACAGTTGCAAAAATAATCCCCGAAAACGTAATTATTCGGCTGGAGTGTTTTACTTTCAGTAAGGACATGAAGAATAAGTTATATTTTAAGCTTTAATTTAACAAATAATATCAATTTTTTAACAAAATTACCGATTTTAAACCACCGCTACAAATGTTTGACCAATGCTCGCCAACATTTGCACAAACTTTTGTTTACCTGAACAGCAGATGCATGGAGTAGATTTGTATTCAAAGTCAAAGTCAAAGTCAAATCGTTTAAATGTTTTTTGTACCTTTTCCAGCATCAGTGTTTGGGTCGCGTTATAGGGGTGCCATACACGAGCACTTGACTCCAGCTTGCTTCGTACCAAAGCCGCGTACAACAGCCTAACAACATTAGGATTGCGAAACTCTCGAGCATTACGTAAGACAAATCCTAAGCGCCTCAAAGATTCCTTCGCAAGTGTAGAGACGTGGTCTCGAAAAGTCAAACACCGGTCAAAAGTCACTCCCAAATCCTTTATGGTGACAACACGGGTAATAGCGTGGCCACCCAAATTGTAGTTATAACGAATTGGCCGCAACCCTCTACCATAGAATAGAATAGAATAGAATAGAATAGAATACTCTTTATTGTACACCATTAATACTTACAAATAATAATTTTAAGGGCTACAAGCGGTGATACAATGGGCGTTCTTATCGCTAAAAGCCATGCCATACCATAGGTCATAACAAAGCACTTGCTTGTATTGAACAGTAGTTTGTTCGCAATGCTCCACACATGGATGGCGTCGATGTCTCTTTGTAGGAGTTTGCAGTCCTCCTCCGTTCGGATTTGTGCGACCAGCTTAAGGTCGTCAGCATATAGCAGGCATTTGGCAAACTTAACCTTGGAAATGAGGTCATTGATCGCGATCAGAAATAGAAGCGACCCTAACACTGATCCTTGACTTACTCCCGTAAGGTCCCGTCGCAGAGCACTAAATTCCGCGTATAAAAGATCACATCGTGAAACTGTCCATTTATGATGGATTTTGACTTTACGCTTAGTATCATTAATAAAATAGCCAGGCGTAATGTTATGTTATGCAAATATAATAACTCTGCATAGACATCTTACTGTAGCAATCGCGATTAATTTGCTGTTATGTCTTGAAGAGTTCCGTCGCCTGTCTTTTTCATCAGTTTTTTTTTCACAAAATGTTACTTTCTAAATGAAAATGCTTGATTTGTTACTAAAAATGTAAAAATCGGTACGTGTGTACCTATATTTTTTGAAGAGTTCCCTCAATGTCTCAAGGGCCCTTCATTAGATATGAGTTTTTATACAAATGGGACCAATCTGTTTATATACCCTATCAAATAAAAAAAGAATTTTGAAAATCGTCTTTAAATGACGGAGTACTGAGGTCACAAAACCTAAAAAAAAATACAACCGAATTGATAACCTCCTCCTTTTTTAGAAGTCGGTTACAATAATTTGATTTCATTCAATCTGCTCCCCGTGGTTTAACCCGCGTAAACCAGGAGTAGTTAAAAGTAACCTTAGCCTATGTGTTAATCCAGGATATAAGCTACTTACATACTATATTTCATCCAAATCTGTTCAGCCGTTTGAGCGTGAAGAAGTAACAAACATACACTCTCACACTCACACTCAGAAACTTTTGCCTTTATAATATGAATGTGAAAACTTCTAAATCGCATGCAAAAGTAGACGCATTTTTTTTTTTGTAGGTTGATTTGATTATAAGGAGCCAACCCGCAGACAATTAATAGCAATGTCTTAATAAAATAACTATTGTACTAATTTAGGCCTACTACTTTTTTAAAATGGGTCAAATGTAATTATTTGCTACCATTATAAAACAAACCTTCGCTCGCATAAGAAATATAAATGATTATTCTGCAACTCTACGTCTCAATTTTTACTGTGTTCTGAGCATTGAAATGTCATACCAAGAACTACGTCTAGTTCCAAAATAGAGTAACGACGAAATTGTGAACAAAACGTTTTTAACCTTATTTTCTAGGCCTTAAGTTTCATTTTAGAAAAAATATTTTTGTACTTGTTATAAAAATGGCTTTTATTTTTAAGTCACATTTCAAATTTATTTCTTTTACTTTTCTCCGACGAGAGAAGGACTTAGGCATAAATATTTTGCAATTGTAATTAAACCTTATGCTTGAGTGTCAAGGTTTATAATGAACTGAACTTGATAATATTATAAAACATTTTTCTATATTCGTAGTAAGAAATGCAATTGTTTATGCGTGTCTAAACGTGGACACTTTTGCGAGGTATTTTTGTTCCTGATCTTGTATCTAGTACTATTATTGATCGAAGATACCAATAGAAAAGAATAGGATCTTTATTACACAAGATAGTAGTTGCAAGATTGTGTGAAGTCCCAATGTACAGACACTAGCACATCAAGTTACCCCAATGTGCCAAATTTTCCCAATTGAATATGAGCCTAATTCAGTTAGACAAAAAGTTGAAAAACGATCAAAAAACTTGACAAATTGGGGTAACTTGATGTGCTGGCGATGGCATCTGTACTTAAGCCAAGTCAGAGGCTCATAGGCGGCAAAGGTATACACTCTCGACTCCAGGTTAGCCACTATAACCGCACAAAAATAACAATTTACAGTTTACGATAAGTTCCCCGATTAAGGATGATTCACGCTACCTACAACGTGTTGCGACCGGTCCGGGCCTCGGCCGGGACACGCCCACCGTGCGCCGGCAGGCCAGTCATTCATGTTACACCGGGCTGTATGGGTGTATTGTTTGCACAACCATATCTGTGTTATGTGGTTTTTGTTAGCTAGTTATTTCATCTGTTTCAACAATTAAGTACCTAAATACGCAATTTTCACAATTTGAATTGGCAACTATTGCCATTGCTATCGATGACGAAGTATGGTTTTCCAAACAATATTTTTGTATTTGTTATCTAAATATTTAGGATTTGTAAATCACATGGTACTTGCGCACACATTCTAATAATTTTTTATCGTCCATTTTGCTGTTTACAGCTTGGCAAAAAAGTGTAGAAACGGAACTAAATTTTTGACTGTTGGCAACATTTCCAAAATAATGACATTTCTTAATAAACAAAGTTCGCAATTTCGTAAAATTTTAATTTCGACCACCAAACGTTGATTAATAAACGTAAAAAGTGAAGAATAATGAATAAAACCATTCGGAGTGCTGGCAGGGAGGTTATTTATAAGGTGTACAGGCGATGTCTAGCGGAATAGGAGGCCCAAACTATTCTTTCTGAATTTCACAATGTTTACCAAAGAACCGCTGATAAGACAGGTATGTAAGAGTTTGTTTTGTTGATTTTAGTTGAATCAAGTGTTAATTGATGAATACAAAGCTATATTAATTTGGAATAACTAGAAATTTGAAACAATAAATGTCGAGCACATAGGTTATGTTTACATTTTTTCTGCATAACTCTGGTATAACACGCTGAGATAAATTGATACTTTGGTGACTTGACTTTTAACTGAATGAAAATTCTATTTCTACGTAAATTATACTTTAAGTGCGATATCAAGGGAGAGAATTATTGGTTCTAGCGTTTGCATTAGAAATGTAAAAGAAATTGTCGTGCCATAGTCTAAATCTATTATTTAAATTCAGGGAAATCTGTTATCGTTCTAAGCAAAATCGTGCTGGAAGGAGATAAACAAAAGGGTATTTTCTACATCCGGCTTATTAACAGTATGTGTTAAAAATGTAATACTGTTAGGGATAAATGAAATATTTCGTCTTTACAGGAAGCAGCTGAACGTGAATCCGAAGCTATTACCGAGGAGGATTGGAAGAACTCGTGCTAACATGTAATAAAAATAGAAAAGGATTACTGGAAAAGAAATACTATGAACGAGGAAATGGAGCGATTAGTAATAAATCTAGAAGATGATAGCAGCATCACCTCTGAACCCGAACATGACTCAGATGAGTTTGCGGCCTACGTGTTCGGGGTAGAATATGTAGAGGAAGATTTATTAGAATAAAATATAGCAATTATGATAATGTAATGTTTTCTTTTTTTATAATTCCTAAACAATGTTGTGAACTCAGGAGTATTTACCCAATTTGTTATTTTTAGGTAAGTAATCAGTTGCGTGTCGAGAGAACACGTCCTTGTTCAAATTACTTACTGATTTAAAAAAATAATACGTAGGTAATTAGATTAATTTGTCTAAAAAACAGCTAAGTATCAAGACTAGGTTGGTACGCTATTGGGTTGCAACGGGTTGCCATACGAACAACACAGTGGCGCCCCTATTATTTTCTACTCTTTTTTGCCAAGCTGTAGCTGCTCACCTCACTAATATTTGACGTTGACTGCTCTGCCGGCGCCCAAGCGTATATGTTCATGTTACAACATGTCGGGGTCGGACCGTGCCGGAGCCGGGAAATAATACACACCGACATTTCAATGCCGTGCCCCGGCCGAGCCACGGTCAGGCAAGTATTACTTCATACAAAAAGTATACCATAACGTTAAACCGTGCCCCGTCGCGACGCGGTGTAGTGTGAAAGTATATTTATAATAGGTAAGTGTATAGTATTTTCGCCTTCAACCAATGACCACGCCACTAGCCACTACACCGACATAGTACTTACCGATATCAGCTTCCTGTATCATGGCAACATCGTTCCCCCCGTCCCCGACGGCGCCCACCACATACCGGCGCGCGCGCAGCAGCCGCGCCACGCGCGCCTTCTGTGTGGGCGAGCAGCGCGCCACCACCACGCCACTACACCGACATAGTACTTCCACGAACTCTTCCTCGTAAGACTGGAGACACACCTTTAATAAGGAGAGAATAAGGTTCATTATAAAAGAACTAGGCAGCCCGTTTGACATCAAGTTCTTCAACGTATCTAGAGCGTCTGTGTTGAAATTGGAAGTACCCACCTCTAGAGTCTCCCCCTCTATGATAAGGTCCATGTCGTCGGCGGCGTTGAGTGCGAGCAGCAGCGCGTGCGCGTCCTGCCGCGAGCCGCAGTCGCGCGCCGTGTGCCAGCCCGCGCCGCCGCCCAGCTGCAGCGAGCGAGCGATACACAGCGCGGTCTCTAGCTTGTCGCCTGTTAGCATCCAGATCTAAGGAAACACAATATACAGAGTTGATGCGACAGAGGATTTCTTTTACACCGTAAATAGAAGGTACCTACATTTTCACAAAAAAATCTATTGAATAGGAGCTGTTGAGGAGTGGGTTCAATGCAAAGTAAATTTATTAATTCAAGGGTTTAATTATTCATTTAACCACACGTCCGCGCTGTCATTGTCGTTCTATTGTGTGTCTCTAATTGACACGGTTGAAAGGTTAATGAACGCGAACATTGACTTAAAGTCCTATCGCGAATGCGTTTGATGGTGGAGTGGCGGGGCGTTAGCTGCGAGTCCTGCTCGCGACGCGCTGGTTAGCGGCCGGCCGGCGGCCGCGATAGGGATGGGAAGGGACACACGGCGTTAACAGGAGCAGTAATTTAGTTCCAGGATTGCTTTTCAGTTTATGTTCCGTCTTAACTGCTGTTTACGTTTCCTCATAGGTCATTAATTTTTAAACGATAAATCTGCGTTAAATGTACAAAGACTTTGCTGTTCTGACAGTAGGTCACACACCGCACGTTAACACACTGTGATCGACCTTACCACTTTGAGGCATTTTGTTATACACATGTCGGTCCATTAAAGTTACTAAAGATTTGAGAATTTTAATGCTGAACACGCAAAGTGTACCTAGTATTTAAATCATTCATTAGAATTTGAAAAATCTATATTACACCGGCGATATACCTTAATGCCAGCAGTCCTAAGCATGGAAAGTGTTCTAGGCACGTCGTCCGCTAGCCGGTCTTCGACTCCGGTGAGCGCTAGGAGTGTCATGCCTCGTTGTATCTTAGCCAGTACGGCAGTAATGTGCTCGCTACGGTTCGCGTTCAAACGGGCCTCTTTGTATTCGCTCTGTTGAAGAAAAAAACACAAAATAATAATATTTATGTAGTCCGGTGATTGTAGCAACAAAATGATCATGAGGCATCCTCGCCATTATTAAAAAAAAGTCTAGTTAACATTAAAGTCCTCTTCGTGTAGACAATACATCTGTTCACGCTAAGTGAACCCCACGCGCTAGCGCCACCTCGCGGAACGCTGTGAACATCGCGCGGTGCCGACTCGCGCGCCCCGCCGACCGCGTCGCCACGCCAGAGCCATCATAGCACCGGGACCACGCACATCTTTTTTATTGTACGCGCGCTAGTCCGCCATTTTTAGTTGAAAGTTATAATTGTATTAACAATAAACCTTCGAGCTGTACGTGTGCCTTTTATTGGTGGTTCTCACTTCTCAACAACATCGATCGTGCCTTTGGTCTTCCTCTACTCTTTTAACGAATCCAGTTAAATTGAAATTGGCCCTGTCATTTTAGCCACCCTAACCTATAATCCAGTACTTTTCGATTGATTAGTAAAGGAATTAATTTCTTCACTAATCAATCGAAAGGAATTTCGTTCCATCCGGGTGTCTTCGTTACAACTTTTGGTCTTATTTTTTTTTCTATGAGAGAGAGAGACAGACAGAGAAACACGCGCACGCCGCACGGCTTACAACTATAGCACAAAGTGTCGTTACAACTTTTGGTCTTAATTTTTTCCGTCTAGCCCCCTTTCGCAACGCGCGATAAGGAACTTTGTTCCAATTATTATTATTATTATCTCATTTGTAACTCACCTCAAAATGAAGGTACTCTTCCTTGGTGAGTGTCTTCTTAGCCATGACCAGTGTCCTCAGACCATCAGCTGCCAACTTCTTACATTCAGGACTGAGCCACTGCGAATCTAACAGTTTGGACAGCGCTACATCCGCGCCTTTTACGTAGTATGTGATCTCTCCTGTATTTTCTTCCTGTTGGTGTCGAAGAATGATAATAAAACAACATGAAAACAAACCTTTTTGCAGTCCGTTCAACCGATTTTGACTTCTATTACGTTGAATGCATGACAAATACCAGCTGCAGTAAACAATTGGTATTGTATCCAAGTTTTTGCTTATAATGCCATCCCTATTACGAAATAGAACTTTAAATCGGTAGATCAGACTGTAAAACAATTTCTATAAATTTCTAATATTATTTCAAATGGACTATAGACATACCTGAACTATGATGCCCATCATCTTACTCTCGCTCGTGAAGGGAAATATCTGCAGTATGGTATAGTTCATGATTTCGTTGGCAGCGCGCAGTTTTAGCGATATGTTGTGCAAGTCGCGCCGGTATAGGGAAACGCCCATCTGTAAGAAAAAGTTTACTATAAAGAAGGAATTCAAGCATACAGGACGTCTGTATTCTTTCTTTCTAACAACATAACATAGGTAACGTCACCCCTGTAATCCCCAAAGAGTAAGGCAGAGGTGTACTTAGTAGTACACCCACATTTCGCCAGTTATGTTTAAGTCCCATGTAATAGGGGGCAAGCCTATTGCCAAATTGGGCACAAATCCAGACTCAGGGTTGCTACCGAGAAACTCGAGATGAAAAAACTCAATAACATTTTGCCCGACCCGGGGATCGAACCAGGGACCTCATACTGCAGTCCCACTAGACCAACGAGGCAGTCTTTCCTTCTACTAAAAAACTTAACTAAAAAATAAGCTTCAATATTGTCGTAATTCGCCGTGTACAGGTATCCAAGTAAGAAAACAGAATTCAGGTTGAACTTTATACCGAAATTTGTACTAAACTGCATTCAATTAGCAAGTTTGCAGTCAGAGAGTAGTTGAAATACTGTTTAAGATATTGTGAAGATTTAGGTACAGACGCCAGCACATCAAGTTACCCCAATGTGTCAAATTTCTTTGATCGTTTTACAACTTTATGTCAAACAGAATAAGGTTTATATTCAATTGGGAAAATTTGACACATTGGAGTAACTTGATGTGCTGGCGTCTGTACATACTCACCATATCAGTCCACTTGACTAAGGCCACTTCATCAGGACTCGACGCCTGGTACTCACATAACTGCTGCTGAGGTACGGCCCCGCCACAGCTCTCTGACATCACTGAACTTCCCATATCTGTCATAAATATTTATCTTTAATTTTTAAGGTGTCATAGAAAGAGCTTTAACAATTTCTACTTACCTTGTTCTGTCTCTGCATCACCTTAAGGTAGACTGGTAGAAAATGCCTGAGGCATTAAGTCCGCCTTTGTACAGTTTTTTGTGCTTAAAGTTTTAATAAATAAATAAATTTCTAGATATAAGAAATAATAGACATACAATCAGTTAATGATTATATGTTTTAGATGTATGAGCACATGTTAAAAACTAAACTTGATATTAATAATAATAAAATATCTACTAACACCGTAATTTTGATAATATAATACATTTATATTGTACACATTTATCTGATTTTTTAATGTGGTATTCGTAAATATAACGAGTTTAAAGTAAATCGATTTAATTCGGTTAAAAATGGCTTTTTTGGGACCTCACGGGAAGTTTCCCATTAAAGGAAAAGAATTTTCCAAATTGGTCCTCCATAAATGACTGAGTTTTAAGGTAATACACAATTAAAAATAGGGGTAGGTGCTACCTTACCTGATTGCGCCTCATCTACTTGCTGTTCACTACTAGCAACATCATACACGGGCGTCACATTGTGACACAGTGCTATACACAGTACTGTCTGCCACACTTGACGAGGGGAAGCCGGTAGGCCTTCGCCGGTAGAAGTAGTGGGGGATGTAGGAAGAGATGGCGCATCGTTCGTCACGTATTGAGTTAGGAGGGCTTCGACCTGTAGGGAAAGAAAACATTGGTTTGATTACAAGCTAGTATTTTGAGGAAAAGAAACACAACATTGTCACAGCCGCATAATGATTATTATTGTTATTACCTAATTTTTTTTTTGTATTTATTATTGCGCTTGAGCCTTGTGCAAATAAATAAATATTTGTAACTTTCACACAAAGCCGTCTAGTCCTAAGCTAAGCAGAGCTTGTGTTATGGGTACTTAACAGCTGACAAACATACGTATATATATCTACATACATATACGTTACATACGTACATTTTATAGATAAATCACACCCAGACACAAAACAAATGTTTTTTTTTTTTATACCACGACGGTGGCAAACAAGCTTACGGCCCGCCTGATGGTAAGCGGTTACCGTAGCCTATGGACACTTGCGACACCAGCAGCGCCACACGCGCGTTGGCGACCCTTTAGAAACCTATTTACTCCCCTTTTGAAGAACCCCATACTGTAGCCCTGATAGTGCTTAAATACTCTGTTTTTTTAGACTTAAACATTTATATAAATAACTAAGTAATTTACATTCGTGACACCTTTCAAGTTACAAGCTTAGGTCCAGTTGAAAACCAGCGTCAGGCACTAGATGTCTGGCATTTTTGCTGAACTAGACCTATTTGGTGCAGCCGTAAGGCACATAATAATAATCATTGTTTCTGTTTGTTCTATTTTATTTATGTAGTTTTATATGCATAAGGCTAGTGTAACATAAATGCGTTTTTATCTTTCTTTCATACTATGAAAACTAACCTCATAAAAATTATTCTTATCGAACAATGCATTCCCCAGATGTAGCTTCTGAAAGACCATCTCATTCTTGGTCAGCGTTCCAGTCTTGTCAGCTAAGACGTACTGGATCCGGCCGAGCTCTTCTGGGATGGTGGTGGAACGCATCACCGTGCCCTCGATCTTCTTGTCTCGCTGAATGGTCCAGGAGTAGAATGCTTTGCCCATGTCCAGGTTCACTCTCAAACTGCAAACAAAAATATTTTGTGTGAAATATATATTCTGGAGTATATTTTCACAAATCCTTACAATAGTTTTATAAAGAGTTTAGTTTATTTTAAAAATAAATCAATTTCTCACATTCCTTTTAGTAAAATTGACTGTTAAGGATTTAAAGTGGTTTCCCTTCGTGTCATTCATATTTTTAAGCCCTTATGTTCAAAAACACGCTAGTAGAAACTAGTTTTAAACCAAACAACTTACCTAATAGGTATAATATAAGAGAACAGCAGCACGAATCTGAAGAGGAACCCGTACCAGGGACCCCCGAAACCCTTCAGTGTGATGAGTAGCATTGATATGAAGATCGTGGCTACGAACAGCAGCTTGGTGAGGTCGTTGACCTGTAGATCGAGGCGGCCCACCTTCGAGCGAGGGGTCGCGTTGTTCATCACACTGCGGGTTTCACTACCTGAAATGTAATGATATTTATTTCTGTAAAAAGGTTTTTACAAACACTTTTACACGTCATTTTTAACTCGTAGTTACGGGCGGTGTTTCAACATCTAACTACTCTGAGAAGAAACACCGATAGAAACTCAGAGGTCACAGTCTCTTTAAAAGTCCAGACGTTTTCTTCAATAAATCGTGTAAGAACCATCCAGACTAGTGTCTGAAATGTTCTTTTAAGGAACGAACCACACAGTTATGAGGGGACCAGATCAGTCAGTGCAAGCATTTGTCAGTAATCGTGAGCTCAACTCGGAACTTGAAGAGCTCCACCGGTGGATTACATAAAATGAGCAATCAGGCTTAAAGATGTTTGATCTAGAGAGATACCAGCGCCACTATCTACTTTGGGCTAAATCGGGTGATAATATTTGAGACGTCTGTTAATTACGGATTTTTTTTTTAATTAGAGGTGGGAAGATTGGCATGGACAATAACGAACGCCTTTCATATTGGGACTAATTAATATTTCAATAAACATCTAATCATATTTCAAACAAGTTTTACGTGAAAACATTATGAATCGCAACAGAAAGGCTAAATATTTCTGATGAAAATGACTGCCCTTGGCATGTTGATCGTGCTCGTGTGTTTAAGTATTTTGTGTATATATTTATCATATACACAAAAAACATTACACATTGTATAAAAAAAAAATATGTTTACTTCTCTTTCATATTTTTTACGGAATTGCGCCTACCACTGTTTGTCTCTGCATGACCTAAAGGTTGACTGGTAGAAAATGCCTAAGGTTTTAAGTCCGCCTCTGTGTGGCTGCTTGAAGTATTAAATACATAAATGAAAACTTACCAGTATAAATAATAAGTCCAGTAGCCTGTCCGGATGCGACAACACACCCGCTCCACAAGGTGTTTTCAATATGCAACGAGTCGCTCTCTTCTTCGTCAAGTCTCGTGCAAGTACCGATGAACGCATGGATGTCCTTCTCTGGTTTCTCCACCCAGATCTGGGCATTGATGTCCAGGAGATGCGCGTCTGTTGGCAGTTTCTGTGTTGATGGTAGAGGTATTCTGTAAAGAAATATTTTTATTTTTTTTAGAGAATTTCTGAGTGGTCTGCGTCATTTATCTGCTGGATTTACAATAATGACCTAAAAGGTATAAAGAGGGAGGACACAGTAGGTATCTTGACTCGTTGCCATGACTAATTTTATCGCCTTTCCTAACACTGGACAGGAAAAAGATCATTTAATCGCCTTTCAGAAATAAGGAGGACTAGTTTAAAGGCGCGGCTACTGTAGTTCCAGCCCAAGGAGTCCACAATCTTTGTTTTTAAATAAACTTCGAACTAATTACAGGCCCGCATTAGAAAATTATCCTTACTGAGTATTGAAAGTTGTTTTCTTCGAGAATCGGATTTCATCGAAATTAATCATCTATATCTATTACATATACACACCGCTCGAAACGCCGTTCAAGCAACATCTCTGTCAATTTGCTCCGTAGTTTTTAATCTCAAAACTAAGTCTTATGTGAATAGTTGTTTGATATAACTTATGTTGAACGAAAGTTTATAAAGAGTGTAAAGTGTTTGTGTTTACTTATTATTTAAACTCATCAAGGTTTGTGAGTATAAAGCAAAAACATTTTTATAACGCTGGCAAATCAGTGCTTTATTAGTGTGGTCGCTCAACGTGCGACGCAAACGCGTGTCCTTGACGATCCGTGACACACGCCCTCTCGCTTGCGCGCTGCTTCTCTCGCTCACACATTGTCAAAGCACGCAGAGACTGACGCGTTATCTGCTATTCGCTTGTTTTTGTACCTGGGAGCGCCGTGCGCTTTTCGTCACTACGCTTGCATATACTTATCATAATATTATACACCTGTTGAACTCGTGTACACTGCAATAATGAACAGCAACGATAAGTGTAATGGCTGTAAGGCTTGCTTGGATACTAAAGAGAAAATTATTTGCTCAAATAGTTTATGTGGACAACAATATCATTACTTGTGTGTTAATCTAACCCCTGATAATCACAAAAAACAACGTAAATGGGAATGCCCCGACTGCACATTGATTACCCTTAAGACTCAACGTAAAGGAAACAATACCCCTGTCCAACCATGTCTTCACCCAAATTCGAGTTCCAACGATGAGGATAGCTTTGTTACCCGTAGACGTCCGTCATCCCAGAAGATTGATCTTTCGAAGTACATTCTTCGTTCTGAAATAGCTGAAACTATTCGTACGGAAATTCGCTCTGCCATAAGCATGGAATTCACGCAGATTCGGAAGCAACTAACTAATTTCGAAACTTCCTTGCAATTTTTTAGCGATGAACATGACAGGATTAATACCACATTAAAAATGGTTGCTGATGAAAACACACGCATGCGCAATGAAAACATTTCCCTCCAGAATAAGATGAAGGACATGGAATCCAGACTCACACAAATGGAGCAGGAGGCCCGGCAGAATAACTTGGAAATAAATTGCTTACCCGAACACAAAAATGAAAATCTTATTAAAACAATTGTACAAATAGGCAACGCAGTTTCTTTTCCTATAGCGGAAAGTGATATAATATCATGTAGTCGCGTGCAAAAATCAAATCCTGCTTCCAAAAAACCTAAAGCAGTTGTATGCAAACTTTCCAGCAGAGCAAATCGTGATAATCTCTTGGGCGCTATTCTAATACATAATAGGAGGAACCCTATGAACAAATTGAATACCAAACTTATTGGTTATGGAGATACCGAGTCCCCAATATATGTCAGTGAACATCTTACGCCCGCGAATAAATCATTACATGCGGCTACAAGAATCGCCGCCAAGGAAAAGAACTATAAATTCGTATGGATTCGGAACGGGAAGATTTTCGTACGGAAGGATGAGACTGCTACATCTCAAATTATTACACATCGTGATACCTTAAAATCGTTAACTTAGGTTCATTTTTGATTTTGTCTATTATTATTTTACTTTTCTTACATCTCAATGCCAATTTAATGTTTAATAATAAAATTCAATAACCTAAATATATATTATCAAAATAGTAGAAGTATACGAGGTAAACTACAATCTGTATTTATAAATGTTTTGAACATAACATATGATGTGATAGTCTTAACGGAAACGTGGCTCAATGATAGAATATTAGATTCCGAAATCTTTGATGATCGGTACCAAATATTCAGGAGAGACAGACAGTCAGGCACGTTTTCTGAAGGTAAAGAGGGGGGAGGTGTACTTATTGCTGTTTTAAAAACCTATAGTGCTTTCAGGAATTTTTCGTTTGAATCCAAGTGTGAGGATTTGTGGGTGACTTTAGATTTGAGTAGTACACACACCAATGAATCAAATAGAATACATTTATGCGCCACATATCTCGCTCCACCAGTTAAATCTAGTATTATTACATATTATAGTGACAAGGTAGATAATGTTATTAATACTACATCAGAAGATGTTATTCTTATTGGCGATTTTAATTTGAGTTTCATTACCTGGACAAAGGTACCTTCAGCGTTATATGTAGAACCACAATCTTCTACGAACAATCTAGGCACATCATTTATTGACTTTTTATCTAGTAATGATTTTAAACAATTTAATTATGTGAAAAACAAACATGGCAAAATCCTAGATCTGGTGATCTCTAACTCAAATTATTCTATTGAAGTTTGTCCAGCTAAAGATATAATTTCAAATATTGACGACTTCCATCCTCCATTAGAAATTACACTGCAACTTAAACTTCCAACTTTGTTATGTATTAAAAATAAACCGACCTATAAATTTCATAAAACTGATTATCATAAGGTCAGAGACCGTCTTGCTGATGTAGACTGGGATAAAGAGCTATCCGGCTTACCTAATATCGACGTAGCAACAAATAAATTTTACGGCATTATTAACAAAATAATTCATGACCTAATTCCACTACATTCATCAAAAAAAAGTTCATACCCATGTTGGTATACAAAAAGTCTTATACAAATATTAAAAGAAAAAGAAAAATGCCGACTTAATATGAAAAAATATGAAAACAAACGCGATGAATACGAATACAATTTATTAAAAGAGAGAACAAATAAATTGATCAAACAATTATATTACAAATACATAGACAGCGTTCAAGAAAACGTATTAAAAAACCCTAAATACTTCTGGTCTTATATAAAAAATAAGAGAGATAATAAAAGCGCAATACCAGAAAAAATGACTCTCAATAATAAAGTAGCAACTGATGGTGAAAGTATTGCTAATCTATTTGCTGAAAACTTTGCGTCTGTTTATAACCCTAGCTCTAATGACATTAATAACTCCTTTTCACCCATAAATAATCCTACAAACGTCTGTAACAGTTTACATAATATTCACTTGTCAGAATCTAAAATTAAGAAAAAATTACAGCAACTAGATATATCAAAAGGATCGGGCTGTGACGGTATACCGCCATTATTTATTAAAGAGTGTGCAACTCAACTGTCGAAACCACTTTATTTACTATATAATCAATCACTTAATGATGGAATATTTCCCGAATGTTGGAAGGAAACCATTATAACTCCCATTCCCAAGTCTGGAGACAAAACCGATACCCGCAACTATAGACCCATTAGCAAACTACCTATTTTTGCTAAGGTGTTTGAGTCTTTGGTGTGTCCTTTTGTTAAGTGGCATATTAAAGGTACAATAACAGAACATCAGCATGGTTTTACTCAAAATAAGTCTACATTAACTAATCTGGTAAGTTTTGTTGAAAGAACGTTAACTGATGTTAGTAATGGTAACGAAATCGATGCTATATACAGCGATTTTAGTAAAGCATTTGATAAAGTCGATCATTTCCTTTTGCTTCAGAAACTTTATAGTACGTTTAATATTCATGGCTCTCTCTGGCTTTGGTTTAAATCATATTTAAAGGATCGTAAAGCGAAAGTGGTAGTAAATGGACACTCATCTCGTTCCTTTATACCTACATCTGGAGTTCCGCAAGGATCTCATTTGGGTCCAATACTTTTTATAATATTTATAGACGACTTAAAATACTGCATTCATCACTCTTATTTTGAAATGTACGCTGATGACCTCAAAATTTCAAAGATCGTTAATTCTGATTATGACTTAAATCTCCTACAGGATGATATAAATAGAATTTGTCAATGGTGTGAAACTAATGCTATGGAACTTAATATCAACAAGTGCTATCACATAAAGTTTTCACGTAAAAAACATAAATTCATTACAATTTACACAATGAAGGGACAGGCTTTAAAAAGTGTAGCACAAGTCAGAGATTTAGGGATTATTCTTGATTCGGAAATGCGTTTTACTGCACATATGGATAAAATGATTGACAAATCAAATAGAATGTTAGCATTTATAAACCGGAATACTAGACAATTTAAATCTATAACTGCATTAAAAGTACTATACTATGCTTTGGTACGAAGTAACATTGAATACTGTTCCATAGTGTGGTATCCTATGTATCAAAATAGCATTCAGCGAATTGAAAAAATACAGAAGAAATTCCTAAGAAGATTGTCCATTATCTGCGGTATACGGCATAGTGTAAAAGAATACAACGATAGGCTCGAGCATTTTAAAATGAAATCCTTGCATTGGCGCAGAGACTATTTAGGATTAATATTCTTACACAAAATGTTGAACTGTAGAACAGATTGTCCATCTCTGTTGTCTCAGGTTAAAATAAAAGTTCCAAGATCTTCAGCTAGGCTAGTAAATTATATTCCTTTCGCCACTAAATACACTCGAAATAAGTATGGCAGTAATGCACCTCTCACCTATATTCTCAGAAAATGTAATGACATATATAATAAACATGACATAGATATACTTTCAGGTAAATTTAATGTATTTAAAAGAGCCATTTATAGCATATCAAGTTTTTAGAGTACGTTTTTATGTTTGTAGTTTCTGTGTTTTTCGTTGCCTGGTATGTTTACCTTTATTCATCTTTGTGAATAACCTTGCTAGTTGTAGTTAATTTCAAATATTTGCTTGAGCAGTGTCTAAAAATAATGTTGAGCCTACCTGTAATTTAAGAGCATACATTAACTGTTACTTGTATTATTTCTAAGATTGTCTGTATGTGTCTTAGTTGGTAAGCCTTTATAAATAAATAAATAAATAAATAAATATAATAAGACTGTAAAAAAACTGTGTCTGTACATTGAATATATTTAAAAAATAATAATTGAGGGGGGTTTAGAAACAGTAATAGAGCACGAATCCAAAAAAAAAAGTCTGTCTGTTTGTCTGTTTGTTTGCACACGCTAATCTTCGGAACTACTGGACGGATTTGAATGATTTTTTTTTGTTGTATAGATATTAAGTCTGGTCAACACATAGGCTATAATTTATCTTGGAAACTGGAACACCTGATGCAGAACCGCAACAGACCAGCTAAACTATAGGCGATACAAAAATGGTCCCATAGCAAAAATTGTTCCACGTGATAAGCATTTTCTGCTGAGAGAATAAATTTGAAGATCCGGAACACCTGATGCAGAACCGCAACAGACCAGCTAAACTATAGGCGATACAAAAATGGTCCCATAGCAAAACTTGTTCCACGTGATGAGCATTTCCTGCTGAGAGAATAAATTTAAAGATCCGGAACACCTGATGCAGAACCGCAACAGACCAGCTAAACTATAGGAGATACAAAAATGGTACCATAGCAAAAATTGTTCCACGTGATGAGCATTTTCTGCTGAGAGAATAAATTTAAAGATCCGGAACACCTGATGCAGAACCGCAACAGACCAGCTAAACTATAGGAGATACAAAAATGGTACCATAGCAAAAATTGTTCCACGTGGTGAGCATTTTCTGCTGAGAGAATAAATTTGAAGATCCGGAACACCTGATGCAGAACCGCAACAGACCATCTAAACTATAGGAGATACAAAAATAGTACCATAGCAAAAATTGTTCCACGTTATGAGCATTTTCTGCTGAGAGAATAAATTTGAAGATCCGGAACACCTGATGTGGAACTTCAAGAGCCCAGCTACAATATAACATATATTGGAATGACGTCTTAGCAAGAGTTGTTCAGCCTTATGAGCACTCGCTGTTGACGTATAAAAATCGAAGATCTGGAACACCTGTTGTGGAACTCCAAGAGCCCAGCTACACCATAACTCAAATAGGAATGACGTCTTAGCAAAAGTTGTTCGGTCTGATAGGCATTTCCTGTTGACTTATAAAAATCGAAGATCAGAAACATTTGATATAGAAATTAAAACTATCACTAATTTCATTGCATAATTATAAAATAACATAAGTAGTACTACGCGGTGAAGGCGGGAACAGTTCAGGACTGATTTTCGATGACGATGGTATATCGTTGAAAATTAGACTCTACTGGTTAAAACTCCCATTTTTTTTATCGTATGCTTTCGGGCTTATGTTATTTGAGTGTTTAATTTCCTTTTCCATTTATCTTCGTTACACGGTAGCTTACCCGGTAACGCAGGGGAGCAGCCACTTAGATTTTAATTGATCAGGTATCATCACAATAAAACTATAACCATGCCTGGAAAGAGGTCAAATTTTTCCCAATGTTCCAAAGGTGCTAAATGATTAAAGACCATAAGATCTCAATAATCTACCGAAGAGCGTTAGGAGAGACTTGATGCTGTTCGAGAACATGAGGCTGCAACTTGCGCCGTGGAAACTTCTTGGGATCGCGAAGCACGCCTGCATTCTCAGCGTATTTACGCATCTACATCCAGGTCTCTAGAGACCAGTGAAGAATATGTGCGCGACTGACCGCTAATCGTGAACATCATGCACTGTCTCGCGAGTTGGAGACGTTCACGGAAAAAGCATGACGCTTGAGTTTTCAGCGTATATACGCATTGACTCTAGAGATAAGTGGGGGAAGGAGATGCGCGACTGACCGCTGATCGTGAACGTCAAGCAACATATTAAAGGCTATAATTTATTTTGGAAAATGGAACACCTAAAGTGAAAGAGATATAAAAATGGTGCCATTGCTAAAACTATTCCACGTGAAGAGTGTTTTCTGCTGTGAGACTAAATTTGAAGACCTGGAGCACCTGTAGGGGAACTCCAAAGCCCAGAGACAATATAACATATACATAATAGAAATGGCGTCTTAGCAAAAGTTGTTAAGTCTGATGGCATTTCCTGTTGACCAACAAAAATAAAAAATCTGAAACATCTTGAATCGTCTCGCGCATCCCATTGATTTCCCGTCCCCGGGCTTATAGAATTCGACATCAGATGTTTCAGATCTTCGATTTTGACGACCCCGTTGTCGCTGGCATAAGCAACAGGATCCGCGTACGAAGTCGCGGGCAGAAGCTAGTTAATAAATAAGATAAGATGTACCTACAAAAAAAAAGTTCCAAAAAATGAAAATATAAATCAGGGCCACTTCTTAGTTTGCCCCTGAGCTTCTACACCTTTATCCCGACACTAGGAATAGACCTCTTTAGAGCAAATGTCTAATAAAGCCAGCGCACATCAAGCGAGCCGCAGCGCAGTTTTCACTGTTAAACAACTAGCAAACTTGTTCTGATTAAAATAGAGTTGAAAATAAATAAACTTCCAACAATCCGAGAGCATCAATGCCGATAGAAGTTCGCGTTTTATTTTCGACTTTATTATGAAAGACGCAACGGTGATATTGCTTCGCCAGATCTGCGGCGATCTTTTCCTCTAGAACTTCAATGGACATGTAGCAATTGTATACGTCATAAACTCTTAATCCATGTCTCGTCTTCATAACAGAATCAGGCATAAAGTGAATGATATTGTATGCTCTTTTCTCGAGTTAACACACGATACATAGTACCTATTTATCACCGTTTACTATTTACAATGTTTGTCAATATTTTTATCGCTCGTTTATCCATAGAGTAGCGAGGAAGCTGGCATGAGCATTAATGAGTAATGCCAATGACATGACGAAGATAACAATATTTCATAGTAGGTAGATACAAAGTTGTCTTTTGATTTTAACCCGACTGACTCAGAAGGAAGGTAACGTTTTTAGAGTGTGTGTTTATGTCACTTCCATCTTTTTTTTTCCAGTATTATTCCCAACTATGTTGGAGTTCAATACTACCGGGTATAGTTGAATATCCGTATTTTACAGATAGTGATTGTCTATTTGAACTCCATGGACCATAACCTAGTGACTGGGCAACATGACACCTTTTGATAAGACTGGATGTCAGACTTTCGGGTTTCTGAGTACCCCTAAAGACAGCCGGGCCGTTATTAAAGTGGTCAGTCGTTTTACACATACATACATAAACTCGCGCCTTTTTCTTATGGGGATAGGCAGAAACCACAGAACGCCATTTGCTATCATCGTTGTATATCATCAAAATTTCGTCATTTGTGTGACGTCAGTTCTTGAGACCAGGAATCTCTTGTGGATACTGCGATAAGCAGAGGGCCTACTTAGCATACATAATATTTATATTCTACTTGCGGTTTTAAATCCATT
Organism: Euplexia lucipara; assembly: GCA_921972225.1. Taxonomy (NCBI): domain Eukaryota; kingdom Metazoa; phylum Arthropoda; class Insecta; order Lepidoptera; family Noctuidae; genus Euplexia; species Euplexia lucipara. The sequence continues at coordinate 5,555,212 of OV179145.1, read as the reverse complement.
ATCAGTAGCACTCATGACAAGAGATTAAGGATGCGATAATAAGTACTTTACCTTGTTTACATGTCTGCCAAGTACCTGATTATATTAAGTAGATAATGACTAATAACTAACGAAATAAAGGGTTATTAACCTACCATAAATAGTCAATTGAAGACTATGTTTATAATCGGTTAGATAGAGAACTGTCATCATGTTTTACGATTCTGTTTGAGTTTTTTTTTATTGTTTAATCTATACTGATATTATAAAGAGGAAAGATTTGATTGATTGTTTGTTTGCATTGAATAGGCTTCGAAACTACTGAACCGATTTGAAAAATTATTTCACCGTCGGGAAGCTACACTATCCCCGGGTGACATAGGCTACTTTTTATCTCTGTATTCTCACGGGAACGGGAACTACGCGAGTGAAACCACGTAGGTGCGTCTGCTAGTTGTTTAATAAGTAGGTCAAGTATGTCCAATTCAGAGGATAGTTCTGTGATGTTGTCATTTGTTTATGTCAAGTATCTACAGTAATTGAGTAGTTATCAAAACGGTTTTAACAATACGAATATTCGTGTTTTATATTGTAATCCTGTATTAGGTATTAGTTTTTTCAGACAAAAGGTAACACTGTTTAATGCGATTCTGAATGCCACACTTGGAGGCCTGTGTTGTGGGATTCCGTCACTTATGATAAGAAATAATACACATGAGTTAGAGTAATAATACAGTGCATGCAGGATTTTCAAGTTCATTATCGAAACAGCAATGGAATGCACACACTTCGTTAATATGGCGTTTCCAAAGCTTTTGGGCTTTGGAAACGCCATATTATACCATATTAGCATAGGCTCATCGTAACATATATCAAATTCAAATGACATAATATCCAGTACCTACTGCCAGTATGTTACAGTAACAATGCAAGGGAAAGGTCACTTCTCATACAGAGAAGGCACGAGCATCAACTTCCCCGCTTCGGCAATTTCAAACGTAGATATACTATTACAAATCAAGGTTTTCTTACAATGTTTTCCTTCACCGATGTCAGTGGTATTCAAGACAAGAAATTACTGGACTATTTTACATACCTTTTTTTAAAAAGAGAAATACAACTGCGTTCAAAGATTTCTCGACAAGCATACGTAATTCGGGAATCGAACCAGCAGGCCTAGCTATATTACAAATTCTATATCTATTCTATTGCGACAAAAGAAAGAAAATGGCGTATATGGAATCAGCTGTTTGTCAACTGTCAAGTGTTAACGAGTAGAATTTGTAATATGGCTGAAAAAGAAATACTCTTGACAGTTGACAAACAGCTGATTCCATACACGCCATTTTCTTTCTATAGTCGCCTCATCGATTACGATCATAGAAATAGAATTTGTAATATGGCTAGGCCTGGAGTTGATAATTCAATAAATAAACACTTGCAATGCATGATACAGATAATCATGATAATCTCAGATAATCTTTCTTAATCTTGCTGACCTTCTGATTATAGTCAAAAATCGTCACGTACCGCAATTTCCAATCGATCTCTCCATCCAATTGATCTGTTCTTATGAAGACGGTTCCCATGGTCTCATTGGTCCTCAGTAGAATCATGTCAGCGGGAACCCTCTGGCCTTTATGTAACATCACGATATCGCCAACACGGAGTTCGGAGGATGCAACTTGTTCCGTCAGGAATGGGCGATAGTCTGATGCTGGAGAGTCCAGGATAATACGCTCATAACGTTGCCGGTTTACTTCTCGGTCACGCCTGCAAGAAAAGGTAAGAAATTGGAAAGTTGCTGGCAGGAGAAAATTGTTTCACAAATATCCCTAATAGTTATACTTAACTAATAGGTATAATTTAATATAATATTCCACAACTTTCACACTACCCCATCTATTCCCAAACTAAGCAGAGCTTGTGATCATAGCATAGATACTAGACAACTGATAAACATACTTGTTTCTATACTTCCAAATACATACATATTAAAGATAAATTACACCCAGAAACAATACAAATGAACATGCTCATCACACAAACATTTGTCTTGCGTGGAAATCGAACCAATACATTTGATTTATTGAGCTCAATCTAGCTTTTGTCTATATAAAACACCAGTTTCGTGTGTTTTGTATGCGTGCGCGTCAGCTCAGCTGAGTTAAAATCGAATTGAGCTGAATAAAGGTGGTTAGTCCTTTAATCATCATCATTCGCCTAGTTTTTTCCCAACAGTATTGGCGTCAGCTTCTTGTCTCACCGTCTACAGCAAGATATCAATTTTACAGCAAGGTATTTTAAATAGAGCGACTGTCTATGTGACTTCCAAAATCGAGCGACTGGGTAACACGATATTCCTTGCAGGTTCTCCAACTTTCAGAGCTTCTACTACTTGTAACGACAGTAAAATTCTACGAATGACAGCAGGCTCATTCGTGCTCATCCAAGAACCAACCTTGGCAAGAGGTGCAGAACTTTTATTTAGTCACGGGTCTTTTTAAATTGCGTTCTTCATATTTTGAAAAGAGTTGAAGAACGCAATCTAAAAAGACCCGTGTTTTTAGATTGCGTTCTTCATATTATAACCAATAAGTTATAAATAAGTAAAAGTAAAAACATTGTTCAATTGTAAATAATGCCATTGTATCTCTTAACGAACAATAGGACTCCACGTTTAGTAAATAGATAACAGATCTCCGGAAATTAACACAAACAGAAATTAACATTGAACAATTCCATGATACTGATAATAATTCAGTCAATAAACAACTGACAACTGACATCACACATTCCGCTTGTGACTCGCGGCACGCATATCGAATTTCATGAAGCAGCTTACATGTACTCTGTTTAATTAAATAGATTTAATCTGACATTGGAAATGAGCCTTAATACTTTTTCCGTGCCTCAAAAAGCATGTTTAACTACTCGATACACACCGTATGTGTATAAAATAGGAATGCCTGCTACCCGTGTCGTGAACAAACCCCAGTTCCTAGGCTTCCAGTTTAATTGGATGCAACTGGAAGATTTTTTTTAACATGTAGCGATTTCCTGTCGGGCCTCGACTAACCAAGTTATTGCGTAACACAAAAGCCCTTGTTAAGCTTGCTTGTCAAACTTTTGGGGTAAAACGACTGTCAAAGACCAACAAATGATAGTCGGGACCAGCAGATAAAAAACTGCAAACTTATCATCAGCCTAGCCTTTTTCCCAACTATGTCAGAGTCGACTGCAAACCGATGAAAAATTCAACTGTACCATGGTGAAATATAAAAAAACTTAATAAATTCAACTTACCGATATCTCCTAAAGTCATCAACAGCTTCCCTGAACAGCGTTACAGCGAGCACAAAGCACAGCGGTCCCCAATAAGTGTAGAGGTACCCGATACGAATGCTCGGGATGAACTGACTGACTGCCATCACCAGGAAGTACAGGTTCAAGAAGAACCGGAACTGCTCGAACAACACCAGCGGTAGGAATGTGAGTATGTTGTATTTCTGAAAGTAGAAAGTATACGTGGACCTTTAGTTCTCGACGTAATGACTTCATAATTAGCCTATTAATCAGCCTATAATGTTTCCACTGTTGGGACACAGACCTCCTCTCTTTCAGAAGGAGTGGGCCGTAATCTACTTCGCAGGCCCAGTGCGGGCCCAGATGTCTTGTCTTCGAATTTATGCTTCTAGGACATTGCTATATGCTATTAAAATTTGACGTTTATGACAAAATTGAATGAATTAATTAAATAAAATGAATTTGTGAATACGTCCGGAAATTCAACCCTACATGTAGGACAGATTTGATTTTTTTGTTTGTTTGTATTCAACTCAAAAACTAATCAACCTCTTTTCGAAATTCTGTCACCATTAGAAAGCTACACACATCAAAAGTGTCTAGGGATCAACATATATTTTTGCAATAACTTTTCTCCTGATTGATATTAATTAAAATTTTCTTTAAGGATTCATCAAATAAAGTGTTTTCGTTTGTCACAGTAACGATAAACCAAGTCACCTTTGCATTAATAAAGAAATTTGCCATTTTCCTAATAAAGGGATTTTTGACATTTGAACCACTAACATTAAAGTTCGAAAAAAAGACTGAAATAACAGTTTTCTTTAAAATTTTATTGGGTAACTTAAACAATTAATAATCCGTGTTTCTACCGCGAACACTAACAACACAAGAACATCGGTTTGGCATACTCAAAATGAGTTCATCCAAATCACGCTGTGGAATGGCCGCCCATGTTCGTTGCAACAACAAAAAAAGGTCTTGTTGCGACTGGATACCCTTCATATTCGGCAGAGCTCTTCTCTGTAGCATATCCCATGCATGCTCAATCGGGTTCAAGTCTGGCGACTGAGCAGGCCAGGGCAGGACATTGATGTTAGCTGCGGCGAGAGTCTGTCTTACAACTCTTGCGGTGTGCGGTCGTGCATTATCATGCATTAACTGAAATAAGGGACCGATTTGCACTTGTAGAGGAACGATGACGTCTGATACAATCGTCTCAGCATAAATTTGAGCGTTGAGGTTGCCTCTGATCCAAATCAACTCAGTTCTTCCGCCGATCCAAATACCCGCCCATACCATGATGGTTCCACCACTATAAGGATGGACTTCCTGGCAGGATTTTAATCGCTGTTGGCGTCCAGGGGTTCTCCAGTGTCGTATACGTCTTGTATCCGGTCTCATACCAAGACGAGACTCATCAGAAAAGCACACGAAACGCCATTGTTCTTCTGCCCAATTTCTGTGTTCAAGAGCCCATTGATATCGAATCCTACGATTGTGCATTGCTATAGGTGGTACCCGTAGCGGTCTTCGGGAATGAAGGTTCACTTCATGCAAGCGGTTTCTGACTGTTTGGTCGCTAATTAAGTTCCCTGAAGAGTGATGAAGCCTCACGGCTAACATCATGGCGGTTATTGTTGGAGCTCTTCGAGTTAAGATTTGAATGTATCGGTCTTGTCTCCGTGTGGTGAGCATTGAGCATGCATGGGATATGCTACAGAGAAGAGCTCTGCCGAATATGGAGGGTATCCAGTCGCAAGAAGACCTTTTTTTGTTGTTGCAACGAACATGGGCGGCCATTCCACAGCGTGATTTGGATGAACTCATTTTGAGTATGCCAAACCGATGTTCTTGTGTTGTTAGTGTTCGCGGTAGAAACACGGATTATTAATTGTTTAAGTTACCCAATAAAATTTTAAAGAAAACTGTTATTTCAGTCTTTTTTTCGAACTTTAATGTTAGTGGTTCAAATGTCAAAAATCCCTTTATTAGGAAAATGGCAAATTTCTTTATTAATGCAAAGGTGACTTGGTTTATCGTTACTGTGACAAATGAAAACACTTTATTTGATGAATCCTTAAAGAAAATTTTAATTAATATCAATCAGGAGAAAAGTTATTGCAAAAATATATGTTGATCCCTAGACACTTTTGATGTGTGTATATTACCAATTTACCACCAAGTAGCAAAGGCTATATTTTATTTTCAAAACGAGGAAGGATGATAAGGGTAAGATGTGAAGGGAAAAATACGAACTTCACGCAGAGGAAGAACTTATATTAAATGCAAAAACAAAATTAAATGTACACATGAATGCAATAAAGAATTTGAGTTTGAGCAAAACGCTAATAGTTATTATTTTTAGGCATAACATAGTATACAAGCTGTTATTATAGTGGGATGGAGTCTTACGAACATCTTCAATACTGGTTGATTAGGGGAGATACAAGACAAGCGTAAAGTGAGCTACCAATCCCAATAATTAGGTATGGGATGACACCTCACCTCACCTTCACCTACACTTTACGGGTAGAATTTTATAGAATATACCTACTGGCAAAAACCGAGCATCGAGATTATTTACGTCATGCCTTGAATCTATGTAACCAAATGCATGAATACAAAGATAGGAATACGTCGCAACGGCAATGTCGCATGATGTTGATTGGCTAACGTTAGAATACAATGGACGGTCATTGTAGCAAGGGTGATAACAAGCGGTGGCGAATTGCTTCTTGTTATAAATTGAGGACAGTTAACGCAATTTTTAATTTTAAGATAATAGGATACATAGCACTAGATTACTGGTGAGATAGGTGGGTTTTAATTTTAAATGAAGAAATCCAAATTATGGTAGGATCAGCTTCTAGTCTAACCGGGTGTAGCTCAATACCTGTATTTTATATGGAGCGACTGCCTACCTCTGTTTTTTTCAACCTTTCATTTGTTTCAATTAGAGGCACAATAGAAAGACAATGACAGCGCAGACACCAGTGTCCTCTTGGGGTTTAATTAATTAAAAGGGCTTACTAGCAATGTGGATTGCATATTACTAGTAGTCTTGTTAACCCCTCCAACTAAGCTAAATATGATTAAGTTTGGAGTGGGTTCACGTCAATGGTGCAATGGTGGTGATCGTACTTACAACCTCTCGATCGCAAGTACGACATCTTAGACATTGGGCTGTTGCCGGTTAAACTGGTTGTCTGACTTTCGACGTTCCGACTACACGTAAGTTGACGATTGTTAAAGAGTCTTAAAATGACAATTGGAACCAACAGCCTAACTAACGTACTTTACGAAGGACGGAGGGGTCTTGGTATGAATAGAATAGTCACCCAACTCACCCATCTACGGACCGTTTTCGCCAACCGTCGACCGACAGTGCGACAGTTACTATTAAGCTACAAGTCCCTTAATGTGAAGAAAAATAGCTATGAACTACTTGATTAAGAAAATATGAGGGAAAAAGATCAAGTTGTGAGCTTTTGGTAGGGGAATCCCCCGACCTTGTCGCGAACTGTTTGCCGTTGGTTTAAGGAAAAACTCAGCTAAGGCTACGTCACCCACGTATCGTAAACATTAACTTAACGTGATAAGCTAGTCGTGTCGTATTAGAAACACAACTATTCTGTCTCAAGATAAGTTTTTGTTAGTATTTTTTTCTATGAAGCCGGTTGTGTTTTTTTGGAAAACAGTTTTTATTTTCAATTTATAGTTATTCGTTAACATGGATGATTTATTTTTTTCTACCTACTTATGTTGATATTAAAACCAAACTACTGAACCGATTTCAATAAAACTCATATGGGACCACACGGGAAGTATAAATCGGGCCATAAGCGACGCAGTGTTGAGGTAACAAACATTAAAAATACAAACGCAACCTCCTCCTTTTTTGTAAGTCGGTCACAAACAGATCACTAACCAAATAGACTGTTTACGCTTGACCATTTGTTTCAGCGGTCATAGGGGGAGCCGTGTCTAATGACTAGCAAATCTAGCAGTGATGTAATGGTCTGATTTGTGAGTCAATATTCAGGAGAAACGTAACAAAGCATAGTTGGAAAAAAACAACTTCACTTTTGTTTGGACTTTTATGTAAGTAAAGGAACATTGAACAACAATACTGGAGGTCCTAGGATTGATTTCCGAATCAAATAAACCTTTATAGGGTTTTTCCTTCTATAATTTTTCAGAAATATAACTGGCGAAATGTGGGTGTACCAACTTTAGGGTCTTTAGGTACACCTATGCCTAACCCTTCAGGGATTAGACAATTTTTTAGAAGCAGCACAGAGTTTTGGAGTCCGTTTGATGGCAAAAGACTTCCCCCTATTACGTGAGACTTAAATACGTATAACTTGCGAAAGTAGGTGTATTATTGTTCAATAATAATTAAAAATAATGGTCGAATGACATTTTATCCTCCTGTGACTCAAATAAGGAAAAGTAAGCAGGGACATTTTATATAATGGCCTAATAGGTAAATTAACTTTATTGACTTACTGTATTGTTCATAGCATTGTTTGATTTCAGTTAGATAATTATCTCATCAATTACTAACAGCAACATGGGCTGTGTGAGGCTGACCACAAAGGAGATGGTAGGACAACCTGGTGGTCTTCCTTGGGAAAAGGAGATAGCTAGCCCAAAATCGAGAGAAACGAAAGGGACGGAGAGAGGTCCTTGCCCAGCACTGGGACAGTTCAGGCTAGTAATAAATAAACACATTAAACACAACGGTACAATGTTTGGTATATGAGAAAGGACACATGACATTTTTCATCCCTGATAATTTAAAACTAGATTCCGAACTTGCCTGCACAGCCAGTTAAATAATAAAATTACAACATACATCATAACTTTTACTTTGTGACCTCCTTGCGCACATTTACTTGTCTGTAGAGTAAACTTTCTAATATGAATAGATTTCTTATTGCAGATTATTATTATTTACTTAGGTCCTGTAAAAGTTGATGAAAAGATAAACAAATGCTAAAGATACCTAGATATTATAACATTATTTTTTATGACAAAAAGATCTTTCTTCTATTGATCTATTTTCATAATGAATTTTAAATATTTACATAAATAACATAAGATCACACTCATACCACCCATAGGTAATGCAGAGGTTTACCTATAAGATATAATTATTATTATATAATATATATTTCACCAGTTATAATTATGTTTTACATAATATGGGTCACAAATCCTGAGTCCAGGCTGCTGCTGACAAATTCCAGTTGGAAAAAATAATACTATAACATTGCATTGGGTTCAGTACATTTGGTTCTGGGACATAAAAACAAATAGTTGATTACCTTCAACATTAAAACTAAAGTAAAAAAAACTAAACTCGTTTTTAGACGTCATATCTTGTAAACAATGCTTACAGAAAGATCATTACTGACTTTTCAGCCTTCACACAAACAATGAATGAATGGAGAAATAACAAAAGTGGTGTAATTCTAGGAAAAGCTAGAATCTAGAAAAAGAACATCACTGATATTTTTCTATTCTAAATGAAAAAACATTTTAAATGGAAGATATTCATGACTGTGTTAGCTAACAAAAGCATGTTTCGTTAGAGAACTAAAAGGTCAGGTTGTAAGACCTGGTAATCTAATAAATAATACATGAATATTTATATTACATTTGTAATAATGACCTAAAATCTAGCTTACAAATTTAATAACAAACTGACTCTTATCAGATTCTAATAGGCTACAACAATATCACATCGGTTTAAATAGGCCTTGCAAGACTAAATGCATATGCATTTAAAGAAAATAAATCAGCAGATAAAAAAAAAAAATTTACTTTATTTTTATTAATATCTGTGAGGTAGATAAACATTATTGGGTCATTGTTGCCAAAATAAAATTAAAATCAAATTGTTCAAATTAAGTTGATTATATTATATGTTTGATTGAAATGGCTACAAATAGTGTATAAAGAATGATATTGAAATCCTTATTGGTGTTTATGTCATAAAATATTTGAACTATGGTACTTAGAGTAATTTATTGCAATGGGTAGTAATAACTGGTAGAAAGTGATTAGATAGCAATATTAGCATTACAATAGTTTAAATTAATATTATTCATTACAGTTATGATGTCTTATAATATGTCTTTGTAACAATCATTAAAGCCTCAATAAAGTAAATTGTATTGATTACACTTAACTGACATTGTTGTTTTAATACACTCACAAAGACACAAAATGTGTAGCCAATCATTGGATATTGAAGAAGCCTGTGGCGTTATCATGGTGTCGGACAGTTTAGAAATTGTTACTGACCTGATTACAGACGTAGTTAGGCGGAAATTCCTCATCAGGTAGCTGTCCCAAGTAAATAGCTCTAGAACTTAACTTCTTCTTACGGAACCTCCAAAATTGTAACCTAGAAACAATCGATTATAACATAATTCATGCGCAATTATTGCTCCAAACAAAGAAATATCATTTAAAAAAATCTACCTTGACCATAAGGATTTCTTTTTGGGCCTCGTCAGCAGAGGTGTGGTCTCCATTCTAACAGCACAATATGTATTACGTTGTTTTTTGGTCGTTCACATTATATTAACCTATTATGAATAAATTAAAACTATTTTTATCAAAGCAATAAAATAAACGCAGCTCGGACAAGTATACAAACAAACACAAACGCTCACAATGACAGCGAGGCGTGAACTACTGTCATTTGTCAATGTCAAATTTATCGTCAAACCATAGAGGTTTTTTCGGTTAATCTTCAGAGGTTTTGGGAGATGTCTCAAACCTAGAAGTACGGTTTTCCAGAACTAAATAAATTATTGTATGCAATCTATCCCCAGCCTTATTTCTAATACAAAATAAACTTGATAATAAACCTACAAAATACGAACAGCACAGTGGCGCCTCCATTATTTTCTTCTCTTTTTTGCCAAGCTGTACAACTGCATGCAATGCTAGTTTTTTGAAAACATTTCCAAAAGTAATAGGGATAGATTATTTTTCTTTTTTTTTTGGTCTTTCTTAAGATTATACTACCTTCGCTATACTTTTTTTCATTCAATTAAAAAAATTCTATGCAGTAAGGGGTTAAATAACCAAGTAAATTTTTGGATAAGAGTGGTCACATTGAGTAGGTAAATAAATATGGCGGTGTAGCAGTGTCGGGCACTGTCGGTCGGGGCGTGATTATAGACGTTTGCCGGAGTTTATTTCAATAAATAACGTTGAAGTGACATAACAACTAATTAAAAATTAGTTCTAGTGTTCTATCAATGTTTTTGAGTGCGAAATAATGAGTGTGTAAGTAATGACCAATTAGATCAATGACTTGGGTTGGTGTATGGTGGTTGACATGTAGGGGAGTCGGGGCTTCGCTGCGTCGCGGTCGGTCCTCTCTCTCATCTGCGCTTGTTAGAAAGTAAGACAAGATGTGTTTATAGTAATGTTTATTTGTACTTATTTAGTAAGAGTGCGGGCTCCCGTTAATTATTCCACGACACTAGACGTCTAGTGCGAAGTTTTGTAATGCACAGTAACAGTAATTAAGTTTGTAAACGCTCTTATTAGAGTGTGATGCGCCGCGACCGTCGGAGGCAGTACGTTTGTTGTCTCTGTCGCGGCGGCCGGGCACACCTCCGTTGACCTATTTTCTGGTTATTGCATTCATCTAACTATTTATGTCTTGGGGTGTAAAGTGGGCCGCCGGTTTTGCATCGCGTATGCAATAAATCCCATTAGCCCTTGTCAGCCACTGTTAGAGCATGAGAATCTGAGTTAATTGGTCATAAATAATGTAGTTACTTGTTAAAAGTGTAGAAAGTGATCTGACATTATCCTTTTAATTGATAAGTGTTAAGCAAAGAGTATAGGAAGTATATAAGATGTTCTATTGTCACAGATACTGAGAATCAAGAGGACAGACAGTGTGTTTAGTGCCAAGTGTAGTGTAGTTAAGATGGCATGGTATGTGCCGGCCAGGGGTTTGGGTTTGACAGAGCGGGACAAGACTGCAATATGATGGACTCGGATCTGCCACCTGGTAGTTGCAACTCTACTGGACATCTGTCCACAATTGGATACCATACACTGCCCGGTAAGTTGTAAAACCCTGAACTCCTACAATATTTTTAGTAGCAGTAGAGAACTGTTTTAATATGTAAAAAGTTCTTGTGCATGCTGCCTCTTTTGACTGTAATTTTGTTTTAAATTATATTCATTAATAAGTTTGACATTTTTTTTACATTTCATTCCTTGTATTACAGGATATTCTCTTTACCATGTAATGTTTTATTATTTAAGTAATTATTTTAATTACTTGAGTCTTTTGTTTCTAATTTTCCTTTATCACATATGTTCATTACCTTTAATGTTTTGTGCAATTATGAATAGAAAAAATGTATCCTGTATGTTGCCAATAATTTAATAGTAGGTACCTATTTCCTTATAAATAATGACTGTTTACAATAATAACTTAATACTATTCAAATTGATACACAACATCCCACCAGTAGTTCAGTATGTAATTCTAGACTCCCTAGCATTAAAAATCCATGGACATTTTTCTGACGTTTTTTTACATTCATAATTTCTATCCTACGCAATAATTTTTATTAGTGTAACATATGTAGTAAATACGGCTCCTTAACCTTTCAATCGTGTAAATTAGAGACACAATAGAAAGACAATGACAGCGCGGACACTAGTGTCCTCTTAGGGTTTAATGAATTGAATTAAAGTTTATGAGGTCGCTTTACACTGCCCAGGAGCATACTTAAAATAGAAAAATAAAGAGTTTTTTTTTGTTCTTATTAATAGAGAACATAACATCGCGTCTGTAATCTCCAAAGGGCTAGGCAGAGTTGTACCTGGTAGTACACCCACATTTTGCCAGTTATGATTAAGTCCCATGTAATAGGGGGAGAGCCTGTTGCCATCAATCGGGCACAAATCCAGACTCTGGGTTGCTACTGAGAAATTCCAGATGGAAAAACCGGACCAGATCATGCTCAGCAGTAGCACTTGCAACCACTAGACCAATGAGGCAGTCAGTTATTGATAGATCTCATTGGGATAGGTTGGATTGAAGATTTTATGTACAGACGCCTCGCCTCACCGCCGAACCATAGGTGCAGACTCCAGCACATCAAGTTACCCCAATGTGTCATTTTCCCAATTGAATATGAACCTTATTCTGTTCGACATGAAGTTGAAAAACAATCAAAGAAATTTGACACATTGGGGTAACTTGACGTGCTGGCGTCTGTACTTAATTTAAAGTAAAAAGAAAGAAAGATGGAAAAAATATCATTTATTGGCATTTATGTAATAATTAATTTAATAAATGTTTTTTTTTAAACTATAAAAAAAACCTCCCACGCTGTATATTAGCAAGTTAAATTTTTCCAGTAGGTACTTTGCATGATCACAAAGTAAACATTATGAAGACTGACACTTTTTTTATATTAACAGTTTACTCTGATAAGAGTGCTGATAAGACATTGGATCTTAAGTGATGTAATTCAGTTCACTATGATAATTTAATAAACAAAGTGATAATTTTCTGTTATGTGTTGACACAGATTTTATGTAAGAAGTAGAAATGAAATAAGAGTAAAAAAACATTGACTGAATAGGTATTTTTGGTACTTATAAAGTTATATTAAACGGTTAAAAAAAAAGGTTAAAAGCTTAAAAGGTTATTTTAAGGTTAATATTTTTTCCTGTGAATATTCTTATTACCTATATCTCTTCTCTTCAAGTTGACATTCTAACTCTTAATTTCTGGGGATAATCGGTCACAAAATATGTTTTTGCTGATAGTGACTATAATGCTTTATTGAAGGCATGCCGTTATCTTTGTTGATACATTTAAAACTTCTAAATGAACACACTAACATCTTATTTAGGTACCTACTTAAATTGTAGTAACGGACACTTTACTTTTAGATCTCAAAAAATACTAATTAAAAATCATGTTAAGCATACCAAATCTATCTACTTAACCAACAATAATCCTATCAACAAATCAATAAAATTTTACTATAAATTGGCTATTCAAACCATCTGATGTAAGGTGTAATTCTGTTGTGATGCCAATAAACGCATTTTTCTTTCTTTCTTTCTTTCTTTGATGCCAAACTAAATCTTTCGTAAAAGCTGTAACAAACCCTGTTCAGCTGGCGTACTGTAAAATATTCACTCCAAAAGTTGGGTGAAGTTAGTGTTAGTTAGCATTATTTTTAACCGACTTCAAAAAAGGAGAAGGTTATATGTTCGTGTGTATGTATTTTTTTTTTTTTTTGGAGTGACAGTTGCAGATTTTTTTTATTTAAAAAAAATCTTAATCAACTTAAGAATTTGTTATGCAATTGAATAAAAACTTATAGAAACTAGTACTTAACACATTCATAATTATCTATTCAAATAGCTCCCCTTCTGCCCTTTAGGATGTACCTACTGGCAACTCTGATTTAGCCCCTTTATAAAATGAGGCAAATGTCATTAACTCATATTGTTTTTAGTGTAATTGGAAGTTGGAACTGAGATATCCAAGACATGAAAAAGAAGTAAAAGGGATGACAAAAACAATATTATATGTATGCTTCATAGGTATGTTTTGGACAATAGTAGCATGATGACCTATTTATTTTCATTTTCTAGGATATATAGAAACTACAGAATACAACCTGCTATAAACCTTACAAACCTACTCCTTTTGTGTCATATTTACATTCATCACTCTCAATGTTTTAGGTATTTACCTATACACGATCCCACAAAAGTAATATTAAAATGTATGATGAATGAATAAACAAGGTACCTATACATAAATACCTTTATGTACTGATGTAATAGTAGTGATTGTCTAATGACATCATGTCCATAGATAATAGTCATCAAAGTGCCAACTTCAAAGTTATTTGAGTAGGTATTGTCTATAGTTTGCTATAAAATTGTGGAGATAATGTTCTTAACTGTTGTCCTATTGTAGTGTTTTTGACTATTTTTAGATAGGTGAAGAATAAGTTATTCAAATTACAACTTGTGTTGTTTTGGAATACCTATCTATACCTTGCAAATTTACTGTGACAGGAATATTCAGCAGTGTGAATAGGTCAGTTTTACATGAATTTACATACTTAATTAATTAAACATTCTTGTTAATAGCTTTTAAATTGTCAGCAGTAATGATAAGCATCTTTATGAAGGGGGTATTACACTATCATAATCAATCTAATCTAAGATCAGATATCTGATCATATCTTGAATCCTTCATAAGTTATTTTATTAATACTTAGAATTAGTTATACTAACTAAGCATTCATTAATATGATTACTTACGAACATAGATATATAATATATATATATATCTAACTTGGGAGCTAATACCTACCTACTCTATCAAATATCTACGGTAGGTACCTATTATATGATATTTTAGCTCACCCAAGTGAAATCACTTACTATCAAGTGTCTAGTAAATTCTGTTACTAACCCAATAATATGTAATAGGTATCTGCTTTAAAAATCTAATCCTTTCGCGCCCCGTCTGTACCCTTAGATTGTTATTTAGCTCGTCAACTACCGCAGTTCCAGATACTATTATATCACCTTTTATTAACGGAAGCACACCCACAATGTTTCCCACATTGTAGGAAAATTCTTAATGGCGACGTTGAGCTACGCTAAATGAGCTTCCCGACGCTTTTACTGATCGGCACCTTACCCCCACGATTTACGAGAAAAAGATCGTAAAGTTGATACCTATGAGCTCGTTTCAAATCCCGGTATTATACTTAAAACAGCCTGGCCGGATGCAGGTCCGTGATTTGAGGTCGAATCACGGACCTGCTGAAGCTAAATGGGGTACAATACAACCCCACCTAGCTTCACCTGCTCTGATAGACGAATCTATTTTTGCTCGGCAATCGGAAAATATAATGCGAATTCACTTTTGTTTCTCTCTGTATTTATGTATCTTAACCTGGACAATCAACAGTTGTTTACACTCTAAACACTAACCTATTGACCGCTACGTCAAGAAGCAAAAAATGTCCATGGCGCCGTATCATGTTTTCGTTCATTCATTCTGGCTTGTCATCTTTATGTAACCTACATGACTTTGGCAGTAAACGAGTCAAAATACTTAATATTCCAAAATCTATTTACTGCACCAACTTCTCATGCACGAGGTTGTGGTTCAAATCCGGGCAAGTACCAATGTGACTTTTTCAATTCATATGTAGGTACTTTCTAAGTTTATCTTAGACATCATTGACATCGGTGAAGGAAAACATTGTGAGGAAACCTGGACCTATAGTTAATATAAGTTTGAAATCGCCAATCCGCCTTGAGCAAACGTGGTGATCAATGCTCAAGCCTTCTCCGTATGAGAAGAGGCCGTTGCCCTGCAGTGGGACAGTAACAGTCTGGTATTATCATTGTTATTATTCACTGCACCGCGGTTAGCACCGCTGTTGAAGCGCGGATCCACCTTTGTAAGCAGTGTCATCCCTACACTGCTTACAAAGGTGGATCCGCGCTTCCACAACCCTAATGTGGTCCACTTATTGATGGTCCATGTTCGGTATGAGTCTAGGAGAAACGATTTGTTTGGGGGCTTAAGGTTAAACAGACTTGAAGTAGGCACGTTCCATGCAAGGGAAAGAAGGGGAAGAAGTCAGCGACGGCCGTCCCTGCCGTCGCTGCCGCCCCCGCCACTGCCGCTCCCAGCCAGTCGCAGACGACTGGCAAGGGAAAGAAGGGGAAGGGCAAAAAAGGGAAGGGGAAGGGGAAGAGGCGGCTGGTCCTCCCGAAAACCGCGGCCGTCGTGGTTACTCTCACCGCGGAGGCTGCGGGGCGGGGGGAGACCTACGCGTCTATCCTCGTGCGGGCGCGTGCAAATGCCGATCCTACCCAGCTGGGGATCGGCAGTGTCTCCTGACGGCGGACCCAAGCCGGGGCTCGAATTTTCGAGTTCCCGGGGGCGGAGGGGAACGCTAACGCGGACCTCTTCGCGGAGAAGCTGCAGGAGGCCATCGCCGATTCGGCGAAGGTCGCCCGGCCGGTCAAGTTGGCGGCTTTGGAGGTGTCCGAGCTGGACGACACCGTCACCACAGAGGAGGTGGTGGCGGCAGTCGCAGCGGTGGGGGGCTGCAGCGTCGCGGCGGTCCAAGGCCGGGACGTGAGGCCCGGCCGTGGCGGCATGGGCACCGTCCGCCTCGAGTGCCCAGTCGTCGCTGCCCGAGCCGTCCTTGCCAAGGGACGGCTTACCCTCGGCCTCAGCTCGGGTGCAGTTCGTGCACTCGAGCAACAGCCTTTGCGGTGTTTCCGATGCTGCGGTATCGGACACACCCGGCCCTTGTGTCCGTCCGCGGTGGACAGGTCGGACACCTGCTACCGCTGTGGCAGGGAGGGCCACAAAGCCGCCACCTGCGGGGCCGCCACGCCGCACTGCGCGGTATGTGCTGCCGGTGGCTGCCCCGCGGAGCACGTCATGAGGGGGAGGAAATGCAATCCTCCCCCGAAGCGGGGCAAAGCGCCGGTACCGACCGGGCCTGCTGCTGCTGCCGCTGGCGCAGTTGTTCCTGCGGCAGTTGCGGAGGAGGGTGCGATGTCCGACTGATTTAGGTCGGACATCGCATCGCACTGGCGTCGCGGTCTTCCGCGGACTCCCCTCCCCTCTCGCTCTAGAGAGGGGACCGGGATACGTGGCCGCCGCGCCGCCTGCGGATCCTGAGGACCATCCTCATGGTGGCGACGGGCGGGTGATAGGCGCGGGGGCGCCTACGCCCGCATTGCACCCGTCACCACCTCCGCCGGACTCTCGTCGCCGGGGACTGGACGAAATGGCTCCGCCGGATTCCCAGTCCCCGCCATTCCGACGAAGCGGGAACAACGCTGGGGTTTTTAGTGGGTATACCGGGTCTGACCGGGGAGTCCCACATAACCTCCCATCCCCCGATGGGCGGGTATGCGTAACGCATGTTCCCCAGCGTCAAAAAAAAAAAAAAAAATTGGCTCAACCAAATAGCGATGATGCGAAGAGTCTGGTTAGGTTCATGGCCCAGATATGGCTTACGGCATTAAGGGTACGATGGGACTGACATACGCAACTCATAAATAAAGAAAAAATATATATGTATTCTTAAATGGTCTCGAATCGAAAACGTTGATAAATGGTCAAACTAAGAACGCTGACCTTATCTGAAATTTGATTATGGCGTTGATTCGTCATATTTATTAATGTTTAATATTATTCCAGTGATTTGTAGTTTAATAATAACAGCCGTACGGGTCAATGGAAGGTTAAGCTGCGTTTCCCGATGACGATCTGTAGATGGGTTGGATCCTCTACATTAGGTAGCAATGCCTGATCCCTCCGTGCCTCTGAAAGCACGCTGAGCGATGTTTAGCATTCGTTACGGGTAGTCAGAAAGTCCGAGTTGTAGAGGTTAGATAGATATTCGCTCCATGTAAAATAGGGACATTCAGCAACAAAGTTTGAAGAAAAGGCTAGATAGTGAGATGATGATTAATATTTAGATAGGTATGTAGGTAACTCAATTCAATAGATTGCAGACAGATCGTAATTATCTTGAAGATAAATCGTGTTCTTGTGCCTCGATGGTGTAGTGGTCGCAAGCGCTACTGCCGACCATGCACTCCTGGGTTTGATCCCTAGGTCGGACTAAAAGTTATTCCATCTGAAAAGTTATTCCATCTAATAAATCGATTGCCACTTAAACCTACAATAATGCATAACTAATATCGATTTCCCAGGTTGTTGTTGATGCCTAGAATCGACGTCATAAACTAGAGTATTTTATGGGAAATAAAATAGTAAGTACTTATCACGGCCGATCTGTAAGCGTGATTCGTGTTTTAGCGTAGCATTCAACGCTTAACGATGTTGACTTATCAACAAGAATAATATGAATAAAATATACTGTCGTCCCTAGATAGTAAATAACGTTTCTGAATAAGTGGTCGATGCTACTACACACTATAACTCTAATCAAGGGGTATCGCGTTATCCAGTTACTGGGTTGGCTGTATCCAGTTAAACTGGAAGCCGACCCCAACATAGTTGGGAAAAGACTAAGCAGATGATGACTAAGTACCTACTACACACTGTAGCTTTTTAACTTGTAATTTTTTGTCTTCCTGAGACGTGTTGCTTGAGAGTTTGTTCCGTCACTTCTTCCCAGCAAAAACACTAGGAAGTGACAAAGGGCGGGCGTTTTGGGGGACTGTCTTATGTAATTTTTGTCGTTCAAAAAGTGCTGATACTCAGCCTAATTTGAATGAGTCAATGATTTTTGATTTTGATTTACTGCTTTTATTTAATTTATTTTACTCTCAGCAAATGGCGTAACTTTCGTTAAAAGTTACTGTTCGTTCGTTAGACGTTAGGAGTACCAAATGCATAATATGCTACTGGTATAAATTCCAGAAAGCGCGCTAAAAAAAAAACAACCGAAAATCATAACTTCTAATGTTGAGCTGTAATGTTTGAAAAAAAACTACAATAACCTTATTTGTGCTTAGGGCCTAACCAAGTTTGTATGCTAGGTACCAACTTGGCTTCACATGCCACAGAGAAATATGTAACACTAGCAAACGTCACGCGGATTCACCCGCGTAGTTCCTGTTCCCGTGGGATTACAGGGATAAAAAGTAGCCTATGTCATCCGGGAATAGTGTAGCTTTCCACCAGTGCAATATTTTTTTAAATTGGATCATTAGTTCCGAAGATTACCCCCTACATACAAACTTACAAACAAACAAATTTTACTTCTTTATAATATTAGTATAGAAGTATAGATTACGTCACGCCTGTAATCCCTGAAGGTCTAGGCAGAGGTGCACCTGATAGTATACCCAGATTTCGCTAGTTATGTTTTAGTCATGCCATCAATCGGGCACAAACCCAGACTCCGGGCTGCTACTGAGAAATGCTAGATGGCAAAACTCAACAACACTGCCCGACCCAGGGATCGAACCCGGGACCTCATGCTCAGCAGTAGCGCTTGCGACCACTAGACCGACGAGGCAGTCAGATAAATATCTCTCAGACTTCTCTTTAATTCTCAAATCCCGGGATTTAAACATCACAGTTAGTATTTCGGGATTTCAAAAGAGGTTTTATCCACTCCAAACTGTAAGTTACTTACTTCCACAAAGTTTACGTGAATATGTTAAACCTATTCCGGTAGCTACCTACCCCTATTTACCTCTGGTTCGTTCTACCACCATCGTAAATCCAAATCCTACGGAACTCGACGAACCGTTTCCCATTTCCTGGGCAAAGTTCTTACAGTCTACAGTAAGTAAGGGATTTACACTTAAATCCTCCTGTTCGTCGTTTAAATCATGGTCCAGTTGCCACTCGATCGTTGAGAGTTCACGTTTATTACGACTGGCCTGTTAGTCTAGTAGTTAGTGACCCTGACTGCTATGTCGGAGGTCGTGGGTTCGATTCCCACCCAGGACAAATGTTTGTGTGATGAGCACGACCATTTGTTCTGTGTCTGGGCGTAATTTATCTATAATATACAATGCAGCAGCAGCTGTTTAGTATCCATAACACAAGCTGTCAAGCTGAACTTGGGACTATACTGGCATTGTGTGAAAAGTTGTAGAATATTTATTATTATTATTATTCTGTAGCGACATCTATCCCGTCACGCACAGTACTAAACTGACTTAATCCTAAATCGCGATGTTAACTTTTTAAATGGTGTGCTGCAAAGAAAGGACTATCCGACCTAATGGGTAATGTCTAGTGGGCTACATGTCCAACGGTCGTCGAATCATTTCTGATGACATGTTCATAGTTTTTTACAGTATAACGCAAAAATAATATCAGAAAATACCCGACGAAAAATTTCAAGCCAGCACATTAAGATACTCCCTTGTGTCAAATTCATTTGATAGTAATTCGACTTTAAAATATCAACAATAAGGTTTATGTTCAATTGGGAAAATTTGCCAGTTTGTGGTAGCTTGATATGCTGGTGCCTGTACATAAAGAACTCACGGTGTCCGAATGTGCGTTGATGTTGCAAAATTGCCATTTGATACTCAACACTCGGTGTTGGTTAAGTTCTACTGGCAACTGTTACATGATTCCCTAGTGATTTGTTGAGCATTTATTTAAGGCAATAAATGTCGCATACATTGGTCTTCACAATTACAGTCAAAGCAAGTAGGTATCTCATCCTGTGATACACTACAGTAGGTACAATCGC
The DNA here is from genome assembly GCA_921972225.1 of Euplexia lucipara. Taxonomy (NCBI): domain Eukaryota; kingdom Metazoa; phylum Arthropoda; class Insecta; order Lepidoptera; family Noctuidae; genus Euplexia; species Euplexia lucipara. The sequence continues at coordinate 5,534,663 of OV179145.1, read as the reverse complement.
ATGCTTGTCTGATTAAAATTCTTTTGAACATGTCAACTCAGGCGTTGATTAAAGCTGTACTTTTTGTATTGTTTAACTGAAAACCCTGGCTCTATGCAATGGATCTTGATGAAATGTAATAAAACCTATTAAAAGCATTTGTCCTTTCATTGTACAGTTCAAGACACGGAGGTAAGTTTGCCGCTCTAACTAGTCATTACAATGTGCATGCCATGGTTCACAGTTGTTTTATTATTTATACTAATATTATAAAGAGGTAATTTTTTTTTGTTTGTTTGTATGTAGGGGGTAATCTTCGGAACTAATCCAATTTTAAAAATTATTGCACTGGTGGAAAGCTGCACTATTCCCAGATGACATAGGCTACTTTTTGTCCCTGTAATCCCATGTGAACAGGAATTACGCGGGTGGAACCACGTGACGCCTGATAGTCTATACTAATATTATAAAGAGGTAAAATTTGTTTGTTTGTAAGTTTATAAGTTTGTATGTAGGGGGTAATCTTCGGAACTCATGATCCAATTTTAAAAATTATTGCACTGGTGGAAAGCTACACTATTCCCGGATGACATAGACTTTTTATCCCCGTATTCCCACGGGAACGGAAACTACGCGGAGAAACTGCGTGACGTCTGCTAGTTTAATATAAAAGGTTTACTGCGAATTCATATGTTGCCAGGTTCAGAGCTGCAAATTTGCTATAACATGAAATGGACCGCCTTACTGAACTACGATTACAATTTAATGCATTGCAGTCCTTTTATTTCTTTATTTTGCTAAAAGTTAATCCTTCTTCAGGACGAATGCACCACTCCGCCAGTACACCGGCGGGGGTGGATGGCGCCGGCGGTGGTTCCCGTACGCCCCCCGCGACCCCCAAGAAGGGCGGCAAGATGCTTGCCGTCAGGGTCCAGATGTTGGACGACTCCATATCCATGTTCCAGATACAGGTAAGTCCAGGATCAACCCGATTTAGATTTTACTCTGTTTACTTGACATAGATTCATGCAGAGATAAGCTTTCGGAAATTTATGGAAATGCATTCAATTCGAGTGAGAAGCACGAATTACTAACGCCATTTCCCACGTATTAATTGCTTCCCACTTGTTGAAATTTCCGATGAAATTACAGACTATGAAACTACTATTTCATCTTCCAGGAATTCTGACTTCGTGTATAAGAATCTTCAACATAGCCTATCGATGAAAAGCCCCCTTAAGTGGTTTATTATTTAAGTATGCCTGGCATTGCCACGCTTTGACGAAGTATGTGTAAGCATTATTTAAAGGCAGCCACTTACATTTAAAACAAACAAACCTGTGGCCAATAAATCATTTTCTATCTTTCTTTAAAATCCTTAAGTAACCGCACTGTCAAATTACATGCCACACATATTTAAGCTTCTTCAAATTATCAACTCGGCAACCTCTAAAATACATACCAGGATATTAAATACCCTTGCGCCTCTAAAATAAAAGCAAAAATTAGACCCTTTTTATTCGCAGTTTTATTTTTAGATGATGAGATATCTTGCTGAAACGCTGGTACATAATGAAATTTTTATCAGCTAGCCTGTGGGTGATTAAGCGGAACTTCCTCTTGCCTTGATAACTTGCTTCCACTCCGGTTATTAATACTCTCAGAGATGTCATGAATATTGACGGTAATATCAAAGTCGGCAACGTCGTTATATATATATGTAGGAAGATTAATAGTTAAAGTGCAGTAGCTATCTTGAATAAACGCTGCGTTGAAAAAATAAGCTGAGGTTCGTTTTTCTTCAATTTTGTGGTAAAACTCAGACACTCGGTAAAATGACGACGGTAAAAGAAAACATCATGAGGAAACCTGGACTTATTGTAAATGTAAGTTTGAAATCGTCAATGCTCCCTTTGTATATTAAGAGAAGAGGACTTTGCCCTGGACAGCCAACAGGGTGGTATTTTATTGAGTTACTCGGAAAACTTCGGAACACTACAGAAGTTTTAAAGAAAGTCTTCTGTTTTTCACACCGGTATAATGCAAAGCTAATTAGGCTTTCACCTGGTTTGACGCAAGTTCTCTCTTGATCGAGGTATTACATAAGTTACGTAATACGAAACAACAGCAGAAATTAACGTTCAATATGATTGACAAAGTCGGAACAAACATTTTGTCCCGTCGGGGGCGAACACGTTACTTCCGCCTCCCTGTATACGACCGTTTATTTCCAAAAGTCCTTCGTTTTTTCCTCTTAAGAACTAAGGGTTCCCATGAGGTTCTGTTAGTTGTACCTTTCGATTTGGAACGACTAATAGGTCAAATATCTATCATACTGTTGAGCATACAGGGTAGAAGAGACATCAACATTCAGCCTAAAACCATGACTTCCGTATGTAATTCAGAATCCTCGACCCTTGACATGTTTCGTCGTCGCCACTCTGTATACTCTAATAAGGAAAATAGACTAAAGAAATCGGTTAATGTATTAGGTCGCAATATCAATTGACTGAAGTAACGCCCCTTCGGATTCTGCGCCATTGAAGTTACGAAAGGTAAACTTTTCAGTAAAACATCAATTGAAACGCCTATTACTAGCTCATTAGTGTCCTAATAATTATATGCTACTCCTAATGATGTAAACCCATTAAATTATGTTCACGGAGACGGTCATTAGGCAAGCCATTACCGTATTGGTTATTTTCGCATGTCTGAACGCGGGCCCAAAGCAGTACATTCGGCTAATAACAACATATTTTGGTTAATGAGCGGTGCGAAATTTCGAATGCATATAGTACACTTGGTACAAGATAAAGTTTAACAGAAGCAAAAGGAAGACCAAAGAAACACAGGAAAGCTCATAATGGCTAATAGAAATAAATGGAAGAAAATGTAGCACCTGACATATAATAATATGTCAGCGCGATTCAACATTAATACAAGAACCCGACAACTGTCTGGCAATAATCTACCAGATGGAACCGCTCGTTTTCAGAGAAGAATGAAGAACTTTATATCCTCCCTCATAGCTCTGGAAAGACATGCTGCGCCGACCACGTATAAATTGGGATAAATAACTACTGCGTGACAATCTTGCTAATGCTAGGAAGTGTCTCATTTACACCCGGGTACGTTCTGGTCTCCTGATTATTCTTCCCCGTAGACCGATGTGTTTGTGCATAATAAAGGTGCTAAGTGTTGCCTCCTGTTAATTTTTGTTGGCAACTATTTTGAATTTGAAATGAGCTTTCCTTGTATGGCGCGACCTCTGTGCATAATGTGACCGCAGCTCGCAAGCCTTGCCTTACGCCGTTATCTCCCAAGGGACATGCGGCACAGAATTTATAGTTTAAAGTTATCTGTGTTTGCTATTCTGTATGTTGGATTAGTTGGTTAAAGTTTTAGTGAATTGTCAAGTAAGTAGGTCTTTAGTACAACTTTTTTTGCAAAAAATAAAACCGACTTCAAAAAAAACACAAATAAAAAAACTAAAAGAAGTGAAAAATAAATAGCTTCAGAAGCCGGTGACAAAAACACCAAATCAATCAAATAAAGTTTAAGCTTCGAAGTCGGTGACAAAAACACCAAATCAATCAAACAAAGGTCACCGACGGTTACGCTATGTAGTGCAATTACAATGTCCAGGTCCAATGTTTGACGATCATGTCTTTAAGATTTTCAAAAAAGAATTACTAACTCCCTACAATATTGTCCAAACCCAACCCAACCCCTCCCAACCCTTGTTCGAACCCAAGGCACGCACCTCTGACTTTTCGGATTCATGTGCGGATTGTATAATTATCACTTGCTTCAAAAACGGTGTAGGAAAACATCGTGAGGAAACCGGCATGCCTGAGAGATATTTTTCGAGGACATGTGATGCCAAGTCAGAGGCCCATGGGCGGCATTAAAACTCTGACACCAGGTTAGTTACTAACCACACGATAAGAAGAAGATTGTCCAAACGATTGAGTCGAACAACTAAACGAGCACGTCTATCATTAGGATGCAGTCGACATTTTGACGTGTCAATAATAAAACCTCAATATTCCTATTTGACCGCTGCTAATGACGTTTATTACACAATCAACGTGGGGCCGACAAATTCTTATGAGTAATTTGCCGTAACAACATATGAAACAGCTATTAATCATACATATTGGTCTCGCCACAGACAGATAACGAATGGTCCTGGGAAACTGGCACAGGGGGGTTAAAAAAAACAATTAAAATTGGAACCATTACATGCTTTTGATGTTGTGGCTTGTTTCTGGTCATGACACGACAGATTGATCTTTCAGTCTTCAACAGAAGAGCTTGTATGGGACATAATCTAAATGAGTATGATCTGAGTAAGTTAATTCATGTTTACCATAATATTGTGTATATTGTACCAAATTCAGTAGTTCTGTTTAATGTTCCAATTTACTAAGAAAAGGTTTAGTTAATTTATAAATCGATATAGAGTTCGATGGGACTGCTTATATGTATGTACTAGCTTCTGCCCGCGACTTCGTACGCGGATCCTGTTGCTTATGCCAGCGACAACGGGGTCGTCAAAATCGAAGATCTGAAACATCTGATGTCGAATTCTATAAGCCCGGGGACGGGAAATCAATGGGATGCGCGAGACGATTCAAGATGTTCCAGATTTTTTATTTTTGTTGGTCAACAGGAAATGCCATCAGACTTAACAACTTTTGCTAAGACACCATTTCTATTATGTATATGTTATATTGTCTCTGGGCTTTGGAGTTCCCCTACAGGTGCTCCAGATCTTCAAATTTAGTCTCACAGCAGAAAACACTCTTCACGTGGAATAGTTTTTGCAATGGCACCATTTTTATATCTCTTTTACTTTAGGTGTTCCATTTTCCAAAATAAATTATAGCCTATAATATGTTGCGTGACGTTCACGATCAGCGGTCAGTCGCGCATCTCCTTCCCCCACTTATCTCTAGAGTCGATGCGTATATACGCTGAAAACTCAAGCGTCATGCTTTTTCCGTGAACGTCTCCATGCACTGCATCATGCACTGTCTCGCGAGACAGTGCATGATGTTCACGATCAGCGGTCAGTCGCGCACATATTCTTCACTGGTCTCTAGAGACCTGGATGTAGATGCGTAAATACGCTGAGAATGCAGGCGTGCTTCGCGATCCCAAGAAATTTCCACGGAGCGAGTTGCAGCCTCATGTTCTCGATCAGCATCAAGTCTGTCCTAACGCTCTTCGGTAGATTGTTGGGACCTTATGGTCTTTAATCATTTAGCACCTTTGGAACATTGGGAAAAATTTGACCTCTTTCTAGGCATGGTTATAGTTTTATTGTGATGATACCCGATCAATTAAAATCTATGTGGCTGCTCCCCTGCGTTACCGGGTAAGCTACCGTGTAACGAAGATAAATGGAAAAGGAAATTAAACACTCAAATAACATAAGCCCGAAGGCATACGATAAAAAAATGGGAGTTTTAGCCAGTAGAGTCTAATTTTCAACGATTTACCATCGTCATCGAAAATCAGTCCTGAACTGTTCCCGCCTTCACCGCGTAGTACCTCCTACTTATGTTATTTTATAATTATGCAATGAAATTAGTGACAGTTTTAATTTCTATATCAAATGTTTCTGATCTTCGATTTTTATAAGTCAACGGGAAATGCCTATCAGACCGAACAACTTTTGCTAAGACGTCATTCCTATTTGAGTTATGGTGTAGCTGGGCTCTTGGAGTTCCACAACAGGTGTTCCAGATCTTCGATTTTTATACGTCAACAGCGAGTGCTCATAAGGCTGAACAACTCTTGCTAAGACGTCATTCCAATATATGTTATAGTGTAGCTGGGCTCTTGAAGTTCCACATCAGGTGTCCCGGATCTTCAAATTTATTCTCTCAGCAGAAAATGCTCATAACGTGGAACAATTTTTGCTACGGTACCATTTTTGTATCTCCTATAGTTTAGATGGTCTGTTGCGGTTCTGCATCAGGTGTTCCGGATCTTCAAATTTATTCTCTCTGCAGAAAGTGCTCATCACGTGGAACAATTTTTGCTATGGGACCATTTTTGTATCTCCTATAGTTTAGCTGGTCTGTTGCGGTTCTGCATCAGGTGTTCCGGATCTTCAAATTTATTCTCTCAGCAGAAAATGCTCATCACGTGGAACAATTTTTGCTATGGGGCCATTTTTGTATCGCCTATAGTTTAGCTGGTCTGTTGCGGTTCTGCATCAGGTGTTCCGGATCTTCAAATTTATTCTCTCAGCAGAAAATACTCATCACGTGGAACAATTTTTGCTATGGGACCATTTTTGTATCGCCTATAGTTTAGCTGGTCTGTTGCGGTTCTGCATCAGGTGTTCCAGTTTCCAAGATAAATTATAGCCTATGTGTTGACCAGACTTAATATCTATACAACAAAAAAAAAATTATTCAAATCCGTCCAGTAGTTCCGAAGATTAGCGTGTGCAAACAAACAGACAAACAGACAAACAGACAAACAGACAAACAGACAGACTTTTTTTTTTGGATTCGTGCTCTATTACTGTTTCTAAACCCCCCTCAATTATTATTTTTTAAATATATTCAATGTACAGACACAGTTTTTTTACAGTCTTATTATATGTATAGATATGTTTATGCTCGCATAATGGGATCTTTAGATATTTGGATGTTTGTCGCTCATTCACGCGTAAATCGTTGAACAGTTTGGATGAAAATTGACACATAAATAGACTATTTCTGGGATCAACACTTAATGATGTTTTTTTGTTCCTATGGAATAATAGTTCAATTTTAATATTACTTTAGACGTGGAAAGAAAAAAAAGGAATATCTCTAATAGTTTTGTTACCACTATCGTCAAGCCCACCAAGTCTTCAAGTTCTTCTTGATATCTCAAAACGATATTTAATCCTCACCCGACTCCTTTTCTTTCTCCATTTTCAAGCATCCATTGGCTGTCTATCCACCTGATGTAATTGATACCTTAATCGCCCATTACGACGCTTCCTATCTTAGTGACATTATCTCTTAATTGGCAATTACCCAACACCAATGAGACGCGATGAGGTTTACTTATTTGCTCGTAAGTAATATTAATTTTGTGGAGTGGAGAGTTATTTGGATATAAGTATATTACAAAGATATTCAATACTCATTCATTCATTCATTTTTTTTTTGGCAGAAAATTTTCATCCGATACTTGTGTGTCCAAGTTGACACTAGTCGGTTATATACACTTAGCTAAGTATTGCTATATTATGTCGCTCTAATATTGCTATATATTATTATGCTAGATAGCGTGACTGAGAAATGGGATCGCAGTTTTTGTTTTTTTACACGTCTGCCCCAAAAAAGGAGTGTTATGTTTTGTATGAGAGTTTCTTTATTCCACCGTGTACATGTAAGGGGTATCGTTAGAATCCTTGCATTGCCCCGAGTAGCATTGGTTATCGAAAAAGTATAAAAAGATAACGATAAAAAGATAAAAAAGATATTTTTTTAAATGTTGTGTTAATGCATGTGATTATCGTTCAGGATTTGACGAGTAGATTCTGACATATTTTTATACGAAACTCTTTCACTAAAAGGTTTGAAATAAAAAAAAATAATTTAAAAAAAGAATAAAAGAACACGACTGCCATGTAAAAAAAATGAATTAAAAAGCAAAAAAACAAGAAATCAGATTTACACACAGACACGATATCTCGAAAGCATCTTGATAATCAAACAAAAAATGTGTGTAAAAAAATGGTCTTGTTTTATTGCTTTTTAGTTCATTTTTTTACATGGCAGTCGCCTTTTTTATTTTTTTTAGATTAGTTTATTCAAAACTTTGATCCCATGTCTCAAATCACAGTTTTTCCATCAAATTTCTTCTCCTCTCTGTAGTGTCTTAAATCTCTTTGGTTCATTACTAAATCGGCAAAGGTTTCTACTGTCGTCGTATTATGCCATTTCTCAACGTTAGGGTCAGCTTCCAATTTAACAGAATCCAGTAGAATACCAGTATTGTATTTTAGTTTCAATTGACCTGCGGCTGTTGTGAGTTCAACATTTTGAATAGCGACCCTATTTTGCTTATTCTGCAACAAAATATTGGTTCAGTCATCGAATCCATACGCGTGGCTGATATTGATACACATAACAGTACCTTAACGGCAACGTAAAGTCGAATCGTACGCTTTTGAAATTGAAAATACTCGTTTCGATTATTTTATTTAGTTAGTTCTATGACTATTCATATCTATGGGTGATAGTCATTGTGCTTGCCCAATTAATTTATACCATAAATGCCTACGGTTTCCTACCAGTCCCTGACGCAACATTTTTGTCTATTGGGAACACCAAGTGGGTATATTCAGGGGTAACTAGGGAATTACGAAAGCTGGGATCTAAGCCTTAATCCTAGCTCTCGGAACGGTATTTACTGAGAACTACCTAATTCCCTCTACCTATATAATTATGTACGTACCCAACCGATTAGGTTGTATCCATCTATTCAATTATGAGTCAGGAGTTACGTTTGTGTACGTTGAATGAACACAGAGGTAATAACAGATAATTAGAATAGCCAGGACGATAATCAAGCGTCAGTGTTGCAATTTTGAAAATAACAGCAGAGCAAATTATGCACGTCGAATGGTATCCTATATTTCTCATTAATTTATACACCACATAATTCCAGAAACTTAAAGCCGTGTGGAACTCATAGGTACCCACTGAATTTTCAATACACGGGTAGTTTTGTGAATTTGAATATTTTAACATTGGATAAACTGAAATAACTATCCATTCGGAAATTAATGAATTTCCGATGAATAATCCCGGTTGTTTCAGCTTAAAACAATAGTAGAGCGAACCTTTTATATTGTATAGATAAATATGGTAGCTTGGTAATTGTATATTTGGCCATGTTATTTTGCTTTTTGTTTGCCGGATGATGATTTTGCATAGTTTTAGGGTTTCTTTCCTCAAGCGGAAATAACGAAACCCAGGATCACTTGTTCGTCTGGTTATTCGTCTGTCAAAAACTCTATTGAAAGAGCGTTTCTAATATCATGTTGAAATAAGAATTTCCAAATCAACGCTAAGTATGTAGAGTGACGGCCAATTATGTCACAAATTCTGACGATTATCTCTTTTTTAAAGACCGTACGGACTTTCCGTGATATAGCAGCATGAAATCTTCCAAGAAGCAGCGAATATCCGATACTTAATTGTATTTTTTTCTTGTTATCTTTGTGTCTGTGTGAGAGATGTATGAGATTTTTTTCCTTTAATCCGAAATCGGCAATGGTCGTGTCACTTAAGTAAAGGCGTGCGTGGGTTGCCATGAGCACCCTCAAGCGGTGCCCACAGGGTTGAAGTCGTACTCGCACTTGTTCGGATTTTTTTACCAACTGCGACTTGGTGTACTTATATTTACTGTATTTCCATTATTGTATTTTTTATCTGCGTCGACGTAGCTAAATTACGACATGTCTTTTTATTGTAAGCCTTTTTCAAATGGACTTTGAATGAAACAGTCAAACAAACAAATAGTCATCATGAATTTTCAAGTTTTCTAAGAATGCTTATTATCTTTAATCCTTGTACCTACTTATTTTCAATTAATGATCCTGACGTCAATAATTTATACATATAAATCTGGAGTTGGAGAAGGCTCTCTTAAAACTAATGGACAAACAAACGTTATTGTGGTTTAGCATGTCTGTTTTCGATACTGGTAGCGTTCTGCTGAAGGTTCGTAGGTATTAACAAAGTTTCTCATTCGATCGGGCATGAAAAACCCATAAACACTGCCCGATCTACTAATCAAAATCAGGACAAGAGGAGATTTACCAGTTTGACGCAAAATGTGCACTTTGCAAAATGTGCTTTCGCAAAATCGTATCTATGTAGTAGGTACACAGTTACACACTGATATACACGTGAATTCTTATATTTTACTGGACATCAACTATTATTACAGTACCAACCACATAAATAATATAATTGATAGGTAGATACTATGTAAGTAACTGTACTAGAGTATACAGTTACAAACATCAATATCACCTGAACCAAGGAACATACCACACCATTTGTAATTTTTTTATGGTGTACAATAAAGAGTATTCTATTCCATACTATACCTATCTCTTAAAGAATTCACGTGAATATGGCTGATAATAAAGGTACGATTTGGGCAAGTGTACATTCAGCGTCAAACCTGCAGTAAGGTCATGAGTAAGATTCACAGATCGCGCAATGTGCTGCGTGACAATGCAGTTGGTACATCCACATGTAAGTCCCCTTCATTAGTACCTACTACATATTCATAACGGTTCAGTTCAGAAACACACAACACTGACGCGACCCGATGCCATTTTTCAATTATCTAACGTAAGCCACTCCAACTTTGCCAGCGCCAGTCGATCGTTATTCCGCCACTCTCCAAACTTTGACGACTCTTATCCTCCTCGCATTTTTAGAGGCGTTGGAAAATGTTGCTGCCTTTGACGTAACTTCTCTTAAATTAACGATATTGAAAGATTTTTCAGTCATTGGGAATATGTTCCTTCTCCTCTACCATAAAAGAAGGGACTATTGTTCTGTAATCATATCTATCAGATTGCCTGTCAATGCGTAACCTTACTAAAAATGGCGATGCTATTCATTTTAACAATATAAATTGCGTTATTGAGCAGCGAAGTCTGTCTGTCATTTGAAGTAATGGATTAGGAATTTCCTTCCAAATCCTTAGGACTTTGATTGAAAGGATTTTACGCAATTCTCCCAGAACGTGCTTTCTGAGCATTTCTCAGCCAACCTCGATGACGAACCATTACGTTTTTCAATTTATTTTTAAGAAATGCAAGCTATCTAGTCTCTCTCAAGAAATCTCACGAGACACAACTTTAAAGGGTACAAAGTTTATTCACCTAGAAAGTTGAATGCACTTTATTTATTTCGAAGTCCAGTAGACTGAGAAAATGCAATTTTAAAAGAGTCGCACTGAATATAGATCAATTGTGAAGGGGTGATTAGCCCTTCAAAGGAGCCTGTCAGGCGATGTCTTTGGGAGGTCATCTCTATTGACATTTCAAACATCGTTGTATATAATCTTTTAAGTATTTTGTTAGAGAAATTAAAACAGATGTGAAATTGCTTCCTTGCTTTTAAGTACCTAATTAGACCCACAAATGCAATAATCCCTTTCCAACTCGAGCTTACTTGATATCTACTGAGAGCCAGTCCTCAAGCTTAACTAGGTTTACTTTGAGTCCATCATCAGTTTCCCTTTCTCGGAATTAACTAAAAGAAACCGTACTTCTGAGTGTCCTTATTGGAATTCAGTACTTACATACTTCAACATATTTTTCCATTATCGTTCAAATCTTGTCATTGATTAATTGGAATTGAAGACTGTGAGTGAAAATCGTTTCGAAAAGCTGGGACGTCCCAAATCCGTTTTATATTTCGAATTTCCTTTTCAATTTGACAGAGACTAAATGCATGATTGCGTTGCAGCTAATTCAATTAACGTTTGCAAACCTAATTAGTTATTATTTCTTGCAACATAACACGACGTCCATTAGTAACTGACAATAATTGTATATCGTGTAGTCACGAAAAGTGCTATAAGAACGATTTGGCTATCAGCTCTGTTCCGCTTTTTACACTTAGTTTTAAGCAATAACCATTACCTATCGGGCGTTGAAGTTTCTTTTCTGTTAGTTAATCGTATTCTACTGCTTTGAGTACACCTGCATCCAGTCCCACTATTGAGCCCATTGATTTTTCGTCCGAATTTTAAATCTTTTAAAACTTAGTCGACTTCTGCATAGCGTTGAGACTGTTAAATAGAGATCATCTGTTTTGCGACAAAATATTAGGTTATAATATGTGGTGTAGATTCTGCTCTACATGACTGGGCCACTATTATATTAATAATCATACCTTCATTAGCAAACTGTGTAGCACAACATAGACACTTTAATTACCATCAATGCCAAGCTATTCTGATGCAAAACAAATTGTTCCCAACGACAGCACAATAATTAACGATACTACATTAATGACGTCACGTCTTCTAAAGGTCACAGTTTAAATAGTTGGAAAGTCGCTAAATGATCGCAGAAGGGCTAATTACCAGTCAGGCCGGTAAACATCACCCTCTGTGACCTGTCACACTACGTTAGATTAGCACTCACGATACATTAGCCGCGGCCGAACTAATTCTGCATATTGTCACTCATGCAGGGGCTTGTGGTGTGAAACTGGCAGAGCTTAGTATGTCCCAAACCGCCTTATGTAGTCAGGGATATGTCATTCATAGTTGGTGGGATTGGTATGCAGTTCAGACTGCTTGTCTTAAACACTGAAAATTTGTATACTCTCTCAATATCTACGGTGATCTATTTGGGGAAGTAAAGTTATAACAGTAGTACCAACGTCCCGGTTACTCGATCTTTGACGATCATCCTCGGTTTTGTCTCCGCTAACCATTGACCCAAGGAGTCGCGTAGATTTCAAAAAGGAACTGCATCTAATTTGCATGTTCATTTTCTAGTTAATAAAATTGTTTTCTGCTTTTTTAAATTATGTAGTTCACTTTAATATGATGAAATTACCTTGGAAAGAGACAGAACCCCACAACGTAGTAATCTTTGTGTCAGGTACAGGGAATTTATACCCTAGCGCCAGCGCTTAAGGTACTTAAGTAACGTTTACTTAGGTAAGTAATAATTTTATTATTAATGTGCTGTTTTTGTTTGTTATTCCATTGTTCAGGAGTAAACTTTGCTTAGGTTTACTAACTTAGATAGGTACCTAGGCATAATTTTTTCTACATTCGGTTTACTGTCGCTAAGATTTAATCGTGGCTAAATGAGCAATAGACTCCATGAATTAAAAAAATCTATGTAATGCAGCATTTATGCACTTCTGTAGATCCATTTGTAATTTGTATGCCGAAACACTTATCGGTGCTAATTTGAAATTCTATAGGAATTAGAAGGGGAGCAAATTATTTTGTCATACGTATGATAAAATTTGGAGCTTTGTAGTGCACTCTAATCTCATTGAAGAGTTTGCACTCGTAAGCAAGTTAAATGGACATAAATGCGAGTAGAATTTACGCAGCACTTCGATACGCGACATTCACTGGCTAGGATAATGGTTTAACGACGGCGACGCTTTCATTGTCACATGACATCCTTTGTGCCTGTTCAGACTAACGTATGACTGTGTGTTTTGTTAGTGTATGTCAGTGAACTGGTGTACGCCTTAATCTGATGGGATAAGATGAATATGAGGATGACTATGAAGTCTTTTAGGAATGGTCTTAATGCCCTTTATTTGCAACTCGGCATATAACCGTACATACATGTAGGGGTATGGACCACCGTAATAAAAATGAAAATATCTTTATAACTTCTTTATTAAAAATATTATAACTTCTTAAATAATAAAAAACGTCTTTACTTCTTGACACTCGCTCGTCATCCTTTTTTCCTTCTTCCTTATTTAAAATATTCAAATCTTCCTCTTTCTCCTTCCCACATTCATACTCTCTCATTCATCCATCACTGCGTTCATATTACTACATTCCATCTAATAATCATGCATTCTAAATTAACATCCCACATACATTCGTTCATGAACACACGCCTTTTTCCCGTCGAGCCAGGCAGAAACTATAGAACGCCGCTTGCTACGATCCTTACAAACTTCTTTTGCTTCGTCCAACCGTTAGCTTTATGAGTATGTAGTACTACACCCGAGACCAAAATCGCGTCTATTTCGTATTTTCCTCTACAAATTTCACCACAGGGATTAACGCGTGAATTCCGTACTTTCTTTCAACATTGGGGGTTAAACCCTCATAAGCGTCGTTGGGAAGTTTGAAAAACGAATAATAGCAAACTGCATTACTTACTTAGGTTAGTTTTCGTGCCAAGTTTAAATTTATAATATTTTTCGTACAAATAGAATCCTTCCTTTTATTCTCAAATGTCCATAAACCCCATTCTTAGTGCAACGTTTGAAGTGACACGTAATGCAAACAGATGAATTAATTGTGCGGTTGCTAGAGTCAATTATGTTTTGTAGAAGTGCGGTCTTCTAGGCTCCTTTACAACTTTTATGCATTAGATTTCTGACATACATAACATCTCGTCGATATTCCCCGAAAGGTTATCCCTATCTTCTTCTTTCATGTGGTTAGTTACTTACCTGGAGTCGAGAGCTGCCGCCCATGGGCTTCTTACTTTGCAACACATGCCGTCAGGAAATATCTCTTAGGTTTGCTCACGACACAGACAAGTGACAATTTTACAATACGCACATGAATCAGAAAAGTCACAGGTGAGTGGACCTATGGGTACACACACATCACCAATTACATTTAGGTCCCGTGTCATAGTGAGTGAGTCTATAGTCTTCAACGAGGCACAAATCCAGCCTTCGGGCTGAGAAGTTCCAGATACAGTAATCCAATATCCTGCCTAGTAGGTAATAGCATCACTAGACCAACGATGCTGTTGATAGCAAATGTAGATGTGTCAACAATTCAGGATATAAAGAGTGGTTATTTGTACGTAAATGGAATAACATCCGATCTCTGCAACCATACCGTGAAGAATCTCAAGCAAGTCTAGTACTTGTTTAACGTATTCTCAAGAGAAAACTCCTTCATCAGCTAGATTATCATATTTAGATGAGGGGTTTGTTGTGCCACAGAACAACGACCCTTACAGTAAGACGCGATGATAGTCTCGAGTGGCCCATTTGTGATATGAGTATGCACAGGGCTTATTGCAATATAAGCGAATTGCGGCAACACTCGAGTGATTTTAATCGCCCGGAAAATTCTGGCTTATTGCCACGAGACCTGGTAACGAATTTCAAACAGTTTTATCGCGTTGTGCCGGATTTGTAAGGCAATATTTTTTTAACTTAGTGTTCATAAACATTAAGCGTTTTCCCGGGAGTTTATTTAAGCTTTGTTTCAAATGATTGGTATACTTGCTGAAGTTCGCTCCACCAATTTGCTAAGTGCTACCAATTATTCATAGTCGTAACACTTTACAAATAAAAATAATTCTAAGATTAAAGTGCCTTCACGCAAAATCAATCGTGCTAAGTTTATAGAAACGGTAATCGAGGGTTTTTTTTAAGTCAAAGTGATCAAAAAGCAATACTGGTCGCTGTTCACCATCAAAGTCTTCTTCCCCATATACAATAGACAAGACAAAATATTTCCTAAATATCGTTCAGTCCTAATTCTGCTTTACTGCTATAAGCACAACTGTTTCCTTCTTTAACGTCATTAATGGCTTTGCCGTGCCATCCGTATCTAGGCTCAGTTTCTGCAAATATTTATAGGGGACCCTAACATCTCGAACGATTTAGCCCGGTAATTTATTTAAGGACTAAGGAATAAGGACTTATTCTATTCTATGACTTTTTTATTCATAGCAACTAAATGTATCACACGAAAGTAGTTACATATTATTATGTAAGTATGGGATTGTTTACGAATGCGTGTTGAAGGAACGTTATGGGCTTTAGGCTAATTATCGAGAAAAACAACTGAACTTTTTATTATTTATCATCTTTAGGAAGGTAAGTACGGTCCTTAGATCGAATTGCTCAATCGTCAAAGGCTTCATTAATTCTTTCTCTAAAACATATGGAAATTTATACGGAAAGTGTTTATTTTGGAAAATGCTCACTACTAGTCATAAGAAAACATTTATACAACAACAAATTTTAAAAATACCCTCATGTCTGTCGACTGGTTAAAAAAATTCTTCATTATTGCCACGTCTATAGCAATGCCTAACTTCTGGGCAAGGTAAAGCCAGCCGGTAGTGTCAACCAAACGTTTGGAGATCACTTCAAAATAAAGAATACGCGAAGCTTAAAGGATTTCTAAAGTCTGAACTTGGTTTGCTTCTCAATAACATTCTCGCCGGTTGAGTGTAACAAATGGCTGCGGTCTAAGAGAATTATATATTTAGTATTCAGAATAGAAGGCTATTATGTACCTGTCGACGTTACTCATCCTCATCGCTCATCCTAACTGCAGACACCTATGTGACATCACTGATTCCTCACGTGTAGGTAGCTGACAAGTATTTATTTGTAACTGCAGCTATACAATGGAGTACACTACTATATCATCTCGACACTCGCATGACGTCACATAATACGCCATATTTGAGTTTAGAAGCATTACGAATTCTAAAATGGGTAGAATAGGGAGTTTGACATAATATGAACATCAAAGTCCATTAGTTAGGTTATAAAATATAATACACAAGTATTTGTTTCTCTTCAATATTGATGGAAAACTGCTTAGATTAAGCGCCTTAAAGTTGGGGCTTGTAACGTCATTATAGTATAAACTGTACTGGCTAGTGACGTCATGCGAAATTTTTACTGTATCGCCGTTATTTTTTGATTACGTGAAATAGGAAAAAATATGTGTCAAATATTTTGTTGTAATCTAGATGCGGGACTAAAAACTAAAATTTTGTGAAAATAGCCCATTACCAACGGCATATATGTTCGTTTTTATGTTAACGTGTGTTTTCCATAACGGTGTGGCAATGGAATATAACGCTGAATGTATCAGGTGTTTATTTTCCCGCGCAAGTCGTAACCGTTGAATGGGGATAACGATGGGATGCTCGTTGAAAGGACTGCAGCTTAGGGGTTGGAATATGGCCTCATGTTTCTAGGGAGTGGTTTTGAATTGAGAAGGTTTAGCTAGGGTTAAAAGGTTAACAAAAATAAAATACAGTAAGAGACTCCATAGGTTGAAAAATACTGAAAGAGAGGTCTTATTTTGGCAGAGAGCGCGATTCAGACCCTGGGTTTATTGTAAGATTTTTATTCGATAAAATATCTTAATAGCTTTGGTGGGAAAACTACATTGTCAGTCACATTGAGACAACAATCAGCCATCGCGTGCAGCGATACAAATACAATACAACCGACATACGTAAAAGCAATTTATGCCAGTACACAAGTACTTTCTACAAATCATTACAATAATTATATCCTGTTAGCATTACTAACAGCTAGTACCTACTTATTCACCACAGAACGTTCAACGTTTTTGATGCACGCAACGTGCTAGTTAGTACCTTCGCTTTATAAGAAAATCACATACTTACCATCCTATTTGAATACGCTAAAAATGCTCTACATCCCTTGGTTTAGCTGCATACGAGTATTGCGCCAAATCTTTCACACCCTATGCATGTATGTTTAAACACCGACCTAAATCGCCAAAATAGCTCGCCTTCAGTGGGTTGCTAAACATGTTGTGAATTCCAAAGACTTCAAAATTAGAATGAACTAGTTCAGAATTTTAGCGTATGCAGCAGTAGCGAGAGGTCAGTTTTCTTAATAGGGAAGCCGACAAAAAAAAAATGGTTTTCGTATCACTATTTGTTGTCTCTCTTGAAGTCATCGGTCTACCCTACCATCCTGTATACCTTGTGTGTACTTAAGTGCCTTATATTTGACAATACTAGAGTCTGGCTGCCATTAGTCAATAGTGCAAGAGTTGCTCTTCCGAATATATCGTCGTGGATAGTGCAATTCCACGTAACTACAATTGTTAAATACTGCGAATACACCTTCGCTGACGGTGATAAGGTGTATATTCGCAGTATTTAACATTGTAGTTACGCGGAATTGCACTATCCACGACGATATAGGAATCGAGTTGTATGGACACTTTGCCACTGGTATGTAATGTAGGCATACGCTAATATTCTCAACTTTTATGTAAGCTCACCCTTAAAACTTATCAGAATTCAAATCAAGTCCCAGATTGTTGTAAAAGATAGTGCGCCATTGCGGCGTTCATAAAATAAGTACAATTTTGCATGCCATGCCCCGTTTGTTGAGGCTGCACGAATTGTATTATGCAGACAGTTCGTCGCCGGATCGTGTGCATCGTTCACGATTCGCATCCTTTTAGAGCAGGATGAAAAATGTACGTTGAAGACACTTAAATTGTCTCTTGTTGTTTAGGAAAAAGCTCCTTCTGCGCTATCTTCAAGTATATTTAGTGTTTTACTGCGGGAATATTTTTTTTCACTAACGATACCTTTTTATACAAAAAAGTTACAAGACACAATTACCACGCTTGCTCAATTTTGGAATACCCCAACAATGACTCTATTATTGTGTTGTATCAAAAACCGCATAAAATCTAGCGCACTGCCTATGTTCTTCATTTACTGGTTCACAACTGAAGAACTTCCGATTTTAAACTGCCGTTTTGTCGCTGACTACCGAACTCTTAGAACGGCCGTCTCGCGTGCTCTTGGCTGCGTCTTTGTAGATAAGTGGCTATCTCTCCCCTTTACGGGCGCGTTATAAATCTACACGATACAATATTCATTCACCAGACATAAACATCCCTCAACAAGACCCTTAAAGATAAGGTTATAGGGTTCCTTATTATAACTGAGTTGCAAAGAAAGAGACTTAATAAAAACTAGGATCGATTTTCAATTGAGATTGAGGCTATAATTTCGTTAAGAAGGTACGCTCCATACTACCTATCTAAAGGTCTAATGCAATCTAAGATCTTCCCCAATGTTCCGTAACTGATGAGGTTTCTGTCCCAAATGTTCTAAATAAATGAAACAGTGAAGAAATATACATTGCTTCATATCTGTTTTCGGCAGTAAAACTTGTAATATCGCATTCCTTTGCTCCATCTATCAAGATATTGTTTTCTGGGTACACAATTTGGGTTACGTGTTCTAGACTTGACGTTTCGTGTTCTAGTACGTTTGGAAATTGATATCTTCGAATGTACGTGTCACTGGCAGAACTTTTAGTTCTTTTGTAAAAGATTCCATTAGACGTTGTTCTAGCAAGAGTATACATTCTTCGATCATCTTTATTTCTCAGATCAGTAACAAATATTGTTTGATTGGGGGATGATTATTTCAAGTGAGATTATTTGCATCGGTTGTGATGTAGCAGCAGCTCAATTTCAGACTCAGCATTAAAAAAAATTGGTTGCCTGTAAAGTCGGTATACGGGCGAAAGTTTTACGTGACAACGACTTTGAGTGGTAAAATAATTTATGTCTGCCTCTCTCGCTCTTAGGCGGGCTAACCATGCCCGAGTGGAAGGGACGCGTGCCTCTCACTCGCTCTCATTGTGAGCGCATAACGTGAGCGGAGCGTAACGCAGTTTCTTGAAGTGTCACCCGGCAAACCAATTTATAAGACGTTGTCACGTCAAAATGTTCTGTTCAGATAGAATTTCTTCCACAAACTTATTCGAAACTGAAAACCGAACTTTTGCAAACACGGGCGAAATATTACAAAAGTATTTCAGTTTGAGCAAAAATTTATAGAATACTTTAGACAGCTGTTTGGTAGGGCTCGCGCAAAGTTTGTGTTGCGAATTTGTGTATTCGTGTTATAGAAACTATGCTCACTGGATTTCGGTGGTACAGAGACACGCGTGTCAAAGCCTTATACAATTTTATTTATATTTAGATACCAGCTTTTGCTCGCTTGTGTTCATGTAGATTTAGTCAATGTCCCTTGCAATGTATACAAAATTTCATGACGGTTGTGTAGTTTAGGCGTGTTAGCGTCACAAGCAAACTCGCAGTTGCTTTTATAATATAAATAAGGTTTGTTCCTTTATTATGCGAGTTATTTGTATGATCCTTGGGCCCCATGGTATCCTTATCACTGGTCCTATGGTTTGCCCCTATTATAGTGTCATATCTTGACCCCGCAGCATGTGTATCTAACAACAATACTATTAATCTTCTCGTCATGATTGTTCGGATAAAAAATCGTGCAGCAGTCCCGTCGTGTTTAATCTATGTTTGTGTCAACCCTTATCTGTGAACCGGCTGGCGTAACGCCAGAAATTTATCGTGGAACCCCTGAGCCAGGCAGTTTTGATTGCCTCAATGAGTCTATTGTTCTCTTGCCGTCTCCCGCTCCAGGCAATTTGGTGCAGCATTAGGAAGGCAACGAATTTATGCTAATTTCTTGAATTGTAACATTGGATACAATTTGTATCACCTGAGCTTTGTTTATGTTCTGGTCGTTGATAAGATTCTCAATTGAATTCCTTAAATCATTATGAACACAAAGTACCCTGGGGCTTGTAATAATGTTTTTCGTGGGGCGGGGAGTGTTACAGTGACCTAAATACGAAGCAATGTTATAGGCGCTGTTGCTTCGGTTATAACCGCCGCCATGGCTGCTAGTGATTAATTGTTACGCCAATTAGCGCTTCATTACGCTGTTTGCTAGCTAATGAGGTTTTAAATTGGCGGCGACAGCCAATGGTAAACTAATATTATGAAATAATCGAATGACTTAGTACTTCAGAACTTATCCAGGAAAAATGTAAACAATTTAACCTTTTTTCCTTAGTAGACCATGCGTTATATTGCAGGAGATAAGTCACAGACACATAAAGGAAAAGTTTCCACATTTTGAGGAACATAAAACTAAACATGAACCTCCTTTCAGTGCACAATAATAAAGTATCTTTGATAGAAATAAAAACGGCTCAAAATATCATTCGTTCGCACAAAAGATGAGATGTTTTTTCGTGTTATATCCCGGAACGTGGTCGTGAAACTGTGAAAGTGTCGCACCTTGACACGGGTCCCGGGTTTCTTTGCACACTTGACTCGCTACCACGCTGCTCATGGTCCATTCTTTTGACTGACTTAAATATTTATTATATTATTCCCGCTCACCTGAATTTGCGGATACGGCTAAGGTCTTTCGGTTATGTTTTTCTTTTTTTGGTCGTTCGGTTTCGGTCTATACGGTTAAGGAATTTCCTTGCTTTGTGTTTAGAGAGCCTTGTATTGAGAAAGGTAAGACAGAGTGGCGCGACTTGGTAGTTAAAATTACTTAAAAGCTGTAGATTACATAGGAGTAGAATAGAATAGAATACTCTTTATTGTACACTAAAAAAACTTACAAATTATAACTTTAAGGGCTACATAGAGATAGTGGGTGGGTTCGTTGAATTGGATTGAGATGAAAGGAACCTGTGGACTTATTGTTCATAACCAGGCTTTGCTAGTTATGTTCAAGTCCTATGTAATAAGGAGCGGGACCAATTTCAGACTCCAGTCTGCTACTGAGGAATTCCAGATAGAAATATATAACAATACTGCCGGTCCTAGGAATCGATAGATCTCAGGATTAACAGTAGTGCTTCCGACTGATCAACGAAGCTGTTAAATTGGGTCTACAGAATTGTGAAAACAATGATATTTTTAGAATAAAAAATTAAAAAAACATTGGAAATGTTGGGCAATTGATGGTAAATATGATTTTCAAAGTAAAGAATACACGACATATAAAATAAAATAATATTTTTCTTCTGAAGCCACGCTTTTAATATCTACATGAGCTTTATATCTAAAGAATAAAGTATCAATTCCACTGGCACCGTTTGACGTCACAGCTAGAGCCTTATGCGGCCGTAAATAAACAGAAACGAAAATAAAACGGGTTGCCCTAATTGTTTACTTTAAGAATAGGGCACGTTTTTACGGTCATGAAATACTGAGAACTGCAATGTGAACGTTTTGTTAATTAAACGCTTTTTTGGTCCAATGCTGTTATTTTACTTCACCTCGGGGCAAACAGTACTGAGGGGTGTGCCTTTTGAAAGTTGGCAACGTCGCAACTTGCTGTCAAATATTTCACTGTTAAGATTAATTCGCTAATATTACTTGATGAAATCATGAAATTTATCTACCTACTCGTATATTGCACTCAAGTAAAGGCTGCATTTTCTAATGCCCTAGTAAGCTCTTTTACGTATTATTGTACATTTTTTGATGAAGAAAGAATACAAGTTGAAAGTTCAATTTATACATAATCAGATATGTATTACATTTTAAAATATTATTACTTAGTTCATTTATTGTTACAATTGCAATGAACAACTGTAGTAGCCATAAAAAAGCATTACAAAGTTAACAAAACCTTTTTTGACACATAAGGCAGAGTTCAGAGTTATCATAATCATTATGGCAATTTAAAATGATCTACTGCAGCAACATTTCACCATTTAGTTTAGTATGTATGTTTTAATCAAGACAGCTAATTGTATTGTTGGACAGCTTACTAATTTAACTATAAAAGTGTTAGGATGAGATAAGGTAGCGAGAAGCACACACAGTAAGTATACTGCAGGACATTTCTGGACAATCTGAATTTATCCCAAAAGATTATAAACATAGGCCTAGGATTGAATAGAGATCGCTACAGAATGCCCAATTTAATCTGTTCTTGTAAAAGTACTATCAGAAAAAACCTTGTTACGCAGTTTATAATGTTGATACAAGAGCTTGCGATCACAATGTGAAATATGGGAGTAACGTGGCCATATTGCTTGCCAAGTATTAACAACCGCACCATGACTTACAATCAGTTCTGATTGGGTTAGCGGCTAGCCAAACCGTTAATCATTGTTGACGTTTGGAGATGGTAAACCAAGATGTTCAGTAAACGATGGGAAATCTGAAATGCCAGGCCTGTTTGCGGGGCTTAACATACTGACATAATCACAGACATTTCCGCATTGAAGTGTTAATGTGGTGGTGTTCCGCAAACGATAGGAATAATATCGTGACTTGCATGTTCTATCAGGTTCACGTTACTGCAGGGCCATCTCCTTTGATACTTCATAATGATGATCACTGGGCCAAATGTTCAACGATTAACTGTCAAACAGCTAGATTCGTATTAGCTATCACCAGTGTGTTTCTAGAGTGACGTCATGGTTGTCGTCATACTTGCACAGATGTGAAGAAGCGCACAGTACCCCGTCTGATAGTCTCGGTAACTAGAAGTCGACTTGAAGTGTCCTATTTTTTGTAAATTAGCAGTTGTCATCAAAGTATCAGTGTGCAGCTGGATATACAATAGCCATGCAGGAACTGATGGACGCTGGTGACGTCGCTTAACAAAAAGCCGTATTTTAGACCGACTTAATATAGATTGCCATCAACACGCTAAAAAGACATAATCTGTAAGTAGCACAGAGGATCAAATAACTAATATAAAAACACAAAAGCCATAAAACGATCCCGAATTTCCTTTTCCAATTCATTCCTGTATTTTTATGATGCCTACTAAACTATATCGGAAGGTTAGCAGTGTTCGTATAAGTTTCTTGCGGTCTCCGAGTACATTAAGAAACTACCAGAAAGTTTGCGGTAATTGTTCCGGAGCGGTTTTCGGTTTTGGTTTGTATTTCCAATTCCAAAGTTTTTTGTTTAGTAGAGACACGCTTTCCGCGGTTGGTCTGTGGATGAGTGACCTCGCCGTGCCTCGGAAAGCACGTTAAGCTGCTTGGTCCCCGTTGTCATTTGTTAGATCTTTGGCAGCGGTTATGGGTAGTCGGAAGCTCGAAAATCTGACTACCAGTTTTAGGTAAGGGAGTCGTGGTTTCCAGTGCCTGGGTTGTGGAGGTTAGTAAGTCAGTCGCTCCATATAAAGCACTGGTGTTCAACTACACACATCAAAAGTGTCTAGGGATCAAGCATTTTTATGCGGATTTCTTGAGATTGAGATGTGGCTTTGTAATAAATTTATGATTTTATAAATTTATATGGATCCTTTTTGGTGCATTTCATAATTTGAATCAGGAACTGTGAATCAAATTCGAGTAAAAGATGAAAATCAGCTGTCAATATTTTCCCTATAAAAACATACAACGCATTGAAGACATTATTAGTGCTACTGTTTCCCTACTACTGATTAAAACCAACGTTATTATGGAGCGGCGACGTCATTTAAGCAGGGAAGAAATGCTCAGAGCCGTGGGAATGATAGAAGCTGGTTCCCGGCAACGTACTGTGGCTTTAGCTCTGAATACAAGTCAGAGTGTTATCAGTCGACTTTGGACACGTTACCGAAGCACTGGTACCGTGGCTGAGCGCCATGGAGGACGGTATCGCTGCACCACACGGAGACAAGACCGATACATTCAAATCTTAACTCGAAGAGCTCCAACAATAACCGCCATGATGTTAGCCGTGAGGCTTCATCACTCTTCAGGGAACTTAATTAGCGACCAAACAGTCAGAAACCGCTTGCATGAAGTGAACCTTCATTCCCGAAGACCGCTACGGGTACCACCTATATCAATGCACAATCGTAGGATTCGATATCAATGGGCTCTTGAACACAGAAATTGGGCAGAAGAACAAAGGCGTTTCGTGTGCTTTTCTGATGAGTCTCGTTTTGGTATGAGACCGGATACAAGACGTATACGACACTGGAGAACCCCTGGACGCCAACAGCGATTAAAATCCTGCCAGGAAGTCCATCCTTATAGTGGTGGAACCATCATGGTATGGGCGGGTATTTGGATCGGCGGAAGAACTGAGTTGATTTGGATCAGAGGCAACCTCAACGCTCAAATTTATGCTGAGACGATTGTATCAGGCGTCATCGTTCCTCTACAAGTGCAAATCGGTCCCTTATTTCAGTTAATGCATGATAATGCACGACCGCACACCGCAAGAGTTGTAAGACAGACTCTCGCCGCAGCTAGCCCTGGCCTGCTCAGTCGCCAGACTTGAACCCGATTGAGCATGCATGGGATATGCTCATATGCTACAGAGAAGAGCTCTGCCGAATATGGAGGGTATCCAGTCGCAAGAAGACCTTTTTTTGTTGTTGCAACGAACATGGGCGGCCATTCCACAGCGTGATTTGGATGAACTCATTTTGAGTATGCCAAACCGATGTTCTTGTGTTGTTAGTGTTCGCGGTAGAAACACGGATTATTAATTGTTTAAGTTACCCAATAAAATTTTAAAGAAAACTGTTATTTCAGTCTTTTTTTCGAACTTTAATGTTAGTGGTTCAAATGTCAAAAATCCCTTTATTAGGAAAATGGCAAATTTCTTTATTAATGCAAAGGTGACTTGGTTTATCGTTACTGTGACAAACGAAAACACTTTATTTGATGAATCCTTAAAGAAAATTTTAATTAATATCAATCAGGAGAAAAGTTATTGCAAAAATATATGTTGATCCCTAGACACTTTTGATGTGTGTATGTCTGGTTAGACTAGCAGTCGACCCCAACATAGTTAGAAACCATATTAAAAAAAAGTATTTATTTAACAGTAGTACCACAGTCTAAAAACATACAGTCGTCCGACGAAGCTGTCTAGACAGGGCAATCGTGCGGGGTGTGAGGGGCGAGACGCGGGAAAGCCGCTCCCGCACTGCGAACAAAACGATGTTCGTAGTGCGGGAGCTATTATTCAAGTCTAACGTGTGTAGAAATTGTCGGCATTTTTCCAGAGATCAAAGGCGTCGTCCTACTGTATTAATATTTATACTGTGGTAGTACTTAGTAGTTTTTTTAGTGCCATTGAGTTTTTCCATCTGGAATTTCTCAGTAGCAGCTCGATTCTGTTGAAGACTGTATTTGTGTGGGTGTTACTACCAGGTACACCTCTGCCTAGCCTTCAGGGATTACAGGCGTGACGTTATGTTATGTCTATTTTTTTTAACTTGGAATATAAATTCAAACTGGCCTAGCAGCCATAACAAGGGTTTACTGTTACGGGCGAGCAAATCCTTGTCTATTACGGGCGGGCTCGCTACATTTAGCTGAAGAAATACGACTTGCAGTATCTGTCTGTGAAAATGTATCGTGGATTCTGGTCATGTTCAGTGACGTGAAAGTTTCAATTCTTCGGTAGGCACGTTTCTACCCCCACATAGACCCCTGTGTTGAATTATAGAAAATAGAATTCGAGGTAGAAAATGCCCTCAGGGATTTTTCCGTAAGAAAAACGTGCGTGAGGATTTTTTCTTAGATCCGTGTGTTCCCGCCGTCCCACATATTTTTGTAGAACGGTCATTGCTTTTTTATACTGTTAGTAGAGTTCTACAATAGATAACAAATAAGGAAATAGGTAACTAATCAGTAAACACTTAGGTACAACTATACGCAAATCCTTTACAATCTCATGCTTTCAACAGCTAATAGGTAATCAACAGTAAGTATAAATGTTGCCTACAACTGGGTGTGTGCAATAATTCTCAGCTATTATATTTAAACTTTTCAAAAGGAATTCCACCTCATTCTACTTAGTTCTATAACTTCATGTTATTCGAGGCAAAGACATTCTCGTTTCATATTCCACATAAATACTCGCAGATACCATACAAATACCTACTATGTAATATCCAGTAATTTATTTTCCTTGTATTGCAAAACAAGCCAGGAATTTCCATCTTATGCGGTTCCGAAACTGACGTAATTTTACTACAAACAAATGAGCATCTCCTTTTAAGGTCGCAATCATTGATGACGTAGCCTTAATTTGTTGAGTTCGCGATTCTATTAGTCATGCTTCTCTGAGCAAACTTGACCGAAATTGGTCGCTGTTGTTTTCAACCTACTCTAATAAAAACGTGTGGTCTAACCAAAAATGGACGAGGTACACTTGATGACTTAGTCTGTTAGTCTTTGCCTATTTTTAGTCACATTGTCCACTTCCACGGTAAAGGTTACTGGGTTATCTAGTTAATACTAGGCCATGGTTCTTATTCTTATCTATAGTTGCTTTCGTGATTTTTTTTGGCTAATTTTAAACAAATGAGAGAATGTGTTCTAGGTCCCGCCTGTATAAAAATAAATAAATAAATATATTTCATAACTTTCCCACGACGCCAAGTCCCGAACTAAGCAGAGCTTAAGTTATGGGTACTAAACAACTGATAAACATACTTATATTCCTAAATACATACATATACACCCAGACATAGAAAAAATGATCATGCTCATCACACAAACATTTATCCTGGGTGGGAATCGAACCCATGATGTGATAGGAGTCAGGGCCACTAACTACTAGACCAACAGGCCAGTCAATGAGCATATAATTAATATACTAACTAGCTCAATCCGATCCAGCTTGTCCTTTTCTAGCGAAGCC
Organism: Euplexia lucipara; assembly: GCA_921972225.1. NCBI lineage: Eukaryota > Metazoa > Arthropoda > Insecta > Lepidoptera > Noctuidae > Euplexia > Euplexia lucipara. The sequence goes on along the minus strand of OV179145.1, from coordinate 5,507,687 downwards.
CTAAGCCGAAGCCCGTATTTTGCACCGAGTGCCTTACGCATTCGCTTAGTTTTTAAGTTTTCACCTTGGCTGGATGTCTTAATTTATCAAGTCATTTCCAAAGAATCGCCTGGTTAAGAAGTTCACATCCTCCTTTAGATAGGATAACTGTAAGATGCCCCACAAAAAAAACATGCTAGTTAGCACTTCACTCGCGAATTTGTCGGCGTACGTTTAGTCCTCGTCCATCCCCTTTTTATTTTGAAAATAGAATCATAGCCTATGAAACTCACAAATAATGTGACTTTCTATTGGTAAAAGAATTTTCAAAATCGGTAAACTCAAATACTTTACCTCTTTATAATATTAGTATAGATAAATTTTGCATGTGTGAGTGCAATCGTTCTAGCTAGTTTTCTTTGAAGCCAATTCTGATCTGATGCGTTCAGGTATTGCAATCGGAACTATTTGTCACAGTTCGCTGTATTCACATGCCCTCTTTTACGGCGAAAGGAAAATATGTCATATGTAGATCAATAGAATAGAATACTCTTTATTGTACCTACACCATAAAAACTTACAAATTATAACTTTAAGGGCTACATAGGGTGATACAATAGGCGGCCTTATCCCTAAAAGCGATCTCATACAGACAATCTTTGGATGGACTTGATAGTGGAAGAGAAAAGATGAGCAGATCTTTCGTCAATAATTGTATGCATTGCATCTCTTCGATCTATGTATCCAAAATAGGTTTATTTTTCAGGAACCTCATTTTTCTAGTATGTACAGGAAAAAAAAACTTTTTTACAAAAAATAAAACCGACTTCGAAAATAACACTAAACGGTGTAAAATAACTCTAAATTAGGAAGTCTGTGGCTTTGGTACTTTTGTCTTATTCTTCATGGGCCACCGACTTCCGAATTTAGAGTTATTTTACACCGTTTAGTGTTATTTTTGAAGTCGGTTTTATTTTTTTGTAAAAAAGTTTTTTATTTTTCCATTTTTAGTTGTTCCCATACAACCATTTGCCATGAATTCATTTTATATTGTTAATTGTTAACATTACATGTCATTATAATAGGGTTATCCACCTAACCCTAATAAATGAAACTTAACATACCTAACTGTCGAAATCTAGGTATATTGAACACATCTGCCTACCCCTCTGAGCATACAGGCTTGATGATACGTCATGATGTTGCATAAACAACAAACATCCAAGCGATTCCAGCAATCACCATAGATTTGCCGTCTATTTTTGAAGAGTTCCGTTGTATATCTCCAAAGATCAGCACCAGATCTTCACCAAATTAAAATGGGACCACCTCAGGAGTCTACTCTTTCAAACAAAAAAAGAATTTCGAGAATCGGTCGACAAATGGCGGAGAAATCAGGTAACATACATAAAAAAAAAAAAAAAAATTAAAAAAAAAATACATACACACGAACATAGAACCTCCTCCTTTTTTTGAAGTCGGTTAAAAATTAAGTCTAAGCGAGTGCTTCTACCATTTTGTTAATCCACCAGATTTTATCGGTAGGAACCTCTTGCGAGGTTGCGATATCCAAATAGGGTGGGCTATTTTTAACCAAAGTACCTACTAACAGGACATGAGTGTCGCGATAATGCATTCATGATGCTAAATTGTCTAGAACAGTGGTTCCCAAAGTAGTTAAAGTAGCTTTCGCGATCCACCTTACAAAAACTCCAAATTATTCACCTTGTGGAGTAAAAACAAGGCAACAGTGTAAATTCCAATAAGGTTTTTTTTTTCACAAAATCCACAGCCCATTTACAAGTTTTACTTAATGATAAAGTAATGTTACAGTCAATTATTATTACGTATTATCAATTTAATAACCCGACAATTATGCTTCAGAAACAAACAGAATGACGTACGTACACCACCATCGAAGCATAGTTGTAGTGTGTGGGTGTGTTCAAATGTGTGTGATGAGTTGGAAGTGACGAATGGACTACTATCAACAAATCTCTTAAACACAAACATAACAGTTTGTCTTTTAATAATAACAGCTCGCCCTTTTTTTTTAATATCAATCATAGGAGAAAAACCCGCCTTACACATGCCCGATGGCCCAGTCGGTCGATCCATCGTTCACATTCCACATTATGCTTGCTGGAAAACTAGTGCGTCGGGACCAATACTTTGGGAATAGCTGGTCTAGAACTTTAAATGAGTACTGCCGGTAAGGGGTTGCTCACGGCCGTAGCTTCCTTCCGCACAACTAAATAAGATTATACCATAGTGATTTATTAGGCCGAACAGCCATTGTTATGCCAGCCTCGCTGCTTCAAACTAATGTATTGTTGGCACTTGGCACATTATTGCGGTAAACGGTAGGAAGTTTTAGAAAAATGTTTCCGAAAGTTAATATAGAGTCATTTGTATTGTTGCTGTGATTGGATAACGTAAATGTTAGTTGGTAGTCCTTCGTAGCGGATTTTTTTAATTTACAATACACCTGCAAGTGTTTTACGATAGTATTGTATTGGTCTAAACTAGCATATTATTCACAACCATTCGATATTCGCTATCGAATCGACATGTAAGGTTCGTTTACGGGGAACGCTGTCTGTTGAAAACCAGCGTCAGGCACTAGTTGTCTGGCTTTTTTGCTGAACTGGACCTCTTTGGCGCAGCCGTAAGGCACATAATTCTTTAAATTGTTTATTTTTATTGTTAATTTTTCGTATAATTTTTTTTTTGTACCTATTTTTATTTTTAACCTGTGTCTGTGTCGTGCCATATAAATACTTTTTCTTTCTACAAATAAATTATGATGAGTGATAGTGTGCGAAGCAGTGATAATCTAGTGGTGTCAAACCAATCATGATCGTAACCTCAACCACAGATTAACAAGGTTTCTGATCATGTCAGAAGGCACCTGTAGCAAGGGCAGGAGTGGGTTTTAGCCGGTAAGAGTCCGGCACTGCCCAGACTGACTCCCAGTGGGTCAGTGTGGGCGTCCATGAGGATTTCCCACTCCTGTCAACCCTAAAAAAAAAAAAAAAAATCTAGTGGTGTGACCGGCGGATTGCCAAATCATAGGTCTCGAGTTCGAACCCAAGGCACGCACATCTGACTTTTCGGATTCATGTGCGTATTGTATAATTATCACTTGGTTTAAAAAACGGTGAAGGAAAACATCGTGAGAAAACCGACATGCCTGAGAGATATCTCTCGAGGCTTTGTGATGCCAAGTCAGAGGCCCATGGGCGGCATTGAAACTTTGACACCAGGGGGTCAAGTCTGCTTTTGCAATCGTGTCTCAATGACCGGTCAAGGATCGATTTTTGACGTATAACGTCAAACTTATGACACATTTCCCATACAAAAACTGTCAAAGTTGTCAAATATTCGAGCAATGACCGGTCATTGAGACACGATTTCAATAGCAGACTCAAGCCCCTGGTTAGTTACTAACCACACGATAAGAAGAAGAAGTGATAAATAAATTTATTTTTATGTAATACTTTAAACACGCTAATTTTCTACATAACCAGTCAACCTTTGGGTGATACGGAGATAAGCAGTGGTGGTGTTTCATTATTGTTAGTCGTTATCTCGCAACCTAAGTTCAAGTGCTACTATAAAATATAAATGAGTGTTTGATTTAAAAATAAAACCATTTGTAGCCAATGATATAATAAGTAAAAAGGTGTAGATAGGTTATACGCGCTCAGCAAGTGACACGTTAAAATGTGGCTAACTAGCCACACTTCACCTCAGTGTGGCGTCGCGCCCCAACGGACGCGTGCGTGCGTTAGTGTACCGTTTTTGAAGATCGAATAATCTATCTTTACCTTTTTACTTATAATATCGTTGTTTGTAGGCTAGCTAATCTAATTTCATTGCTAAAATTTAAATAATCGTCACTGTCACGTAACGTAACTAGTGCGTTTCACCATGAATGATTTTATCACTGCTTACCATCAGATGGGATCGCAATTAAGCACCGGTTTATATCATAAAAAATATTTTGTAGATCTACATACATACATACAAACTCACGCCTTTTTCCCATGGGAGTAAGCAGAAACTACAGCGCCATCTGCTACGATTCTTACATACTTCTATTGCTTCGTTTATATTCATACATGTTGGTATAATTACACACACGTAGTTAGGTATGTATACTTTTTTCTAAATGGCCCATTGCATGAATGTCGATTCGATAGCGGATCGAATGGTTGTAAATTAGCGTGTAGATAGCAATGATATTATAAGTAAAAAGGTGTAGATAGGTTATCAGCGCTAAGCAAGCGACACTTTAAAATGTGGCTAACTAGCCACACTTACCTCAGTGTCGCGTCGCGCCGTCAACGGACGCGTGCGTGCGTTAGTGTGCCGTTTTTGAAGATCGAATGTCCTTTAGGTAACCTATCTACACCTTTTTACTCAGACCAATACTTTTTTATTGGTCTGAGCCTTTTTAACCGACTTCAAAAAAAGGAGGAGGTTCTATGTTCGTGTGTATGTTTTTTTTTTTTTTTTTTATGTATGTTCCCTGATTTCTCCGCCATTTGTGGACCGATTCTTAAAATTCTTTTTTTATTTGAAAGTGTATACACCTGAGGTGGCCCCATTTTAATTTGGTGAAGATCTGGTGCTGATCTTCGGAGATATAGAATGGAACTCTACAAAAATCGACGGCAAGTCTGTCGTGATTGCTGGAATCGCTTGGATGTTTATTGTTTATACAACATCAGGACGTATCATCACGCCTGTCTGCTCTGAGGGGTACGCAGATGTGTACAATATACCTAAATTTCGACCGTTAGGTATGTTAAGTTTCATTTGATAGGGATAATTAGACAACCCTATTACCATGACATGTATTGTTAACAATTAACAATATAAAATAAATTCATGGCAAATATTTGTATGGGAACATCTAAAAATGGAAAAGTAAAAACTTTTTTGCAAAAAATAAAACCGACTTAAAAAAACACTAACCGGTGTAAAATAACTCTAAATTCGGAAGTCGGTGGCCCATCATGAATAAGACAAAACCACCAAAGCCACAGACTTCCTAATTTAGAGTTATTTTACACCGGTTAGTGTTTTTTTAAGTCGGTTTTATTTTTTAATATATACTTATAATAAATCTGTAGAGAAGTCAATTCTGTACATTGAAAATATATTCAAAATTAATATTGGAGGATGATTGGTGATCGATACTGATGCCAAAAATGCAATCAGTAAATTTTTTGTCTGTCTGTCTGTCTGTCTGTCTGTCTGTCTGTCTGTCTGTCTGTATGTGCACGCATGGATAAAAAACTACTGAAGGGATTTTAACCAAACTTGGTACGATTGTAATCCATACTCCTGGGCAGGTTATAGGCTATATAACATAACACTAAGACACATAGGAGCCGAGCAGTGACGATAAATTCGAAGCAAGTCGGATAAAAATATGCGCTTTCGAGCTCCAATCCTCGCATACGTTGATCATACACAAAAAGTATGTATTACAAAGATGTTGACCTTCAAAATATCAACAAAAAAGTTCTCAGTAACATATATCTATATCTTATAAATTATCTACAATAACACGTATATATACTTATAATAAATCTGTAGAGAAGTCAATTCTGTACATTGAAAATATATTCAAAATTAATATTGGAGGATGATTGGTGATCGATACTGATGCCAAAAATGCAATCAGTAAATTTTTTGTCTGTCTGTCTGTCTGTCTGTCTGTCTGTCTGTCTGTATGTGCACGCATGGATAAAAAACTACTGAAGGGATTTTAACCAAACTTGGTACGATTGTAATCCATACTCCTGGGCAGGTTATAGGCTATATAACATAACACTAAGACACATAGGAGCCGAGCAGTGACGATAAATTCGAAGCAAGTCGGATAAAAATATGCGCTTTCGAGCTCCAATCCTCGCATACGTTGATCATACACAAAAAGTAAGTATTACAAAGATGTTGACCTTCAAAATATCAACAAAAAAGTTCTCAGTAACATATATCTATATCTTATAAATTATCTACAATAACACGTTTACCTAATCGTTAGGCATTTCTTCAAAGTATATTAAATAATAACGTACACTATTATACTATTTAATAAAATAAAAAATATAGACATCGGTTTATAAACACACAAGATGAAGATATAGATAAACTTAAACCTTAAACTTCCAAATCTCGCCGCGCCAGTATGGTAGCCTACGTCTGCTATACGGTTGATATTTGTTTACGCGCGATGCGGCTCACCGCGGCACCTGGCGGGCGTTCACGCGCCAAAACGTCACTTATTTGACTGTGGATGCGAAGGGACATGCCAAGCATTGTTCGTTCTTATTGAATAAGCAAGACTTTTATTAATTTATTCACCCTTTTCATTAGATTAGATTTAAATTATAGTAGTTTTTAGATATTATTTTGAAGTAGTTTTTTTTTAGTACCTAGATATAATTATTATTTTTATTTGTTTAACTCTTTTTATTCCCTAAGTAGGTACTTAATTACGATTATTATTCCTTATTTGTTTTTTTAGATTTTAAATACAATAGTAGGTACGTAGTTTTGAGATATTCGTTATAAATAGGTAGGTATAGCTACCTAATATAATTAGTTTGTTTTTTTTTATTCCATAGGTAATTCATACTTTCTTTTTTTTATATTTAAAATAAAAGTACCTATGTGGTAATTTATTTTTATATATTTAAAAGTTAAGTTAGTTAAGATATTAGTTGATTTAAGTTATTCGACGATTAGCGTCTTTTTGACTTAGGAAATAAACTGTTGCTTCTGTTTTTTTTTATTTGAATTCAAGTAGATACGATGCCACCTAGGTAACGGTCTTCTTTATTTCGAAATTCGATAAAGCCAAAAGAATGAGAGATGCGCGTTCCCAGGATACGTCAAAAAAAAGAGCACATAGTTTAAACTCTATGAGAGTGAATAATGCAACTGCACGAGCACATGAAAGCACTTCTGAAGTTCTGAGAGAGAGATGCGATTAATTTCTGATAGGGAAAGAAACCTTTTCTCAACAAGAGCTGCGTCTTACAGTTGACCGTAAAATGCATGTTTTATCCCGACTTCCCGAGAGTCGGAAACGTTCACCGAGCGACATTTAAGGCTTACAGCTGATCGCGAACGGCATATATTATATCTCGAGAATCTGAAAGATCTAGGTACTTACGAGAATTACGACTTACATGTGACCGCGAAAGGCATGTGTTATCTCGAGAGTCCGAAACGTACTCAGAGCGTGAGTTAAGACTTACAGCTGACCGCGAAAGGCACGATTTGTCTCGAGAGTCCGAAACATATACTGATGAGTTAAGACTTACAGCTGACCGCGAAAGGCACGTTTTGTCTTGAGAGTCCGAAACATTATACTGAGCGTGAGTTAAGACTTACAGCTGACCGCAAAAGGCACGTTTTGTCTCGAGAGTCCGAAACATATTCTGAGCGTGAGTGAAGACTTACAGCTGACCGCGAAAGGCACGTTTTGTCTCGAGAGTACGAAACATATACTCAATATCACGACCGTCTGGCAGTTGAAAGGATACACCTAAGTATGTCAAATGAAAGACGACGAATTGATAATATTCGATCGCAGGAAACGGACGAGCAGCGTGAAGCCAGGCTTTCCGCGTATAGATTTAGACATATTTTTGATAACTTAGATGCACATGCAGAGGATTTAGATGAACCTACAAATTTACTACCGTGGGCCAACAAATATAAAAGTGGGTTCACTTATGCTGTCACTATTGATTACAGATCATATTCGAAAATCGGTGATATGAACGTAGTGTGTTCTTTTTGCAATGCCTCCGCTGGTCTTAGAGACATGTAACTGGAGCGGGTGTTCTTTGTGAAGAGTAAGTATCCACTAAGAAACGATTTTTGGAAATTCAACCCCAAAGAGAAAAAAATTGGAGACAGACGTTCGACATCCACGCAGGCGAAGCCGCGGGCATAAGCTAGTTACTTATAATATCATTGGGAGATACTGTAGATAGACTATTAATTCATTACATAAAACAACATAACATGTTGAAACTTACTTGTTTTCAAATTTCCATCCACATTTGCATCTATATGTATTGTGTTACACATGTTTTTAACAAATAAATATATCTATATCTTTATCTTTATTAAACCCCAAGAGGAAACCGTCGTCCGCGCTGTCATTGTCTTTTATTGTGTCTCTAATTGACACAATTGAAAGGTTAATATCAATTAAATTCTTATGCTAAAACTATGTTGTTTGTATCTTCGTTTTCACTCCTGCGAATTAAATATTTCGAGGCGAGAGAGGTAATCTCTCGTCTCGAAATATTTAATTCGCAGGAGTTGTAGTTAATTCGCCTTGAGTATTCATTCATGATTCTCCACTATAATATTCATCCTTGACACTCCATGTAACATATCTTACCTGTTGCCATCCCTACTCAACTGTCTTTCATTTAAAATTCTGTTTCAGGATATCCTGAAGGTTCCATTAACTTGATCTTCTTGAGAATTACTAGTAATTAAGGCGTGGTTGTCCGTAGCATGGAGCATTGAGGAAAATGAAAGCGTTTTTTGTAGGACTGTATGTCGGTCATATTTGAGTTTAGTAGGTCAGGCAGTAAATAGGTTACATCCCTATTTATACTATTTTAATCGATTAATCTAATTAACTTATCTCTCAACGCAGTCGAGAATACTTCGCCTACCAACCACTAACTCTTTGATTGTATACGTTTTTAAATGTAATTTGTTTTTGTTTTACTTATGTACTTAGTAGGTTGTATTCACTTTCACTTACTTGACTATTTTTCCATGTGTATTTAAATGTTTGTATGCGTATTTTTTAAGACTGCCAATTTGTTTATGAAACGACTCTTTTCGATCTATTGAGTTAAGAGTCTTAGAAAAAACATTTCCCATACGTTTCGATTACAAATTGACGTGTAAAATAATTACAATGTATACAGGTCAAACAGATAACCCTACTTTTGGCTTCGCCAGTTTGAAAGTTTGAACTGTCAATAAACAGTATTTTGAATTTGGATAGTCATTCAGCTACAAGTCGATTGTGCTTAAGTTCTTCGAGGGGTTACTCATCCTAACATTTTGGACGATCATTCACTTGATTATAGTATGATACTGATCTGTCCAATGTCAACCAAATAACTAATAACTATTTATAATACGTCCAGTGTTAGTCCCCTCGCACACGGTCCGACGCACGGTCTCGTTAACGGCCTGGTGCCCGAGGTCACCAGTGGCCTTAGTGCGGGTACCTATACGATCGAGTTAATGAAAACTTCAATTTGTATTGAAACTTAATTAAAACCGCCTGGTGACAATAATGAGAAACACTATTATCAAACTAACGCAAGAAAAAAAATTGTACACGGGACGTGCATATAATTATTAATAGAACAGGCAAAAATTGTACTTAATAAAAAAAAGAAGAAAATGCTGACGTAGATAATTTATGTCTTCTTTTTTGTATAGAAAAAGAAGAAGAGTAACTAAGTAAAATAATAAGTGTAAGTAAGCAAGCAAGTAAAGAAACTTGCACTTAGTTTCCCACTGAGGAGAATATTACAGTCTTGGGTTTGATCTTCGATCAATAATGTTATTATTGATCGAAGGGCTTGATAGTGATATAATTATGAAATACCATAATAAATTAATTAAAACGCCGATATTACTAATGGTCCTTTTAATTAATATCGTATTTTAGAACTGTCTCCCCGTGCTATAGAAAAAAGGGTAGGCTACCAGACAGTCTGTCTGGTACATTTTATGACACTTCACTTTATCACACTTTCTGATGAATTCTTGTCTAAGACAGGACTGCATCAGGAGTTTCTGCCCAGGATGCAAAATACTTGTGAAAATCTCAATTTAAAATTTTGTTTCGGTTCCTGCGTTTCTTTTCGCCCAGTTTTTATGGGTTAGTTCCTACTGCGCGTTTTATTACGAAAAGTTGGAGTCGCCTACGCGTCTCAGATCATTCCCAGTTCTGTCAACATTTGTATTAGGAATGCCAGTACGTTTTATTAGGTTGCCCTTGAGCAAAAGATGCCGTTGTTGTTTATGGGCTGCCTGACCTTGTCAAAGAGTTGAAATATGGCTAGAATGTATCTAGGCGTATCAGTTACAATGGCGTTCTTGCAATAGAGAATAATATCTTGAACAAATATTCCTCCGCTGAAATAGTCCTTCACCATCATATTCATCCAGAGATTGTCCGTAAAAGATCACTTTTAGCGATAAGGACGCCCATTGCTACACCCTATAAATAAATAAATAAATAATAAATAAATATTCCACAACTTTTCACACAACGCCATTTAGTCCCAAGTTAAGCTTGAGAGCTTGTGTTATGGGTACTAAACAGCTGATAAACATACTTATATATTTCTAAATACATACATATTATAGATAAATTACACCCAGACACAGAACAAATGATCGTGCTCATCACACAAACATTTGTCCTGGGTGGGAATCGAACCCACAACCTCCGACATAGCAGTCAGGGTCACTAACTACTAGACCAACAGGCCAGTCTGAGACCCTATGTAGTTAGTCCTTACAGTTATTTTTGTAAGTGTTATGGTGTAGGTACAATAAAGAGTATTCCATTCTAAACCGCTGCTCTCAAACTGACTCATTGGTCTTGTGGTCGCAAACTCTAATGGCTAGACTCTAATTGTCTATGGATCCGAATTGCGTGTGCCTGTCCGAAAACAAAATAGAGTAGGTTAATCACTAACGAAACTTCGTTTGGATTTCGTTCGTTTGCGAAGTTTCGTTTCGAAGAATAAGAGACAAGAGTAGACCCCCAGAGTTGGTTTCCTAGGTTGGATACTATTGGATAACTTGTTATTAGGTTTTACAATCTGGAATTATTCAAAAACAGCCCGCTGTATGGATTTGTGGCAAAAAACTCGCCCTTCTATGGGAATAAAACAACTAAAGTAACCGCCTCTTAAACCTAGCCGTGTATAACCGTTTCCTGATGGAACACTAGGATCCCATTACCGAAACGTCAAAGTAATAACAAAGATGTCTTGATTATTTTAGCTGCCTCACTGTTTAACTTAGCCACTGTTGTTTGTCTACACAGGGTAACTTTACACACCAAGTTTAAGTTACGGTTGGAGCAATACGAAACGCGATAGGCGTATAACGTTACGAATATTGATTTACCCGTTTATGTTGGATTCAATAGTGTTATAACTCTGAAATGGTACGAAGCTGAGAATGAGGAATTGCTACGATGGAGATAGGAATGTTTACGAGCCTAAGGGGACGTATAGAAAGCCTAGATACAGTAGCTGTAAATTTTGTGGCATACCGCAAAGCTGGAATTCCTTTCATTACGTTACAAAGGAAGAAAAGCAATATCACTGAAAGATTTGTTTGTTTACAACGGTTAAATTCCGGATACGGTTTCTGTACATTTCTTTCGCATCCTGAATTTGTTTACTCAGCTTTGAAGCTTCACGATTTGTGTTTGTTCAATTGGCTCATGTAGGGATGTTTGCATTCATGTAAGTTACCTTCTGGCTTTGCTAGCCCTGTTTGAATTAGCATTCATCTGTTTGTCTAAATTTTGTAGCTTTGTAAAGAAAGAATGGGGTTTTGGCAAGCGTTTTATACGTTTATGCCTCAGGGGAAACAAAGCAAATCATCCAAAAATACATCTTACATAATCTGGCAACTAAAAACGGCCTACAATTCTGCCGGGAGCAACCGCCGATATTTCACTCACATAAAATGGCCGCCGAAACTTGTAATAAGTTGCAGGGAAAAGGGTTATTTCCTTAGCATTGATGACGCAATAAAACCTTTTAAAGCCATTTTCCCCAGTTTATTTTCGGATATGTTCCGTGGCAAACCGTACAAACGAGAAGGGAAGCTGCAATAAAAAAACCGGGAAAGAGTGAGTTCAACTCGCGCACCGAAGTGCCTTTCATAGTTTAATTGCCGGCGATCCTAAAAGTTACTGTTGAATAGTTTACATAACAAAATCAGAATAAAATATTTCCACCGCTGGGACAGGCCTCTTCTTTGTGAGGAGTGTGCCGTAATCTACCACGCGTGCCCTGTGCAGGCTGGTAGATGTCACTTGTCTTCAATTTTTTTAGGTTCTAGGACAGGCCGGTTTCCATTCGATATTTTCGTTCAACGTTTTGTGGTGATGTAATAATTTACGCTAAGTTACGAGTAAGTACGTATGTATGCCTTTAGCTTTTGCTGAAGTATACAAAATAAGAGAAACAATACAATAGTTAAATGACTTGCAAGTTGGTATGGTGATACAGTGTTTTATTTGTTCGATAGTTAGTTTGGAAAATAGTTACATGAAGTTTTCAACAAATAATAATATAAATACAACTCGGTTTTTTGGTTAGATTTTCGTGCCTTGGTAGGTGAGCGTAATAATTGGCACACGTAAGTATAAGCTATGACTTAGGTTAGGACTTTATATCCATGTGGTACGTTCCTCTGTGATAATTTTCGTTTTAAACGTGGGCGTTGTCGCGGGTAAACCTACATGATAATATCTACATTTTATGTAGTCTCGATCATCATTTCGAGGAAATATCTATGGTGTTATGATTATTTGAACCAATTCCCTACATCCCTTTTTCCGTTTATAAATCGTAAAAGGGGAATAAATTATGTTTCATACGTATGTCTGTAAGTTCCTTTTATACGTCGAGCTTCAAAGCTTGACAGTTTCAAGTGATTGATGTCCTTCCGATCATTATCATGACTCTCGAAATTGGGGTCGGTTTACATTGCTACGGGATGCTGTGGTAATATAACCTACTTCCGATGTCGCTCTGATACGACATAAGTACCTACTGCTGATTCTGGGTTATTCTTAAGGTGAAAAATATCTAAAAAATAATCGTATTCGTTGTAATTAATTATAATTTGGATCTAGAACAGCAATTTGTAAATAAAATTAATTTCGCGAGTAACTTTCACGAATAAGTACCTACCTTCAGCTTAATCGGACTGCCAACGTATAGTGGCTGGTAATCGTAGAACTCTCACATCCTGTAAGTGCCAACAGTCTGTTGATAATGCTCCTCTTAGTGTCTGGCAAGGATCAGGGAGGTAAGGACATTGGAGCTTCGACATATGGGGTGGAACCATATGAGCCTACGTATAAAAGTCCTCGTTTGAACATTTGTGTTGAATAAATAAATACATAAAAACCCGTTACCTGCTTTCCAAGGTATGTGGTCCTATTTTGGTAAAAATTGTAACTGTCCCTCCAAACTTCGTTCTTCCATATAATGAATGAATTTGTTTGTGTCCTATTTTCAGACCTTCAGAATGTACACACAAAACTTCATAAGAATCGGTCAAGCCATTATAGAGAAGTTTTGTTACAAACACGAGAGTTTTTAACCGACTTCAAAAAAAGGAGGAGGTTCTCAATTCGGTTGTATATATTTTTTTTTTTTGAGGATTTGTTAGGTACCTCAGTACTCTGTCATTTATGGACCGATTTTCAAAATTCTTTTTTTGTTTGATAGGGTATACTAACAGAATGGTCTTCGTCGTCGTCAGAAACTCTTCAACACATAACAGCAAATTATTCGCGATTGCTATAGTCAGATGTCTATGCTGAGCTTTTGTATTTCCACAACATAACATTACGCCATTCTATTTTAAAAGGGGCCGGCAGAGATGTACAGATTAATGTTTAGAGATAGAACTTCTTTAGCAATTGTTATCCAATTTCAATGATTCTTTCAAGTTTTGAAAGACTTTCTTTACATACAAAGAAACTAAAAATTACAAAATAAAAACTTTTTTACAAAAAAAACAACCGACTTCTTAAAAAAAAAACTAACAGGTGAAAAATAACTCCAGTTTCGGAAGTCGGTGGCCAATAATGAACAAAACAAAACCACCAAACCCACAGACTGCCGAAACTGGAGTTATTTTTCACCTGTTAGTTTTTTTTTAAGAAGTCGGTTGTTTTTTTATTTATTAGAAGATAGTCGGTGGCAATTTTTTATGAACTGGTTTTGAAGTTGTGTTTTTGTTTGTTACAGTCGAAGGCGCTTGGCAGAGTACTATTCGACCAGGTATGTCGGCAGCTGCACCTACTGGAAGCGGACTACTTCGGCTTGGAGTACCTGGACGCCAACGGTACGAAAGTATGGGTACGTAATCCACTTTATTAATATTTACCTACTAGTTGACGCAGTAGCTGAGTGTGTTGCGGGTTTGATTTTCTCACGGAACAAATAATTGTATGGCATAAACTTGTTCAGGGTCTGGCTGTTTGTGTATATATGTGAGTTAAAATGTCTGTAAACGCACCCATGATACAGGTGAATTCTTAGTGTAGGCTACTTTTTGTACATGACAAAAAAAATAATACCTATCTGTTGTTTTAGACTGTAGGAATTCTCGGCCTTTTGCCAAATACTCTAAAGCAGACGGTTACAAACTTGCAACTGCGCAATATTTTTCATATCTCGTCTTTGGTACTAACTTAATGAACCGCCCCTAGAATCCCAGAACGTAGGGGTTTTAAGCTTCTGCATACTTTATCACGGATATTATTCTAACCACAAGCAATAATCAAATTGTATATTCTTAAGGAAGTTGGAAGTTCCCAGTTGATACCTCTATTAAAATTACTGACTGATCGCTCAGTGGTCCTGAATCGATATGCATGAAATGCCAATCAACTAGTAGCTGCAATAGGCTACGTTGATTGCTTGAGTTGAGCAGGTTGCTGCATAAGTAACTTTCGGACAGGGTCTATTGGGTATCCCCCTTTCTTTGGGGTATTCAATTGCGTGAGGGTTACCCAGTTGGTGACGCGTTGTCTGTACCATTTCCTGTGAAACAAGGATTTGTCACGTAGACAGAGATACATTATCAGAGTGACAATAAGGCAATTGTTTCCAATTGATCTCAACTTCGGCCGCCCTGATACATTGAACTTGACATTAGCGGCGATACCCTTGTTCTCAAACTGAACTAAATTTAGATATTTGACATCTCTTTCTGACAGACAGTTCAAGAAAGGGACGCGTGCGTGTTAGATAAGGACCGAGTACAAGATGTTAAAATAGTTCATACCTTGAACGTGTTTATGGTCGATGCATTATGAGTCAACTACATACATAGGTACCATAAAACAGTGAATAGGAGCAATATTTTGTAGGGAATTTTCACGAACTCACGTGAAAATTATTATTTGTTTTATAAAATGGTGTCGAAATTATTAATTTTAAATAATCAGAAACATTAGGCTTCTTGTATGTAGGTAACCCGCTTTGACCCACGTGAAAATTCCCGGCATGTTTGTAAAAATGTTTTATTTCTATTCACCCATGCGTCCCTATTCAGCCCATTTGACTGTATCATGTATGAAAAGGTATACTCACACAGATTAAAAAAATATCTTGTTTCTAAAACTAGATGTGACACGTGAATAACGAATAACAATGCACTGTGGCCACATTACTGCTAATGCAAAGTCATTTGTGAGGTTTTATGGAGCGCACGAGAGTGCAAGCGACGTCCGACGTGCACGGGGACAAGCACTGACCTTAATGAGGTCAAACATTCTGTGCACTGAAACTAAATAAAAGCATCAAGTGAAATAGTACCTATTGTGTTGCAGCACTACAAAAAAGAACTGTTTCATTTCGCAATAAGGCTCCGTTTCCTTCAGATGTGTACGAGGATGCGCAGCGAGGGTTTTTTTTTTGTTAAGAACTAATAGAACCTCGTTTACCTAGCCTCGCTCAGCGCAGCTTCTTCTGCTTTTGTACGTACAAAACGAGGGATGCGTGTAACAGTGTGTGCTAGAGATGGACGCGAGTGAGAAACTGGTAGCATTTACTAGACGTCGCATCAGAAAACCGCACCGCTCATCTGCGCACTGTCTCACAGCGTAGTTGATTCCTCGCACCGCTCAGCTACCCCGCTAATGTCTGGTGAAAATGCAGCCTTAAACTGATAGGATTTTTCATTATGTAGGTATGTTCTAGTTATGTAAAACATTACCTAAGTGCAGTAAAGCGTTAGTCTAGAAACCTTACATAGTCGTATGGTATGACAATTGAGTGCAAACGTTAATTGGATAACTTCCAATTATGGCATTGTGTCCGAGAGGGGTAACAAGCATTCAATTCGCGGATTTATTCGGACGATTTTTCATGCCTATTCATGATTGAAAGTACTTTAATGGGTCCCCTGCGTTCTATTCGAACAATGGTTCAGGAACTCGTCCGAATCGTTTCGTCTGCAATCCTTTTACGGTTGAGGATGCCATTTATAAACAGTATATATCTAATACGACGATGCTAGCACGAAAATCAAGAAGGGAGCATAATAAAACTTCAACAGTAAAGCGCTGTTAAAACCTTATTCTCCAAGCTTCCCGATTTATGTCAACAGTTCGAGATTGTCATGAATCATCTCACACTTCTTTTCTCATGGATAGAAAGCGGTTAATAATAACAACCGCAGGGTTGATAGAAGGTCAAGCTATCTTTGCCGAGCTCTGTCCGTGGATGGGTGACAATCCATTACGTTTCAAGACTGTATCGAGATCTTTCCGTGCCGAGGAAGCACGTTGAGCCGTTGTTACCGACCGTCCAAGACCGAAAGTCTTAACATTACCAGAGTTAACAAAGGATACCGTATACCAAAGAGATTTAAAAGACTATAGAGCGGGCATTTCAAGGAAATGTCATAGAAAAACTTTGATCCCATGTCTCAGTAACGCTATCTTGAAGAATATATGAATATTGGAGCGGCAGCGGAGCGTACTAAAAAAAACTCATAGACTTGTGTCCGGCAGGACACACTTTTTCGGACGAAAATTTTGTTTATGATGTCCAGTCTATAGGTATTGAATGTCTTTGCCGTATACATAACTAATACAGTAACTATGATTGTGGTGGTCAGATAGACAGTCGCTCCAGGTAAATAAGTATCTGGTATTGATAAAGATAAACTAGAAGGTGACCCCGATATCGTAATAAGTATCATTCGGAAAAGCCTCAAAATATGATGTTAGACAAAATCTATGATATATCAAGTGACCCCGGTTGAAATTTTCTCATACTATCGAAGCGTATTTATTTCATTAATGTTCTTATCAAACGACACATGACAATAGCTATATTTTCCTTTACCAGTACTGGCTAGACTCCGAGAAGCCGATGTGCCGTCAAGTGGGCTTGTCCATGCTGGAGCCGACGCTACGCTTCTGCGTCAAGTTCTACACATCAGACCCTGCTCGGCTGGAGGAAGAGTTCACCCGGTACCTATTCTGTCTGCAAGTGAAGAAGGACCTGGCGACTGGGTGCATACAGTGTAATGAGAACACTGCTGCGCTTATGGCCAGCTATATCGTTCAAGGTGAGGAGAATTAAGTGTTGATGTGTCTAGTCGTGTCAAAGCGTCGATGCTTGATTGGTTAGATAAATTGCTGAACATCGCGAAAAGCTAAGAATATTTTGGTAGGGAAACTGTTGGTCTTCTAACGACAGTTAACTACTAATACCAATAGTATTAATTATGACTGTTTTACTGATTTTAATGAAATACAAATAAACCAATTTGAACCGAGTTGCAATCATCGATCGTTGCAATTCACAGATTATGGTTTAAAATTGTTCATTTTAACTATACACATGTCCCCCATGGACATATTTATTTTCAGTTCTGCAGTAAAATCTTTCAAAACATAGTACTGTTTTAGTAGCTTGTTCAAGTTATCTGAAAATTGCGATTAGTGTCTATAATATAACCACGTCGTCGCACCTAAGATCAAGTGCATGTCTGAGACACAAGCCATTTAGAATCATCTAAGTTCCCTTATACAAGATACAAAATTCACGAGTAAGTAGGTAAACAACTTGTGACCTTAAAACTTGTATTGAGCTTGCGAACTTCGCTCACCACACACGACGCAACTTTAATTACGTAGTTTGACCCATTTCATCAACAATTCCATATTAATAACGAAACGGACATGTCGGCTAGTTGGGCATTAACGTCCAGTTAGTATTCGTAGCACCATGTGTGTGATAACTAGAACAGGGCTCCCTGAAGTGGGTTCCGTACCAGGCAACTGCGAAATCCTACCATCACTGTACATCTATGAAACAAATATAGGTATTTGTCAAAACGCACATCACACAGTACAAATTAGCTTTTAAAAGTCACTATCGAAAACTACGTGACAAAAATGAATTAGAGCCTGATATCACACATGGTAGAACAGCCTTAATGAATAAAAGCACTTTCTGTATGGCCACAAAAATATTTAACAAACTGCCTGAGACATTAAAATCGTTAAACCTGGACAAATTAAAGAGTGCTTATGAAAATATTAATTGATAAATGTTACTACTCGCTGAAGGACTATTTATTGACATTTTACATTTATGTGCCACCTTAGATTTAATTGTTGACATTGAAGGAATAGTTTATTGATTTCATAATTGCTTTGACATTTCTGTATTAATTTTATGATTTACATTATTTTCTACATTTTTTTATTTGAATTATTTTTTACGACATTTTGTTTTGGGTATTTCTTAAATTTTATTGATTTGAAAATATGCATCGCTTACACTTTAGAATTCTTGTTTTTTATAAGATAAATTGATAATACACACATCAAAAGTGTCTAGGGATCAACATATATTTTTGCAATAACTTTTCTCCTGATTGATATTAATTAAAATTTTCTTTAAGGATTCATCAAATAAAGTGTTTTCGTTTGTCACAGTAACGATAAACCAAGTCACCTTTGCATTAATAAAGAAATTTGCCATTTTCCTAATAAAGGGATTTTTGACATTTGAACCACTAACATTAAAGTTCGAAAAAAAGACTGAAATAACAGTTTTCTTTAAAATTTTATTGGGTAACTTAAACAATTAATAGTCCGTGTTTCTACCGCGAACACTAACAACACAAGAACATCGGTTTGGCATACTCAAAATGAGTTCATCCAAATCACGCTGGGGAATGGCCGCCCATGTTCGTTGCAACAACAAAAAAAGGTCTTCTTGCGACTGGATACCCTCCATATTCGGCAGAGCTCTTCTCTGTAGCATATCCCATGCATGCTCAATCGGGTTCAAGTCTGGCGACTGAGCAGGCCAGGGCAGGACATTGATGCTAGCTGCGGCGAGAGTCTGTCTTACAACTCTTGCGGTGTGCGGTCGTGCATTATCATGCATTAACTGAAATAAGGGACCGATTTGCACTTGTGGAGGAACGATGACGTCTGATACAATCGTCTCAGCATAAATTTGAGCGTTGAGGTTGCCTCTGATCCAAATCAACTCAGTTCTTCCGCCGATCCAAATACCCGCCCATACCATGATGGTTCCACCACTATAAGGATGGACTTCCTGGCAGGATTTTAATCGCTGTTGGCGTCCAGGGGTTCTCCAGTGTCGTATACGTCTTGTATCCGGTCTCATACCAAAACGAGACTCATCAGAAAAGCACACGAAACGCCATTGTTCTTCTGCCCAATTTCTGTGTTCAAGAGCCCATTGATATCGAATCCTACGATTGTGCATTGCTATAGGTGGTACCCGTAGCGGTCTTCGGGAATGAAGGTTCACTTCATGCAAGCGGTTTCTGACTGTTTGGTCGCTAATTAAGTTCCCTGAAGAGTGATGAAGCCTCACGGCTAACATCATGGCGGTTATTGTTGGAGCTCTTCGAGTTAAGATTTGAATGTATCGGTCTTGTCTCCGTGTGGTGCAGCGATACCGTCCTCCATGGCGCTCAGCCACGGTACCAGTGCTTCGGTAACGTGTCCAAAGTCGACTGATAACACTCTGACTTGTATTCAGAACTAAAGCCACAGTACGTTGCCGGGAACCAGCTTCTATCATTCCCACGGCTCTGAGCATTTCTTCCCTGCTTAAATGACGTCGCCGCTCCATAATAACGTTGGTTTTAATCAGTAGTAGGGAAACAGTAGCACTAATAATGTCTTCAATGCGTTGTATGTTTTTATAGGGAAAATATTGACAGCTGATTTTCATCTTTTACTCGAATTTGATTCACAGTTCCTGATTCAAATTATGAAATACCAAAAAGGATCCATATAAATTTATAAAATCATAAATTTATTACAAAGCCACATGTCAATCTCAAGAAATCCGCATAAAAATGCTTGATCCCTAGACACTTTTGATGTGTGTATCTAGTATTTGTTGCGCGTAGACAATTAATAATTAAATGTAAAATTGTCAAAATTGATCATCATATTTGTACGCCAAATGGCAAAACATAGAGCGCATATGAAAATGTAACACCTGTCTGTAACATAGAGCGCATATGAAAATGTAACACCTGTCTGTAACTACCTATGTTAACAAATAAAGAATCTGAATTTGAAATTATTATTGTGATAATTTTCAGACATAACACTGAAATTTAAAGCTATTCAAAGAAAAGTATTTACAATTTTCCATATTATGATTATCTAGCAGACGTCACGCGGTTTCACCCGCGTAGTTCCCGGTCCCGCGGGAATACAGAGATAAATGTAACCTATGTCACCCGGGAATAGTGTAGCTCCCAAACGACGAAAGAATTTTTCGAATCGGTCCAGTAGTTTCGGAGCCTATTCAATGCAAACAATCAAATCTAGGTTAGGTTAGTTGCGGAAGTATCTTCTGTTCCCGTGACACCAGGTTTTAGTCATTATTTCATTAGGCGTCTGACATCAGTTCCATTTGGATTTACCACCCCTAAACATAAAAAGCGAAGTTAAAGTTAGGTTAGGTTTTGAAAGTAAAAGAAAACAAGTAATTCAACGCTGTTGGGTCCAGAATCAAGATCTGAACTCACTCTAAGTTTGTTCATCGATTCTCATTTCACTAGTAAAAGGAAAAGCGTTTTTTGTTTTTAAATACATAACAGACAGAAGCATTATTTTAAAATAAGCTGTCTCATTTTTTTTTTGTTTTTTTTTTTTAAGCGGAATGCGGTGACTTCGTACCAGAAGACTATCCGGACCACACCTACCTCAGCGGTTACAAGTTCTTCCCCGGCCAGGACTCGGAATCCGAGAGGCGGATTATGGAGAACCATAAAAAGCATCTGTAAGTGTTTACAACATCAATTCTACGTCATAATAAATCTCTGTCTGTTTTAGCGTCTAATTTACTATGCTGACGTTATAACATTTTGGTTTTTTAATGTGCGAAAAGAATATGTTTGTGTAGCGACATATCATACCTCGCCACATACGAACTAAGCTGACATATTCTACATCGCGGTGTTAAAGGGCTATACCCATTTCTGGCCATGTTTTTCCCATCTATGTAATAAATACTAAAAATATACTAATTTAGTAACTTAAATATGGCTATTATCAATTTGTGATGAGTACAAAGGTATCAAAACCAGATTTTCAAATGATACTCAATTTTTTATTACATTCTAATATTTAGGTTTGGTAGTCAATGCTATCAAAATAGGAATTTCAATTTTTAATAAAAAAGTTGAGGACTGTTCCTTGATCTGTGATGTCAATCCTAATACCTATCATTTGTTTCTTCCATGTGCATCACTTGGCCAAAGTTTCCTCGGCAAATGGGCATCCTTTTTTATCCGCGTGATTAACCATATACAAGATCCCGAACACAACCGTCGTCAGGCGGTAGTGTAGCTCACCAGACACAACATCCGTTAGCTCGGAGGATCTCCACTTTTCAGTGGGGTATGAGGAACCGTCCCATACCTTCCTTCTTCATTCTTTTCTTCCTTCTCTGTATAGTTCCTGTACCTACTAGTCATTGCCATACTACTTACAATGTCAACAAAGAAAATTTTATTGTGTAAATCTCTTTTATAATTGACATGTAGAAGTTCTTCTATTATTGACTTGAGACGCATGGGTTGATTTTCAAGGTTAAGCAACTCTTGCCGAGATCGTTCGGTGGATGCAAGGTCGTCCATCGCATATTGAGACGCATCCATGCTTCAGTATGCAAGTTAAGCAGTTGGTACAGGCTATCATCTGTAGATCCTGCCAGTTATTAAGTACGAGTAGTTAAAGTCCGAAAGCCTGTCAACCAGCCATGGCCTCTTGATTCTGGATTCTTGATTCTTCATTTTAGGACGGAAACTGACCCCAATGATAATTTACTTTAACTTGTTTCCAAACCTTTGCAAACAACTTTCCAGACGACATTAGCATCAATACTATTTTCGTAAAAACTAATTAGGCGATCCCCGCTATCTTGTATTTACGTAACACAGAAACCCAAGTTCTTACATAAATAGAAGGGCAGCAACAAAAGTCTTCAGACTAACGGAAACAAGATAAAGCACTATAATCCGAGTAATTGGACCAATCAGAGGAGTTGTAGTGATTGTTTTTTTTTTCTTTCTTTTCTATTACAGAGGCCAAAGTCCTGCGGAGGCTGACTTAAACTTGTTAGAAACGGCGCGAAGATGCGAACTGTATGGTGAGTAGAAAGTAATTGTATCCAAGAGCTGTAAGTGTGTTTGAGCATGCATTGATAGTTAAGTAGCTGTGGCATGCTTGAGGAGAGAATATGTTTTGCAACTTATATTAATAATGTAATAGTTTGAGAGGATGAATGCAGAAATGTGAGTGTTAGATCAGTCTTTCACACAGACACTTAATTTGTTGTTGTGTAGCTTATACACCAGAATAACACAAGATAAAATTTAGAAATAAGTTGGACAAAAGTCGCGAGATATTTCAAAACCGAATGAATTACACGAATATGTGGTTAAAATCATAGGCTGCAGCTACTCAAAAATATATTAGAAAAGTTTAAAAGTCTGTCCAAAGACAAAGTTTACTCAACTTTTTTTAAACTAGTTTTTTTTGTGTGATTTTAGAATGAAAGATAAACAATAAAGCTGCTCAGTCTTTTAAAATGTTTAAACACGTCACATTATTGGTTCCAGGTATAAAAATGCATCCAGCAAAAGATCACGAAAACGTCCCGCTAAACCTCGCAGTCGCACACCTGGGTATAATAGTGTTCCAGAATAATACGAAGATCAACACCTTCAGTTGGGCGAAGATACGAAAGATATCGTTCAAGAGGAAAAAGTTCCTCATCAAGTTACATCCCGAGGGTTACGTTAGTGTAAGTGCAATTTATTTGTTTATAATAAGCACAGCAACAGCACTGTCACTAACAAAGCAAATTAAAACTACATCTAAAATTGTCTTTTTAATATCCATGTAAGTAACAAGTACCTTGTGGCTTGAAACTTGTGGCTAAATTATAACAGCCGCGTAGGTCGTTCGAAGGTTAAGCTACGCTTGATGAGGTCGGTCCGTGGATGGGTGACCATTTATAACATACCAAGACTCCTCCGTGCCTCGAAAAGCACGTTAAGCCGTTGGTCCCGGCTGTCTTTTGTATGTAGATCTTTGACAGTCGTTACTTGTAGTCAGAAGCCCTAAAGTCTGACAACCAGTTTAACCTGTATCATGTTACCCAGTTACTGAGTTGTGGAGGTCTTTCGCGGACGCTTCATGTAAAACATTTACAAGTATTCAGCTGCATCGGGATAAACTGGAAGCCGACCCCAACATAGTTCGGAAAAGGCTAAGCAGATGATGATAAGTAAGGGTGCCTTCAAATTTGCCGCTAGAAGCCGCGCGGTGGCAGCGCGGCTGCAGCGCTACCGTCGCGCTTCTTTGTTAATCCGTATAAATAACAAACGCGCGACTGCAGCGTTGCAGCCGCGCTGTGGGTCCGCATCGGTTAATCAATCGACTAGTGATGATGGGTACGTGTTTTTATTCAGACATGAACGAAAATCAACTTGATCAATTTATCGATGAGGTTGAATCTAAATGTACAACACTATGATGCTCGTACCTAGCGGTTGCAGCGCGGCTCTTTGCGGCTAATTTGAAGGCGCCCTTACAGGTACCTATGCATGGCATTGACTTTGTTATTGAAGTCATCATGCCTATGTGGGGTTTGTAGCTAAATAATAACAGCAGCAAGGGTCAATCGGAGGTTAAGCTACGCTTACCGTTGTCGATTCGTGGATGGGTGAACATTAACTACATATCAAGACACCTCCATGCCACAGAAAACCTATTAAGCATTTGGTCCTGGTTATCATTTGCACATCTTTGACTGTTACTACAGGTAGTCAGAAGTCCAACAGTTTATCCAAGGGGATTCGTTTTACCATAGTCACTAAGTTGTGGAGGTCAGACATGCAGTCGCTCCATGTAAAACACTGGTAATTCACCTGCATCAGGTTACTGGAAGCTAGCGTCGAGTCCCGGGCCGCGGTGGTGTCCTTCTGCGAAACGGTCATCTCGTAGAAGGGGGCTGCGGAAAGTGAGAGGGAGATTACCTCCATTCACCCTGCCCGCAGCAGACGCACCGGACGCAGGCGGAGGGCGGACAACGCCCTCTTCCAGCCCCCCTGAATAGGTCCAGGGTCGACGGACGCGGGGACGTCCGCCGCCCCGCACGTACATGGACCCGAGGTGGCGGTGCGTCGTGTTCACGCGCGCCCCTCTTAGGCTGCGGTTCCATTGAAGCGGGGTTGGGCGGAGCGGAGCGGAGACATACCGAAATTATCCTAGCACAGGCGAGACGAGTGATGCTATGAGGAATTCAACCAGTGTGATTGGTCGATTTCTGCACGTCTTCGCTCCGCTCTACTGAACTCCGCTTCAATGGAACCGCAGCCTTAGACGTCGAGTCTAACACCTCACTTCCCTCGCTGACTTGGCGAGGCTGGCACCAGTTGGGGGTCGCGGAAGTATCTTCTGTTCCCGTGACCCCCGGCGCAGGTGCAGAAGTTTCACGGGGTGGTTTTTAGTCAGTAAGAGTATGACAGACCCCTCCGCCCTCCCCGGGGCGGGGGACGTCAATGAAGATTTCCCACCCCTAAAAAAAAAAAGGTTACTGGAAGCCGACCCCAAAATAGTTGAAGTTACAAAGTTAGCAAATCTTCAAATATTTAGTCAATATTCTCCTCTTGATAATTCCAATTGATAATTTTGTTTTACAGGGTTACTACCGTGACGTTGTGGAATTCTTCTTCGACGGTCGCAACGAATGCAAGAACTTTTGGAAGAAGTGCGTGGAGAACCATGGGTTCTTCCGATGTTCGAGTGTCCAACGACAGCCGAGACAGAAGACTAGGGTCATATCTAGGGGATCCTCGTTTAGGTGAGATATTTAGGACGGTAACAGCTAGACAAAATGCTAGATTGTTATATGGTATTTAGTTGGAGGTCTGTGTCAAGCAATGAACTACTGTAGTGTAATGATTGTGGTGATAAATTATCTTTATTCTTGTGAATAACTCTCAAAATTACTTTTTAAATGTTGTTAAACAAAATTAATAAATAATATTATACTTAACCAATAATATTATAAGTAAAAAGGTGTAGATAGGTTACCTGAACAACATTCGAATTCTAAAACGGTACACTAACGCACGCACGCGTCCGTTGACGGCGCGATGCGACGCTGAGGTAAAGTGTGGCTAGTTAGCCACGTTTAAACGTGTTGCTTCCTCAGCGCTTATAACCTAACAACACTTTTACTTCTAATATCATTATCAGTACCTAACAGTGGCGAGAGGTCAATTTTCTTAAGAGGAAATACGACTAAAAAAACTTTGTATTCTTATTACTATTTGTTGTCTATCTTGAAGTCATCGGTCTACCTACCACCCTGTATAGCTTTGGTTTAAATACCTGGCAATACTAGAGTCTGGCTGCTATCATTCAATAGCAGGAGAGTTCCTCTTACGAACCCCCCAAAGGGAAGCCGATGGGAATTGAGTTGAATGGACAGTTCGCCACTGCTACCCAATGTTATTTTTTTTGCACCTGAGAAGTCCAGAATCACGTAGATAACTGAACTTACTCAACTGGGGGATTCAAGCATAAAAAAAATGCTTCGATGTTAACGAGTTGGAACGAAGTTCCTTATCGCGCGTTGCGAAAGGGGGCTAGACGGAAATAATTAAGACCAAAAGTTGTAACGACACTTTTTGCTATAGTTGTAAGCCGTGCGGCGTGCGCGTGTCTCTCTCTCCCCCTCCCCCCTCTCTCTCCCCCTCTATCTCCCTTCCTCTCTCTCTCCCCCCTCTCTCTCTCCCCTCTCCCCCTCTCTCTCCCCTCTCTCTCCCCTCTCTCCCTCTCTCCCTCACTCCCTCTCTCCCTCTCCCTTTCTCTCTATCTCTCTCTCTCTCTTTATCTCTCTCCCTCTCTCTCTCTTTATCTCTCTCCCTCTCTCTCTCTTTATCTCTCTCCCTCTCTCTCTCTCTCTCTCATAGAGCGCAAGCCAGTTATATTCGTTTCGTCTACCTCTCAAGTGTTCTTCGGATATTTTACATAATGCATGCAAATGACCAACGGTTGTTATCCCATTTATTAAACATTTAATTAAGTTAATTTTACAAATAATTTTGTTCCCTTTATAGGTATAGCGGTAAAACTCAGAAACAAATTGTCGAGTATGTTCGGGACAATTACGTGAAGAGGCAAACATTCCAAAGGTACTTTCAAAACATACTGAACATACGCTTAGCTATAATGGCAGATATTATGTACTCAAGTAGAAACAAAATTGACACGTGATAAAAGTCACAAAGAGTGTAAATAACCAATTTGTTGGATGGGTTGTTTCGCCACTTTTTCTGTCCACTAAAAACAGAATTAAGTGGTGAAGGGCATCTTTTTGGGAGACCGTCTTAAGTCATTTTTGACGTTTTTGAAGTGCTGATTCTCAACCGAATTTAAATTTTGATTTTATCTCGTGTCGAACTCAATATTGCATGTATAAAAATATGTATACCAGCTTAAGCCGCTATAGTTGAAATAAATAGCTTTCTTACTGTAACTTATGTTTAATTAACGCTAGGCGTAGCTAGACACCGCTTTATAGACGTAATATAGTTTGTTTTCATACAAACCGAGGTATAGGTAGGATGTAAGGGAATTTCTTAACGTTAATACTAGCCTAAGTGTGTCCTAAAGGTGAGTGGTTAGCATGGGCTGGGAGACACTAGCTTTTGGTTTTGTCTTGTGGGCGTTTGTGTGACAAGAGAAGCGACTCGTAACGAACAGATGCATGATGTAAACAACAGTCCCTCGAACTATAACGATTGGTTAGCGTGAGGCTTCGATAGTTTTGTATTAATCGATGGTGATTACACTGTGTTCACGATTGAACGACTCGCCTGACATATTGCACGATGTGTGCAAATCTAACTTAGACAAATTTTGTTGCGATGTAAAGGAAAGGTTACTTGGGTTTATTGATTACATAATTATGGTTTTTACAACATATATCACTAAAATGTCTTTTAAAACTAAGCTTAAACTTAAGCACTTACAGATTTCTTGTTTTATAAAAAAAGACTACATTCAAAATTTGGGGTCTAGATCTCGATGTCTTAATTTTGGACGACGTGTTACATTTTGATAAAGACTAAATTGTTATAAAAATCATTTTCCCCAATAAACCCAAGTGAATTTCCATGCAACGAAACAATGTTGATTAAATTAGACTCGCTTCGTGCAATCTGTCATTATCGTGAACAGAGAATAGCATATACTCGAGCATGCGCTGTATCCGTTGAACTTTCCGCTTCTTCTAAACGAGTGCGGTGTAGTGGCGAGTGCGTTGCGTTGCGACGGCACTGACAATCGGTCGGAGGATGGTGTTGTTGTATCACGTAGGGTTTGTCTATGATGGGTCTGCGCTCTGATTAGTTTATTAACGACGCGAACAAACCTTCAAACATTTTCCCTTCCTAAAATCATAATTGAAATACTAGGGATACTTCTACGGTTGTACTAGTTATAAGCCGTACACTAGAACTTAGTTGGTCACGCTTGCTTGACGCACGAAGACCGCAGGCCCGTCGCGGCGCGACGCGTATTGTAAGGGCACAGATTACATACTGTACAGATGTTCGACTTCCTACATTTTACGACGCACGCACACATTTACACAGGGCTCAAAGGCTCGCAAGATGGTGTCTGTCGACGTCATCAAGTTCTAACG
Organism: Euplexia lucipara; assembly: GCA_921972225.1. Taxonomy (NCBI): domain Eukaryota; kingdom Metazoa; phylum Arthropoda; class Insecta; order Lepidoptera; family Noctuidae; genus Euplexia; species Euplexia lucipara. The sequence continues at coordinate 5,479,614 of OV179145.1, read as the reverse complement.
AGATCAAGTAGTTTCCGCAGTTCACAGCTATATCCTATGATAAGACACCGTCCAGTGTTTATCTTCCGCATCTTACACCTTTAACGGATTTGAGTATTGTGCACCTGATGACGTATATAGGAAGTCGAGTATCTTTTTTGAGGAAATATCTGTGTGCTTGTGTTAGCCGCGTCAAACAGTGATCGTATAGTGGAGGAAGTAGAAGTAGGGCGTACGTACAGATATTTCCTGCGGGTATGTGATCTGTGATAAGGGCGGCCACACACGCGGGTACAGTGCGAAACCAAAAGCTGGTGTCAGTCGTCACCATCCTCTGCCCGACTGTCGGCAGGTCGGGCTCGTTCCGCGCGTCGCGCTCCGTGGGCGGCTCGCGCGGCAACGTGGCGGCCGCGCCCGCGCCGCTCAACCAGAGCCTCTCCGCGCACCCGCTGCTGCCGCTGCCGCCCGGCTCCGACGGTACGTACCCGCCTGGCTCATGACGTCACATGCCTAACGATGAGGTTCATTTGCTGTTTTGTGTCAAATACTCCTCATATTTTTTTGTTGAATCTGCATCCAAATCAGCTTGTCAATTCAGTTTCGACCGTTTTTGTGCCAACCGTTCTAATTTATTTTTCCTTAATTCGATGTATCTGCCACCCTTCCAAACCGTTCGTCCCGTGTTCTGCCCTCCACGTACTTGCTGCGTCACTAAGTGGTCGTGTAACTTGCAGCGATTTCCCTGGAGTGGGACAAGCAACCTCACTACCTGGAGGCTTCTCTGATGATGAAGGGCTACAGTGCGGAGGAGGCGCGCGCGGCGGCGGAGAGGGCGCGCGCTCCCGCGGCCGCGACTCGCCCGCCGCTAGTAGCTACCGCCTATGCCACCACGAGGGACAAGGTAACCTTCCTACTGTTTCATATTAATAACCAGCCGACCAGTCTTTCGGAGCCAAACGCTCTGTCGGTATAAAGTCGGTATGTTTGATGTAGACTTAACCGAACCGTGAAAAGTTCCTGAAACGTTGTCAAAAAAAAAGTATACAATTAGTGTAAATATTTGTCATTGTAATGTTGTTGTGTTTGCGCTGGATATTTTCTAAAACTATAAGAATACTGGGATTAAACAATGACAGACTTCTTTACTTCAAAATTTATAAATAATACACGTATAAAATACGATGATTAATTTTGCTTTAGTAGTTTTTAGTTTTCTTTAATCTATAATAATGCGGGCTTAGGACGCATTAATATGGGTTTAACTTCACTTAGTCTGTGTTCATGATGTGATAATATTGTGTTCACATTATCTATAGTAAAAAAAAGAGTGATCGATGGATTACATAGCAAAATAGTGAATAGTATGATAGTTGTTAGGTAGCACAAAAAAACTCGCACTGCTTCAGATAAATCACTACATAATGTAGAAACACAATGGAATTAAAAAAAAAATCTGTGGTAGTTTCTTTGAAGTCTGAATATGTCGTTTGCGTTAAGTATATGTTTTATTTCAACTTCACATATAGATTTGTATTTGTTTCTTTCAGCTTTCAAAACTGTACAGCAATCAAATCGTAAGGGCCCAATATAAATTGGCTTGTTATTATTTTGCAATGTTTCTAAACAGTTTGATGGATCATCTCTAACTATCTTTTTCATCGTTTCGTCACGTTATCATATTGTCTGTTGCACACACATTATTACGAAAAACACTAACAATGTGAAAATAAACGATATGAGTGTAGAACAAGTGAATGACTTTGTATATCTGGGAAGTCTGTTTACAAGGGATGGAAAGATTGATGCGGATGTGGAAAGGAGAGTGAATGCAGGAAATAAAGTGAATGGCGCTATACATGGCGTTGTGACCAGCCAGTCTATGTCCGAAAAGGCACGACTGGCTGTTCACAATGGTGTGCTGGTGCCTACACTAACGTATGGAAGTGAATGTTGGGTGTGGCAAAAGAGACATGAAAGTAGAATAAATGCTGTAGAAATGCGTTCCTTGCGAAGTAAGTGTGGTGTAACAATTAATGACAGATTGAGGAATGATGATATAAAGCAACGTTGTGGTTTAAAAGAAGATGTAGTAACAAAAATTGAAAAGAGTATGCTTAGATGGTTTGGTCACGTTGAAAGGATGGATGAAAGGCGACTAACGAAAGGTATTTACAAGGCAGATGTAAGTGGGAACGCCGGGAGGGGACGCCCTAGAAGGACATACATAGACCTTATTGGTGAGGTTCTTCAGAAAGGTCAGGTGCGTAGTATCCGCATCCGGCGTGTGTGTATGACAACATGTATGAATGTAAACGAAGCAAAAGAAGTATGTAAGAATCGTAGCATATGGCGCTCTGTAGTTTCTGCCTACCCCCATGGGAAAAAAGCGTGAGTTTATGTATGTTTGTATGTATGTATGTACTAACTAAAACCCTTGTACTCAGAGAAAATATTCTTGTAGGCTATATCTACAGGGTGTAAGGGACAGCCCTCCTCAAACTGAAAGGGTGCATTTAGCTCCTGATTTTGAATCATAATCCACCGAAATTTTTCATTTTTGTTATAGTTTTTTCAGGTTTTTCAGTTTCATTTCATTGTATAATAACATTCTCTGAAAGTAGCACTCCATTTATGTAAATAATACGGCTAAAATAAAAAAACTAACAATGGATTATGAAATACTCTAACGAACGGCTTGACGGGACGGGCGCCCGAAGGGTCGCTGCGTGCGTTTTGCCACGGTTAAAATACATTGCGTATGAGGAAATAAAACAAATCAAGTTTATTGGATTCCCATAACGTTCCTGTAATAATTTCTTGTACCGGTCGTCTTAGTATAATAAACTGAATTCACCCTATCTGTCTAAAGAGGGCTTTCCCTTATACCCTGTATACTCCCAAAACTTGTACCCACCATATACATAGCACCATAATGGTGGAAACATCAGCGTGACGTGGACAAAATGTTGCCATCAGACATAATGCTAAGCTGTGGCCTATTTTTGCACTGTCATGTAATTTTGTGGTATTTCTCGCACGCATTTTTTCACGTTTTTTGCGTCTGTGTTCTAAAGTAAGCTTTTGTCAATTGTTTTTGCAGAAGTCTTTCAACTTGTCCGGAAAGAGTATATACAAATCTATTCTTATTTTCAACGTACAAAAAGTATAATATTAAAAAAATGAATGTTTACGTGTAGCCAAACTAGACGAAACAGCGGTGCAAGCACGGGTCTTTGAACAGTCTTGAGAAGGCGTAAACGATCTTTAAAGGATTTTTATAAACTTGTTTATTACAGTGAGCTCACACGTCCCGTACGTAGTCATTTCGATGGCTTAAGCTTCTGTGAAATCTGTTGATATAGTAGATAAAACATCCGTGCTTGGGGTAGTCCAGGAGTCATATGGGTATTTTTTATTCTCTACTTATATGCACAACTTTGTTCGATCATATTTATTCGCTCTGAATCATATTTTACTTATCTTTACTCATTTTTTTTTCGTAGTGTTAATATTATTTTTACTTTGTAGTTGTGGTGGATTGAGAAGTATTCGATCTTCGTGTACCTATGTGCTTTAAATTTACAGGACAAATGATAACTTTTGATGGTGATGCTTTCTCGATTTTACTATACTATGTACTTACACAGAATTATTTTATAATTTTTTTACCACAAGAACCTTAATATTGCGACTTTTCTAACATAATACCTAACATTTTAAATATTTGTGGGTGAAGGGACATTTCGCACATTCCGTCACTTGTCACGGCACGGGGATCCATTTGTATGTAACCCCTCAACCCTTACGGTTACCGTCGTTCTAAATAACCGTGTGTCGTCCCGCAGGCTCCCGAGCTAGTGACCCATGCCGAGGTCAATCATCATCCTACGGAGGATTCGCCTCTGCCTCATCGGACGACGACACCATTGGTAAGTCAATCTTGTAATGACCGTCATATTGTTGACAAGTGTAGTCAGAATATAACAGTGTTCCATGTACTCGTCAGGTTTCTCCGGAGAGTACATGGAGCCAGGCGAGCTTGCCGCGTGCGCGTGGGCTCGGCCGCGCGCCCACTCCGCCGCCGCGTGCGCGCCCAGGTCAGAGCCCCCCCGCCTCGCCCCCCTCGCCCCGCTCCCCGCGCACCGCGCCACGTGCACCGCGCCCCGCCGACGAGCCCCCCTCTAGCGGTTACCCGGACTTCGTGCTCGCGAAGCATTCCTCGAGCTTTAAGAAGTCGTCCGAGCGGCTCGAGTACGAGCTGTCGCAGAGCAACATCTACTCCGCGTGCCCGTCCACGCACTCGACGCACTCGACGCACTCGAGCCGCTCGGGCGGGTCGCTGCACGTGGAGCGCGACGACGCGCCGCCGTCGCCGGCCGGGCGCGCGCGCATCACGTGGCGGCGCAGCGCGTCTTGCCGCAACCTGCGCGACTACAGCTTCGACGAGGCGGGCCGCGCCAAGCGCCGACGCGACGCGCGCTCGCTGCTGGCCGACCTGGACTCCCTGGCGCGCCTGGACTCGCCCGTCACGCGCTACGACGAAGCTCGCACGCGCGCCTTCGTGTTTGGCGAGCGCGGCTCCGTAGAGTCCGCGAGCATGTTGTTGGGCCGCGCCTATTCGTCTTCGTTTCCAGGTGCCATCGGCGAGCCGCGCCTCGACCTGCCGTCGTTCGCGCGCACCGGTTCACAGGACGACCTGTCGCACGATAGTTACGAGGTTATCGAGCGCTCCGACGACGAGTCGGAAACGCGACGCTACGCGCGCATCCAGCCGGCCGGGCGCCGCAGTACGGCGCACACGCGCTCGTGCTCGCTGGACTCGGGCAACGACCTGCCGTCCGACGACGACCGCTCGCTGTCGCACCTGTCCGAGAGCGACGACCACGAGGGCGCGCCCGACGAGGCGGTGTGCCACTACCGGAGCAACAACGATATCCAACTAGATCCGTTCCTCGTAGACGACCCTAGAGTCCTGCCTCGCGAAAAGCTCTCAGTGCGTTCCGATGGGAATTTCTATAAAGAAATTAAACGGGCATTAGGCTCGCGAACGTCTAGCCAAGAGTCAAAGAGTGACATTTACGACCCTAAATTATCCAAGAGTAGTGCTGAATCTAGCAAAAAGTCGCGGGACAGCGTTTATCATACGGACAGTAAAAAATCCCGCGAAACTCTCAAAAGCAAAAGCTCCGATAGGTCAGGCTCGCGAACTTCTAGTCAGGATTCCAAATCTGATTATTACGATTGTAAAAAGAATTTGTACGAACCTGACGAAATTAGCATGAGACGACGTAGTATTACTAGCATCCAGAACGTTTACATAGACCCGTTCGACCCCATTTCACCCTCATCTAGTCCCGACTCCACCAAAGATTTCTTTGATACTGAAGCCACTTTTATTAGTATGGAAAAGCCCGAATATCGTGAGAAAACGTTGTTCGACAAGTCACACGAAGACTTGATCGCTAATTTGGCGAACTCTCCCAATTATTATCTATCTACTCCGTACTCTACTTTTCCAAGCAATAGCAAACATGTCAAGGAACCTAGTCCATTGCATTCTGCCAGCCTGCAGAATGTAGAACTAGATCAATTTTCCGGTCAGTTTGAATCAGATTCAAGCCCTCAGAAGAAATCAGATGAGTTGTCAACTGAGGAGGAGGATATTCACCCTACCACGACTCACATTTGGCCGGAAAAGATAGTCGGTCTCGATACCGAAATTGATGGCACTAGGGCCGCAAAAATACATAGCTACCAGCGGCGTCGCTCTTCAGACACAGTATTCAGTTTCGATAAAGAGAAGATTGAATCGTTAACGCGATCGATAAGCAAAGAGAACGCGTCATCGCATCTCGTGAAGGAATCCTCGAATGAGTCTGATGTGAACGTGAGAGTCTTGCCAGCAATGGACAGTATTGAGTACGCTAAAAACAAAGCTAAGCAAGCTGCAATACAGTCTGGTACAGCTTCAATTCTTCAATCAGAATTCGACAAGCGCGGAAAAGTTCACACTCATATCGTGCGTAAAGAGAATTTGAAAGAAGAATTAATGGCAAAGACTCACTTTGATGAATATAATCCAAAGTTGATCCTTGAGACGAGTTCAAGCAGCCGACTGGCTGACACGACGGTTCCTTATACCCATCCGACTGTTGAACGAACTAAGAGTGATCCGAATAGTTTAGCCAATAGACCTCGATTCAGCAGTGTGAACTCTCGCCGACATGTGTTAATGCATCAGAAATCTATTGATTTAACACCAGCCGAATCTAGTGATGAGGATTACATCTTCCGTCAAATACCAAGTGCTCCGCCAATCGCGACTAAGCGTTCTCATTTCGAACTGCCATCCAGGCTGCCAGATCATATACGACCTCAATTCGACTTACCTAAGAACTATTTCAAAGAATTCGACGCGTTCAAAGCAGGTTTTAAGGATAACAAGAAAGTGGTCGATGATGGTTACGATATTCCTTATGTATTACATAAGCGTCATGTCATGAATGGAACCGCTCCATCTCCTCATGATGATCAACGGCAGCCTCCGGATATAGTGATGCTTCCGCCACAAAATGGCCGCCATGTGGTCAGTGCACACCCTAGGTGCAAATACCATGATCACCCTAAGTCGCCACGTTCGCCCAAGTCGCCAAAATCACCAAAATCACCAAAGTCTCCCAAGTCACCTAAGTCACCAAAATCACCCAAGTCACCTAAATCGCCGAAATCTCCTAGGAACAGTATACAAGTTGAACACACTTCCAAGTTTCTGGAAGTTGAAAATCGTGACTTTTTGTTTACACAAAATATCGATTTATCTAAAGTGGACCCAGTTACTCTAGAAGTGGACAAAAGTTGTCAACTGCAACATATACCAAGTCCTAAGAGGGATATAACTAAAAACTTAGATCCTGTTCTACTCGAGACTCTCAACAACAAACTGAGTCAGATAGAGAGTGATTCTGCGACGAGCTCTAAGACTGACAGTATCAGACAGGAGCCTATGTACCCATGCGAGATAAAGTTCACTATCAATGGCCGGAATGTACAACAGCCACCCATTTGCAAGGAATCAAAGCCTCTGACCGCTGCAGAAAAATTACGAGCCGACATCAAATCTAAGTCAGAAAAACTTCCACCAAAACGGGGGCAAAAGGCTCGAGGTACTGGCAAGAAAGGCACAGGAAGTAAAATTAAAGGGAAAAGCAATAACAAAATACGGATTACATCATTCTCGTCTGATGATGAAAGTGTCGACTCGGACGATGTTTTCGGTACAACAGAAGCTGCACCGAAACTTGAGTTTTCGCCACCACAGTCTCGTAAAGACTTGGAGCCTATTCTGCAGTTGGAATATGATAAGATTACCTCAGGGGCATGGCATAGAGGGCAGACCATGAGTTCTACAGAAATCGAAGGCTCTCCGCCACAGTGTAGAAAACTAGCTGAGCTAGAAGCAAAATACAACCCTCAAGTACTTGACAGCATCAGTGGCAATGCTACGGAATTACGAAGAATTTCAGAACGTTCTATTTCAATCCCGAGTTCAGAAGATGACGTCGCAATCAAATTCACAGAGACAAAACAATCCAGTAAGGAAAGTTCGCCTTGGGAGTACAATGAAAATATTCCCTCGCCGATATTAGAAAGTACTGAGTTCCTCAAGTCTGAGGACGAACACTTAGCTGATATGGAAATACAGAAAGTAACGGGTGTTCCATCTGAAGAGAAAAGTGACGCTAAAGATGAGAGAAAGGAGACCGCTACACTTGGCGTGAAGAAAAGTCTAAGAGATGAATTGATATCGCCGATGTTGCGTAAACCCGGTGGCACTCCTATACTGTTTGCTCATGCTCGATTGAATCTTTCTGAAGGCTCAGTGTTCTCTCTCCAGCGTCAGAAAGCGACGCAAGATTCACCTACCGCCAGCCGTAGAGCTAAAAGCTTGGACACGCCCGTTATCCAGTTACATAGACTTCCACCTATGAATGCATTCTCTTCGAAAGACGATACGGTTGAGGATATAAATGAAGAAGGCGAAATACTTGAAGAGAAACCATTGATTGATGAAAAAGGCAAACCATCTGTGAAGAAGGATACGATCGATAAAATTGACGAAGTTGAAGAAGACCATCCAGATCAAGAAGATATAAAGTCCGTAGTTATAGATAACGAAGAGTTGCAGCTGTTAAATGACTTAGTGGAACAACGTCGACCACGATCGTTCAAGCGCAGATATGATTTGACTAAGCTAAAGTCTCAGGCGGCACGCTCACCACTCAGCAGATCTCCGTTATCTCGCTCACCAATTTCAAAGTCACCATCACGGTCACCCACTTCTTCATTGAACTCACCTAGAGGTAGCATCAGGAAGTTATCAGACCTCAGTGAAGACCAGATTGTACCGGACATTGAAAGAATCAAACGCAAAGAGAAGAAGAAACTTACTTTAAAACCCAAACCTGATGAGAAACAAAAGATAAGTAGCAAACTCAACAAAGGCGGTTCTCTCGACACAAATGCTACTAAAGTAAAAGCGCTGCAAACTCAGAAATCTCTGCCGTCGTCGCTGAAAGAGCGTCCTGATTTCCTTACTGTACCTCCCCTTGATATGGCCAGAGCGAAGAGCCAGGAACTGGAACAGACAATAAAGAAAATTGCGAAAGAAAAGTCCAAGTCCTTGGAGAAGATGGACGTGAAACGCGGCAGTAGTAAGGAAAGAACAAAGTCCCAGGAAGATAGCGATACAGAAATTGCCAAGCGTAAAGAAAAGCAACAGATGCTGTTCGAAGCCGCTTTGAAGCAAACCAAAACGTTGATTAGCCCAGTCAAAGACACTATGCCACCATTTCCACCTCCAGAAGATAAAATCGTTGTAAAAACTGAAGGAGATAAAATCATCATTGACACTAAGATTAATAGTAAAGCTGAAGATCACGTGTTTATTGCAAAATCTCCAAAGAAACTCGATAACAAGCTCACAGGAAAAATCAGTAGAAGCTTTGAGGACCAAAAGACACCGAAAACGCCCAACAAAATGAATAAGAGCATGGATGACAAATCAAGTCCATCCTTAGAAGATAAATTTGACGATCTTGCTGCTTTGCAAAAATCTCCCAAAACTTTATCTAAGAAACAAGAGATCAAACAGCAGATTGAGGGCAAAGTGGTTTATCAAAAAATAAGTCCCGGAGCTAAATCAAAGAGTTTAGACAGAAAGGTTGAAGTTCATTTGGATTCGAAAGCCAAATCGAAGAGTTTGGACCGGAACTATGTGACACCTGCGTCAATGCTGCCTGAAAATGAGAAGCATTTCAAACAGGAAATTGTTAAAGTAGAAGTACATCCGACTGTAATTGAAGAACCAGAAATATTGCCAAAAGACGAAGTAAGAGAAACGAAGGATACTTCACCTTCAAACAGTTACAAAGACAAAACTGAAGATGATTCTTCAATGGAATGGATGTCGAGCTCTCAACACACAATCATTGAAAATGACACTCAAACAGTTATTATGGAACGTCGTAAAATGGATATATATAACAAGCAAAGGCAGACTGAACTTCAACAAAGTAAGAGTAATCAAAATATTCATTCTTTAGTGACTTCCGAACGAAAAGCTGAAGTGACTCGGTTGACCAGCGAGGAAGAATCTTTGACTGAAGTAAGTGACTTGAAAGTGTCTGACGAAAGCAACATGCTTGGATTGTCTTTGCCATACATTGATGCTGACAGCTCTTCAGACCAAGAACAGAAAAAACCAAAGATCCCTCGCGGTATGAGCGATGACTCTGGATCATGGGTCACTGTCGATTACGAAGAGACTACATTAGACACTGAGCTACCTCTTTCTGATGCTAGCAGCAAAACTCGCGGAAGGAGAACCTTGGATGCACAAGGAACATTTGATGAATCTTCGGCAAGCCTAATGGAGTTCTTGAAACAAGAGTCTATCTCGCAAATCATGTCAGATAGCGAAACGGAACGCGGTTCAAGAAGTTCCCGAGAACCTCCAAAGACTATAGACTTGTCCATGAAATGGAAGAATAAAAATAAAATAATCGTTACACCTCCTCAAGAAAACAGTCCCACAATTGAGAATATACCTTTTATTGATTCCAGTACGTCCAAGTCAAATAAATCTGAAGGCGAACACACTGGTAGTTCTGGCAGTGATAAATCTCCTACAGAACAGAAACCAGATCAAAGAACGTTATTGACTGCCAAGTCAAGACGCACCGAGCTGTTGAAGTTGAGTGCGGAACGTTCTCGAAGTTCTGAATCGACTTCTTGGACTAGCATTGAAAAAGATGTCAGTCCCTCAAGTCACATCAAAGGCAGTTCTATTGATGATGAGTCTAGTGTTAGTTGTTCCATTGCTAGGCCTCTGGGAATTTCACAAGATATCGAAAAGCTAAATAAAAAGGACCGAGAGTGCTTGGAGGAACTGAAACAGGCGATGGAATATGGAGAGGAACACTTGCTGTCTCAACATACATTATCTAGTGATCACTCAAAATCAAATTCAAAGTCGCCTTCACCAATACCAGAAATTACTCGCATTGAAAGTCCTAGGAGTCCGTCAAAGTACGGAACAAGGAAGTCTCCTACGCCAACTTTGGAGAAACAGGGTCAAGTGGATTCACAGAAAGCTCCTACTGACTCTGATTCCAGTTCAGAAAGTATTGATAGAACTGTTGAACAGCTGTCACGGCCAAGTGCCAAAAAAACCGGCCTTGAAAAAATAGGCAAGGCTGTCATAGAGGAATCTGAATCCAGTCAATCAGCTGCCTCCAGAGCTTCAGATGCAGCCAAGGAATTGCAGAATATTGTCAAAAAGACTAAAATTGCCATAACTATATCACAAGAGGACCAAAATACTACTATTGATTTCGATGACGATGGCAACGTTATTACGTCTTCGTTTGAAAGAGGAGATATCATGAAGAAGAGGGCTCTCAAAGACCACGAAAAGAGTTCGTCTAAGTCAAGTGTTGATACAACGACCACGACTACTCCTTCGAAAGGATCCCTCAGTGTCGATGACTCCTCGTCTAGAAGAAAGGGACGACTTCTTGACGATCAAAAGAGTTCATCTAAATCTAGTATTGATTCACGGGGATCTCTCAGCGTTGAATCACGAGGGTCATTCGAAACAACAGAATCTACTTCTGGGTCTCTTGGTGAAGCTTACCGTCGTGGCGAAGAGTTGAAACCAACATGGCGACCATTCTTTGGTGCTTCGGGCAGCGAAAATAGCACAAGTATTGAAGAAGCTTGGATACCACAAGACCACGAAGGATACGAAAACTTGGCTGCCAACAAGGAAGTGTTTGAGTACAATAACCAAAGGATGCTTGATGACTTCCAGACGTTCTCGAAAAATCCCCCATTGTCCGCTAACACGTCTAAAGATTCGACTGATGCAGACTTTACAGATGATCTGAACGATTTTCCAGTCAATTTCTTATATCCAGCTACGTCATCTAGTGGTACTACGGATGTTGTTATAGGCTACGGGCAAACATTTGGTCGTACTTTATCACGCATATCAGAACGTAGTACTGCGTCTGAAAAAACCAGCGCTGACGAAGACTCCACTAAAGCTGGTTCCCGTTCAGAAAGTATTAATGAGGAGTCTCTTAACTCCAGTGATCATCAAGCCAGTCTTAGCTCTGATCCGCCTAGTGCCAATGTCGCTTACATATCTGACGCAGACAGACGCACTTCGGCAGAGATGCCCGATATACCAATAGATCAATCTAAAATAAGTGAAATGTACGAAGCCAAGCGAGATGTCGACGCATCTAAAGCTAGCAGAGCTTTTGATGCGTTAGATTCTAAAAGGAATGGCAGTCCTGGTAAGCCAGGAGCACATACACTCATTCCTCCATCAAAACAATCCTCCGCCAGTGAGAGTCAAGAGTCCGATGATTGGCCATTACCAGAATTACCCCCACAAGCAGTGAGTAGACCTGCTCATTTAGATGAAATTGGTAGGAAAGAGTCAAGTGATTTTGACCAATGGCCTTCTCTTCCTTCAAGCTTGTTAGAGACACCCATCATAGAAAAAGTCCACATCTACTACATGAGCAACGAACCTGAAATACCCACTAAAGTAACATTACAATCGGAGAGCTCTAAAGATCATTTAGCGGGATCAGATGACGATAGTGACACATTGAACAACGACGACGATTTGGAAAAGGATAGACCGGAGTCAAAATCGGAGAAATCAGCTGAACTTAGCGAAGAAACTTCTCCGAAAAATTCCAAACCGATTCCTTACGAACAATCAGGATACATGGTAGAACCATTGGAGAAGCAAGATGAGTACACTTGTCATAAAAGTGTGGTACCTAATTACGATAAGTCGTGTCTTAGTGGCACGATCAGTAAGGCAACTTGTTTAATGGGTGACGTGGGTTCCTGTTGTTCACGTTCAGAGCACAAATCGTTTAATATTAAAAGCAATTTGGAAGATAAAGTAATTATAAATCAGCCTCAAAAGTCTCCTACCAACCACAGCCCAATATACGAAGATGATCATTTGTATGCTGACGATGTTTTTGGTGGAGATAGCAAGTCTCTGTCCCCAGAATTTGATAAAGGTTTTTCGCAGCTAGGCACGCAAAAGTATTCGTTCGGTTCGAATAATTCCGATACGTCAATCGATGATCTTTTGTCGCAGACCAATGCTGAAGACACTGTTCGTGCTGTAACTAAGCTAAGTACAGGAAGTGCTGGAACTTGCAAACGCTGCAGTCATAGTAGCCATTCTGAGGAAGAGACTAGTTCTTTTGGAACTGATTTGGACGGTACAGTCAAAATAGGACTGCCTCAAAAGAAATGCACGCATAGCTCGCATTCCGAAGACACATCTGTTTGCCTCAGTATTTCTGAATGGTCTACTGGTACAAACACAGTACGCCAGTACGCTAATCTGTCGGCTTCTGAAAGCATATCAGCAGTTTCGGTGCCTAAGAGTGACAAGTCTGATAAAGCCTCGAAGGTTTATTCATCTTCGCATGGGAGTAAGAAAAGTGATCAAAAACTAAAACTGGGTTCTCAAGCAGAGATGAGCTCGAAAAGTAGCAGTCTGGATAAAAGCTCAGAGAATATAAAGTACGACAAATTGTGCAGTTCAGACACTACTATTTCGAGGAAAGGTATGGATAGTAGTTCTGGTACAAAAAGTGACAGTACCTTGACTTTAGCCCAGTCTATATCAGATTGGTCTGCTAGTACCAGTCATACCCTTGTGGCCACGGCTCGAGATGACCAGGCAGACGTGGATAATACGAAATCCGATGACACAATAGTCAAAGATATCAATGTCGATGAAAAACCAGATACAGAAATAATTATAACTAGAGTATTGTCTCCTACAAAGGAAATTGAGGAGGCAAAGGAGCCTGTGCTCAGATTGACAGCGTCATATACAGGAAAAACAGACAAGTCATCATCTATAAGTTACAGCGATAAATCGGATAAATCTAGCTCCAGCTCTTTAAGCAGCTTACAGAAACATGCTAATGGGGTACTAAGATTTGATAACAGGCAAGGCTTCCCTCCACAGGATGAAACCCACGAACGATACCCAAAGGTGCCACCTAAAAGTTTGAGCTATGAAGAACAAACACATAGATACTCAAAATCTACCATGCGATGCCAAAGTGAAGATAGCGGTTTCAAACCTTACTTTGTAAGTGAACAACCTGAGCTAGATATCGATATGCCATCTCAGCTTTACAGTCAAGAAGAAAAACACAGCGAACGCTATCAGAGCCAAGAGTTTTCTAACATTATGCGTGAAGAAGGGCCTGGTAGTAGCAAATTCATACGGTCCGATTACAAGCCGTTAGCTAAACATGCCAGTTACGATGACAAGACATTGTCAAAGAATCAGATAAAAGAGTATAAAACTAATCAACAGTACCGCAGCAAGCCCAAAAGCTGGTCCTTCCACGAGCATTATCTTGCTTCCTCCGATTTGCCTATCATTGCAGTTCCCGAAATACCTTCTGTACACAGAGAACTTTCTGAAAAGAGGTCAGCAGAGCGATCAGGGAAGACTCCTCTGTCCCGTTGTTCGCCATATTACTCTAGCAGTCTGAGCTCAGAGTCTCCTCCGATACAACCGTCAAAAGCGCCCGTTAAGAAATCACTTCTCGTTCGTAATATTTCCCTCAAGAGTCCCCCAAGTGGCAATGACACTGATAGCTCATTAGATGTCATACGCGATCCGCGAGAGCGAATGAAGACTTTCAGGCGTAAGAAGCAAGTGACAAGCGCACGTAAAAGACAGGAGAGAATACAAGATGTGTTAGAGGAAGATTCAACCAAGAGCCAGTGCTCGTCAGAAAGTGACATGCTCGGTGGCAAATATCTGGGCGTAGAAGAATCTCTACGCAGAATGGAGAGCTCGGAATGCTCAGACAGCTATGTCCCTGAAGTAGAATCTGGTTCTTCAGAAATGTCGAAAGGTGATTCCAAACATTACGATATACAGGAAGCAAGTTATTCGGAGGACGAGGGACAAGAAGAATATGCCAAATATCAAAGCACCAGTTACGAAGCACAACAATTCCCTATCAATATAGCTCCAATGCAGTTCCAAGGATTCGGTTCTTCCGCTGATGAGGATGAAATGGGTTTCCCGCGGTTTGACAGACTAGGTCGTTTGCGCCATCCTTACCTCGATTCTCAGGAGCCTCCTTACGTTTCAGAGGACAGTCCTCCGAGGGTTTCGTACTCGAATAAGAGTAGTCGCCAGTCTTCTCTGAAGAAATCTAAGTCTACCACAGTGTACCGTCAGGCTGAGGATCCGTCTCTAGGCGAGCCATCTGGTCAGCACCAACAAGCTGTGTTCTATGATGAGCAAAGTGACAGAGAGGATTCTGATGACTACGCATATCCGATTGATACTATAAAGCGGGCTCCGAAAATGCCCAAGTCTGGTAGCTACATGTTTGAGCGCGGGGAGTCAGTAGCTTACTCTGATACAGAGTTACCTCCAGACAAAGATGAATACGAGGAGTATAGAGGCAGTCCCTATCCAGAACACTACGAAGAAGTGGCAATGTTCCAGACGCAGGAATGTTACCCGCAATACGAACATGAACTCGATGGAAATAGGGATGCCAATCAAGAACATTACGCGCGAGATCTTGACCAACGTTTCAGTCTGAATAATGTAGAGAGGTTCTATTCTAGTCACTACGTCGACTCACAAGCTTCTAGCGACAGCCCTGAGCAGAAGTTTGACGTATCCACGCTGCCCCCGCCTCTTTGCTCCGATGACGAGAATGACCAAATGGACATGTAGTGCAGTTCAATTACATATTATATTTAGTTTGGTCATTGTCACCCCTCGCCTAGTCGGCTGAACGTTCATCTCCGGCATTCGAGCGTGCCGGCCGACAAGCGTTTTGCAATTTAAATTCCAATTAATGCAATTATTGTTATATTGATATTAGGGTACTCATTATATTGAATATTTACATTGTCACTTTAAATATTTAGCAAAATATTGAATTTAAAAAATATCTAGTGCCAATTCCCGGATAGCGCGACCCTTTTGACTATCGTGTGAACGCGGACTCATACCTATAGCTTGTTAAGTATTTAGGTGTAGTTATATGTGTATTGATCTAAATTATACATTTTCAGACGTCTTACGAAATACTGATCAATGTAACGGTAACTTGAAAATAAAACTATCCCTATACTCGTTACGCTCTAGTTTGTTTAGCCACTGGAGGCTAAAGCTTCGAGGAAATGCAATACAGGTAAAATACAAACGTAGTGCCAAAATTCTTCTAGTCCTATATTTTAGTGTTTTCAACCTTTATAAAAGTTGTATATGTTGATAAAAAAATATCCTGAAAATAGTATTATTGTGAAGGCTGTGATTTACTTTGTGTGGTGATTAGATCCAAGATCTGAGTTGTTCTTTTTAAGCGTTTACTGCTCAATCGATCAAAGTATTGTTTACGCACTTAGCACGTTATTGATTTATCTAAGTTTTGTAGTCTAATGTAAATTTATTTTGTCCATGACACTACACTAGTTATTACAACATGGGATCTGCATTCGTGCCAACTCTGCTCAATTTTTTCCAACACTTTATTATTGTAATAATTTATTGTTATAACTTTTTTTATAATGAATTTTGGGAATCTTAAATATGTTATAGTTGAAAGAAATATGTGGAGACGTTACGTGTCGTGTGTGAGCGCTGTTAATTAACTATAATCGAAGTTAATGACTGCGACGTAGACTAAATTTCTTCCGTTAAGAAATACTTTTGAGTAAACGCAACGACAACTTTAAAAATATACGTTTTTCAATTCATCATACATTATTCGATCTCATTTTTGGTTGTAGGGCACTAAGCAGTAGCTGTTTCGTTCAAAGACATCTTATAACACTAATATATTTTGAAATTAAATTCGATAATAACATACCAAGGGATTTATTGACGGAAATGAAGGTAATATAATTAAAACTTCGAATTTCTAAGACTCCCTTTAATATAGTAGTGTACGCGCATTATCAATTGCATTAAAAAAACGTGGAAAGTGTTTGCAATTGCATTTCAACTTAGAGAAATATGTGAGTACTAGCTTACATTGTTTTAGCTCTTCACTCCCTCACCACCAACCCTGTATTCAAATATTATTATAAGGTACCGTACTATCTGCGAAACGAAAAAACAGCGGTTCTCAAACTACTTTATTAGTTACACAATCAATTGCAAAGAAACAATAAAATCAACATTCCCTTCTGCAATTTATTTATATTTAGATAGGAATAAATTATCGAAAAAATAGACGAATTGTGTGTCGATGTAGATGTGAGATTCATTTTGAGAACTTAGACGTAGTTAAGTCAGTCGTGTAATGAGCGGAGTATATTGAAAATTTATTATGATAAGAACTCACTTATGTCTGATTTGTTAAAGTATTGAATGTACTAGTGATGATATTGTTTGCATGACGTGATTTTGGTTCTCGTGTAGTTATGAACGTTGTATGAAAACAAGTTAGCCTGAATTAAGTGGAGTGGGCAATATATAAGATCATAGTACAAAAGCTCAATCTTAAAGTAGCTCATTTATTTAATGTTCACATTGTCCGAATCACAAAGACCAAGTGCAGTGACATAACAGTGTTTCCCAACCTAATACCATAGCCTCATCAATTGTTTTGCTAAAATCATTGCGGGGCCTAGTGATTTACCTGATCTGGTAAATTTTAAAGGAGCGTAAAATAACGCGATTGGGTTACAATAATGTCATTGCAGAATTTTTTGTAAAGGCAAGGATATAATAAACATACAGTTATTATGCCCAGATATTAGCCCCGCAATCTTAGGCGCACCTCACATGAAAATTATACGAGTCCATGTGCATAACAAGCAATTTATTCAGGCATACTTGTGTTCAACGACCTATATAAAATATTTTATCCCAAAAGTTTTGCTGATGTTTTGAACATTATATATTTTATGTTATACATTGGGTAAGCTAATGTGTTATAGAACGTGTTAAGCCTGCTACATACATATTCGGCTCGGCGCAATATATTCGGCAGTATTTATTAAGCAATAAAGGCAAACAATTGCTAAATTATTATACTAAATCTTGTAGCCTGTGTGTCGATAAATGTCGATGAATTTGTGTGTAGCGAGCCGTAAATTATTTGCAACTAGTTACCCTTAACTTATGAAATTTTAGCTATATATCGGATCCTTTACAGTGTTTATAATATTTTTAATACTTCTCTGATATGCAAGTGAGTATAAAATAATGTTTTAGGGAGTAACGTTCGATTTATTTTATAGTCTTATTGAATGTTTTAATTTACAATGACTGAAATTACAACTAACGATGCGAAAATTGTAGAGAGAAGTGTAGCTTACAAATTTTAGTACTTGCATATCAGGAAAGTGGTTATATTCAAATATTATCCTATAAACCCTGTGCTAAATAGTGTTCAATTATAATTGAATTAAAAGATTAAATGGTCGTGTGTGCGCGAAGCAATTTTAGTGAACTAGCGTGTAAGAGGTCAACAGACCTCCCTAGTTAGCGCAATAACTGTATGGTACGATATAAACAAAAAATCTTAGCACTTAAGTATTTCGACTTTTCGATTGAGAGTGTACAATCCGAATAGACTGTAATGTTACGATTTCATTGAATTGTTTAAGTTTGAGCGCCTGCTTCGTACGTGTACTGTTGACCAATGTTACTGGGATTGCGAGTGGTCTGCCAAGACAGTAGTATTATTTTAAACAATAAATTTCGTGAGTGGGGCTATTATTATCAAAGTCAACAAAAAATCGACTTCGTCCAAAAATCAATGCACCTTTTATTTAACAAAACAGTAATGCTCTTACTAGCTTACAAGTAGATAATTATTCTAATATCATACATAATAAAAAAGACAGAAAAGTAAAATAATTATAAGGCATCAAAAAATTCATCCGCATCGCTGTCAACGGGAAACGTGCCTAAAAGACCGGCCGCATGGACACGTTGAATGGCAATGCTGATTCTCTGACCTAAATAAAGGCCAGCCTTCTGGTCAAGTGAAGAGTCGATCAACCGCTTAGCGATGTCACGGAAAACTATATGGGCATTCGGACCCCACGGCCCAAGTGTTTCAACCTCAGTAATAAAACGGTAACAGTTATCAAGAATGTGGTCTTTCTTTATTTATCAATGCTACAAAATGCTTGTAGCTCTTTACAATAAAATCTGAATCAAAGTGGGTTTAGTCGTTTGGAAGCTATGATGCCACATACAGATTTACAGATATATTTCAAACGTTAAACTTGTACTTTTGTAAATTGGCAAAATAAATTAAACTTTATGTATTATTAGGCACTTCGAAGATAACAAACTATTTTAGATGCCAACGTAAATAAAAAGTTTTAAATAAATAACGAAAATCAATTTACTAAAAGACAATAAGTATACTTTTTCTGTGGCGTCGAGGTTTATAATATTGGAGTCGTGTAAGCAAGGTTATGAAAAAAGCAATAATTCTATAAAATATACCAAGTTTGATTAAAGTCAGTCCAAGCTACACACGAACTTCGTTCACGATATCGTTCACTCGTTCACAGTCACATTCGAAGCGGTCGCAAGTCATGTAATTTAAATATTGTTTCGATTATTGAAACGTTACTTCCTTTATGAATTTATATGTGAGTGTTAGTGTACTGTGGCCCGCACTACACGGCACTGCCCCGCCTTGCCGGGGATAGTTAAACAATAAATAAATAAAAAATAATACGCGTTTTTACTGTTATGTTTTTACGTTTTGTTTCTGTATACCTTTGTTTATAAGCTGCCAGGATGTTTCATGTAAGTTGGTTAAGTAATTATAGTATTTTGTTTGTTTTTGACTATGACGAAGATGGTTGGGCACAGCAGAGAATAAATATGGAAAGGAACAAAAATCGCAGTCGAGTGCAGTATCAAATTCTTAAGCCGACTGCTAACTGAGATGTCGTCTAAGGTAGTAGGTGCGGGGTGCGGGAGGGGGTGTTGTCACGTGATTCGAGAGCTCAGTTATTTGCCCGTGGAGCGTCATCAACACCTTTCCCGTACCAACTGTTGTAAAACTAAACTTAGTTTAGGCTCTATCCGTCTTTTTTTCTCTTATACAACTAGAGAAGGACAGACATATACAATAGCTGTCAATTCAAGTCAAACTTAAGTTTTCATACTGATTTTTATTTAGATTTCAAACGCACAGACTAAAAACATAGTGAAGTTCAAAGAAAAACACATCTCTAACTTATTTTGTATCTGTCACTGCCTGTCTCAGTAATTTTGCAAAGCAAAGTAGGTAATAGTAAAGCCAGTACGAGATGTTAATTTTCTGATTTTAGTTTAGTTTATTAGCTACGGAATCGATAACATCTCAGTTAGCCTATAGTTACCATAAGGTGAATCAAACGATTTGCTGTCGCCCATTTTTACTTTAGATAGCGCTAAGTCAAAATTTTAGTTAAGTTTGTTTTATGTGTAGTTGTTTTGTTTAGTGTGTTGTTGGTACAATGTTAGAACCAAATTCAATAAAGTGTAACGGGAACATGAGAGACGTTTGTTTCACCTTAAGAACTAGGTTTAAAAGAATTATGAGTTGAGTAGACGATGCTCCATAACCAATCTTCGCCTAAGCTCAATCAACTAGCACCTTACCATAGACCTTTTTGTTTGTTTCAGTTGTTATAATTTAACTTTAATTTTATATGATTTTCAGGATGACTTTATGTTTCGTTTATTTATTATTTTTCAGGTTTATTTTTTGTTCACAGATTTGCTTTTTCCCCGCATGCTTTACTGTTTTAGTTTTATAATAATAGTACAATTTAATTTTAATATCTTTTTTTATTATTTTACTTATGGTCTTGATTTTTTTGTCAAATTATTGTCACTGGTAATTTTGAGTTACTTCAATTATCTACTTGCCAATCAACTATGATAGTAAAAAAACGTGTTTGAAATGAACTACCAGTGACGATTTCGTGATACAACATTATTGTTAGTATAACACCCGAAAAGAGGTGGTTGTATTCATCACTATGATCACCTTTTACTCTGAGACGAATTTTTAATACATTTTTGTACAGGGACCAGCACATCAAGCCACCCCAATGTGTCAAATTTCTTTCATAGTTTTTTTAACTTTATTGCAAACAAAATAAGGTTCATGTTGCTGGCGTCTGTATACGTAACTTTACAAAATGTATGGAATTTTTTTTTAGCTTTAGGAATAATGTTGTATTTGACATGAATCCCTTTTTAAATAATGTTCAAATATTTTTATCAGAATGGAACGTGGACTTCAGTTGTGAGCCATAATAAAACCTAATCTATAAACTCGTGTAAAATTGACTTCCACTACTGAAGCCCACCTTCCGTTCTGCTGATCTGAACAAAATTTCAACCTCACTTCTCCTCAACAGACGAAACATCTCCAGAGGAGGATAACACAGTGTCCTCCGCAAGTCTGTGCATGTCTCCCTCTTCGGTCACAGACCACAGTATCGCCGGTGTCCCTATATTCGCGTCCACGCCTCTTGTCTCGCGGCCGCTGACAAATGGACATGATGTCGTGGACAACAAGAGGAATAGCGAAAACAATAATGATACTGTTGGCACCGTTAATGGAAATGTTAATGGTGAGTTTTTTTTATTTAATGCTCTTGTAAAGATTTCAAAGGTAGTCTGAATTAATAGACATTTTTATCAGTCTATCTTGGAGTGATGCAGAGACAACATAGTAGGTGTGACATGGAAGTCCAGATATAAAAGAAATAGGAAGAAACTAATGAAAGAAATAAATTGTTTATTTACGATTGACGACGTGTATACCATAAACAAAGAGACATAGGTACGACTAAACTGAACATAAATAAAAAAAACAGTAATTCCAGTAATGTTGTTAGCACACGTTATTTATAATAATTATTATGATTAATCAATATGCATATTTGCAACAATAATTATTATTACTACATTTTTGCTTATAACGACCGCAATTGTACAGAGGCCAGCACATCAAGCTACCCGAATGTGCCAATTTTTTTGGGTAGTTTTTAACTTTATTACAAATAGAATAAGGTTCAAGTTTGACTGGGTAAATTTGTCAGTCTGTACGTTTGTTTGAAAAGAGTAAAGTATTACAAATTACTATTTGCTAAAATGTTCTTATACAACGTGTTTTTTTTTATATCCCATGCATGACTCTAGGGTATGATTGAGACCATATCAAAGAATCAACTGGCATATGAATTATGTTTCAATCATCCTTTTTTTTACTATCATACAAAATAATTCGACAAAGTCACGATGATTAATGTAAAACACCCTTACGTGAAAGAAAAGTGACGTTAGAAAGAAGATTCGTCGTACTGGTACAGTTTTTGAACTAATTAGGTAATCAAAATAATATTAATAATACTTAATAATAATATTCCACGACCATTCACACAACGCCATCTAGTCCCAAGCTAAGCAGAGCTTGTTTTACGGGTACTAAACAACTGATAATTTAATTATGATTGATGATATCTCCGAAACTATGCATTTTTGGACCATCTATTCTAGGAGTTTTAGTATTATTTTTACCTACAGAATATAACCCTAGAGTTATGGGATATCAAAAAAACTTTAAGTAAGTTTTCCATTAACAAGAGACATTTAGAATTATGATAGAATAATTATGGTATTTATTTATTTATTTCGGAGGATCTCCAACAAAGGTTACACAAATACAATTAAAATAGCATTACAAAGGATTCTCTTAAGTGTGCTCCTTCAATTATAGGAGACCACAGCATGCACATTTATAACTAGGTAAATTAAAAAGATTAAAATAAAATATTACAGACTAAAATAATGGACAAAATTAATGAACTATTCAAAATATGGAAATAAAGATAGAAAAAAATAAGTATTCTTACGTACTCTGTTCATTACAAGGTAAACGACATGCGGCATATACGAATCTGAATAAATAAATATATACATATTTTGTAACTTCCCAATGAAGTTCTTCCTCACCTAGTTCAATGAAAATAACAATATGCCACAGACAAACGTAGTCTTACTACTTGCTACTTTACCAAACTTCAAGTCGCAAGCACAAGCAATTTCCGATAGAAGCAACTGTAAAAAACTCTTTTTGATCATTTTCGTACGGATCCCTAAGATTCATCACTTTATAATGATATTATCAATCTATATAATCAGCCCAGCTATCTATATCCAGATAATTTTGATAATATGTTTTTATTGTCTGCAGTAACGATAGTATCCGAGTCGGTGAACAGTATGGAAGTGCTGAGCGGCGGTGAGAGTGATGCCGGGGATACACTCTCGAGACGAAATAATAATAGGTAAGATTATCTTAACCTTTTCCATGCCCTTTTTTATCACATATGTGTCATGGGTACTGGATAAATTACACTTTTTGATCATGAACGGTGACACATTAAATGAGTAATATTATCATTGGAAAGTCGTTCTTGCTTGGAGACGATGCGGTTTAATGCAACGCAAGACTATCACGTCGGGGTCACCAATGTTGAGACACGGGGTCGGGTTGTAAATCAAAGATGTTAAAGTTCCAGTCAAAGTTATATTTTAGTAAAACTTAGGCTAACCACACACGCGACCCACTTTACAACCCGACCCCATGTCTCAACATTATAAGTTAGTTTAGACATTTTGTAAAAAAGTGCACGTAACTCGTAACCTCGTTTGGTTTTTTGTTTTATAATGAAGCTATGTGGGACTGGGTATAATATTTACACAGATCGAACTGCTCAATTTTTGAGATTATTGACCAAATTAGTTGAATTTCATTAATATTGATGAACTAATTCCGAAGTTTATTCCGGACAAACATAACAGCCTCGCGGGTCGATCGAAGGTTAAGTTGATCGTTGGTCCGTGGATGGGTTACCACTCATTACACATCAAGACTAATCATTTCTTTGGAAAGCACGTTAAGCCGTTGGCCTCGGTTGTCATTTGCAGACCTTTAACAGTTGTTATGGGTAGTCTGTCTGATATGGATAGTAAGCCGAATTTCTTTAAATTTGTTTAACTAATTGATGAAAAGTGCCTAGCAGAGTCCCCGCATAAAATTAAAATAAAATAAATTCCACATTGTTCACACAACGCCATCTAGTTCCAAGCTAAGCAGAACTTGTGTTATGGGTACTAAACAACTGATAAACATACTTATATATTTCTAATAACATAGGTACATAGTATAGATAAATGACACCCAGACACAGAACAAACTATCATACTCATCACACAAACATTTGTCCTGGGTGGGCTTAGATCAATAATAGTACTAGATTCCCGATAAGCGCTTCAAAAACGGCCCGAAAAATAAGAGCACAAATACTGTTGTGCTCTTATTTCTAATTAGTATGATCCAATCATAGCCAACGTTAAGACGTCAAAATGCCGCAGTGCGCGTTCAAAAATTGTGTAAATAATCACCGTAACACCAAATTTTGGGAAGGAATATTTTTTTTTCGGTGAGATTATATCGATATGTATTTATCATAAAATAAAAACTGAATTAAATAGTAAATAAAGTCTTTTAGCAAAAATATTATGATTGTTCGACCAATGTTTGCTACAACGCGCCAACTATTGTAACAAACATCGACTATTCTGGAAAAGGGAATGCATGGAGTAGTATTGTTATTTTATGTTTCTTTTTTTTAATGAAATTTTTGTTTGTAAATTTCCTAGCGACACATTTTGCTGTGCAGAATTGGTATCTATTGCCGCGAAAGAAAGAGGAGAAGAATTATACAAGCGGTCCCCCGACACAACGATGCTTGGATTAAAATATTACTTCCTTTATTAAACTTAAAGGGTCAATACATATTATTTTGTTACTTTTTATAGGATACTTTTGCGTGAGGGGATTGTTTTTTTTTTTTTTGCTGTTTATTTTTTATTATCATTAAGTAACTATTAATATATCCGGAAATACTAACAGATGTCGATTGGTTAGAACATCAGTTCCAAAATTACAGGTACATTCATTAATGATTCACAATCGATGCGTTTTACAAAATGATACTTTCTAAATGAAAATGCTTGATTTGCTACTAAAAATGTAAAAATCGGTACGTGTGTACCTACATTTTTTGAAGAGTTCCTTCAATTCTTCAAGGTTCCCTCATGAAAATGACAGAGTACTGAGGTAACAAACACTAAAAAACAAACATAAAAAAATCAATTAATTGGTGAAACAATCATTATATTTGCTAAAAGACTTTATTTACTATTTAATTCAGTTTTTATTTTATGATAAATACATATTGATATAAAAAAAATACAAACAAATTGATAACCTCCTCCTGTTTTTGAAGTCGGTTATTAGGTAATTATTTGATGTCATACAATGATTTTTCACCAGCTGCGCCCCGCGGTTTCTCCCGCGTAAACCAGGAGTAGTTAAAAGTAGCCTATGTGTTAATCCAGGATATAATAAGCTACCTACATACTAAATTTCATCCAAATCTGTTCCGCCGTTTGAGCGTGAAGAAGTAACAAACATACAAACACACACACACACACACTCAGAAACTTTTGCCTTTATAATATTAGTGTGAAAACTTCTAAATCGCATACAAAAGTAGGCGCATTCATTTTTTTTGTGGGTTGATTATAATGAGCCAACCCGTAGACAATGAATAGCAATGTCCTAATAAAATAGCTATTGTACTAATTTAGCCCTACTACTTTTTTAAAATGGATCAATTGTAATTATTTGCTACCATATAAAACAAATCTTCGCTCGCATAAGAAATATAAATTATTATTCTGCATCTCTATCTTTCAATTCTTACTGTGTTCTGAGCATTGGAATGTCATACCAAGAACAACGTCTAGTTCCAAAATAGAGTAAAGACGAAATTGTGAACAAAACGTTTTTAACCGTATTTTTTAGGCCTTAAGTTTCATTTTAGAATAAATATTTTTGTGCATATTATAAAAATGGCTTTTATTTTTAAGTGACATTTTAAATTTATTCTTTTACTTTTCTCCGATGACAGAAGGACTTAGGCATAAATATTTTGCAATTGTAATTAAACTTTATGCTTGAGTGTCAAGGTTTATAATAAACTGACTTCATAATATTATAAAACTTTTTTCAACATTTCGTAGTAAGAAATGTAATTGTCTATGTGTGTGTAAACGTGGACACTTTAGCGACGTATTTTTGTTCCTGATCCTGTATCTAGTGCTATTATTGATCGAAGTGGGTGGGAATCAAACCGACGACCTCCGGCATAGCAGTCAGGGCCACTAACTACTAGAACAACAGGCCAGACAAAACCAAGTCACTATGTGACAGATTACAAACTAAACGGCCAGTAACGGCAGTACAAACAGTGTCAACCTCCAATACCGAAGTTTATTCCGGACAAACATAGTGCTTCAAGTTTTTTATAGACGAAAATATGTATACGATACGTCATATGCATTCTGACGACCTTATCACTATTGTATCATATAATTACGCTATAGTTATAACTACGCTCACGTGGTGCTAATTAGTATCTCATTTACAAACGAGATAATTCATAGTATGATGTGTTATTTTCAGTATATCGTCCGGTCTGCTGGGTACGTTACGAGAAGTAAGTGACGCTCCAAAGAAAAGAAATATGGACATAACGTACTTCGTGGCTAAAGAACTGCTGATGACGGAAAGAACTTATAAGAGGGACTTGGAACTTGTTACTGTTGTAAGTAAATTTAATTTTCTCAGCATTTATTACTTAACATATTATAGCAAAGTAGTTTTTGAAAAAATATGTAAGAGAAAACATTATACAAGGTGTTGATTTGCATCCTCGTCAAATTCAAGGACGTAATTATGCTAATGATTCTCGACCCAAATCAACAATAAAATGAGTAGGTATTTTTTTAATTTTTTTTGCTTAACAACGAAAAACCGCAAGTGTGAACCAGCCGTATTTAAAAGCGGCCCGTCTGTTACTAGCCCTATCACCGCGCTTTCGCACACAAACAAACGCAAACAATACATACACAACACATACGCAACGATCAATTTGTAGGCAATCAATACTACCCCAATCACGGTGCGGTACTCTCCCGCGCAAGCTTCTAGCCACGCCCCCGCGCGACCCCGGAACTAACACAGTGTCTTTGATGTCGCCGAGGCGTGCGCGCGGCGCGCTTTGCGATTGCCGCTTTTCGGTACATTGGTGACCACTGGATCGGTCGCGGAACTCGGCGAACTCGCGGAGGACCTGTGGCTTGGCCTCCGCGTTCTCCGGACCTGACGCCTCTAGACTTAGGTATTTGTGGGGAGACGTTAAAAGGTTAATTTACTCGGAGGAAGTGACAAGTGTAACAGAATTACGTGCAAGGATCATTAGTGCTTTCGACACTTTAAAAATGAATGTGTTAGTGTTACGTAAGCTGAAGGAAAACCAGCTTCGTTGTGCTCGTTTGTGCGAAGAGTGTGATGGTGGCCACTTTGAACAATATCTCCGGGTAACTTAAGTAGGTACTTAATTTATTTATTCTAGTACCTACATTTTGTAAATACGTTGTTAGCTTGATCAATTTTATTACTGTAATTAAGTTGATTTAAAATTTGGTAGGTAGGTAGGTACTTACACTTAACTAGCACGTCTTTCCATTTCCATCAAACGTAGAAAACATTTTTAGATTTAGTAGATCGGTAGGTACCTACACCAACTAAAGAAGGTATTATTGCCGGTCCTTAGCCGAAGCCTAAACAAAGGAAAATTACAAATCAACCAATTTACTCCACAAATAAAAACAAAATCACTACGACTTAGGTTGAAGTAAAAGCAAAACTAACATTTTCATCATTTTCATCATCATCTGATAACAGGTCAGTGAACTTTTCTTTGGCGCACTAGTATCATTGTCATTAGTAAGATTTCCGTATTCCAATAATGCTCAAAAATGAGTTAATTATCAAGCAAAATTTATGACAATAATGTAGATGTTTTTCGAAATAATATTAGGTGAAATTATTGCTACTGGTCATAGCGGTCATTGCTTTGTCGCACTCGCACGCGCTTGCTTTTCGTAGGTAAGATGTCGACGCTCACGCACACAGCTGCATTGTCGCTGTGTGCGAAGTCGGGTGATTCTGTTTTATTTGTATTGAATTAAGGGTTTAATTCTGAAATACTGTTAAATTTCAACACCAAAAAAAAGCAGCGCTTGTTAGTTATTGCCCGCTAACGTACTTTCAATTGATTATTTATGTATTTTATGACACCCTCCTGAAATTTGACGAGGATGCAAAACAACACCTTGTATAGGGTGACTGGTTATTAGTGACCGATACTTAAACACGTGAATGTATTCATGATTTCAATAAACTTACCCAAAGAAACTTTTTTTTTTATACATTATAACTTAAAATAACAAAAACGCTGTTTGAAATTCCCGCGTGCGCGCCTGTGATCGATCACAGTAGGCACGAATCGGCTCGATTTATCCGCTGATAGTCTGACCTCGGGAAGGGCAAAATATACTAGTAGTAGTAGCGTCACACGCTTCCCCGCCACCCATACCGCTCCTGTTGTGCAGTACTGTCGTAATTGAATTAATTGAAAGTTAATGAGTAAAAAAAAAGTTTCTTTGGGAAAGTTATTCGTATTCATGAGTACAATCACGTGTTTAAGTATCGGTTACTAATTACCAGTCACCTTATATACAGTTATCGACACGCAAGTTTGCAATGACTTTCGCGCATGTAAAAATGTATGAAGTTGTGCGTACGCAAACTCCCCCATTACAAAATCTTTTGCCAACTTACGTGCCGTACCGTGTACCTAAAATGTCTTTTGTACAGAAATGGAGCGGTAGTGTGTCGGAGCTGGCGGCGGGCGGCGCAGAGGCCGGCGCGGCGCTGGCGCGCGCGTGCCTGGCGCTGGAACCTCTCGCGCTCAGCAACGGCAAGCTGCTGGCGCGCCTCGACAGGCTGCTAGCCAACACGCCTAAACCTGAAGGTAACTTATGTGCGATATCACTAGCTTCAAGGAATAAATGTCCATTTACAATAGCATTAGAAAAAAAGAGGCTCGTAGAAGCAGGAATGCGGAACATTTTATTTTAAAGATAAGTGAAGACAGTTATCATTCAAATTGTTTTATTTTAAATTTCGAAGAATAAGAGTGAATCTAAAAATGCGTCCGTGTATTGTTCATCCCTGCTTCTTTGAGGTTTTTATCATTGACATAGTAATTCTCAACTAAAATAAAATAACATAACTAAATGAAATCCACATATTTTTTTAAAGAAGTGGCAATATTGTTACGTTATGTTTTCTTTCCTAGATGCGGATGAACCTGAGTACAAGAAAATAGCTGATGTGCTTTATGAACATCTATTGAGTACAATCGACGTAAGTACCCTTTCCATTTAATAATCTATACATATAATAAGACTGTAAAAAAACTGTGTCTGTACATTGAATATATTTAAAAAATAATAATTGAGGGGGGTTTAAAAACAGTAATAGAACACGAATCCAAAAAAAAAAGTCTGTCTGTTTGTCTGTTTGTCTGTTTGTCTGTTTGTCTGTTTGTCTGTTTGTTTGCACACGCTAATCTTCGGAACAACTGGACGGATTTGAATGATTTTTTTTTTGTTGTATAGATATTAAGTCTGGTCAACACATAGGCTATAATTTATCTTGGAAACTGGAACACCTGATGCAGAACCGCAACAGACCAGCTAAACTATAGGCGATACAAAAATGGTCCCATAGCAAAAATTGTTCCACGTGATAAGCATTTTCTGCTGAGAGAATAAATTTGAAGATCCGGAATACCTGATGCAGAACCGCAACAGACCAGCTAAACTATAGGCGATACAAAAATGACCCCGTAGCAAAAATTGTTCCACGTGATGAGCATTTTCTGCTGAGAGAATTAATTTGAAGATCCGGAACACCTGATGCAGAACCGCAACAGACCAGCTAAACTATAGGAGATACAAAAATGGTCCCATAGCAAAAATTGTTCCACGTGATGAGCATTTTCTGCTGAGAGAATAAATTTGAAGATCCGGAACACCTGATGCAGAACCGCAACAGACCATCTAAACTATAGGAGATACAAAAATGGTACCATAGCAAAAATTGTTCCACGTTATGAGCATTTTCTGCTGAGAGAATAAATTTGAAGATCCGGAACACCTGATGTGGAACTTCAAGAGCCCAGCTACACTATAACATATATTGGAATGACGTCTTAGCAAGAGTTGTTCAGCCTTATGAGCACTCGCTGTTGACGTATAAAAATCGAAGATCTGGAACACCTGTTGTGGAACTCCAAGAGCCCAGCTACACCATAACTCAAATAGGAATGACGTCTTAGCCGGTCTGATAGGCATTTCCTGTTGACTTATAAAAATCGAAGATCAGAAACATTTGATATAGAAATTAAAACTATCACTAATTTCATTGCATAATTATAAAATAACATAAGTAGGAGGTACTACGCGGTGAAGGCGGGAACAGTTCAGGATGAGTTCAGGACTGATTTTCGATGACGATGGTATATCGTTGAAAATTAGACTCTACTGGCTAAAACTCCCATTTTTTTATCGTATGCCTTCGGGCTTATGTTATTTGAGTGTTTAATTTCCTTTTCCATTTATCTTCGTTACACGGTAGCTTACCCGGTAACGCAGGGAGCAGCCACTTAGATTTTAATTGATCAGATATCATCACAATAAAACTATAACCATGCCTAGAAAGAGGTCAAATTTTTCCCAATGTTCCAAAGGTGCTAAATGATTAAAGACCATAAGATCCCAACAATCTACCGAAGAGCGTTAGGAGAGATTTGATGCTGTTCGAGAACATGAGGCTGCAACTCGCTCCGTGGAAACTTCTTGGGATCGCGAAGCACGCCTGCATTCTCAGCGTATTTACGCATCTACATCCAGGTCTCTAGAGACCAGTGAAGAATATGTGCGCGACTGACCGCTGATCGTGAACATCATGCACTGTCTCGCGAGTTGGAGACGTTCACGGAAAAAGCATAACGCTTGAGTTTTCAGCGTATATACGCATCGACTCTAGAGATAAGTGGGGGAAGGAGATGCGCGACTGACCGCTGATCGTGAACGTCACGCAACATATAGGGTATAATTTATTTTGAAAAATGGAACACCTAAAGTAAAAGAGATACAAAAATTACGCCTTTGCAAAAACTATTCCACGTGAAGAGTGTTTTCTGCTGTGAGACTAAATTTGAAGATCTGGAGCACCTGTAGGGGAACTCCAAAGCCCAGAGACAATATAACATATACATAATAGAAATGGCGTCTTAGCAAAAGTTGTTAAGTCTGATGGCATTTCCTGTTGACCAACAAAAATAAAAAATGTGGAACATCTTGAATCGTCTCGCGCATCCCATTGATTTCCCGTCCCCGGGCTTTTAGAATTCGACATCAGATGTTTCAGATCTTCGAGTTTGACGACCCCGTTGTCGCTGGCATAAGCAACAGGATCCGCGTACGAAGTCGCGGGCAGAAGCTAGTATACAATAAAGTAGTAGCAATGTAACAATTGCATTAAGTAATTTTTTTTTTTTTTTTTTTTTTTCTCTTTATTTATTTTAGGGACTTTTATACAGGTGTACATGCCAGTCCCATCGGACCTTCTTATTTATGTAAATCGTAACAAAACAAACTTAATTAAATTATAAGCAGCTCCAGAGCTAGGTGTTGACAAAATATGATGGAACATGGAAACATCGTGCATATTTATCTCCAATTCTCTAATTAAATCCACTCTGGCAGACTGAAATTTGACACACTCCGTTAACAAATGCGTTACGTCTTCCAGTTTGCCACACACTTCACAATTTGGTGAATCAATTTTTTTCATTAAAAATCCAAAATTATTGAGCGGCATGTGTCCAGATCTCAGTCTGTGAGCAGTAACTATAATTTTTCTGCTAAATCTTTAAGTAACTTTAAAAATCGAATAATCAAATTCATAATCCTAATTAATTGGGTATTTGACAACATTAAAAAAACTTAACGAATAACTTTTCTGGATTTTTTTAAAAACTAGTGTCATTATTACTTTACAATCTCGAAATGGAAGCAATTTTTGTGCAAGCTGATAATGGCAACTAACCCAAGATAGACACTTTAATAACGCTGATTTTTATTCAGCATAACTTAAGAATGCGAAAACAGCATTGTAAGTATTGTAGGCACCGTAGTGGGATTATTTATATTTACCCTTTTGGAACGAAGTTCCATAGATCGCGCGTTGTGAAAGGGGGCTAGACGGAAAAAAATCTTACGAAAAGTTGTCACGACACTTTTTGCTATAGTAAGCTATTGTAAGCTGTGCAGCGTCGCATGTTCGCAGGGAAAGGGAGAGGGAGAGGGAGAGGGAGATCGCGGGAGAGAGGAAGGGGGTAGAGAGAGGGAGGGAGAGGAAGAGGGTGTGTGAGAGAGGGAGGGAGAGGGGGAGGGGGATATGGGGAGGGTTGGGGGAGGGAGGGAGGGAGAGGGGGAGGGAGGGGAACGGGAGAAGGAAGATGGAGGGGGAGGGGGAGAGAGAGAAGATTGAATAGTTCACTAATCAATCGAAGGGAACTTCGTTCCATCCGGGTGTCCCTTGACACCTCTCAAGTTTTTTTTTATAAGTAAAGTAAACGAGTGAAGTAAATAATAATCAGTTTGACAAGACAGACATAAATACAGCTCAGAAATAAAGTAAATATAGGGAAGGTAATAGGAGGATGTGAAGATCACTTTAATGTGAGTATTATAGTACTATAAGTACTAGATTACTAATTTAGTAAGTACTTATATAATGAAGTTACTATAATACTCACATTAAAGTGATCTTCACACATAAAACATTTGTATACGCCGAAATACTTCTTCACGTTTTTTGGGATCCGTTGGAACAGATTAAACACTTTTTGGAGGCTTTAAAGATGTATTTGCGCATTGTGGCACTACACACCATTAATACGCCATAATTTCTAATAATTGTATTGAAAATTAATTCACTAACACGCAATGCCCCTTCGAATGTATTTAGCATGGATTTGCTTACTAGCGTTTGACGTCACACGCGTCACGTGATCGACGCCATTACAGAGGCGTCGGTTTTGCCGCGATTTGTTAAATTTGAATTATAACATCTATTTTTATATTACATTTTGCAGATTCAAAATTAGTCCTATTACTATGGTACCCACTCTATAGTGATGGGTATCATTAAATTCATTAGTAAGCGTTTGAGTTCAATATAAATTAAAAATGGATGGATGGTTTAAGAAGCAAATATATTCAATGAAGTAGAAAGTATTTATTCCTTTGTATACAAGACTTAACGAAAGCTTAATTTGGTCTCACAGGCCTACCTATGGTACAGCGCGCGCGCCGGTTCCTTGGTAGGCGTGGTGGAGAGCGTGCGGCGGCGCGGCGCGGAGGCGGGGCGCGCGGCCGCCCAGTTCGACGCCAAGGCACCGCTGCCACTGGCGGCCCTACTGCTGAGGCCTCTGCATCGGGCGCTGCATTACAAGAGACTGGCTAATGGTATGTACTGCTAACGCTTACTACTTATACTTTACTTTTAATTGATTTTTTATTTGGTCTTTACCGGGTAAGTAGTCAGAAGCACAATAAATAGTCTGAAAATCATTCTTACCAAAGGGTATTGTGTTACTTAGTAAATGAGTTGTTGATACTAAATAGGTAACTGCTATATGTAAAATTCTGGTATTCAGCTGAGTTCAATTGAGCTGAAAAGTTGACCGCAACGTAGCTGTCACACTATTTTACCACACTACTTCATTACTAATTTTGATCGGCTGATCGGATAATTTACGTGATTTGACTTTTACAAATACTAGAGTTACTGCCAATTTACATAAGTTAATTCCTTTAACGTGAGTTACAAAATTAAATATTTCTCTATATTTGAAATCACGTTTATTACCTTCCTGTTTATTATAAATTCAAAAACAATATTTATTTTATTCTTAAAATGTAATGAATAACACAACTGCTTAGGTACCAACTGAGAGCAGGCAGAAGCTTGTTCGTAATTATGTTAAAATGATCTTTTTTCTTTAGAACTGTTCAACGCGACACAGAGCGAGTGTTCAGCGGCGGCACTAGAGCTGGCCGAGCACGTCGCTTCGGAAGCACGCGAACAGCTGCAGCACGGAGAGAACCACGCCGCGCTGTGCCAGCTACAGAGGGACATCGCTGGCAAGTATCTGCAATGTCTTAGCACTGACTGTATTCTGCGTTTGCAATTTAAGTTCTAAAAAAAAATTGGGCTGTATCCGTACCTGTTACTGATCACATTTGCGTAATCAAAAGTAAAAATAACGAAAATATTTTTTTCAAACTTAAATAACGAAAACAGCTGTTGGAGGCGGCGGCGGCATGCTTGAGCGAGATCACGCGAACGTGAGCGAGAGATGACGATTAATGAATACTACTATGTTACGAATAACCTGTACAATATTCCCATAAATTGGGTGACTTTTTGGGATATAAACAGACACTATTATCGTTGCTGTTTATGAATAATATTTATTGATACTTTACAAATATAATGAGAAGACCGTCTAGAATAAGCGCTTTAAGTATTTGTACTAATTAAAAATTTGTGGTGTATAGTCAACGAAATTTGGCTAAGTTAGCCTCACAGGTGGATCGAAGGTTGAGCTACGCTTGACGAGGTTGGTCCGTGGATGGGTGATCATTCATTACATATGATACATCAAATCGGAAAGCACGTAAAGCACTGTTGGTCCCGGCTGTCATTTGTAGATCTATGACAGTTGTTACAGATAGTCAGGATACCCGAAAATCTAACGACCAGTTTAACCAAAGAGTATCGTGTTACTCAGAACCTTGGTTGTGGAGGTCAGACAAGCAATCGCTTGTATTCAGCTGCATCCGGTTAAACTGGAAACCGACCCCAAAAAGGCTAGGTAAACGTCAACAAATGTGTACTTATTAAATATCTAACTTTAACTCTCAAGCTTAAAGTTCAGGTTACCACTTCAACAGTTTTATGGCTTGTTGAGTAGCACTAGTCATTGTAAAATCGTCTTTATTAATAGTATACGAGTAGCAAAGTTTGAATTTGTTTTGTGTCTTTGTAAATATCGCGTTAGGGTGCTTACATAAAGAAACAGGTTTCCGGTACAGACAAATCTGTACGGGTAGGTACCGATCAGCGCAGGTATAATATTTCAATATAATCCTATTCACTCACTTATAAAGAAACAGGTTGTAACTTGTCGGTGCCGACTACCTGGACCGTGCCATACGGGTTTAAGCATTTACTGGTGTAGGGTGTGTTTAATAATATTAAAAATGGATTTGGATAACGAAGTTTTGATAGCCTTAGTGTTTGATAAACAATGTTTATGGGACAAAACTCATAAGTTCCACAGCAACAGAAATGTTACAGATAAGTGTTGGAAAGAGATCAGTTTGGAAATGAAACAAGATGGTGAGTACTTTCAATGATCAGTTCGATTTATTTTGATAAAATATTAATAATAAAGTATTACCTAATTTAATTATATATTAAGTGATTATGTTTGAAATATTGCACAAAATTATTTCTGACGTTTGTAGCAACATTACTAGGCGGACTCAGTCTTTGATTGTGCCATCTTCGTCTAACAATATTTACCGAAGTCAAGTTTCGCTCAAAACCCTCTTTATCAATAATTATATTGTGCAACAAACACATAGTTTTTACGATCTTATCAGCTAGTTGAATATCCGTTTCGATGCTTTTAGATAACAAACGCCACTTTGAGTATAATCTACCAAATGCACATTCCACTGTTTTTCTCGCTCGGGACAAGCGACTATTAAAATTTTGTTGGTCCACTGTTAAATCACGTCCCCCAAAGGGTTTCATTAAATACGTTTTTAAAGGATACGCTTCATCAGCTAAAAATACGTAAGGAACAGAGACTTGGGTATTAGGCAAATAAGCGGGCAATGGAATATCTAATTCTCTTTCATTTAGAAACTGATACAAATCTGATGCTCTAAAGGTACCGCCATCACTCTGTTTACCATAGCCTCCGACTTCTACCATTACAAATTTATAATTGGCATCGGCTACTGCTTGCAGTACCACAGAAAAATATTTTTTATAGTTGTAAAACATAGATCCAGATTTTTTTGGGCACATAACGCGCACATGTTTACCGTCTATACATCCTATGACGTGAGGGAAATTCCAAATATTATTGAAATCATTAGATATTGAATAAAATATATCTCTGGTGGGTGTAGGCATATGTATGGTATACAGTTCCTCCCATATTGCTAGAACCGTCTCTTCTATAATTTTTGTTAATGTTGTTACTCCTATTCGAAAATTTTTTTAAAAGCGATTTGAATGATTC
The DNA here is from genome assembly GCA_921972225.1 of Euplexia lucipara. Classification (NCBI taxonomy): domain Eukaryota; kingdom Metazoa; phylum Arthropoda; class Insecta; order Lepidoptera; family Noctuidae; genus Euplexia; species Euplexia lucipara. The sequence continues at coordinate 5,443,623 of OV179145.1, read as the reverse complement.
TCCAGTTGCAAGATATCTGAAAATAAAAAACACATTTAACTATTACACCCTGAATACAGGATGTAAAAAAAGCAAAAATTAACGCTAAATCTTGGGAGGGATGATTCTGCTCATTATTTTATGAAGACAGTCAGAGGTCAAATACAATTTTGTTGTTGTCAACATCAAGTTAAATTAATTTAAAAATATTTATTTCTTGCCAGGGTTCTATATAAGACCCAACTTGATAATTGAGATTTAAATAAATATTTATTTTTAAATTGATTGAACTGGAAAGAAATAAGTATTTTTAAATTTATTTACCTTGATATTTACAACAATAAAATAGTATTTGACCTCTGTAGGAAAAAGTTTTTACATAAATCAGTACTTTTTTGTTTCAGAAAGTAAAATAAGAAATAGATGGAGATATCTAAGGGATCAATTTGCGGTAGAATTAGGAAAGATTCCACCTTCTCGCTCTGGAGATGAGGCAACTACAGTATATCCCAAATGGCCATATTTTAAACCCTTACTTTTTCTCAAACCTATGGTGAAGGCGCGGCTAACCACTGGAAGTTTGACGCGACAAAGATCTCATTCAAATAGTGCTATGAGCCTTGATAGTGAAACAGAATACACCCAAACTACAAATGACAATGATTGTTCTGTTTCACCTGGACCAAGCAATATGGAAGATAATGATGCGAGTGACCAACCAACAGTATCTCCTGCGATGCCAGTTTCAAAAATCGCTTTGAAAAGGCCGAAGAAAACAATCAATGACAAATTATTGGACATTGAGCATCAAAAACTTAATTTTTTACAAGATAAGGAAAAATCCCGACAGAATAGAACAACAGATGCAGACAACGAACATATTTTATTTTTTAAAAGCCTCATACCACACATTGAAAAAATTCCACAGCACATGCTACTTTCTTTTAGAAACCGCATTCAAAGCGTCGTCGACGAGTTCGCGTACCAATCTTTGCAATATGGGAACCCTAGTTCGATGTCAAACTACTCTCATTTAAGTAATGTTTCCCGTAATAGTACTCCAGAGACCTGCAACGAAATAACTCTTCCACAAACTTCGAGTGACAATATTGCTGTTATAAGCAACCGATTAGCCACAGAAGAATTTGAAGAATCCACCTGCAACCGACTAGCTGCAGACGAATGCAATCAATCTAATAGCCACCGAGTATCTACAGAAGAAAATAATGAATTCAATCTACTCAGAATGAACATTCTCTTGCCGAATTTTATAGCAGATACCAATTGTGAAATCTTCAATTTGATTTTGGCCCATGGGGTGCCAAAAACCAAGGTTTATAGCTAAAACTTTAACACAGCATTTTTAATAAGTTTGTTTGCTTTAAATTACCCATTTGGAGTTTTACTTTAATTATAATTAAGTACTTATTATTAATTTAATTTTAAGTTGACATGTAAGTCATGTAACGTATTGTATGTTTTGCCTCTCGCTGATTTTGACTAATAAATAACATTCACATAATTGAAATTGTATTTCGGATATTTTTCATTGTGCTTAAAACTACTTACAAATAAAACATACTAGCCTTTTTTTATAGTGGGTGGTTCGCTCTTGGGCAGAGCGAAAGGGAGTGTCAGACTTCTACTGACTAAAAACCAACCATGTTCCTTCTTAGCCCTTCATGTCGAGGCCGCGGTATCTCTTGCGAACACCCGCAGCCCCGACGGGTGTCGGCCCTCGCGGGCCCCTTCCGTGTTACTGACCTGAGGCCTGTCGTAGTCATGAGACGGACGGACGGCGAGCTTACCCATCACTCACCGTCCACAGGCCCGCGTCTACGGTGGCCGGAAGCCATCACGTGGCCCCCGACGCCCGCAGCGCCTCCCGCGGCGGCTGGGACGAGAGGTTCTCTCCCTCTCACGTTCCGCCACCTCCTTCGCTAGCATCACTGCTTCGCAGAAGGAGGCGATGGCGTCCCATTCCTCCTCGCCCCGAACTATGGCTTGCACCAGGGCCGGACGCGAGAGGTCGCCGCCGCCGATCGCCGCTACGAGAACACGGCGGGGCTCCGCCCAAGCGGGACACACCTCCACTGTGTGCTCCACCGTGTCTGGTCGATCCTCACAGTGGTGGCATCCGGGCGTTTCCTCCCGCCTGATTCGGTGCAGGTACCTCCCGAAACAACCGTGTCCGGTGACACCCCGATTATAAGCGGTATAGAAGACATTTCATTTTGAAATTATACCACCCAGTATATTACGCATATTTTTATACTAATAAATATTAATCATTACTTACCTAATAGTGATAACGAGTCTTTCTTCAGGTGAAATTGGTTGAACATGCCAGTTACACCATTTCTTAATTAAGCGATGTTCAATTATATTTAATATGTAGTAAAATGTTTCTTGAGTCATCCTTGTATAATCATAAAACTCCTTTTCATCGTCCTTTATATCTTTTAAGATTAAATGATAATATGTTCCATATTTAGTTCTTTTTCTGTTGATATCAGATACACTAACTGTTCTTCTCTTTCTATATTTGACGTAAGTACTTTCTAAAAGTAAACAATCTTCGTCCGACGAACTGGAGGCCATGATTGTCACTAAGGGCAGATTCACCTGTTTCTTTATGCGAGTCAACACTGTACCGATCGGTACCGACCCGTACAGATTTGTCTGTACCGGAAACCTGTTTCTTTATGTAAGCACCCTTACGGCTGCGAAACTGTTACGTATAATGATGAAAAATCGCAACATGCGCATGCACCCAGTGCCAAATTGTTGGCACTGGGTGCATGCGCATGTTGCGATTTTACACAATCCGACTACGACTACACAATCACTTTGGGATCTCAATATCCGACCTGTCTAAGTATGTTTTTAAAATGGCTATACAATATATTGTTAAGAAAATAATATATGCTTTCAGGTTACGATAAACTCTTAGTGGCAGAGCGTGAGTTTATTAGAATGGGCTGCGTCTACAAACACTCGTCGAGAGGATTACAACAAAGGATGCTGTTCTTGGTATGTTGAATATTAGCTTAGTATTTAATTTATTCCAAATGCCGACCTAAAATTAAGGGTTCTTTAGTAGCTATTAATATATTTTACTCATTCTCAATATAACCTCTTTGGGCGCCACAGCCATGTCTAGCTGACACTCCCCCCCCTAACGGACACTCCCCCCCCTAACGTTGGCGTGAGCGGTCATGTTATTAAGTCCTCCGGATAATTTATTCTAAACTAATAGTAAATAGTTCAGATATCATTATAAAAGTTATTAAGTCTAGTGAACAAATACAATATCTACAAAACAGTGCAAAAACTATTCCCATACTCAAACTATTACTCGAGTTATAATCAAAAATCATTTTAAAACTTTCCGTAAACAGTGTGCTTGTGCAAAGTGAGTGACCTTCGTGAACAAAGAACTGAGTCATTAACGGTCATCGCATATAAACTTACTGAGCTTCTTAGCAAGCATATACCGTTTTTGACTGCGTCTAACAGCGTTCAATTGGTGTCGCGGCGTAGCGACCGGTCTCTAGAGGACTGATTCGTGAAGGCGCAGGTTCGAACACGGCCACAAGATAATCTTTTTGTTATAATTTTTGTTTTAAAAACACTATCTTAACCGAAGTGTAATCAAATCATCAGATATTTTGATTTCTTCTTCAAGAAATTATTTTTATATTACGAACAAAGATGTATAAATCGCCGCCTCAGTCTTCTTCTCTTCAAACTACACCTTCTCGCTCCGAGTCTGATGTCCAAAAGCTATGCCAGGAAGAAGGCTTATGTTTAAACACAAGCCCCGAACACATCATTCAGAGAGGCAATAAACGCCGTCGGCCAATGAAAGATGGTACCTATATGGATCGCTTTGAGGACAAATTTCTGGGCCTGAAGAACGACATCAAATCTGATCTCAAAGATTTGATAAATGAATTAATTAGTTCACAGAATATCCGTATGGACAAATTTGAGGAACATATTTTAGAAATTAAATCTCATTATTCAAGCATTGAGGCTACCAATCAAGAAATCGAGAAATCAATGACAGCCGTTTCAGATCAATTAATATCTTTGGAGACTAAAATTGCTAGCTTAGAAATTGAACGAAGCTCTATGGCCGGGAAGCTGGCTACACTTAAAGAAAGAATTGACAACATAGATCGTAACTGCATTAAGACCTGCGTCGAGGTTCGTAATGTTCCAAAGTGTCAGAAAGAAACTAAAAGCACTCTATACACCTTAGTTCAAAATCTTTCTAAGCAATTGGAAGCCAACATACAACCAGCAGACATCCGGGACGTTTCAAGACTACCGTCTAAAAAAGACAGCAAAACATCCAACATCACCATAGAATTTACAAACACTCTACAGAAAAGTAACTTTTTACTAGCTGCCAAACAGTTTAATACCAACCACTCTACGGATAAAATCAATTCTACTCACCTAGGCTTGGATGGACCTAAGGCCCCAATCTATATTGCTGAACAGCTTACACCGCTTACTAAAAAACTATTCTACGAAGCTAGAAACTTCGCCAAAATAAATAAATTTGCATTTTGTTGGACATCAAATGGACGTGTCATGTTAAAGAAAACCGTCGATGGTCAGTACACAATGATCAAAAATGAACAACAACTGTCACAAATGTCACAATCATCACATCATACATGACTAATTTGTTTAGTAAGATTAAATTGTAATTTATTTTTTGAGATATTTTTATGTTTGTCATTACTTTTTAAAATTAGTAGCTATAGTTTGTTTCTCTTATTTTTTGAAAATGTTAACTCATGGTGCACACAAACATTCCCACACAATACTCAATTTACACTTCAGTCTATACACTTCACTACACGCTTAAATTTCATACATAATGCTCCTTACGTGATTTATTTAATTCTGTTTTCCAGTTTTTATACGCAACATAAAATATGACCCATGTTCTTACCTTAAAAAATGCTTGACAACGCAAATGCCCTTATGGACACTGTTGACAACTTTTCTGTATCGGATTTACACACTTGCGCCCCGGAGCAGGCTAAAACATTTATTAAACATCCAAAACAGTATCTAAAAATCCTTACACAGAACATTAGATCGATCAATTGTAATTTTCTAAGTCTACAAACACTACTACAACGCCTCTCGGTGGATTGTGACATTTTGGTCTTGACCGAGTGCTGGTTATTATGTTCAAGTAATGACCACATCCCTGACATCGAAAACTTCATTATGTACAGCACTGCCAAGAACTTAAATCAAAGTGATGGTGTTGTGGTCTATGTCAGGTCCAACCTTACTGTCACCTGTGAGGAACTTTGCTTTGGTAGTTCCGCGACCGGATTAGCTATCAGGATGGGGTCTCAAATTGCTATTCTGTGCATTTACCGATCGCCATCGATAAGCAACATTGATAATTTTCTATCCTCTCTAAATGTCTTAATTCCCACCTTCTCCAATGTCACTACTGTAGCTATAACTGGTGACATTAATATCGACATAAAACCGATGTCACTTGACGCTCGTTCCCATGATTACCTCAGCACTCTTGCATTCCACGGATTTCTTCCTACCCATACTCTTCCAACCAGAGGAAACAACTGCTTGGACCATTTATTTTTAAAAACCACGAGGTCATCTGTCTCACTAATCTTCGATACGACTCTTACTGATCATTGTTCTTCATTGCTGTGCATTTCCAGTAAAAAATCACATGGCAATATTGTTAGATCCGTCACTAAAATTGATTTTGACGCCATGGATAAGACTATGGCGGCACTAGACTTTACACCCATCTACTCAATGTCGGACTGCAATGTTGCTGCTGATGCTTTGGTTGGTCTCATGTCTAAAGCAATTTCGGAAAACTCTTCCACCAAAAAAATACCATCTAACAAGAAGATTCTCAAACCCTGGATCACCCCGGGTTTGCTGCGGTGTATGAGACACAGAGACTTGCTACACAAAAGATTAAAACATTCGCCTGATAATGTCACGCTTGAAATTTCCTATAAACGATACAGAAACTTCTGCAACAAAATATTAAAAAAAGTCAAAAGACAATTCGACACCCAAGAGCTTGATAAAGCTGGAAATAACACAAAAGTTCTTTGGGAAACTATAAAACGAATCACAAGCGCACAAAAACAACAATATGCATCTACACAATTACTTTCACACTCGGACACTCCCATTCAGTCTTGCAATGACCTTAACAAGTTTTTTGCTGATATGGGTAGAAAACTTGCTGATAATATAGTCAACGACTACACTTCACCAATTTTACCTTGCTCCCATTCTAACTTTTCTTCATCGTCATTTGTATTAGATCGCACGGATATTGAAGAGGTTAAATCTGTAATTGAGTCCCTTAGATCCTCTGCTGCCACTGGATGTGATGGTATTTCTCCTGTGGTCCTTAAGAGATACTGCAATATTCTGGCGCCAATTTTAAACCACATATTTAACCTCTGTTTTGAGACTGCTATCTTTCCGTCAGCTTTAAAAAAGGCTATTATACACCCTCTCTTTAAGGGTGGCGATGGAAACTCGTTCAATAACTATCGCCCTATAGCGGTACTACCTGCCCTCTCAAAGGTTCTTGAGCGCCTGATTAATAAAAGATTAGTGGATTTTTTCGAAAAGAATAATTTGTTTTCTTCTCAGCAATTTGGGTTCCGGAAGAACAAGTCGACCTGTGATGCAGTTCATGAACTAACGAACTTCATAGTAGAAAAAATAAACAGTCGCAAGAAGGTGCTTACCGTATTTCTTGATCTCGCTAAAGCCTTCGACACCGTTCCAATCCCTACCCTTTTACTTAAACTTGAGAGAGCAGGCGTCAGAGGACTACAGCTTGAATTGTTTAAAAGCTACCTGACAAATAGGTTGCAAATGGTGAAAATTGGTGACCACTTTAGCGACGAGGTCCCGATTTGCTACGGCGTGCCGCAGGGTAGTATACTTGGTCCGACACTGTTTCTCATCTTTTTAAATGACCTTTGCGATCTCAACTTAACAAATGCAAAAATTGTGTCTTTTGCTGATGATACGGCTCTTACATTCTGCGCTGAATCGTGGCCGGAACTTCAGATTATTGCACAATCTGGTTTTAACTCTGCCTTTAACTGGCTTCGATCCCACGCTCTAACGCTTAACACATCCAAGACAAAATTGATGACGTTCTCTATTTCACCGACCTCACAACCTGATATTCCTATCACTATAAAGGCTCACTCCTGTAACAGTACACATTTAACCGATTCATTGCCACCTTCATTTTCGTGTCAATGTTCATCTATTAGCACTGTTGACAATATCAAGTACCTAGGTATAACTTTAGATAGATACCTGAATTATAAAACTCATATTAATTTGGTAACAAGCAGGGTCAGAAAACTTATGTATATTTTTAAAACCCTTCGACTCGTCGCCAAGCAGTCCGTTATTCGCAATGTTTATTACGCGTTATGCCAGTCAATAATCACTTATTGTATTACCTGCTGGGGTGGCGCCACAAAAACTGCTCTTAAACCCTTGGAAGTGTCTCACAGGGCTATATTAAAGGTTGCAACATTTCGACCTATACTTTTTCCAACCTCAGAACTTTACAAAAAATGTGGGGTCCTCAGCATAAGGCAGCATTTCATTCTGCAAACTATACTACTGCCACATTTAAAAACCCCCCTTATTCATATTAATATTACCAAACGGCGGAAGGATATGATTTGTACTGTTCCACAAACTCAGTTTAAATACACAAAGAGATTTTTCTACTATCTTGGCCCTTGCTTGTACAATAAAATTAACGCTTCCTTATACATCTACAATTTACCACACAGCAAATGCAAACTTGCCCTCCGTACATTCCTCCTAAACAAAACCTACGACGAGACTGAACAGTACTTAGTGACACTTACATGAAAGTAACTCAATTCCACAATATTCAAATTCACACACACACACACACACACACACACACAGAGACACACACACACACACCATACACATACAGAAACACATAATCACTCGAATTACCACACCAGCACTACTCAATCTAATTTGGTTTATTTTATTTTAAGATTTCGATTTTGGTTTTTTTGTTTTTTGTTTTGTTAATATTATTATCGCCGAAAGTATAATACATGATTATTGTGATACTCAAATAGGGAGTCGAAACTGTCTCCCCTAAACACAGATTGCTCAGCAATCTAGCTAGGAGAGCAGTGAATCATCCAGCTTTGTTGTACCTACTACATGTAATTATAAATGCATACTTTGTAAATCCCTCATGTACTACAAAACTTTATGAACTTAATAAATATTATATTATATTATATATATTAACTAAAATGTGCCCAGCACGCCATGCGTCACGACAACATGACGAATTTGAAAGATTGATTTCGCAGCCAAGGGCATGTACTTATAGGGCAGCCACGGGTAGGTATTTTGCTTTTTTGACGTGGCGTTTTAGCTATTTCACTGCGAAAGCGATATAGACAAAAAAAGAAAGAGTGAATTTGACAGTGTATACCAAATAATAACCGTATTTAAATGTCTATTTCAGTTCAGTGACGTGTTAGTGGTGACGTCTAAAGCTGGATCATTGCAGTTCCGAGCGCACGCAGCATTACCGCTTCACGCTTTAGAGCTAAAACCTTCCGAATTACCGCACTCCTTCACACTTACTGGTAAATATTACTATCTTGTATCACGTTTCAAGAGCTTTGCCTATTAATTTATACATCCCAGTACTATGGAAAAACAAAAGTTGCACAACATTGTATTAGTAACACCTTTTCTGGTACAAAGTGATGTTGCAACCATGTAACAGCAAGTTTATGTATTGTTGTACTCTCTGTATCAGTTTTGATTTTATGATTTTTTGTCTAGATAATTGTTTACTAAAAAGTGAACCATTGATGGAAAACAATGTAATTTTATGTCAGAAATATTGTGTGCTCTATAAAAATAGCACTTCTAATGCCTTTCAATTTTGAGTTCTGCGAAAATGCTTACCATTTTAAATAAAAAAATACTTTTTAGTAAGGAATTTTGGACCTTCCGAAAAAAGAAAACAATTGATCGAGTAAAGTTGGAATTCACTGAGGTAGGTTGTTAAAATAAATCAGTAGCTACATGTTTTTATTGTTATCTGAATTTAGGTGAAGAAATAAACCTCCTACTAAGCGCGACAAACGACTGTGAATACTTGGGCTGGTACAACGCGCTTCAGACTACGATAGAAAATGCACGCGACAAATATACAGATGTCGACACGGAGCTGACGCCATATGAACAAGAGATTGGTATGTATTTTGAATTTTGCTTAGTGCATATTCTTCATAGCGAAAAAATGTTATTCAGGGAACAAATTATAAATGCTTAATACAATTTTTGGATTTACGTTTAGCCAAAGTAGCTGGGTTAAGAGGCACGAAATTTTGCTCAAGACTACTATTTGTAGTAAGTGGAAGGTTAGATTTTGAAAAAAAAAGGTTAAAGGTTACGTTTAGGTTTTAGTAATATATGTATGAAAGTTTCACATAGGAAATCTTATCAGCACACGCAGGTGCTTTTGTAACCGCGCGTAGTCTTAGTATATCTTCATACAATACTGAACTAATTGGCACTGACAACAAAGATTATTATAATTTTTTGCAATTTCTGGATTTGTGGCATGACTTCGATGTGTAGTCCTAGTTGATATATTATTATGTTTGTATGACAGAGTCTCCGGCGGCGAGTGCGTGCGGAGGCGGCGGCGGGCTGGCGCACGTGTGCTGGCATCGCTTCACGTCGCTCGACACGCAGCATCTGCATCTCGCCATGAAGGTATGTAGCTGACTTCCTAGCCGTAGTCTGTGTCCAATAATTAAAACGAAATAAGAAATGGTAAGTACTTTGAAAACTTCTGAAATGACATCCGATTGCTTGAATTGTTTCTTAGATATACATGTAGAAAGTAGGTACATGTTTCTGGAAAGGCAATAACTTACTCCACTGATCATTTCTTTGAGTAAGACATAAACTGATTATTTACGAGTTAAAGGGGAAGAAATGAAAAGGTAGGTCGGGTTGGGGTTAGGTTGTCGGGGGTGGCAGATGTATTTTCTGTTCCCGTAAACCCCGGCGCAGGTGTGAATCAGAACACCGGGGTGGTTTTAGTTCGTAAGAGTCTGAGAAACCCCTCCGCCCTCATCGAGGCATCTATGAGGATTTTACAACCCGCACAAAAAAATAAAGAGTTGTCATATTATCAAGTTCTACATTGATGATTCCACTTTGTTTGTGATCATTTGGAGAAGAAGAACAAGAAACACAAACGATACACGTGACGCAGAAACTATCGCCACACCGTCTTCATATCTTAGATCAATAAAATATCGGATTTTTATTTTGTCTTGTGTTCAGTAAACTAGGATGTAATGAGAAAATAGGTTTCTATATTACTATTGGCTGAAAATGAAAGGCAATTGTGATTTTGTCATGACAATCTGTTTCCAGACACAGTTATCCGGTTACCTATTGCGCAAGTTCAAGAAGTCTCCAGGCTGGCAGAAGCTTTGGGTAGTGTTTGCGGTGTCAACGTTATTCTTCTACAAGAGTTGGCAGGACGAAACACCGCTGGCTTCTCTACCTTTATTAGGGTAAGCTCAATATTGTCATACATACATACATTAACTCACGCCTTATTTCCCATGGGGTTAGGCACAAACTACAGAGCGCCATCTGCTGCGATTCTGAAACACTTCTTGTGCTTCGTTTTCATATAATCATGTTGATAACAACAGACACAGGCTGGTTGCGCTACGCACTCAATTGTCATATTTACTTATAAAAGATATTTATTTTTGTATATAGGTTCTCACGTTATTTACATCTGTAGCTGCCTAGCCTGTTCCCAACTTTGTTGGGGTCGACTATTAATGTAATCGCACGCAGCTGAATGCCATAATTACTAAGAGCCACTGCATATCTGACCCAATACTAACACAATAATTGGGTAATACGATACTTCTTGCTTGGTCAGACTGGTTGTTCTGACTTGCTGACTTGTAACCCATAAAGACTGAGCAGTTGTATTATTCTTGCAAGTTTGATTAATATAAAATTCTATATTTGATTGTTTGTGGGTGTCAGAGTTTATATTTTTATAAACTCACCCGTGATACAGGAGAAATTCCTAGTCAATGTCAATTTTACAGAACAAACCATTTATGAGGATTTTTTAAACATTGGTAACATTGCTAAATGTGTCATCGTGTACAGTTACAGTGTAGGTGCGCCTGCGTCGGACGACAACATAGACAAAGACTTCGTGTTCAAGCTTCAGTTCAAGAACCACGTGTACTTCTTCAGAGCAGACAGCCAGTATACATTCAACAGGTATTATTTATTCAATATCTTCCTATTATTCAAGGCTACGGTGTATATTTATAGAACATAATGATAACGTTACTTACAAGCTAAACTAATTTGGGCTATTACCATCTTTCTCTTTTTAATTAAAAAAGAGAGACGGACTTATCAGAGGCATTAAGTTGAACTAAAGCTTGCATACAAACGTTGACTTTACATCTTCAAGAATGTACCTAAGCTTGTATCAAAAAATTCGACCAGATAAAAAGGCATAGTTAGACTTTTTTTTATCATTATTGTTATCCATCCCATCGTATTAGTCTAATACATTGTACTGCAAACAATACAAAAATGGATGTCTGTAAAGTCTCTTTACGGATAATAATTTTGCGTGATAACGTCATCCGATCGTACCTCTCTATCGCTTGTTCCGCTTTCTCACTTGCACGCTCGGCTCAGGCGGAACGTGACAATGAGTCATGCTTTTTCGTAAGTGCAGCCGGCCTTCATCTATTTATGACATGTTATCACGTCAATAAACGTTAAGTCCATTGTTAATTTGTAATCTAGTTAACTGCAATCTCTTGAGCGATGTGTTTTTATCCCTTTATAGCAGAACTTTTTACGTCATAATTTTATTTTGGATAGCAACGGATAGCATAAACCTCTTTTCGCAGAAAATCGTTTGGCATACACTCATTTACCATACACGGAAACCCATAATTATGGCGCCCGGCGCTCTAAATAAACGTTATGCTAAACGAAATTATGCAAAATTGTAACTCTGACAAAGGTCATTATGCCCAATGCAATTCTGCCATATTAAAAATATCCCATTTTAAATTCGGACATAAAAACATTAGGCCTAAAAAACAATTTTTATAAAATATTTTTATACCTTAACAATGTCCGTTTCAAATAGGTTTCGGAGCAACAAGTTTCTGCCAGATAGAGGGCACTCGTCATTCCTATTCTTCATCTAGTGCTGTCGTTGATTAGAGAAATCATATCTTTGTTTACAGATGGACTGAAGTTCTACAGACGGCGACAATGCGGCCTGAACATAATTGAACATAAAGCAATAACTAGATAATTTAATAAAGAAAAATACTAAATTTTAAATAAAAGAACACGAATCGATACAACATTGGTGCCATAGAATCGTGGCCAGATATATTTTTGTACGAACTTTACGAAGTGAATCTTGCCTGTATTTATTGTGTGAATAGATCGCTTTAATATTAGATCAAGACTGACAGATGTCAAAGACGTTGATATATTGTAGGCATAATGTTAGGTGGCTCGTATTAAACATAACATATATCTTTGTCTAGGGTATGGCAGTGGCAAGACCCCACTGTTTTAAATGTTTCTTATCTCCTTCGGTGCCTACTGTAGTGGTGCGGGAAGTGTGTGTTTCGTTACTGGAGGAGTTCAGCTGTACCCGCGACTTGGTCCTCGTCAAAATACGTGGGTTTTATTGCACGGATCACTCATTCACTTTCTAAAATAAAAAAAGTGTGTGTACTTATGTACAGACGCCAGCACATCAAGCTACCCCAATGTGTCAAAATTCAGATTTTCAACTTTATTACAAACAGAATAAGGCTCATGTTCGATTGGGAAAATTTGACAGTTTGGAGTAGCTTAATGTGCTGGCGTCTGTACACGCGTTAGAAATTATACTTCTTTGGCGTAAAAATCTTTCGAAACATTTTAGCTTTCGCGCGTTATCTTACGTTTGTAGAAAAACCGACCTTAATAATAGAGAAAACTAAAATGTTGTACAGCTAACTTCAGGGTGTCGGTTTTTCGTGACGGTGTGCGCACGCATCTTAAAAAAAATACCAAAAGAAGCATAACTTCAATAAACTATTAAGTTATTCCGTGTAAAATCAGCTAGTAGCATAAGTGAAAGTCCTATTACAATCGGTCAAACAGTTTTGGAGATAAAATGGTATTTGTAGATACGAATTGTTATTCTGTCGACCTAACAATGGGTCATGTTTTTTCCTGCCTGTACTGTGGATATGGAGTTTTAAATTATGGTTGATCTGTTTATAGTACCTATTGATATTCCGATGCCTTTGGCTTTTTTTATCATTGTAGTTAAAACATGTTCACGCCATGTAAGGTTATCGCTTTGAAGTAGACAACAAATGGCTGCGCAGTTGTTAATTTCATACTAAAACATTGCGCTTTACAAAGCCTGGTTTCCTAGCAGTAAACTTACGTGACACGAACATATGTACAGATTACCAACACAGACATAGAGATACCAACTTATAATACCTTCGCAATGTTAATATAAGTAAGAATTATAATTTTAAATATTTGGTCCTTTTTGACGCAAATAAATATTTCCCATTTCAAATGTATATTTCCATAAATTAATTTATAGAATGATATTTATTTTTAGATTTGTGATAAGTGAACATTGATCTTAATGGGCGTCCAGTTGCTTACGCGGTGTCCTGAGTGAGCGACGAACACGACGCGACACGACACGACGTGACACGACACGACGTAATGCGACGCGATGATACACGCGACAAATGTCCTACGTGATTTTGGTCATTACTTCTCGAATCATGGAGAAGTACAGTACAATTTTGCTTGAAAGTTCATATTTAATATGGTGTCGCATCTGGTCGCTCTCAAAATAAGTCCGCGTTACGTCGCGTCTCGTCGCAGACTGTCATATAGGCCGCAAGTAGGGTATGCCGTTGAGTTGATCGCGTTCCCAGCGTCGCATCGCGTCACGTTCGTCGCTCACGCAGGACACCGCGTTATAAAGTAAAGTACCTACATGACCGAGAAATCGGCACGTTTGGTTTGATAAAATATCGAGCTTTGTAGCGTCGTCTCAGGCACTCGATCTATTTTTTTTTTATAGACTTGGGTCTGAACGTTCCATAAATAACTGCGAAATAAATACGGACGAAAGTGTGAAAGAGATAAAAACGGACAAGCGGTCAGTAGATAGTCTATCAAATATTTTTATGACGGGCATTTTCCGCAAGCTTGCGTTCTCTTTCTACAGAGAAGTTATTTTTTTTTTTAAGGTATTGCTCAGGTTTATATAGTCTATGTATGTGACTGTCTTCTTAAAAAGCTGGACGTGTCTTATCAATGTCCATGTGTATAGTTTAACTTTATGAAAGGGAACTGTTCTCTTGATATTTAAAGATATTAACCGCGTGGCCTTGTTTCAGAGAAAAGGCCTACTTATCATAAAAGAATATTAGAAGACTATTGGATGGATGGTAAGCAATTATTTGTACATAAATCACAATGAATGGTGAGTGAGTGCATGGAATAATGGTTTTAGTATGATTTGAAAAGAAAAACTCGCCAAATTAAGGCATTGGTTGTGTGCGGTTTACAAGCAGAGCTGGCTCATGACTTCAAAGAATATTGGTCCTTTGATAAAACATATTGGCTTTGTTTTTGGACATTTGACCGGACATATTCTATATATTGGTCCTTTGATCCGAAATATTTTAGTACTTTTATCTAAAATATTGGTCCTTTGATCCGACATATGCGATAATATATTGTCCGTTGCTCCGAAAAAATAAAAATATTGGTCCTTTGATCCGAAAAAATAAAAATATTGGTCCTTTGATACGAGATTATAAAAAACTGGTCCTTTGATCCGAAATAGTAAAAAAAATGGTCCTTTGATCCGAGATAATAAAAAAAAATGGTCCTTTGATCCGAGATAATAAAAAAAAATGGTCCTTTGATCCGAGATAATAAAAAAAATGGTCCTTTGATCCGAAATAGTAAAAAATTGGTCCTTTGATACGAGATAATAAAAAAAATGGTCCTTTGATCCGAGCCAATAAAAATATTGGTCCTTTGATCCGAGATAATAAAAATATTGGTCCTTTGATCCGAGATAATAAAAAAAATGGTCCTTTGATCCGAAATAGTAAAAAATTTGGTCCTTTGATCCGAGATAATAAAAAAAATGGTCCTTTGATCCGAGATAATAAAAATATTGGTCCTTTGATACGAGATAATAAAAATATTGGTCCTTTGATCCGAGATAATAAAAAAAATGGTCCTTTGATCCGAGATAATAAAAATATTGGTCCTTTGATACGAGATAATAAAAATATTGGTCCTTTGATCCGAGATAATAAAAAAATGGTCCTTTGATCCGAGATAATAAAAATATTGGTCCTTTGATACGAGATAATAAAAAAATGGTCCTATGATCCGAAATTATAAAACAATTGGTCCTTTGATCAGTCATTTGATCTAAAATATTGGTCCTTTGATCCGACATATTCGATATATTGGTCCTTTGATTCGATATATTAGTCCTTTGACCTGAAATATTGGTCTTTTGTTAAAAATTATTGGTCATTTGATTCGACATATTGGTCCTTTGATCCACAATATTAGTCCTTCGATCCAAAATATTGAATCGGAATTCCAGCCATACAATATCAGTATCTTGGTCGTTCTAGTAATGAGCAAGCAAAAGTCCAGCCTTTTCATCATTCAGTCGTTACGAGAATCGAATAAGCCCGTAATCGACTATAGTTTATCGAAAAGACTAGATTTTGTGCGTTAAATCATAAAATATAATTTCCAAAATGTTTGATGGCTGTGTAGAATAGACTTTTATAGGATATTAACAATTTGACGTTATTATGGTCAGTGATTGACGCAATAAAGCATCACAGGTTTAAATCATAGTTACTATAAGAATAATGAACGTATTTTATAAAGTATATACAAGCACGGTTGATGACTCATCAAACGTTGAAATGGTACAAACGAAACAATTGAAATGAATGAACTGTGCGACTGAAAGAATGAAGCACGACTGAACGATTTAGAGTAAAATGGCGCGAATGTTACAAATCTCTAATATTGCAATATCAAGGATTTCATTTTCTTATTTACATCGATTGTTGGTTTTAATAATAAGTGTTTTGGAAATTCAAAAGTTGTACTATATTATATTATAAGCATGCATATTATATACATGTTAAGTTCATGAATTCATCTTTCGAGTGCTATAATGTGTGAAAATTCCCAAAGCTTTTATTTATAGATTTATTTATGAGTTTAACTTAAGAATGGAGATACATTTAATAATTTAATTTCCCGTTTTAAAAATACATCATGTTTGGAAAATATCAAAATATTTTCTGTATTCGTGTTATTTTTAAGCGAAATCAAAGTTTATGTATAAAATAAAGCAGGTATTTAAAATCATGTTTAGATTAAAAACATTGAAGTTCATTCGACGTTTTATTTTTTATTTTCATAGATTTCATTTTTAAATATTTGTTCAAAATTACTTACATTTAATTTGGCTTTGGCAACACCGAAGTTTCTAGACAATAAAATAATCTACTGATTTAAATATGTAGAATGTCAGATCTTAATCGTTAATACATTATTTAAATGGTCTACTTAGTATATGTTTTACTAAAATGCTTTATGAGATCATACACAATCTTTGGCATTGTCTGTTCTACTGTAAAGGTGGCACATTCAATTCCCTACAGTTACTAGAATTAAAGTAAAATGCTGTCTGATTTCTTAACAACTACATTTATATCTAAAATATAGCAATCAGTCAAAACTTATGGACTTTAGCGCCTTACAGAAGACCACAGATAATAAAATCTATCGCGGCAAAGCACATTACAAATACCACCATTTTATTAAATGGTAGCACACATCACTAAAGGTTTAATTCCATGAAATAAAACTTATGTCGACCCAAATACAATTACACTATATTTTAGTTTTCTTAAGTCTGTAAGGCGTCTTTAATCTTAATTCTTTAACTCCATGCCTGCACAAAACCTCTCTCAAAGCTCTGATTGGTCCCTTACCCAGAGTCCAGAGTCCAATAGTTTTGACTGATCATGATACAAAAATATCTTACAATATTTACATCTTAAAACGCTTAGCGTTCATAAATAAATTAGATTTCATAATAATAAAAATAGATGAACGGTACATTTTGTGCCTTCCGCAATAAATAATAAAATATACATCGGTTATAATCACTAAATTTAAAATGTCAACGACTAAAAGTATACGTAGTTAAAAATAAATAATGGCATATCAATATTTAGTAAAAATAAATAACTTCTAAAATATTCTTTATGTACAAACTACATCTGATTAGGTAAATAACTTGTTGAAATTAGAAATGAATGAAAGTCTACTAGAAATCACAAGATTATTACACCATTTGCGCATCATGAGACAGCATCTACTTACCTTTTAAAATATACAATAATAACATTATTTAGCTGCACATCACAGTCATGTAAAGGTGCAAATTAACCTTTCAATCGTGTTAATTAGACACAATAGAAAGACAAAGACAGCACGGAGGCCGGCGTCCTCTTGGGGTTTAATGAATTAAATATACCCATGTCTCCTTTGATTCGTAAAATAAGGGAAGACAAGACCTTAATAACATAATAAAAGGTATCTGATAAGTGGCTATGGGTAGGTACCTAATTATGGCAAAATTAACATGGCTTAAGGCTTGTTGTTCACGCACGTTTTTTTTCGGCGTAAAAATATACGGTTTCTTTGTCGTGTGTAGACTATGACCTAAATTGTATGAACCATTATGAAAGCTTGTCGATACAAACTTTAGAAATACCGTACTGTATTTAAACAGCAAAAAACCTAAATGTATAACAGGCTTACCTGTAGCATCAATAATAAAACAGGCTTAGGTACTCATCCAAAACCATCGCAATTCTAACATTATTTAAAACTACACTCTTCTTTTCTCTATACTTTCGTTCACGCCTTTCCCTGCGGCCTTTTCTGGCCAACTTGGCTGAAATAGGCAGCAAAAAATGTCCTAAAACTTCAAACCATTACAATTCAGTTCACATCCTGGTGGAGACGGCATCTCCGTTCTCTTTACTCTCTCCATCCAGCTGTTCTTTGCTGCGTTTCTCTTTATTCCTACTTTTGAAAATGGAAGCGTTGGTTATTGATCGGATGCGGAAGGAGCCGAGTGTGCCGTTGCCTATGGACGTGCCGGATCCTTCGTGTTGCTGGTGTCGGATGTTCGGCGATCGGTCCCTCGGTCGTGTTCTTGATGAGAAACTTGCCGCTTTTAGTCTAGCTCCTGTAATCAAGATAATTCATTGTTGTGGTAGGTTAGTCAAGTAGATTTTGCAAAAATAATTCAAGCGTGATGTCGCCCACCACTTTGATTGTTTATTTCGGAGTGTTTGATGATAACCAAATACGAAATAAACCACTGATTAGGTAACTAACTGATTTTTGATGTTGAGCCTGATAATAGTACTTAGTATTTAAGATGTAAAGAGATGTAAAGGAATTGCACTCGGTCATATCAACCCTTTATAATTTCTGTTAAGAAAGATTGTTGTCCGTTTCCTAAAAAAAAATCCATGTTACACGAAAATGCCAAGAACCAATCACAAGAGCAATCAAATGTGACAAGCTTATAGCAGGTAGCAGGTAGAACGTACCTAGTCCCAACTTGGGCTGCTTGTCTCGCGGCAGCGCGTCGTGCGGCGCAAGCGTCGGGTGCGCGGCGCCCGTGGGCGTGTGCGGCGCCGACAGCGACGCGATGGGCGCAGACGTTATGTCTGCACGACGCACCACCAGGCTGCTCGAGTGCGGCCGGATCGCGCCCAGTTCCAGCTCGTTGCCAGTTCTGCATGGAAAAATAGATTAGGATTTAGAAATAAGACCAAAGGTTACGCTACGCTTGCTTAGGTCGGTCCGTGGATGGTCTCTTCACTACAAATTAATTTTATTTATTTATTTTATTTTTAGGAAGGCTTACAGACTAACAATCCAGTGAATGAAGAATATAATATTATAAAAAAATAGCTAATAACAAGCCAAGACCTTTCTATCCTCGGAAAGCACGCTAAGCTGTTAGTTCCGATTGACATTTGTGGAACTTTGACAGTCGTTAGAGGTCGTCCGAAACCCGAAAGTCTGAAATTCCGTTTAGAAGTTTCAGGAGTATTGTGTTAACTTGTATCTTGTTTGTGGAGTTTAAATAGGCAGTTAGTCGCTCTATGTAGAACTCTGGTATTTAGCTGCATCCGAATAGTCTGGAAGCCCACCCCAAACTAGTTTGGTAAAGGTTAGACAGATGATGATAAAGAATGAAAAATAAAGTATAGTCTGTCGAAACGAGTCGAAATATCAATTGTCGTGCCCCTAGCGCCCGACTTATAAATCGTCAATACATTTATCATGTATAGTAAGTAGATCCAAAAAATTAAAATGGTCATTTTTTTTTACATACTTAATACTTAGTGAACAAACTCAGGCGGAATGGGCCTGAAAATAGTTGTCGGATATATCCGACTTACGCCCGAATACTGAAACGCCTCTCAAATATTTGACGGCTTCTTAAACGTTTGAGAAGCTCTCATAGTCGAAATTCATATTCTCATAAATGTCATTTAAAAGCATTGATTAAATTTAACAGGATCTCAAATTAAGTTGTACTTAAACTCAACTCTGTATAAAATCCGTATAGTGGAACGCCACTTAGCGCTTTTTAACTGTCACATCAACTGTCAAATCGAGTTAAGTAGGTGTTAAATAACTAAATTATTTGGTAAATGAGAACGTGCTGAGAACAATTTTAAGGACTGCTTATTTAAGTATGGTTTTTCGAATTGCTTGAGTGGTGTTTGTGTATACCATTTAAATTTGAGGGATGCTTAAATTTAAGTAGCTTTTAGATGAGTAGGAGATTTGAGTAGCGTTTCAGTATTCGGCTGTTAGGCGGTTAAAGGGTTAAGATCAGCGCTGACAGAACCACAAGATTGACTGAAGCTCGAGCATAGGTATTCTTGAAAAATATGATCGAATGTACAATTATAATGAGTTAAATTAGATTCAATTGTTACTTAGATTTAAAGAATCCTTTGTTTCTCATAAGAACATTATACAGTTTACAATGAGATTTAACTTTTTTTTTTTTAAATTAAACCAGAGCTTGACTGCAATCCCAGCTGATGGTAAGCAGTGATGCAATCAGTGATGGTGAAGCGCACTAGTTTATTAAGAGCCTATTCACTCATCAACTTTTAACATAAATTAGAACCCCCTATATACTTACGTCCTAACATGTCGTGTCCGTGCTCGGCGCAGCTCAGGACGTCGTTGTGAACCATTTGGCGCGGTATCCGCACGACTCGTCCGCACACTTCCGCCGCGTTTAGCTACAACAGCACAACATGTAAGAATAAAACTTTGTAGCTGAGTTGATCGTGCGGTAAGAACTAACTATTGCATGTTTCTGAAAATATTCTACAAAAATGAAGGTCCTTAAAAACAAAAAGAAAAAAAAAAAGTATAATTTGGTCCTTCGAGCCGGGTAGTCCAATAACAGTGTTTATAGTCCACCGTTGTACTTACGCACAGCCGAAGTATCGAGTGGATGTGTGTAGATGCGCTTGCGGGCTTGCAGCATGGTGTAGACGAGTGCGGCGAGCGAGCGCGGCGGCGCGGGCACGGAGGGGCGCGCGGGCGCGGCGGGGGCGGCTCCGCGGGCGCGAGTGATCCACCACGTCTCCATGCGACCTTTTCCTTTTACTTCGACGTTGCCGCGACGTTCGAGATCGTATCCGCGGAGCTCTAATAGCTGGAGAGTAAGTATGTAAGTACTTATTAAACGAAATTTAAAGAAATTTGGACGCCTGTGAACAGAGTTATCAATAAAAAATATTGATATCTAGGTACTTTATTGGGAGATCCAGTTGCAGCGGAAATCAATGTTTTAGATGCCTCTCACCAGGAATTTTCCAAAACACTGCCGTGCAGTTTAGTGATCAAATACCTACATTTTACAGTTTAAGACTTAACCTAGCTCAAGGAGGTTATTGTTTCAATCAAGCCAAGATCGGTGTCTTGCCTAAACCTAATTACGCATCGTAGGTACTGTAATACCGCTATTGTTCTGAAGTTGTTCAGACATTTGAGTAGGTGCAGAAGCGGTTGTTTGTGCCAATACTAAATATAAAGCAATGTTTACCTGCTTAGTGTACTTCGTGACTTGAATCTTGTCCATGGCACCGGTCGTTTCCATACGAGAAGCTTCGTTGACAGTGTTGCCCCAGATGTCGTACACCGGCTTGCGGGCGCCGATCACACCGCCCACGAGAGGTCCGCAACTTATTCCTGTATATTAAAACAGTAAGAAATTACTTGGGAACACACTTCTTTATCCCTACATGATTTTGGTTGGAGTGCGAAAACGAGAACATTTGAGTGCAGGCTCGGATTTAGCGTCCAAAAAAGATCGTGGTCACGGCTACACAAAAATATGACAAGTGCTAGGCAGACTACGGAGTCTACGCAATTCCTGCAAAGAAAGCGTTCAAAAAACGTATGACACTTTGGCTAAGACCTGGTACCTACAGCCAAAGTCGCAGCACTAACATTAAAAGTTTTAGCGCTGTGTCCTAACATTGTCCTATGATGTCAATGTTAGGGTTGTGGGCATGGCTGTCAAGCGCGAATCCACCGTTGCGGGCACTGTGGGTATGCCCATAACCCTAATTATTATTATGGTCAAACAGAACAATTAATCGTGCTCATTACACAAACATTCGTCTTGGGTGGGAACGAACCGACGACCTCTTGCATAGCAGTCTACTTTATATATGGACCTACCAATCGAGTTAAATTATTACCTCCTACTACTACCTACTAGTATTGTATGTGACATAGAGACACCCAGCGCAGTAGTTCAGTTAAAAATGTTGTATTTTGCATCTATCAAAATTAAAGCATGTCGGTAAGGTAGTTAGTTAGGTTAGGTAGTTAGGTTCGCTATAGGATAGGTATGATAGGGTAGGTTATATAATATTGTCAATCAAGCTCTATGCAACACATTTTTTTTTATAAAATAGTAGTCCAATATTGTTCCCAGTTTGATTGGTTAGTAGATATTCTGTAAAAGTTTGTAACTATAGTCGATAGCTGACTCTGTAAAAATGTCTCTCACCTACTCTTAGCCGGAATTTGTAGAAGCTGTGCTTGCTGATGTCCTCTAGCGCCTCCCTCAAGGCGAAGGCATAGTCCACCAGTGCGCACAAATGTTCACAGTTGTCTTCTCCAGTCTGTAAAAATCAAGATAGGTAGGTATTATTACTTTTTATTTTGGGGGAATTATAAAACGAGCGATTAAAAAAAAGCTTTGCGACTGATGATGACATACTGTATTAATAACTTGAGCGGAATGAATTTGAGTAAGCGAAAAATTAACTAAACTAACGACGAATATTGATTAATAATAAAATCCAGAACAAGCTTACAAAAAGTGGATTGTGATAAATCCATTTCATATATTAAAATTTTATCCGAGAGACTACATTACTAAGTGAGCGACTGGAAATACAGAGAGGGCAACTTCAATATTAAGATAGAACAAAACAGTTACTCAAAATGGAAACGGCTAGGTTAGGTTAGGTTAGAACTGTGACCACGCAAGATGCCCCTCTTTTGCAATGCAGTCGCTCAAATACTATGAAGCTGCTCATTTTGTATTTTAAGTAACTCAAATTAATGTTTGTAGGATACCATTCTGTTGATTTTTCGTCACTTACAGTCAGTCGCTCACTTAGTAATTATATAACCCAAATTAATTCATATTGACACTTAAAGTTGTAATTTACAGTCACTCGTTTTATTGCTACCCTTTATTTTGCAGTGCGATGCTTATTTTAAACGTCTTGACATGTTAAATAAAGACTGCTAAAGTTTCCTACTTTTTCGTTTGGAATAGAATCAAAACATGTCCATGGTGTAGGAAGGCATTTACTGGGTTTTTTTGTTGTTATATTAATATATTTTTCCGAAAACTTGTAGAAAAAAAATTTTTTTTTTGAAATTACTCGAAAATAGATGAAGTTGAAGTTGTTTGTGAGATAGCGCTATAATAATCCCCGCTATCGTCGATGCCTGGACTACAGTCTGTTCTTTCATTAAAATCTTGCAAGAATGGAATACTAAAGATTAAGTAGGTACCTATATTAAAATCTTTTGTCGCAGGGCACCTTTTGTGACCAAAAGATATTCCAGAAGTATCTTTTAATAGACTAATAATAATCTATTGACAAGACATAGGTACTTACATGCGCTGTGTCGATGGCAAGTGAAGAGTGATATGATAAAGTAAACTTATAAGAGTAGCTAAGTACCTTATTGTGGTTTGGGTTGAGACCTGAAGCTGCCATGTACGTCGCAGCTATCGTCTTGATCTTCTCGATGCTTTTGAATCGCTGCTGATGCAGCAACTTGTCAAAGTCAACTGCAAATAAGAATTTATTATTGAAGATGGAAGTATTCCCGATTGAGCACCTATTTATGAGGCACCAAAGAAAAATAAGAATGGGAGAATTCACGTTCGTATTTTGGGCTGTGTAGCAATTTAGTCCAAGCGAAAATAACGAACCGCGGAAGAAGAATAAGCAGAAAGTATGAAGATAATGTGTTCGGTTGGTACATTACAAATGATCTCGTTGAGCACTCGCATGCACTCGACCGCCTTCTCCTCCGAGTAGAACTCGTCGAAGTTCGGGATGCCGGCGAACATCACGCCCACCTCGTCGCGCCATTGAGAGTACAGCTCCTAGAAATTAATGAGTTATGCATTTGAGTGGCAATATACAGAAGTAAAAATATAACCCCACTTTAACAGGAGGCTATAACGGTTTAAAAATTGTATGTGAAACAAAATAAAAATCTCTCAATAAAACTTAACTTACATCAGGACACCAATCTTTACTTAGGAAGTGAACCACGACGTGATCTGGCAGTATATGCTTCAGCAGATGTCTGTTCGTCTTCTGTGTGTCCTCCATCTCATCCAGGTCTGTCTCTGCCTGCAGCTTCCAGATGAAGTCCAGGCGTGATGTCACTTCTACCAGCCGCCCGTGGTATATCACCACTACCAGGAACACCGCCATCAGGATCAGCATTTGCACGTAGGCTGGGAGTGTGCTGGGAAACAAAAACATTATTCGTTCCTTTATTACTTTTAAATCCGTGTAAAAAATATATACCTATTCTAATTAGAATGATGTAGGTATATTTTAAGTGCAGGTACAGACGCCAGCACCTACCCCAATGTGTCAAATTTCTTTGATAGGTTTTCAACTTTATTCTAAACACAATAAGGTTCATGTTCAATTGGGAAAATTTTACTGTTTGGGGTAGTTTGATGTGCAGGCGTCTGTACCTGCGGACAAGAAATCAAAATAGGGGAAAACAAAATTGTCGGCACGGTCCGATTTATTATTATTAAGTAAGTAGGTACTTGCTATAGTTTCATTTTAAACTACCAAACTAAAAAATCGAATCGTTTTTAGATTACGACTATCATCTCCAATTTTTGATCCATACATTGTCAAAGTTATACAGGGTAACTAGGCACATAATTAATAAAAACCTTTCAAAGGGTGAAATTACTCGTGATTCTAAACAACCATTAGATACCTACTATGAAAAAACCTAAAATACAAAAATGTCTGCCTGGCAATATTGCACTGAAAATCGTCAGATTAATAAAAAATGAGATTTCCGCATGTTAAAAGCTGTTTAAAATCGTGAGTATTTTGGCGCCTCGAAAGGATTTTAGTAATTTACAAATAACCCTAATAAAAGTCTCGACCATGGCAGATTCGTGAAGTATAGGTACCTACTTGTTGTGGGTACTTAGGAAGTTGTTAGATTCGGCTAAGGATGATGAAGAATGAATTTGACACATCAACGTAGATACTTTTCACATGAATAGGAAGTTTCTATTCTTCAAAATTAAACTTCTACCGCTAGAAAGTAGTACAGACAACCATAATATGCGTAATACTCACGTGTTCGTACTTGTGTTGTAGTTCATATAGTTGTAGTACACGAGCAGCAGGATGCAGTACATCATGACGTTGATAGTCGCCAGCAGTGTCTTGATGAGGTAGTACAACTTGAGCACCGAGGTGAGCGCGACCAGGCATAGCACCCACGTGAACACCACGTATTCTGGGCGGTAGCATTCGTCTGGGGAAAGGATTCATACTTACATCAATACATAGCCAGAATAATAACGCATACAAACTTAGTACGAGTACCAAAAGTGAGACAACAGGCAACTAAAGCTGAGCTTAAATTGACTTCTTTGCTTTGCGAGCCATGTCAGTAGGTAGAGGAGGGGAGGCATAAATGGGACGTTAAGGGAAATAAACAATAAAAAATAAGCATAATATATTTTTAATAAAAACTAATGAGAACTGTTTGATTACTTATTAATTTATCAGTTGGCAACGAATTTTTTAAAATCAGAAATCAAATATTACTTTTAATTTAAATTTTAAAAAACCTTCATGAAAACTCCATTATGCCCCGGGATAGGGGCAGTATGGGGTACACTATTTAATTTTTCACAGAATAAGCAGAAGTGGATTTCTTCCAAATCTGCATCATCAACTCCTGCACAGGCTGTTTGGGCCCACCGTCCACATAGCTGGCAGGCCACCCAACTCTCCGAAGACTTCAAATAAGTGTGGTTCGAGTCATTACAATAGCTGCATAAGGCATCCTCCATAATATTTTCTCCATCAGAACAAGCTTTTTAAGTCCGTTTAAGTTGTTCGCGTTCTTCTACGTTTTTGTAGCGGGTTGAAGTAAGAACAACTGAATTAGGAGGTACCTCACCGTGTTTTGTACTAAACGCGGCTATTCTGAGATTATTTGATAATCAATCGTCATAGTGAACTCACCTGGATCACGGGATTCAGACGTGATGACGGCTTCTGTGGTGTTGCATGTTACATTTGAAGTGTTCGCGATTTGCAGAGATTTAGGGATGAACGATGGCGGGCAGACGTAGAGTTTTATCGTGCTGCAACAACAAAAGTAACAAAAACATTAGGTAATTGTTAAAATTAATGTTTGGCATAAGATTACTTAATAATAGTAATACCATCCCGTTAATGTCCCACTGCAGGACAAGGGCACTAGGATTGATCACCACGTTTCCATAAACTACAAGTCTAGGTTTCCTTACGATGTTTTGCTGCACCGATGTCAATGACACTTCATATTAGTTTTTAATATATACCCTCTTATTACAGTATATTAAGGTTTTACTTTTGACATGGTTTAAGCCATCGAACTACCTACTTAGTTTTTATTTTGTAAAAAGAACGCATCTAAGTAACCCCTTTTCCAAATAAGGAGTCTAAAGATGAACCTTGTATGCCGTCTTATTACAATACAAGGTTAATCTTTAGACTCTTTAAGCTACCTACATTTTTTTTTTAAACCTTGACCCCAATGGTATTATTATAAGGGTATCTATACCTTTTTACTTATAATAATATCATTGGAGTCAGTCTTGCTGAGCGCGTATAGGTAACCTATCTAGGTTACCTATACGAGGACACGTTAAAATGTGGCTAACTAGCCACACTTCACATCAGCGTGGCGTCGCGCCACAACGGACACGTGCGTGCGTTAGTGTACCGTTTTTGAAGATCAAATGTTGTTAAAGTAACCTATCCACCTACACCTTTTTACTTGTAATATCATTGCTTGACCCACATTCTTAATCTTAGATGCGTTAAGAAACAAAATCACATTCACAAACAGCCAGACCTGGGGCAACTTATAGGCCATACAAATATTGGTTCCGTGCTAGAATTCAAAGCGCTTAGCGCAGCGCAGCTACCCATGGCTCAGCCACTGCGCTAATCTTGCCGTCAAAGTTTCTGAATGACTGATATTTATGGAATTAGTTTCTCAATAAAAAAATGTCGTTACGTTAAAACGACGTAGTATTCTTAAATAAATGTCTAGGTATTGTATTTAATGAGAAATAAAGATGATGTGTGTGTGTGTGTGTGTGTGTGTGTGTGTGTGTGTGTGTGTGTGTGTGTGTGTGTGTGTGTGTGTGTGTATGTGTGTGTGTGTGTGTGCGAGTGTGTGTGTGAGTGTGAGTGTGAGTGTGAGTGTGTGTGTGTTTGATGGATGATTTTTGTTTTTATTTTTTGTGATGTTAATTTGTTTTGTTTTCGTTATAATTTTATAAACTTCTAACTTTTTACATTGTTCCGCATTATAAAAAATATATTATCGTCCCCATTCTCGGACCTACCGAATTTACACTGGAAATTTCATAAGGATCGGTCAATCAAGATGTTTCGAAGGAGTTTTGAAACAAACACTGGCACCGAGAATGTTACATATTAGAAGATGAATATGTTTACCTGGATAGAGACATGGCAGTGATAAAACAGCAGATATGTACATTCCTGATGTTACGGGTCGAGCTGAGGTATGCAGAGATCTTGTTGAGGCGCGGCAAGATACCGGGGAACTCCTCCAGCATTACCAGCACGAAGGACAGGGTGAAGGGCACCGTCATCGACATCAGAATTACAATGAGGTACGGGCAACTGTGGTGAAGACAAACTTATCTTAATACCGGCTGAGGCCAATTAGGCGGGTATCACACTGAACCGGACACTGATTCTGATTCACGGAGATTGTTTCTTGCAGTTATGAGTATCTGTTTCAATGAATACCTACTGAACCGTACCTATACACTAGAAATTAAACTAATAACTTTTAAATTAAAAATATAAGTACAACACCAAGGTCATTTAATTTTATTTCTTTTATTTTTTAAATGTCATGTCTAGCCAATCAAAAACCAAAAGCAGATTTCCTAATTAAGTTACTTAACTTATAAAAGGAGACATTTCCAAAAATATATACAGAGCCCAGCACATCTATATACTCAAATATGTCAAATTTCAGTGATAGTTTTTCAACTTTATAACAAACCGAATAAGATTCATTTTCAATTGGGAAAATCAGTCTGTACCTACCTACCAAAAACATAATTATTTCAAAAAAATATATTTACGTAAATAAAGGATTGTCAAAATTAAATGAAGCCTTACTTGTAATGCACCAAAGACTGCACAGCCACAATGAACAGCCACAACACTAGGCAGCTCATCACATTCGACTTGAAGGTCCTCTCATCGACCTCACAGAACCTCTCCTCCAGTGAGGGGCGACGGAATCGAAGAGACCACCCGTGCATGTTGCTGACTCGCATGCGACGGTTGGACTTCACCTCGATCGAGTGGTTTATTATGTCATAGTCCTGTAATAAAAGTATATTTAAGCTATATAAACACGTTAGCAGCTTCAAGTCTGGGATACAATAGGATACAATGATATTATATGTAAAAAGGTGTAGATAGGTTACCTAAACCACTTTCGATCTTCAAAAACGGCTCACTAACGAACGCACACGTCCGTTGACGGTGCGACACGATCACACGACACTGAGGTCAAGTGTGGGTAGTTAGCCACATTTTAACGTGTCGCTTGCTAAGCGATTATTACCTATCTTCCCCCTTTTTTTCTTGCGATGGTTCCTTCTCAAGTTTAAAAAGCTAAAAACTTTTATGTCAAGTCGGGGTACCGCTAATAAGTAGGTATACATCAACTACGAAGATTCATTAGGTACTTAAGCGATACCTCGACGCGTCATAGGTCATGGCTATTGGTAGGATATAGGAAAGTATCATTTTTAACTTTTTAAATGTGAGCTTTACTTTTTTGCGTGGGGGGTATTTTTAATTTTTTAGTCCTCCTTTTTAATCGTTTTGTTTCCGCATATTTTCCAACCCCCCACATTTATACACAATCCTTTCCTCACGACAAGCTCTTTTATTCGTATTACGAGTTTTTTACAAAACAATCGATTACCACTCAATTTATATGTCACCGGCTTCAATGTTTCACTTCCTCTTAGGTAGGTTTCTTTACCACCCATTTACGAAACAACACACCAAGTCATGATTAAAATTAAGCCTAGGATAAGCACTTTTTTAATCAACATCATACCTTATTTCAACTGCTCGTAGTTGCTTTTCATCGAAGTAACTTACAGTTGGTATTCCTAGAGAGAGATTCATTACCTTACCGTACGACAGTCAACTCACACACTAGCGCAAAAGGTAAAGATATTTTTCTGTATACCACCAATTATAGTTTATTTTTATAACGAAAAACCGTCTTATTATGATTCCTGCTGTATCTGATTTTCTGTTATTTTATTAAGCTGGAAGTTACAACAAAAACGCATCATTTTAGCGTACCTACCTACCTTTACACGTATTAGGTAATGACAAAATTTATACCTACATGTAGGTAGGTAATACATATGTAAATGCAATGTTTTGTTTTGTATTTATTTTTATTTATTCTTAGTGTTAGTCTAACGTTCTTGGTAAACAATGTAACACGGTCTAAAATTAGAAAATTTGGCTCAATAAAAAATCTCAAACCTAATCAACTATCAATTTCCGTCAGTCAATTGAATGAAAAAAATGATGTAATCTTTTATTTAAACGCCAGTAGGTGTTGCTTAGTTTATATTCCTGTAATATCTCACCTCGACATCGGAGAGTGGAGGCACGTCGTCGATTTCCGGATCTTGTTTCGAATCGTCTGAGTTTATGCGAAGCGCGCGCGCTACACTGGCTGCACCGCTTGAGTAGTACTGCAATAAAAATGTGATTATTTTCTGCTGAGCTGGAAAATAACAGTTTTTAAAATTTACATCGTTGCCCCAGGCTAGGAATTTCTACAAACACTTAGATAAATTCACATACACAAAAAGCTAGACCCGGAACAACCTGTAGGCCACACAAATATTATGTTCCGTGCGGGAATTTAACACGCGACACGCAGCGTAGCCACCGATTAGTCAGCCATTGCGCCGACCGTTACTTTATTATGAGAAACTTCAAGCTTGTTTTCATGACAGTTAATATTTGTGTAACAAGCTGATATAAAAATACCAATGACGTTAAAAAATAAGATTGTAAACACTTGAAAAAGAAGACAATTTTTCTTTAAAGCTCGCAGCTACAGAATCATTTAATACTGAACTAACGGTATCGCAGGGCCTGGACAAAGTCAAATTTCCACCTACGAAGTTCGATAAATCTCAAATATATGATGATATTCAGCATTTTGAAAGCTTATATTATGGCAATTTCATACATTTCGGTGCATTTCCATACGGTACGGAATTGCCTTAAGCTTTCAAATTGCCTGGCATCGTGTCTTTATCTAGGCGTACCGTTTATACTTAGTTAGATCGACTGAATGTATGAAGCAGCCGATTATCGCGATTTCAGGGTTGCTCCCAAAATCTGCAGTTGTGGATAGATCACTTAAGTTTATTGCACCATAAACACCACCACCACCATCACCACCACCACGACCATTACCACCACCACTGTAAAGGTAGTTTCGATGATGTTACATACTTGTCTTACATTTTGGAATGGCATCTCCGGCGTCCAGTCAGCGGTCATCTCGTCTTCAATGGTGCTGCTGGGGCGGCGTGGTGTCGCCTCCCAGTTTGTTTGTGGTGCTTGTTGGGGTACACTATCGGCATAGAAATATATTGGTAAGTTTGTGATAAAAGTATTATTGTTATAGACATTTAGAATCAACAAATGCTAGTGTACTAAATTCACTTGTTAATAGAAAATATGATACTCTTTTTTCCGCGCCCTGTCCCTTACCAAAAAAATCATTAATACATAGGATGCTTTTTGCTCTGGGTTTTAATCAGAATTCAATTTTGATATTGGCAGGCTCCTACGTTTGACTACTCGCTTTCTAGCTCATGGGTCGTAGTCTAGTGATACCTGACTGAAAATATAGATAATAAAAAAAAACGCATTGATGCAAACCGCATTAAATTTGCTATTTAGTAACAATATAATGCCAATTGCGATATCACTAATTTTTAAATTAAACAATTAATATGCTAAATAATGTTTTTTAGATTGATACCCTTTAGGTACTTCCTGGAACCTTTACTGTTATATGAATAATTAAATATATTATATTTTTTCTTTATTATATAATTAAATTGTACTTTCTTAACATGAAAGTGAACTGTATTTTTTTTTTTTAGGAATATATACTTATCTTTAAACCTAATAGTGCAGTCTCTAGAAAGAACGTATTACTTCGTAACATAATCACTCACCTGGTCCTAGACCTGTGTCTGGTTCGTCGCGGCTGTTCGGTGCTCTTTATGAGGTACGTGATATGGTTGTGTTCCCGAAGGTAAGGGTCGCGGGTACCACCATCACCTGGTTCCACTTCAAACGCGCCGTTCAAGCATTCCAGAGTAGAAGATGATATGTGTACGCGACTAGAAAAGATAACCTGATTAAATTATCTATACAATATAAGAAATCGGAAACTGACTATATGACTTACTGACTGACTAGCTGACTGACTGACTTACTGACTGACTGACTGACTGACTGACTGACTGATTGGTGATACATAAACGCACAGCCCAAACCGCTGGTCCTAGAGACATAAAACTTCCACTAAGAAAGGGATTTGGGAATACCACCCCTAAGCGGGTAAAATAGGGGATGGAAGTTTATATGACAGTTCGTCAGTTTTGAAGTTAGGATCTTGAAATTTTGCGTTAAGGCCAACTACTGAAAATTAATCATATCTAAACCTAACCCAAAGAACGCACTTCTGATTTTTCGGAGAGGTGTGTACGTATTCAGTGTAATAAGTTATAACTTACACAGATGAGAGTACAGAGCTAGCACATCGAGCTACCTCAAAGTGTCAAATTTCTTTTATTGTTTTTCAACTTTATTACAAACAGAATATGGTTCATTTTCAATTGGAAAGTTGGACTGTTTGGGCTAGCCTTAAGTGCTAGCGTCTGTGCATTTGATAGCAATAGATGCCCAATCAAAAGTTTCTACTTATAAGCATATTGTGTAATATATATGCATTGGTAATATGGATAAATATGAAGATCATAGTTACCCAGGCAGGCCACCACTCTCCATGCGATTGGCTAGGGTAACATCGTGTGACCATAGATCGAACTGCCACTTAAGAAGTCCCAGTACTCCGCACAGCACCTTACCGCTGTGGATACCGATGCGCATGTCCAGGTCCACCTAAACAGAAAACAGCATTAGGGGTTATTAGGGGTAGTTAGGGCCTCGTACAAGATTTGTTTGGTTTAGTTATTATTGTGTTTTTTCTTGGTATTTTTGATGTGTTACATTTTTTCTCTCAGTTGTTAGATTTATTTTGTGGTAGTGATTTCTTTAAAAGTGACGAAAATGTGTTACAGAAAACCGGAATAGCGCGGTATTTGATTTGACCAATGCGCGCGGTGGCGAAGAGATGACTGTTATGGTGCCAACCATAGATATAATAAAGAAGGAGATATGCCCGTTAGACGAAAATGTATCGGAACCATGTGTCTCCACTTTGCCCCTACCACACGGCAACTACTACACATGCAGTTCAGTAAAAGCAATAGATACGCAGTCGCTCACACACCCGCATTTCTTAAAACAGAACGTACTACACAATCAATTATAAACCTTATGCTGTCAAACACAGCGTGTATTTACCATGCACCATACAACTTACGCACACAAAAACAACGGTCGCTATCACTTCGTCGCATGAAGCAGCGGCCGTACTACGCGATGCATCCGCTCAATGAAGTATCGTTGTGTTATTTTTACATTGCTCGTCCAGCCACTTAGCGACAAACTTAGGTAGTGGTTACGGAGCAATGTATTTATTGCAACAATAGTACAGTCGCTGTGATATTTGAAAACAAAAATAACATAGTAAAAGCAAGAAATATATTACGTTTTGTTGTTTTGCATGATTAGATAGACAAATATAGTAAAATACGTGTACTTACATGTGATAAGAAATTCCGTGATTTACATAGTTTTGATTTGTGCTTCGGATTTTACAAAAAAACACTGAACAACACGGCATTGCTATAAAATGTCACAATCGCGGTCGAAAGCACACAAGTTCGCGCAGACGGCTTACGACGTGATCAATTTTAGCATGTCGCGGAGACACCGACACGCCCCCATGCCACTTCTCCTATTATTTAGATTTCTATGGTGCCAACCCACTTTGCGTTGGGTTGTTACCAGGGGCTCGAGTCTGCTATTGCAATCGTGTCACAAGGACTGGTTATTGATCGAATATTTGACAACTTTGATAGTTTTTGTATGGGAAATGTTTCACAAGTTTGACGTTATACGTCAAAAATCGATCATTGACCTGTCATTGAGACACGATTGCAATAGCAGACTCGACCCATAAGTCGTACTGTCATTTTATTTTATGACGGCGCAATTACTACGATATCATGCCAGTTGTTACACAGTAAAAGTGACGACTGTAAGCTCGCGCGTTATATTATAGGTATATTATTTTCTTTATTTAGTTGAAAATATAACAGTTTCTTTGTTTGTCTCGTGCGAGTCAATAAAAATTTCTTTTGTTTTTGTTGTAGGTACCTACACAAAGGGCCAAAATTATAAAAAAATGCAGAGAGTCAACCAAGACCCACTGTTGACAATATTTTGTTTGTGTTTGTCGTAAATCTGCCAACAAACTACTTTGCAGAAGTAATCATTATATTGTAATAGATTTATCTCTGTTACAATTTTTTTTCTTTTTTCTTACTGAGCAGTTTTCTCAATATTTTGATGAGAGATGGCTAGGACAACAAATTGAAGCAATATGTGTACCTGTGCATTGTATCGCACGTCTCGGATGGCTCGAATCATGTGCAGTCCCATGTTGACGCAGCAGTGAGCGTGGTCCTCGCGCCGTTCTGGTAATCCACTCACACAGAAGTAACAGTCACCCAGTAACTTGATGCGGAGGCAATGGTTCTCCTGTGAAACAGAATATGAATTAACAAGTGGTACCTTTTCCAGGAAAAATGAATTTCTAACTTTTGCTTTAACGTTTGCGTTTGTTTGTATCTATAAGAGATTGCGGGGTTGATTAACCAACTCATTTAACTAGTTTCTGTCCGCGACTTCGTTCGCATTTAGGTCTACTAAACGTACAGACGACAGCACATCAAGTTACTCCAATGTGTCATTTTTTTTCAATTGAATATGAACCTTATTCTGTTTAACTTAAAGTTGAAAAACGATCAAAAAAATTTGACACATTGGGGTAACTTGACGTGCTGGCGTCTGCACGATTAAAAATCTTTTAGAGTTCGATAATAATGGAGCTGTCAAGTGAAAAAATGTTGAAATCATTTTGATTAGCATTTTTGGAGAAACTTAAGCAGGAACTTACAAAACTTTAAGTAGATACTTACAAACAATTTGTAGGGTTACCCCCTACAAATTGTTTGTAAGTTTCTACTTAGAAACAATTTTACCTCTTTGCAGGTATTATTAGTACAGATAAGTAGGTCAATGCTCCTATGACTTCCGTAGTTTTAATTATTTAAATATGTTTTCCTCTAGTGAACATATATAATATCACGAAAACAATGTAGTTAAATAAAAATAAAGTCTCACCGATGCCAACCTGTCGAAGCGAGCAAACAGTTCATTGAGCAGCTTCACTAACTCTTGCGCACTGCATTTGCTTGATAGTTCTGAAATAATAATCGTATCAATACAATGAAAACCATTGGAAAATAACCTCTTTAAGAACGTGTTTAAAGTCTATATTGACTTACCAGTGAATCCCTTGATGTCGGCATACAGTATGGATACGTCGTGATGCTGTTGTATGTAGAGGTTATTGAACTGCTGCTCTTGGAACTCTCCCTTCACCTTGTTTACATGACTGTAGATCTCTTTCGCCAGAAAGTCTGGTATCACTGTGTGTTACAAATATATTATAAATAAAAAAAAACAATATTACAATATTTCGTTTTAATTCACTTAACGCTTCTATGAACTCAGCAAAACAATTTTGGGAACAAAAATTCTACCAGTGTTTTCAGAAGACTTTCTCAATTGTTCTAACATCTGACTTAATAACAAAAGTAAAAACAAATATAAATCTTTGTCTCCAAAAGTGATTTCACTTTGTATATAATAATTAAACGTAATTACAAAGTATTGTGTTTAAGATAAAGTAGGAAAACAAGAGTGTTTTGCTATTATTGGCATTGACAAAATAATTTGCTGTAGTAGGCATTTAGTACCATTCATTCCATTTAATATTTCAATTGAAATCAACATTTTAAAGTACCCACAGAAGTTGAATTCGCGCTGCGAATTAAAAAGGTAATTTTTAGTTGTTTCGTAGTAACAAACAAATTTGCAAGCTCACCGCTTTGAAACAGTTTCCACTGCCTATCACTCTCCCGCTTGGTCTTCTCACGTGTGACCATCGATCTCCTGGTTTCCAGGAACGCCTTCCTTTGCCCCCAGTCTGCCAAGGACTTGGCATACATTCCG
Organism: Euplexia lucipara; assembly: GCA_921972225.1. NCBI lineage: Eukaryota > Metazoa > Arthropoda > Insecta > Lepidoptera > Noctuidae > Euplexia > Euplexia lucipara. Next base: position 5,407,906 of record OV179145.1, on the reverse strand, counting down.
GCGAAGTTTACCGCTATGTATAGTAACGCGTTACCGATTAGGAGACGAAGGCTGCATGTGTGGGACTGTAAGAAAACATTTATTAGTTTATCTACCTAGAAAAAAAAGTGTGTGTAGGTACTTATGTACACGCGTTAGAAGTTATAGTTCTTTGGCGTCACAAGATAAAAATCTTTCTAAAAAACTAAAATGTTGACTATAGCTAATTTCAGGGTGTCGGTTTTTTTGAGACGGTGTGCGCGTGCATCGTAAAAATTCACTCTCATAATTTTTGCTTAACGCACCGAAAGAAGTTTAACTTTAAAAAAGTTTAGACAAAAGTATAAGACAGAAATTAGGTTTTCTTTGATGAGCACTAACATGAAAGGGTGTATCTAAACAGTGAAAAGTGTTCATGGTAAGCATCTTTACAAAAAACTGTCTCCACAGTCAATTTAATTTTTTTATATTGGCTCACAAACAAGAAGCAAAAGTAAAACCTACAAAACTTGAAAAGCAATTAAAAATAAAAAGAGCCCAAGTTTGAATAAACATTTAGTAGCTAAATAACTCACACACATATCAGAAAACTGTAATAATTAAATAATCATTAATAACAATATAATATGCATTCACATACTACAACAACAATTTTATTCATGTAATTAAAACGTTCAAAATCTAGTCGAAATCTCGTCTAACCAATGTCATTTTCTAAAAATACCAACTTAGACTTAATCTGCAAAGTCTAAACATAGGGTGGAAAATCTTAATAATGGGCCGTGAAGGTAAACCACTTTAAATTCTAATAGTACATTATGATTTAAGTGATAAAAACAATACAGCGAAAAGAAAAAGCGTGTGGAATAATTTTAACTTGATCACAAATTGGCGATGCGCACGCATCAGTTTTTTGTTTAAGTCAGCCAGCAAAAACAGCCAGTATTAGATACTAATAAACTAAATTAATTAATATTTTTTTTGTTTTGGTTAATAATGGTTGTAATTTATTGTCAAAATTAATAAAATTAACGAATTAAATGTTTATTTTTTATATTTTAACTCCCAAATTAATTTTATTCAGAAAATGTTGACCACTTTTCTGACATAAAAACTCTTTGCTAAGATTTAAAAAAAAGAACCGTTCGTTTTAAGTCGTAGCATATAGCAAACCGTGCGTTTTACATTACCATTACGCACTAGTGCGTAATGAGATACATTACGATACTGAATTTGGCGGAATAAGAGACCCTTTACGAGCAAATGCGAGGGTTGCATAGATGTAACCCATAATTGTTTGAGTGTACTCAATTGTTGGTGAGCCAAAGAAATAAATAAATCTATATATGTATAAAAGAAAGTCGGGTTAGTTACTTCACTTATAACTCAAGAACGGCTGAACCGATTTAGCTGAAAATTGGCAGGGAGGTAGTTTAGAGCCAGGAGAAGGACATAGGATACTTTTTATCCCGTTCGACATCATAAAAATAAATATCAAGAATATCGGTTGTCTCAAACATTTTTCAAACGCAGCGCCATCTTGGATGACATGACAGGAGTCAAACTTCCCAGTTCATTATCAGGTGACAATTTGAAATTGACAAGTCCTAAGCTTAACCCAAGAAGGTAAGGTTGTCAATTTATAATACGCACCTACGTTCTGAAATTTATTTTGTTATTAAACTTAGAGGTTTTATGTAGCATAAAAAAGTCTTATATTTCAGAAATCAATTTACGTAATTAGCAATGATGACAGAGACGAACTTTAGTAATTCTTTGCAAATAGAACTTATTTTACTGTTAGGACTTTAATTAAAGTAGACCGGGAAAACTATAGGCATAAATTGTATGTAATATAGAGGCTATAGTTCAGATTAAAATTATGAATTTAGTATTTTTTAAATCAATGCATTTTAGTAAGGTAGGTTAGATAGTTGGGTTAGCTATAGGATAGGTATGGTCAGTTAGGTTAGGTTATATATACATGTTGTAATTTAAAAGTAGTAGTAGTTATTATTGGTTTGGATTTATTTGTTGTCTTATTGAACGTATATATATCTAATATAAAAAAAAAAATAAGAGCAATAAATTGACTCTAAGGCACAACGAAGTTTGCCGGGGCAGCTAGTAAAATAATAAAATAAATGTGTTATAAAGTGACTGGCCTGTTGGTCTAGTAGTAAGTGACCCTGACTGCTATGCCGGAGGTCGTGGGTTCGATTCCCACCCAGGGCAAATGTTTGTGTGATGAGCACGATCATTTGTTCTGTGTCTGGGTGTAATTTATCTATAATATGTATGTATTTAGAAATATACAAGTATGTTTATCAGCTGTTTAGTACCCATAACACAAGCTCCGCTTAGCTTGGGACTAGATGGTGGTGTGTGAAAAAAGTTGTGGAATATTTATTATTATTATATTTAAAGATAGATTATTTAACTTAAAAAAAACATTTGAAAAAAATCATATTAGTAATATTAAATTCATTTACTTCAGTTAGGGTACACCCATTGACAAAAGATTTAAAACGATAAAAAATATTTTGGCTGGTGTGATATCCGGTTTAAATAAACTTCTTAAAAATTTGTCAATGCAGTTTAGTTTATTTTTTTTTGAAATAAAATAATGTTTCGTTTAAGTAAAACCTTGAAGGTTTAAAGTTGTGAGTCCTTCAGGGCCCATAATTTTTTTCCTTCCTGTATATATCGATCTGACTCAAGACAATGTCTGGATTTTAAAAGAGATTGTGACCTCTAAAGCTTGTTTCGATCTTTCTTCTTAGAGCCAACTTGGGAAGATCAACCTAATTTTAATTTATTTTATGACGTGGTAAAGTGTTTTTAACCACAGAACAAAGAAGTAGGTATCGCTTAGATAATAACTACAAGAAACTTGAGATAAGGTGAACTTACATTGATATTACAGTTGACAGCCTTCCTGGCTTCATCCATACGGTCCTTTATGACCACGGCGGTGGCGAGTACATGTGCCAGGAACGACAGTAGTCCGATGACGATGCACCAGATCAGGGAGAGAGGCAACATCGCGTACGGCACGAACACTATGAACAGCATGTACCAGACTTGGTTCTCTGAGTCTTGGAAGCCGATACCTTGCCCGCTTAGACCTGGTGGAATAGATATTTTTTCAGTATAAATACTAACTTTACGATAAAATATTATTAACTTTTACTTCATTCGCGACTTCGACCGCATGTATTTCGTACTTTATAATCCCCTCCACAAATAAAAGTTGCGTATTTTTTTACTTAATAATATTCGAATATTCCACAAATTACCCCCTACAACGTCACAAACTTTAGGTACCTCTTCTTAATATTAGTAAAGATTAGGTACTACTCGCTTTTGACTTTGCAATCAACTTAGATTTGAAGCTAACTAGTAGATAGTCATCATTTGTTTAGTCCATCCCCAATTATGTTCGGTCTTCTTTCAGTCGAAATCACATGGAGCAACTGCTATCGGATCTCCATGACCAAAGTGACTGCAATGGTCAGCACAATACCCGTTAACAAGACTGGTTGTCAGTTTTGGGCTTCTGAGTACCTATAAAGACTCAAATATATAAAAAGAAGGCCGTAGGGACTCAACGGTTTTAAGTCCTTTCTGGAGCAAGAAGTCGTCTAGCCATATGGTCATCCATTCATGAGTCGACCTCGACAAGCGATGACTTAACTTTGAAGATCGAGCCAATAATGAACTACAAGTTTGTTAATTACGACAACGTTTTATGCGCATGCAGAGTTCACCTATAAGTGGTTGTTACACTTTACTGTTTGGTTGCTTATGTTTAAACTGCTTGTACCAGTGTATACAATTGTTGGTGATTCAAATAAATAAACAATACTGTAATACCTTGAGCGATCAGCAATATCCACGTCGCAGCTGCAGCCCAGTGCAGGTAGTTGTTGGCGAAACACCGCCACCAGCCCAGTAGACACACTCCCACGTTCAACCAGGCGAACGCCACCGTCCATGCGATCTGATATGGACCAGGTGACGCTACTGAAAAACAGACGTACACATGAGTGTTTCAATACATTTTCTTTAATTATACATTAAGTCAGTGCTGTAGGCCTTGTTTATCAGACTATTACTGACTAAAGACCACCCTGGTGTTCTGTCTCACACCTGCAGCGGGGGTCAAGGGAACAGAAGATACTTCCAAAGCCTAACCTAGCCTATTAACTGTGTATTATTACTGTTTGCACAAATCTGGAAAAATGGCATGTTCTATATTTGAAACCATTCTCTCGTGTTCATTCAGCCAGAACTTGTATGCTGCCAGTTAAAGAGATTTAAAATACTATAGAGCGGGCATGTCAAGGAAATGTCATAGAAAAACTTTGATCCCATGTCTCAGTAACGCCATCTATGAATATTGGAGCGACAGCGGAGCGTACTACAAAAAACTTATAGACTTATATCCAGCAGGACACACTTTTTCGGACGAAAATTTTGTTCGTGATGTCCGGTCTATAGGTATTGAATGTCTTTGCTTCCAGTGAAATTGAATTGAAATTTAAGTGAAATGGTAGAATTTGAGTGAAATTGAAATTCTTGCAAGTCATAATAAGGTGACTATTTGTCTGTGACACTAACATAGTTACAACTTTATGTTAGTAAAGTTCTTGAAGTTTCCAGGCAATGTTGTCAAAAGTGGAAAAATACTACGTCCTTAGCTTTAAATGCAAGTTCGGCTAATCATAATTTTCCTAACAGAACGATTAAAATTGTAAACTGGGGTTTACGGAATAAGTTATTTTGTTCTTATAGCAAGTTAAAATAAAAATGGAATTCCATACAGTGTTTGTTTTACTTACCGCCTAAGTTTGTGACTGTATAAATTATTGCTAGACATATCTGAAATTTGGAAAAAAACAAAGTTACAATAAAATAGTTAAAGTTACCATTTAGGTCTTACTTAAATACAATTGAGGTCAAAGAAATGACCCTCCCTTAAGACAAATACAAGCTTATAACATCATGTTTCTTTTTTACTTTCTGATAACCCGGTTCTTCACCAACATTTTAGGATAGTGGTAGGATTTTTTATAATACTGCTACAACATACACAAGATAAGCTTGTTTCAATTATTTCAGAGCATAGACGCTTATAATTAGACTTAACCGTCTAACTATTTTCGGGTTCATTCCCTCTGAGTCGTATTTATACAACAAAAGTAACCAGTTACTTAGTCCAATTTGATTTCTTGTTTCTTTACATTCTATCTAATAATAGTTTAATTCAGGCAACATGATAAATTTATTGACGAAGTTCCTGTTCCCGTGGGATTACAGGGATAAAAAGTACCCTATGTCATCCGGGAATAGTGCAGCTTTCCACCAGTGCAATATTTTTGACTGGCCTGTTGGTCTAGTAGTTAGTAACCCTGACTGCTATGCCGGAGGTCATGGGTTCGATTCCCACCCAGGACAAATGTTTGTGAGAACAATCATTTGTTCTGTGTCTGGGTGTAATTTATCTATAATATGTATGTATTTAGAAATATATAAGTATGTTTATCAGCTGTTTAGTACCCATAACACAAGCTCTTAGCTTAGCTTGGGACTAAATGGCGTTGTGTGAAAAGTTGTGGATTATTTATTAATTTTTTTTTTTAAATTGGATCATTAGTTCCGAAGATTACCCCCTACATATAAAGTTACAAACTTACAAACAAATTTTACCTCTTTATAATATTAGTATAGATTTATAAGTTGGGCGCTGGGCTTTTGATTTTATCAGACGGTTAAAAGGTTAAAACTTCACCAACTTACCTTAAGTGCTAAATCAACAACGTTGACCATAATGAGTGACTTCTGTCGCTGCCTCCGTGAATATCTTTGGTATGATAATTCTACTGCTTTATTCTGTAAAAAAAAAAACAACAATTTTTCAATTATGTTTAAGTCTCATGTAATACGCATACGAGCCTTTTGCCATCAAGGGGGCACAAATCTTCATATTCGTATTCATATTCATTTATTTTGCATTTCATATTGTATAAAACATGTTACAAAGGGCTTAAAGCTAGGTACATAAATATGGACCCTGTAAGGGCACAGCAAAGTAGAAGAGAGAAAGAGGGGTTTAATTTTACAATTATTTGGTATACACAAAAGCAACAAAATTTTAATATGATAGTACTTTAAAATTTGACTCCAGTTAGTAAGTAACTAAGATATTTCAGATGGAAAACCTCAATGATACTTTGCCTGGCCAACTCCATCCAACTGGCTTAAACAGCCATTCAATTAACTGTTAAGCTTCTTTACTAAACGGTGCCGTTCAACTAGCGGCCTAAATGATATTCAGCCATTTGATCAAACAGCTAGGCAAATGACTTGGATCGATGACGTTTAATTACATGCCTAGCCGGTTCGTTTCAATTTAGTTCCACTTTATGCCACAAAAAAACGGAGGCCTCTGGTTCGAATTAAAAACCTATGATTTGCCAGTCCGTTAGTTTAGTTTAATTTAGTTCATTAGAGAGATATAATACTTCGCAACAAGCGAAATAATTTTGGTTATCGGAGGTATATTGTCGGAGATTACATACTAAGAAACTAATTTTACCAGTTTCTAATTTTTATAAAGCTTAGGTATTTGTGTACTCACCTTAAAACTATTTGTGATTGACGGACAATATATCCCTCTGTAGTATCGGGGTGCCCTGAGCATGCCTTCTGTTTCCACTGCGAACACAAAACATAATTATTTAAGCCCTTTTTTGTAACAGACAATCATATTTTAAGCCAACAAACCCGTCACTGATAAAAGAAGGAGTTACAACTAGTTAAAAAAAAACTTTATTAATATCTAATGGTATTAAAAGGTATTAACGGATACATAATGATGTTTGGCATTAAATTAAAAATTTAAAAAACCCCCACCGCAAAAACTAAAACATTTAAAAAGTTATAAATAACACTTTAGCCATGAAATTTTACTTCACGTCGGGGTACCGCTTAAGTAAGGAATGTTCCTAGTACTTGTAGGTATGTAGGTACTTATTTTAATGGTACCCCGACGTTACGTAAAATTTCATGGCTAAAGTGTTATTTATAACTTTTTAAATGTTTTAGTTTTTGCGGTGGGGGTTTTTTAAATTTTTAATTTAATTTTTTATTTATAATTTTTAAACGCATTAATTTTGTTTTATAGAGTTTACAGTTATGACAATTTTTCATTGTATGTAGAGTCAAATGCTGGTTAAAACGAATCCAAACACGACATATCTGCTATTATTTTGTCAAGAGTCTACCTATTGGTGTGCTGGATAGGCTGGCTGCAGCATCAGCTCATCCTGTTACCATCAGTGCATTGTGTTTAGAATCAAATAGTGGTTGAAATGAATCCAAACACGACATATCTGCTACTATTTTGTCAAGAGTCTACCTACTGGTGTGCTGGATAGCCTGGCTGCAGCATCAGCTCATCCTGTTGCCATCAGTGCATTGTGTTAAGAATCAAATGCTGGTTGAAATGAATCCAAACACGACATATCTGCTATAATTTTGTCAAGAGTCTACCTACTGGTGTGTTAGATAGCCTGGCTGCAGCATCAGCTCATCCTGTTGCCATCAGTGCATTGTGTTTAGAATCTAATGGTGGTTGAAATGAATCCAAACACGACATATCTGCTATTATTTTGTCAAGAGTCTACTTACTGGTGTGCTGGATAGCCTGGCTGCAGCATCAGCTCATCCTGTTGCCATCATGGCATTGTGTGCAGAATCAAATGCTGGTTGAAATTTATCCAAACACGACATATCTGCTATTATTTTGTCAGTTTCTACCTACTGGTGTGCTGGATAGCCTGGCTGCAGCATCAGCTCATCCAGTTGCCATCAGTGCATTGTGTGCAGAATCAAATGCAGGTTAAAATGAATCCAAACACGACATATCAGCTGTTTCATTGCTGAAGCATTTTCCCAAGAGTGTATAAGTCTGCTATATATCCTGGCTGCATCAGACCAAATACACCATAATGTTGCTTTCTAATATTACACACATGGGTGTTTGAAATTTTTAGACACACATACGTTTGTAAGTAAAGTTAATACCCATAGACGTCTAAAATAGCAACGATAGCTAACACAAAAGAGCTGATAACCTTGAAACGGCTGAACCGATTTTGATGAATCATATCTAAGAACCATCGCAAGAAACCCTACTTTCAAATAAAAAAAACCGCATCTAAATCGGTTCACCCGTTTGGGCGCTACGGTGCCACAGACAGACAGACAGACAGACAGACAGACAGACAGACAGACAGACAGACAGACAGACAGACACACACACATAGCGGTGAAACTTATAACACCCCTCTTTTTGCGTCGGGGGTTAATAAAAATGTTGACACTGAAGTGGTCTAGCAAAATGTTTTTTTGTTTTGGACCAAGGGATCCCTATACTGTCATAAATATAAATATTCCATAATTAAATATTATTCATAAATAAATAAATAAATAATTGTAGCTAAAATACTGTATATACTGTTAAGTTAAGTATAGATATAAGTAATAGAGTGAAAGGCAAGGTTCAGTTTAAAGTAAGTCCCTACACATTAATGTTCCAAAAACGCAACCAAACTTTGCATCCCTTTTTAAGAATATTGTGTGCACGGACTATTGTCAAAAGTAACTGCATAAAAACAAAAAAGTGCATTAAAAAAAAAAACGGTCGAATTTCGACACTTAGACGATCATAGTCATTGACAAATTAACAAATTGCCTTGCAATTTGCAAAGTTCGTAGCAGTGCTACGTCGTAGCAGTGTCGTAGTCGCGTAGATCGCTACGGATAACAATGTTTGGTGTAGTACAATTAGTTTTGTCCACAGTTTGAATTTGATTAGTTTCGAACAATTGTGGGAACGGTTCAAGTAAAGTTAAATAACTCAATTATTATAAACTTGGAAACTAGGAGTTAGCTCCTGTGGGGTGTGGAGTAGAGCCTATTAAAGTTTTGGCAATCTGGTATAATATCTAAACTTAGATGCCATTAAGATGTACATTAAAACATTTTTTTTAAATAATATTGTTTTACTAAACATACCGTAACATCACGCCTGTTTTCCCCAAAGATTGGGCAGAGGTGTAATATTGTAAAAGTACATTTTTTTTATTGAAAGGAATAGCAAACAATTACATTACAGGAACATACAACTCCAATTTATTTTGCCCGTTGCATTTAAGTTTAATATAATAAGGTGCTATTAAGGTGCCGGGCACAACCCCCGGTATCGCTTTGCTTGACCAGGGAATCGAACCGTAGATTTCATGATTATCAGTGTTGCTTGCAACCGCCAGACTAACGAGGTATAAATTGATCTTAAATTTAGATTATTACGTTTATGTATCGTATTGAAGTTAAGTCTGCAACAAGTGAAGAGAAAGTGGGTGAGTGTGTGTGAGTTAAGTGTGTATTCAATAATAATAATAATTGTAAATCGTGTGTGTACTAACCAAATAAACTAAGTTTTCGAAATAAAAGATTTATTATTACTAACCTGGATCTTCTTGAAATGGATTAATACTGTGTTGGGAGACTCTGTCATCGCTGATACGGCGCTGTCAAAAAAACAGTTTTATTTTAGTAGAATAGTATTTTAATATGTTATTATCCAAAGTAACACATGGACATAGGTTGATCACATTAGTAGATATACCAACAATATACTATATGTCGGCGTCAGCGATGGCTGAGCGGTATGGGCCAACATTAGGGGTTTCGTGGTACCAGATACATAACGTTGAATAATAATCTTCATTGCAGTGATAACCTCACTTTAATAAAAGTAATACATAACATAACTCAGATAGGTAATCAAAAAATTTTCGCACTGGACTAGTGTCTTCGTTGGTGTCTCAAATCCAACTCAGCTCTGCCTAGCTTCCACTTCCCAATACGACTCCATCCACGTGACATTGCTCGCGCCATTTGCAAATGACAGCTGACGTCACGGTGTTTACCACAGACTCTGTACTAATGTAATCAACTTCACAACTTCTTATTTCTGGATATCGTTCGCCACGACATTTATATTAATAATTAAGTAGTAAACCAAATATATTATAAGTGTAATGCTTATACAAGATACATCGACGCAGATGATGGACCTTACCTACCTTTTACTATGGAACGAACCCAAAAATTGCAAAGGTAAATAAATAGTCAGCTTTTTAAATTGCAAAGGTAAATAGTCAGCTTTTTAAATTGTAAAGGTATAGAGTCAGATTTTTAAAATTCAAAGGTAAATAGTCAACTTTTTAAATTGCAAAGGTAAATAGTCAGCTTTCTATTATTTATGTACACGTTACACGACAAAATGTATATTCACGATTTTCGTCCCTCAGTAAACGTTGATCATAATTAAATACCACAACGTTAGATACCACACGTGAAATAAATACCCTTGCAAACAAGAACGTTTCAAGTCTGTTCAGGCAAATAATTTCCTTCCTATTCAATTCTCAAAGTATTTTATTTGTTTATATGTAAAAAAATTACCTATATTTACAATCACAAAACTAAATGGAAACAAAGTAGGCAAATGAAATTAAAATGATGGAGGCGGGCATGCAATAGGGCTGCAATTGCTTGTTTACGTACCGCGCGCCTGTAGGCATTTAATTCAAACTAGCAGACGTCCCGCGGTTTCACCCACGTAGGACCCGTTCCCGTGGAAATACAGGGATAAAAAGTGGCCTATGTGTTAATCCAGGGTGTCAGCTAACTCCATACCAAATTTTATTAAAATCCATTAGGTAGTTTCTACGTGAAAGTGTAACAAACATCCATCCATCCATCCATCCTCACAAACTTTCGCGTTTATAATATTAGTAGGAAGTAGGATATACGGCTGAGTTACACTACTGTATGATAATATTACCGTGGTCATACATAGTTTGACTAGGTATACTTAATTAGTAATTGTATGCGATGACATGCATGCGGTCACATTGTGGCGATGCTCGTAATTAGGCATGGCTACCTCGAACACATATAGATTACAATAGTCTCACCGTATTATAGGTGACTGAGTGTCGAGTTTAAATAATAGGCTTTTACCGGGTAATTGGATGAAATTATTTTGTTAATGTAAATGGAAACTCTTCGTTATTTCAAGTCAAAAATGCTTAGTAGTAGCTCATTACCAGTCTACCCTTTTTCGAACTATATTGGGGTCGGCTTCCAGTTTAAGCCAAATATCAGTATTTTACATGGGTCACTAGCCTATTATAGACCTTCACAACCCTGGACTTGGGTAGCACGATACCCTGAACATCAGAATTTTTGGCTTCTAACTACTCGTAATGACTGTGAGACCCTTTTGGCATTAAAATCTTTGTCTTCTGTGTATTTTATAGTTTTAAGGGGTATATACTTTGCTGTAGGTAATGCTAAAAACAATCTTTTTCTTTCTTTCTTTTATAAGAAATCTTTTTGTTTTTTATCACTAATTGGTCTTCCAACTTTTGACCTCAATCACGCCTAATTGTAAGCTATGTATGAGGTCTATAATGATGAAACAAGCGTGCCCAGAAATTACCTTATATGATTGACAGGAACAAAGGCTTTATGTGCTTTTTGAGGTACGGAAGGACCTCTTTATCACATTTTTAATGTTGGCAAACCAGCTAAGGACTGACCATGGCAAGGATGGTTTAACTTTTGATCGCAACGTGCCGTTGCTAAACAAGACCACGACAATAGTTCACGCTATGAATTGCGCGGCCCTGATTAAAATCACATTTTTTTAGATGACAAAGAATAGTGATAAGTATGAAGAAGAATAGAATAAGGAGAAGTGGTTACCTGGTCATCAGGTGCGGAGCAGCTGGCGCCATCCCCCGGCACCCTCTCCCCTTCGGGAGCTTGGGTTTGTGCCACGTCGCCAGGTCTCACATGGTCCACGCAAGTGAGACACTGAAACAATAGAAATACACAACATAAACATATTGTCACACCTGTAATCCCGAAATATTAAATAATTTACTTTATTAGTATAATACTGGCTGTTTTTTTGCCTTTGAGCTAAAATAAAAAAAAAGTACTGAAGTGCGCGCATCGATTATTTGTCAACAAGTAAAAATGATTCCGCGAGCTTTTTCTTTTCGCTATATTAATTTTATTTATTTCCTCGCAAATATGTAACAAAACGTCGTAGCCTCATGTTTTCTTGTAGCCCTCGCCTGCGGCTCGGACTGGCAATATCGCCTCGGCTGTAATTTTCAACTTACCGCACTAATGTCATAATGTACTCTACTATTATTTCAAGTGCGTTTATTTTTTGAGGTAAAACATGTTTGAGGGTTTATTGAAAAAAAGATATTCGCTCGACGGCAAACCGGATATAAATTCACAAAAAATCTGGTCCCCCGTTCTACAGAATTGTAGACTCAGCTGCAACCTTAGGTAAGGGAATTGAGAGAAGCGGGTAACAGCTGTTACAGAAATGTGTTACCTCGGTCTTATAAATCTACTTCAGAATACGTATTGTAAGACTAATGTTACGGAATAAAATACCGTAACATTAACCTCTCTTAATAAATTAGGCTATGCATTAATGCATATGGTTCAACCATGTCTTAAAAAAAACATTTAAATAAATAAATAAATAAATATTCCACAACTTTTCACACAACGCCATCTAGTCCCAAGCTAAGCTAAGAGCTTGTGTTATGGGTACTAAACAGCTGATAAACATACTAAAATACTTCTAAATACATACATATTATAGACTAGCTTCTGCCCGCGACTTCGTACGCGGATCCTGTTGCTTATGTCAGCGACAACGGGGTCGTCAAAATCGAAAATCTGAAACGTCTGATGTCGAATTCTAAAAGCCCGGGGACTGGAAAACAATAGGATGCGCGAGACTATTCAAGACGTTCCAGATTTTTTATTTTTGTTGGTCAACAGGAAATGCTATCAGACTTAACAACTTTTGCTAAGACGCCATTTCTATTATGTATATGTTATATTGTCGCTGGGCTTTGGAGTTCCACTACAGGTGCTCCAAATCTTCAAATTTAGTCTCACAGCAGAAAACACTCTTCCCGTGGAATAGTTTTTGAAATGGCACCATTTTTATATCTCTTTTACTTTAGGTGTTCCATTTTCCAAAATAAATTATAGCCTATATGTTGCTTGACGTTAACGATCAGCGGTCAATCGCGCATCTCCTTCCCCTACTTATCTCTAGAGTAGATGCGTATATACGCTGAAAACTCAAGCGTCATGCTTTTTCCGTGAACGTCTCCAACTCGCGAGATAGTGCACGATGTTCACGATCAGCGGTCAGTCCCGCACATATTCTTCACTGGTGTCTAGAGACCTGGATACCTGGTAGATGCGTAAATACTCTGAGAATGCAGGCAAGCTTCGCGATCCCAAGAAGTTTCCGCGGAGCGAGTTGCAGCCTCATGTTCTCGAACAGCATCAAGTCTCTCCTAACGCTCTTCGGTAGATTGTTGGGATCTTATGATCTTTAATCATTTAGCACCTTTGGAATATTGGGAAAGATTTGACCTCTTTCTAGGCATGGTTATAGTTTTATTGTGATGATACCTGATCAATTAAAATCTAAGTGGCTGCTCCCCTGCGTTACCGGGTAGGCAACCATGTAACAAAGATAAATGGAAAAGGAAATTAAACACTCAAATAACATAAGCCCGAAGGCATATTTATACGATAAAAAAAATAGGAGTTTTGGCCAGTAGAGTCTAATTTTCAATGATATACCATCGTCATCAAAATCAGTCCTGAACTGTTCCCGCCTTCACGCAATGAAATTAGTGGTAGCTTTAATTTCTATACCAAATGTTTCTGATCTTCGATTTTTATAAGTCAACAGGAAATGCCTATCAGACCGAACAACTTTTGCTAAGACGTCATACCTAGGTGAGTTATGGTGTAGCTGGGCTCTTGGAGTTCCACAACAGGTGTTCCAGATCTTCGATTTTTATACGTCAACAGCGAGTGCTCATAAGGCTGAACAACTCCAGCTAAGACGTCATTCCTATATATGTTATAGTGTAGCTGGGCTTTTGAAGTTCCTCATCAGGTGTTCCGGATCTTCAAATTTATTCTCTCAGCAGAAAATGCTCATCACGTGGAACAATTTTTGCTATGGTACCATTTTTGTATCTCCTATAGTTAAGCTGGTCTGTTGCGGTTCTGCATCAGGTGTTCCGGATCTTCAAATTTATTCTCTCAGCAAAAAATGCTCATCACGTGGAACAATTTTTGCTATGGTACCATTTTTGTATCTCCTATAGTTAAGCTGGTCTGTTGCGGTTCTGCATCAGGTGTTCCGGATCTTCAAATTTATTCTCTCAGCAAAAAATGCTCATCACGTGGAACAATTTTTGCTATGGTACCATTTTTGTATCTCCTATAGTTAAGCTGGTCTGTTGCGGTTCTGCATCAGGTGTTCCGGATCTTCAAATTTATTCTCTCAGCAGAAAATGCTCATCACGTGGAACATTTTTTGCTGTGGTACCATTTTTGTATCTCCTATAGTTAAGCTGGTCTGTTGCGGTTCTGCATCAGGTGTTCCGGATCTTCAAATTTATTCTCTCAGCAGAAAATGCTCATCACGTGGAACAATTTTTGCTGTGGTACCATTTTTGTATCTCCTATAGTTAAGCTGGTCTGTTGCGGTTCTGCATCAGGTGTTCCAGTTTCCAAGATAAATTATAGCCTATGTGTTGACCAGTATTAATATCTATACAACAAAAAAAAAACATTCAAATCCGTCTAGTAGTTCCGAAGATTAGCGTGTGCAAACAAACAGACAAACAGACAAACAGACAAACAGAGAAACAGACAAACAGACAAACAGACAAACTTTTTTTTTTGGATTCGTGCTCTATTACTGTTTCTAAACCCCCCTCAATTATTTTTTTTTAAATATATTCAATGTACAGACACAGTTTTTTTACAGTCTTATTATATGTATATAGATATATAGATAAATTACACCCAGACAGAACAAATGATCGTGCTCATCACACAAACATTTGTCCTGGGTGGGAATCGAACCCACGACCTCCGGCATAGCAGTCAGGGTCACTAACTACTAGACCAACAGGCCAGTCATAAAATCGATTGTTAAACGTATACCGGATTGGAAACCTAGTGTGTAATGGATTACTACATTTTGATCTAATGACCAACACGAGTTAACAACATTATTCAATTATAAACTATAAAACATCGGAATAGTATCGATTGTATTTGTGATGAATAATGTCGTCTCGTTGTCGTTGTTTTAGTCGTATTGCCAAACATTTTATCATAAAAGCTTGCGCTAATATGAACATTCCCATACTACAGTAGGAACGTAAAGTAATAAAATGTATTTTAAACAAATGGCAACTTGGAATTAAAAGGTGCGATCTTCGACTTATCGTGTGTTTAGTGACCAACCAGCAGGTAAAGCCATATTACAATTTCTATTTCTATTATTGTAATCGATAAGGCGACAATAGACAGAAAATGGCGTATATGGAATCAGCTGTTTGTCAACTGTCAAGTGTTAACGAGTAGAATTTGTAATATGGCTGAAAATGTTCACTTGACAGTTGACAAACAGCTGATTCCATATACGCCATTTTATTTCTATAATAGAAATAGGGTAGAAGTAGAATTTGCAATATGGCTAGGCCTGCAGGTGTCAGAGTTTTAATGCCGCCCATGGGCTTGACTTGGTATAACATGCCAATGCAAAGGCATTTTACCTAGCATATAACAATGAATGGTTACCCATTATATGACCGACATTGGTGAGCGTAGCTTAGCTTTCGATTGACGATGCGAGCTACTCACAAACAATATACGCATGAAAACCAAAAAAAAACCCCACTGCGTAACTGAAATACCATTTTAGATAAAGCTACATAGGTACACGGTGTTCGGTGCTATTGTCCAACCGTCAAAACAATGTCGCCGCGGCCTCAAAGGATGGTGCTAATGGCATCGATATGTAAACGCATTAGTGTTGTCAAAGCCTTATCTATCCTCTAACTGATAAGTGCGCCGTTATCAACGTTCCTGCGTACTGCGATTTTTATGACTTTTCGTCCCCACCAAATGAAATGTGCTGCGGAATTTTTATGAGTCATATTTTATTGAGGTATGACGCTTGGGAATATGATGGGGACGGAGTATGTAATATGTGGGAATAACTCTTCAGTTCCGTGTCGCAGGCGGGATATTAGGTAAGGAAGAACGTCTTTGTAATATCTTCTTGCGGGGTAAGATTTCGGCACATTACCCATTAAATTACCTACTTCCGAACGTGTGTTTTTTTTAAAGTTTATTAGTAATGTGGGTTGTACATTATTAAACCCTCCAACTAAGCTAAATATGCTTATGTCCGGAGTCATGAGTGAGTTGACGTCAATAGTGCAATGGGTTGGGTTCGAACTCACGATCCCGATCGCCATGCCTTAGCCATTGGGCTATTGAATTGCTAGAAGAAAGTCCCTCAAAACGTTTTTTCCTCTCTTAGAACACTAAAATGTCGGTGCAAAATAAGGTTTTTTTTATTTGGTTGATCCTACTAATATTGCTAAGGTTTGTATTAAATAGGAAGATTTATATGGATGTTTGTTACTCTTTCACGCAAAAACTACTGAATGGATTTTAATGAAACTTTACAATTAATGTAGCTTAGACATCAAAATAACGCATAATTTATTAAGATATATGTATATGACCTTGGGCAAAAACAAAATAAACATTCTGCGCAGCCGAAGTCGCGGGCACCAGCTACTTAGTTATAAGTATTTTTTCCCTCTTAGCCTGTTAAAACAACAATAATTACTGATTTAATCTCTACCGCTTGATGATCCATAAAATTTCCATTTTCGATCCATTTCTTTTTTTCTTTCTTTTTTCTTATCATACCTAGTACCTAACTTAATTGGCGAAAGTGTTGCCTCTTCCACAAACGCCACTAACGAAGAGTTGAAGTTAAAAAAATCCAAATTTTATCAAGAATATTCCATTCATTACCAAGCCAAATAGCTCACGGGAGCATTTTGGTCGTTTTCCAAAGTAAAAATCGAATCCCAAGCTCTGCAGTAAGCTACCTGTGTATCGTGACTTGAATGGTTATTTCCAATCTTCCAAGATTGGTTCCGCTCATATTTGTTGAGCAGCCAGCGCTATCGGCTATAAATTTCCCTTATCTGGATTTCTTTAATATAAAATAAACAAACGCCCTTATTGAAAAGAAACAAAGGCCTTTACACGGATGTGCGATTTTTGACGAACGATCATTAATACTTTTTTCCGTAAATATGTAATAAAACACTTGTACTCGTCATAGAATGAATAATTCAATTAAAACTATGACTATAACTAAGTATGTCAATGTTTTTTGTACAGTCCGGGATCATAGGCTGAACTATATTATTATGGTCTCCAGATGAACAACGGGATCCCTCTCTGAAAGTTCTTATTATTAAAGATTTATTTAAGAAATATTTATTTAGTAAAATAAGCAAAGAAAAATAGAAAGAAAGAAAGAAAGAAAGAAAGAAAGAAAGAAAAATATTTATTTGACATCAGTCATTAACACACATACACACAATAATTTATGAAACGAAAAAAAATATGCAGTAGGTACTTATTAGGTAGATACACATTATGTACACCTATTTATTGGCAACAGCTGGATACACGCGAAGTAAAAACATAATAACACAAAAAAAGACACAAAAATGGCATGTCTCACGGCTGTTTACCAAATACTCCAAAGTGTATAATTTTCTTCAAAATCAAAAGTCACTTGTTCAAATTCGGCTGAGGATTAGTATTTTTTGAACGAGAATATATACTTAAGACAGTCTTCACCACTTCGTAGTTTTTGGCGGGAAGAAGAACTAGTAAAGGTTATTACATTGAATAATAAAATAAAATAAAATAAAATAAAAAAGCCTTTATTTCTACCATAAATAAAAAGAACATTTTATAAACTTGATTCGAAGAACATATAGACTTGGTTTCAACGTGGATGCACATTGAATAATAATGTAATAATAATTATTGGCTCTTATACAAAGCTCTGTAGTACACGTTTAATTAACAGCTCTATCAAATATGTACAAATCTACAAATTGTGGGTGAGTACTGCTCTCTTAGTTAGGTCATGCAACCTGTGTTAAGTAGAATAAATTAATAAGTTCTATGAGCAATCAACATTTGGATTCGGTCTTGAAAAAGCATAAAATAATTATTTAGGACACTACGTGGTCCACCTAACAAGTTAATTTAGTTTGTCAAAAAATCAGAGACTTGAAGCATATAATTTTGTAGCAAAAACAAACATGATTGGTTCGTAATCTACGCCAGGTTCAAGGTTAAACCTTTTTCGGTCGCCCTCTAGCAACGGGCGCTCCTAAATGAATAACTCGGGCCTATGTTTCGACAAAGCCTTTTATTAGCCTTATATTAGAAGAGATCCTTATTATGTTGGTCATTGACGTATTTTTAAACAATGTAAGTAAGTAATGTTTTAACGTGGGTTTACTCGTGTGCAAACTTTCGGGATGTTTCTGCCAGTGTTTGACTTAACAGTCATAGCTATCCTGTTACTGGCCTGTTACTCTAGTAGTTAGTGGCCCTGACTACTGTGCCGGAGGTCGTGGATTCGATTCCCACCCAGGACAAATGTTTGTGTGATCAGCACGATCATTTGTTCTGTGTCTGGGTGTAATTTATCTATAACATGTATGTATTTAGAACTATAAAAGTATGTTCATCAGTTGTCTAGTACCCATAACACAAGCTCAGCTTAGTTCGGGACTAGAAGGCGTTGTGTGTAAAGTCATGAAACATTATTATTCCGGATCTTATTTATTTATTTATCTATATGTAAAATTCTCGGGTAACAGCGTTTGTAACAAAACTTCTCTGAAACGGCTAGCCCGATTCTTATAAAATTTTGTGTGTATTTTCAAAAAGTCTGAAATTAGGACGTTATCTGAATAAGACTTGTAAATTGATTCTAAGGCGCAACGAAGTTTGCTGGGGCAGCTAGTAATTATTTATTTTTATGTTTAAACAGTATGTATAGTGCCGGTTTGCACTATAAGAAAAAACCATGCAAAGGTGAACTCCATAACTTATCTTTCAAAACACGATCTCTCCTTTATCAACTGCCTAGCCATTTTCTAACTTGGAGATAGTTACCTGAATATCAACATACAACGACTGTCTACCTCATATTCAGGGTGTCGTTAGGCTGTTATCACACTGCAGAGTAATTTCCGATGGGAAAACTTATTAAGGTTTTGTCCGACCCGGGGATCGAAACAGAGACCTTAGCTCAGCAATAACGCTTGCATCTACTTAACTTTTCATCAATAGCATCAACTATTTATTTCGAGAGCCTTATTACTAACTATAAAACGTCTTGTTTACTTAACATTCCCCATGTTAATCGAAGTGAGCCAATTTCTCATAGTTGGCTTAATTCGCGGAAGACGCCATCAGATCAATAGACGTTCGATCCGGGGAAATACGTACTGATCCTTCTAATCATGAAGGAAGCACGCCTCGTCGCTCGTAAGGATAAAAATATACACGAGTTAAGAGATACAACTTTTATATTTTTATAGTTACTAGCAAGCTTTCGCTATTCTGATAATAAAACAACTATTTTGGGTTGATTTACTTAAGAGTGTTTCGGCTAGCAATGATTAATTTATGTGTAGCACAACATTATGTAAGCTGTAAATCGTTTTATGCTTAAAATCGGTTCTGTTATCTTCTAACTATATATTAGAATGCACCTACAATTGGTTGTCATAAAAAAATGGGTTTTGACTTTTGGTACCTTTGTACTCATAACAAATTGGTAAGCAATATTTAAGTTACTACACCCTATTTTTGAAAATGCTTAGGTCGTACAAAATCGACTATTCTACAGATTTATGGTACCTATGTAAAGACATAGAAGTTTTTTAGCAACATACTTGACAACGTAAACCAGAGCTTGAATTCGCTAAAAATAAAACAAATTTTGTATTTCACGGGTTACATTGAAGAAATCAACTTAACCAGTTACATTCCACAAAACCATAAACTCGAATATTGCGGCGCTGACAGACAGTAAATCTATTACCGCTTATTCCGACTTCGCCGAGGTCTATAAAAATAATACTGAGAATATCTAAGAGCAAAATCTTTTTTGCGTTCAAAGAATTGTAAATAAAATTATGAAGCTTTTCTTTAGGTCCTTCGAGATGCCTTGATTTGAGTGTTGCGGATGAAATAATGACGTTAGGCTTTATTGTAATGTAAAATAAAAAGTACTAAAATAGGAATGTTTCTTGCTTTTAAGTCGATTAAAGGACATAATAAAAAACGTACATAAAATGAAAACTACTGAGCCAAAATATGTTAATTTTGAATGGGACCAAATGGCAACAATTGCGCATCAAACCAAAAAAGAAATCACGTCTATCTGCCTAGCCTTTTCCCAACTATGTTGGGGTCAGCTTCCAGTTTAACCCGATGCAGCTGAATACTAGTGTTTTACATGGAGCAACTGCCTGTCGGACCTCCACAACCCGGTAACTGGGTAAAATGATTGGTTAAACTGGTTGTCAGACTTTCAGGCTTCTGACTACAAGTAACGACTGTCAAAGATCTACAAATGACAGCCGGGACCAACGGCTTAACGTGCTTTCCAAGGCACGGAGGAGTCTTGTTTTGTAATAAATGGACTGACCGCGTCAAGCATAGCTTACCTTCGATCAAACCATGCGGCTGTTATAATTTTAGCCACAAGCTCCGTAATCAGTGTACATACATTAGCAGTTTCCCTGCTTGCCCGCATACGGGGTAGCAACAACAGCATTTTGAGCGCAATTGCTACACGTTTTGACCTGTACCTTTCAAAATCTGTGGGTCACGTCCTGTATAGGTGTGGCCAGTCATAGCCAGTAAAATGTTTTAAAAATAAAACAGCTGAATACCAGAAATTTACACGAAGTTGTTGCCCAATCGTCTTCCAAAACCAGGGACAACACGATACGCCTTAGTTAGACTGGTTGTCTAACTTTCGGGGTTCTGACTACTCGTAACGACCGTGATAGATACTACAAATGACAGCTAGAAGACTAGGTTTAAAGTGCTTTCCGAGATACGGAATATTATCACTTATATGTATGATATTTAATACTAATAGCAACTTTTGTTTCAGTGTAGTACAAATCCCACTTCTTATAGAGAGAAGGCATACTTGGGATAGGTTATTGCTCGAATTTGAACCCATTCGTTTCATAACAGGCGAAGGCTTCTAAAATATCTATTTGATAATATCCACTAAAAGTACTTTGTTAGTAGTTTTTGCTAATAGATATGATTAAAAGTTAGAGAAATGCTTTTAAGCTTAACTGTTAGCGTACTTCGTAATTACTATTAATATAAAGTTTTC
The DNA here is from genome assembly GCA_921972225.1 of Euplexia lucipara. Classification (NCBI taxonomy): domain Eukaryota; kingdom Metazoa; phylum Arthropoda; class Insecta; order Lepidoptera; family Noctuidae; genus Euplexia; species Euplexia lucipara. The sequence goes on along the minus strand of OV179145.1, from coordinate 5,386,440 downwards.
TTTAGTTCCAAATGTAAAAAGTTTTGGGAATTGATGTTTTTTTTTTACAACTAAAGAGAAAGATGGCAGTAATGTCCGAACTTAACGAGACAGTCAGTAGATTTGCTTAGTCGAAATTTATGATTGTGACATTATACCTACCTACTGAATATACACACCAAATTTCATAAGGATCGGTCAGGTCGTTTCGGAGGAGGTATTAGATAAAGTATATAGATTATTTTATTAGGTACATAGATTTGATTTTTTGTTTGTTTTTTATTTTTGTACTGATTTAACTTAATAATGTAACTGCTCAACCAATTAAATAAAGTTTTTACTATTAGAAGGCTGTAATATTATCACGGAGTAACATAGTTTAAAAGGAAAAGTACGAAATCAACGCAGACAGAGTCGCACGAGAAGTGGTAGTGTTACTATAATTCTGGGTTGCAAAATGTGGGAAATGCCACTATTGGCCGTGACGATGTTGGTATTTCCCATATTTTGAATTCCTTCTTGAGGTTATAGGTAAAAGTGTGTGTAAAATCTTACGTAGACTCACGTGGAGGAATTCCATCGCCGGTCAGGAAATCCCTTCTCAGTTCATTCATTGGTACCTACATAGGTAAGCTGTATACTTTGCGTAGCCTGTAGGTTTCACCACATAATGTAGGCACTGTACCTACATATAATGATAATACAACATGTTATTATGATATTTACAACTTTATGACGTAACAATAAGATATTCTATACTACTTTGTTCTACCTCGTTGGTTTAGCAGTCGCAGACGCTAACATGAGGCCCGGGTTCGATGCCCGGGTTGGGTTAAACATTAATGAGTTTTACCATCTAGTATACACAGCACAGCAGTGATAGCCTAGTGGTGTGACCGGTGGATTGCCAATTCATAGGTCTCGAGTTCGAACCCAAGGCACGCACCTCTGACTTTTCGGATTCATGTGCGGATTGTATAATTATCACTTGCTTCAAAAACGATCTGCCTGAGAGATATATGTCTCGACGGCATGTGATGCCAAGTCAGAGGCCTATGGGCGGTATTAAAACTCTGACACCAGCACGCGTAGCATGATCACCGAAGAAACGGTCTTTGTCGTGTCTCGGAAGAAAAGAAATTAAGTGTTCATGCTACGCAGGCAGGTTTATTGAAAGAAATTTGAAAGATTGAGGTTCCTGTCTATATAATCTGTCACTTTGCCGATTCGTCTGTAGACAAAGGCCGTTTCTTCGGTGTTCAATGTGTTCATGCTACGCATGCAGGTTAGTTACTAACCACACGATAAGAAGAAGATCTAGTATTTTCTCAGTAGCAGTTCGGAGTCTGGATTAGTGCCCAATTGGTGGTAATAGGCTCGCCCTCTATTATGCCACGGACATAAATCAGGCAGCGGGGTGTCAGCGAGCGGAGCGGCGGTGAAGGAGCGGGCACTACAGGTATATCTCTGTCTAACTGTTAGGGGATTACAGGCGTGATGTTTTCTATATCTATATTTCTATACTAATATTTTAATGAGGAAAGGTTGGATTGTTTATTTGTTTGCATTGAATAAGCTCCGAAACTACGGGACCGATTTGAATAATTCTTAAACCGCTGGGAAGCTACACTATGCACGGGTTACGTAGGCTACTTTTTATCCTTGTATTCCCACGGGAAAGAGAAATACGCGGGTGAAACTGCGTGGTGTCTGCTAGTCTATACTTCTATACTAATATTAAAACAGGAAACGTTTGTTTGTTTGTTTGTTTGCATTGAATAAGTTCCGAACCTACTGGATCGATTTGTAAAATTCTTTCACCGCTGGTAAGCTACACTATCCCCGGGTGACATAGGCTACTTTTTATCCCTGTATTCCCACGGGAACGGGAACTACGCGGGCGAAACCGCGTGACGTCTGCTAATGTATTATACAGCCGTTGGATGGTAGTCGATTTAGGAAGTTAAGATCGCATGAAACTCAACAAAAGCTGTGTGCCTCACCATGGGAAAAAATGCCGTTTAGATTGAGTTATTTGTATACTGCCTATAAATACAGTCGTATAGAACAAACACGGCTAGAACCTCTTTATTCCCTCCGGATACGAAAGTTATAACATACGATCCAGAACGTTGTGTGAAATTGTTTCACAAAACAAATGAAAAACAATAATGGAATACGTTATTGCTAGTGATTGAACTACAATTGGATTGAACGGAACAGCCCATTGTTTATTTATAGAGCTGTTACTGGCCTCAAAGTGCAAGACTTACACCCGGTTTCTGTAAGGATAAACTTATAGACTTTGTTTAAACTTTGCCCCACAATAGTAATTTCCTGTTAATGCTTTAACAGGATTAAAATTCTCATACACAAATAGTCAAACCAGGAACTACGAACTGTAGGCCATAGGAATATTTGTTACGTACGGGAATCCAACCCGTGACGTGCAGTGCAGTGCTGTAATCGCTCCAATCGCTCAGCCGCTACACTAACCATGCTGTTGAACAACTTTAACATTTAATACAGAAGGAACCCTAAAATCGCGAAAAAATTATTTAGCTGCATACATTTATGCAGGTGCATGTAACTCGACAAAAAGGATTGAACAGCTGATATAGAATTTTTCGTATTCCACACAGTTTAACGTCCCAGCATTTTAAAATAAAAACTAGTTTACATTTTTACCTTCGAGTCGTTAAGTGGTTAAGTGGTGACCTCCTTTACATACATAATTATTTTATTAATAAATACAGATAATAATTGGGACATGAGTGACGCCGGTTCAGTCCTTAGAGACTAAGGCAGGATCTACAAAATATGTCACTTTAGTTCAAATTAAATGTCACAAATTAACGAACGTTTATGTATTTTATGTAAAATAAATTGCAGGCAAGGGGAAATTTAAAACGATAGCGAATTGGCGATGGAATTAAAATTGGGAGTGGGATTACTAAGCACCTCACCTTACTAAATTAGGTTCATCACCAATAAGGAAACAACACCGATTTTACGAGTATGCCCGTCGCCTTCACTTATAAGATTAAGATGATAGTTAAATACAAACGAGATGTTATGTTGTTTGTTTAAATGAAAAACTGTGCAAAGGTGAATTTAATGCCTTAAACAGTTCCTGCCAGTCTACCTTTAGGTGATGCAGAGATAGATCATGGTAGGTGCAACGAGGTACCTTAATACCAATAAATGCACGAAAAAATACAAATGCTTTAACAGAAAAAAGTGTAAAATCGATATAAGTTGATGATTAAAAACTAATCAGACAAATCAACTCTTAGATGAGTCTAATATTTTACAAATGTGTTCACGTACCTTCACTCTGAAACATTCATACATACATTTTGTGGCTGCTAAAGTGCGCGGGTTCCCATACACCGTCCAATGTTTGAATTGCTTGCCTACCGCCAGCTAGGCTGCCTAGTGCTTGGTTGGCTTAACCTTTCAATCGTGTCAATTAGAGACACAATAGAAAGACAATGACAGCGGGGGCACCGATGCGGTGTCCTCTTGGGGTTTCATTAATTAAATGTGAACCGACTGGCTACCATACTGTTGTTCAGTGGTACGCATTCTAAAGAAAGACCAGTAGAAAGTCGTGTAGGTACCTAGTCTTAGTAAATAATATGTAATAATATTCCACAACTTTCACACAACGCCCTCTAATCCCAAGCTAAGCAGAGCTTGTGTTATGGGTACTAAACAACTGATAAATACTTATGTATTTCTAAATACATTAATATATAGATAAAGTAATCTTTCAAATAAATGCTATGCACACAGCACAGGCAACATTCCAACGAAGTTGTCAAAAACAAAGTGGATTAAAACGACCATCTAAGTAAAGCTTCATTTCTAAGAAACGTTCATAACATTTGCTGAAGTTCAAATAAGTTTCTAACAAGTCGCGAAACTTTACGCTCCATCTTACAACAATTTTACCAAGTTTAACACAGCTGTCTAATATGTAAACATATAAAACAGCTGTTTAACTAATAAATGATTTTTATGGGATTGTGTTAATCTAATGGATGTTTTTATTTCCAATTGATATGTTAATTAAAATTGTCTGTCTACACTTATATTATATAAGTAAAAATTTGTATTTTTGTGTGTGTATGTTTGTAATGACAAACTCAAAAACTATTGTGTCGATTTCAAAAATTCTTTCACTATTGGAAAGCTACATTCACCGTGAGTAACATAGGTTACTTTTTATCCCTGTATTCCCACGGGAACGGGAACTACGCGGGTGAAACCACGTGACGTCTGCTAGTCTATACTATCTATACTAATATTATAAAGAGGAAAGGTTTGATTGTTTGTTTGTTTGCATTGAATAGGCTCCGAAACTACTGGACCGATTTGAAAAATTCTTTCACCGTTGTGAAGTTACAGTATTCCCGGGTGACATAGGCTACTTTTTATCCCTGTATTCCCACGGGAACGGGAACTACGCGGGTGAAACCGCGTGTTGTCTGCTAGTCATTAATAAAATGATGGCATTTTCGTGACGACGAAAGTCGGTATGGTAAAGTATCATTTTACTTCTAAACTGCCTTATAATGACAATCTGTTGACCATATTTTGTATTTTAAGTAATATGTTAATAATATGTTTTGAGCTTATCCATTTCCAATGCGTCGTTTTTAGTCAAACGTGTTTTATTTTTTGATTGTAAATTGTTTATTTTTAGGTTCGCTAAAAGTCGATCACAAAGGGTGACTGGTAATTAGTGACCGACTTAAACACGTGATTGTATTCATAAATACGAATAACTTTCCCAAAAAAACTTTTTTATTCTCTCTCTCTCGCTCTTTTTTTTTAACTTTCAATTAATTCAATTACGACAGTACTGCACAACAGGAGCGGTGGGGGTGGTGGGGGAGCGTATGACGCTACTACTAGAAGGTTTTGCCCTTCCCGAGGTCAGCAGACCATCACCTGATAGATCGTGCCGATTCGTGCCTACTGTGATCGAACACAGGTGCGCGCGCTGGAATTTCAAACAGCGTTTTTGTTACTTTATTGCATTACAAGTTATTGTGTATATAAAAAAGTTTCTTTGGGAAAGTTTATTAAAATCATGAAAACAATCACGTGTTTAAGTATCGGTCACTAATTACCAGTCACCCTATATACATGTACATACATACTGTTCACGCCTCTTTCCCACGGAGATAGGCAGAAACTACATAGCGTCATCTGCTAGATACGATTCTTACTTTTTCATTCTTCTTCTTTAATAATATTAGATATTGTAATTAAAATTGAATTTATTTGGGGTACGAATAAATAGGTACATATCGTAAGAATGTTGAAGTTTGCCGTACATAGATTATGTGCATATGCTTATTTTGTATCACCTTGTACCTATTTGAGGTTAGTTGTTTTGATTCAAGGTACAGACGCCAGCACGTCAAGTTACCCCAATGTTTCAAATTTCTTTGATCGTTTTTCAACTTTATGTTAAACAGAATAAGGTCATATTCAATTGGGAAAATTTGACACATTGGGGTAACTTGATGTGCTGGCGTCTGTACATATTCCTAATATTTTTTATAATCTGATTATGTACAGAGGCCAGCACATCAAGTTACCCCAATATGTCAAATTTCATCGATAGTTTTTCAAATTTATTGCAAATAGAATGAGGTTCATATTCAGTTGGGAAGATTTGACAGTTTGGGTTAGGTTGATATGCTGGCTTCTGTACACAAAATATTACAGAATCTATTTTAACCTTTCAATAGTGTCAATTAGAGACACAATAGAAAGACAATGACAGCGCGGACACCGGTTTCCCCTTGGGGTTATGAATTAAAAGAGTAAGTAAGGAGTTTCTTGACATTCTTCTCTATATGAGACTACCTTTTCGAATGTGCAACTATACATTCTTTTGTTTATTTTAATTAGTTAGTCTGACGTCCGACGAATAGATTTAACTTTGACTTTATTATTAACCTATCCAATCAGTATGTACAAATTAATATAGGTACTTAATAAGCGAAGTCGCTGGCAACAGTTAGTTAAAATAACTTGACCTTGTGCAGGGAGGTCGCAGTTAACAGTTGACTTGGCAAACAAGCCTAGTGGGGTGGATTCAGCACGGTCGACACAGAACTATGGCTATAGTACATGCCCGCTCATTTAATACTACGTTATTTTGTTTTTAACCGACAAATGAGAGAAAGAGGTTCTAAATCAGGCTATTTTCTTTTCTGTGTTTGTTTAGCGATATCTCCGATAGTTGTTGTGAGCTAATTTTAATTAACTCCGATTCAATTCTCACTACAAATAATTAACCGAACTGACTAGCCATATAATAGTTATTTGTTATACAAGAGTGCAAAGTTGCTTTTTAACCGCGTGTTCAATTTTGATGACCGAGCAACCGAAGGATTCTAAAATTGAATCACGAGCGCAGCGAGTGATTCAAAATTAGAATCCTGAGCGTTAGCGAGGGAATGCATAATCTTTTTATAGTCGGCTAAAACCCTTCTCAAACTAAAACATTTTCCTAGCTGGACATGCTTGTGCCTCAATTTGTATTTAACACCCTTATATACCATGTCTTACGCAAATAAATATTCTATTCTATTCTAACGCTTTGCCCGACCCGGGGATCGAACCCAGGACCTCACGCTCAGCAGTAGCAGTCGCGACCGATAGACCAACGAGGCAGTCAACCTTAATCTTATAACCTTACAACACAAGTAGTTAATCAAGCAGCAGCAGTCACTGCTTACTATGGATATGTTGATTCTATGCTACGCTACGGAGTCATGTTTTGGGGTTACTCAAGCAATAGAGACATGGTGTTCAAATCTCAAAAGAGATGCATTAGAGCTATTACAGGCATAAACGTAACTGATAGCTGCAAACCTCATTTTATATTGTTAAAAATACTGACTTTACCTTGCCTGTACATATTTGAGACTGCTTTATTTGTTAAAAAGAACATGCATCTATTCAGAAAAGCGTCAGAGCATCGCTATAAAATTATTAGACCACAAAATAGACATGAATTATGCGTTCCACCATCAAAAACCGCCTTGATGCACAAAAGCATACTTTGCATGGCCCCAAAAATATTTAATAAATTACCTAATAACATTAAGGACATAATAAATATTACTCAATTTAAGAACAAACTAAGACAATTACTATTGGAAAAATGCTATTACACTATTGACGAATTCCTTATTGATAAATTGTAAGTTATTGACATTTACATTGATACTAATTTAATCTTGACATTGATATTTATTTAATCTTGACATTGTATTATCGTTATTTTCGTTAATTACTTATGTGTCTGCAATTGTTAATGTTTTTTTTTTATTATTATTATTTATATTATAATCTGTGAGAGTGTACACCTTTAAGGTAGATTACTTAAGGAACATTTTTTTAGTAAATAAGATCTCATGTACCATTAATCACACTAATAAATGAATTTGAACACCCACAAATAATGTAGCTTTCTATTGGTTAAAGAATTTTTAAAATCGGTTCTGTAGGTAGGTACTGAGATTACCCCCCTACTACCAGCTCTCAAAATACATAACTTGGCGTCTTTATAATATTAGTATAGATATGTACTACTAAAAATAGTAAGTAAATAATACTAAAGAACATAATTATGTATGTAATATTTTGTCCATTAGGAATTTCACAGTAGCAGTCCGGAGCCCGGATTCGTGTCCGCTTGGTGGCAATAAATAATAAAAATAACTCATTTATTTCAGGTCTGTGACCCATATAAAGCAACAATAAAATAAAAAATACAAATAAAAATAAAAATACAGACACATAAAATATTGCTCGGCTTGCTAAGTCATAAATGGCAGAATTACATACATAAAAATAATATACATTAGAAACATTATTAAATTAAAGTAAATAGGCAATAGGCTCGCTTTCAGATTACATCGCAGTTAAACACAAGTGTCAAAATAATGATGTACTATAGGTACATACGCTAGCAAAATAAGTTACCCCAATGTGTCAAATTTCTTTGATCGTTTTTTCAACTTTATGTCAACAGCATAAGGTTCCAAGGCAGCGCCATCTTGGATAACATGACAGGAGTCAAACTTCCCAGTTCATTATCAGGTGACAATTTGACATTGACAAGTCTTAAGCTAAACCCAAGAAGGTAAGGTTGTCAATTTATAATCGTATACGCACCTACGTTCTGAAATTTATTTTGTTACTAAACTAAGAGGTTTTATGTAGCATAAAAAAGTCTTATATTTCTAAAATCAATTTACGTAATTAACAATGACGACAGAGACGAACTTTAATAATTCTTTGCAAATAGAACTTATTTTACTGTTAGGACTTTAATTAAAGTACCTAGACCGGGAAAACTATAGGTATAAATTGTATGTAACATAGAGGCAATAAATCAGATTAAAATGATGAATTTAGTATTTTTTAAATCAATGCATTTTAGTAAGGTAGTTAGGTTAGATAGTTGGGTTAGCTATAGGATAGGTATGGTCAGTTAGGTTAGGTTATATATGCATGTTGTAATTTTAATTTTATCGAACACAAAATGTTTAAATAAGATCACAGTAGAGACTCGCTACTAAAAAATTATAGTAGTAGTTATTATTGGTTTGGATTTATTTGTTGTCGTCTTATTAAACGTATGTAGGTATATCTAATATTATTAGAAAAAAAAGTGATAAGAGCAATGAATTGACTCTAAGGCACAACGAAATTTGCCGGGGCAGCTAGTATATAGTTAAAAAAAGGCTAGACAGATGATGATGATGATTAAGACTCTTCTTATAGTGTTATTTTCAACCGACTTACAAAAAAGGATCAGGTTCTCAATTCGATTGTATGGTTTTTTTTCACTTATGAATCGATTTGAAAACTTTTTTGTTTAAGAGGGTGTACTGCCTGTTTGATTCCATTTGAATTTCTTCGACATCGGTGAATTTATGAATAAATGAAAACCACCAAAACCTTCGAAATTAGAGTCATTTCATACCTTTTAATATTATTTCTATGTGTTATTTTTCTCTTTATGTTCTACGTGACCAAAATCCATGATTTGTGTGTGTAACCTTTTAGGGACTGTGTACATGTACTGAGTACATACTGGACAAATTAACCATGGTCAGTAAAAGGGTCTTCCCTCACCGGATGACGTCAAATAGTTGGACGGAAATGAAACAGACCCATGCGGCTTGAATGGGTTGAGCAATAGATTTTTTGTTGTTGTCCTGAGATAACAAGGTTATGTGACGGTTTAGTTTTTTCAATTAAACTTCCGTATTAAATTATAGTTGATTGATTTAGGAAATTAAATATGGTTTTAATAAAATATGCAGAGCGTTCACTTTCATCATGCAGGTTTCACAGACAGACAGCCACGTACAATTTTTTTAAGTACTACCTACAATATTTTTAGTAGGTATGTACATACTAAGGTTCGTAGGTTGAAGAGTTGTTTAACTATTCAATACATTTTGTAAAATTACGTGTAGTTACATAAATGAATAAATAAAACTAGAACGGTGGACTTCCTTCTGGCTTTTGTATTTACTAAAATAATGTTGTAGAGTTTTAAGCTTCTGACTACCCTTGACCACTGATAAGTCTTAACGTGCTATCTGAGGCACGGAAAGACTTCGGTTATTTTAAAAAGGTCATCCATCCACGGATAGACCTCGGCAAGCGTATGTTACTGCTGTCTAAGACAGACCTAGAAAATTTTAAGTATTATAAATTTCAAGACTCACATTGGTACTTAGGTAGTAGGATTTGAACCCACAATCTCGTACATGAAAGGCGGGGACTTAACACCTTGATTGCCAGATTACCAGACACAATAGATAATTAATTGTTTTTATTGGCATACAAAGTGTTAAACACAAGGCTATCATGATACTTTAAAAGTTTTTAATAGTATGGGAAATTCAGAACCTTTCATAATTTGTTTGAATGCCGCACAAAACTTTGACTTACTCAGATTTGTGAAACTTTAGTTAACTATGTACGTACTTTTAAAGTCTTAAATAGTGAGGTGCCCTGTTTGGCCACTCGGCTAGTCGGCCAAGCCGAAATTGCTTTCGAATACGTTCGAGTGGAATCGATCATTTTTTACCCATATTCGTCATGTTTCGTTTAGTACCCGCCGCGCACGCGCCATGTAGGAACGGGTTTAGGTTTGTGATAAAAATTGTTAATAACGACACACGACGTTAAGCACACACAACATAATGGTAAGATTCAACTCCGACACTATACACGGAACCTTCACTCAGTGTATACACCGAGTGTCTTTGTATGAACTTGAGTGACTCTAATTGTCTATACGATCGGTGTATATTTCGCAGCCAACTAGCTTAATTAACCGTTCAATTAACTACCTAGCCTGTTTACTAAACAGTGCCGTTCAAGCGGTGGCTTGGCTAGGCTGTTAATTGAACGGCTGATTAAGCTAGTTCGCTGCGACATACGAGTATACACATAGTGTACCATGTATAGTGTCGTAGTGTAATCTTACCATAACAAACCGACTAGCCGATGCTTTTGCAGACTGTTCGTATTTTGCTGGTAGACAAATATGGCTAGGTAAAATCGGCCCTTCCTGTCTATTAAGCGACTAGTTGGTACATCTCTAGTTACAACCAAAGTATTTGAAAATCTCAGTCCCTACGAAACATATAACAACTTCACTAATACTGAGAACAGTTTGATGCCAGTTTATCGATATGAAATCTCTTCGACAATATACATTTTACCAAGCATGTTGACATTAGTTTGGGCTTTATGCGAATTTAAAACAATTTGATGTATGAAACAATCTCTGTGGTGATGTTATTTTCTAGGTCAAGGTTTTATAAAGGCAAAATTCACAAATGAAGTAAAGCATTTCTTTTTGAAGAGTGCTGTTTTGCAAATATCATCCCGTGTAATATTTTATTTTTGTAAATAGGTTTTCACAAACACTTTTACTTACATGTCATTTTTTAACTAGTAGATGAGATCTTTGGGTTTTTTAAATTCAGACTTACCTTGATCAGATCATGTAAGAACCATGCAAATGGTATTTTAGGTTAGAACCACACAGATTTGAGCTGTCATTCCATACCAATGTAAGGCATTGACAGTTCATTTCACTCAAGTTTTCATGGGGTTACTTTAAAAATATCTAATAATAATCGACCAGCTATTAGTGAATTTCGCCCTAAGTCGTAGGTACCTATCATGACATACGACAATATTCTGTCGTCACAAAATCAATCACAAACGCAAAAAGTAACGTACATTTTTATTGTAAAATCAATATCAATAAAAAACATAGCTATGAAGGTTAAACCCCCATAAACGTTCCCCTTCGTGCAAACAATACGTATTTGGAACAAAAGCTGTATGTTATTAGTTCTGTTAAGATACGAGTAGGTATGAACATAAGGAGGACATAGGGGGAAAGTCGCGAACAAACACAAACGACGCACAAACATACTGCCATTATTTTAAACATACGGACTATTCACATAACTATATTCTCTAGTAAGGAAAACAACGTTATTTTTTATGATAATTTTGCGTTTTCAGAAGTTGGGAGTGAATTCAAAATCGAAACTTGAAGGTCGTGATTAAAATGCGGAGTCTTCGAAGCGTAGCGTAAAATATCGGTCAAAGATTTTAACATCATTTTTATTGAAGAAAGTGTTTGATAATTTAAATTTCCGATGGGCAGATTCGGTACCTGGTAGTAAGTAATATCATACAAAAAAACACTGGAAAACTGATCTACCATAATACAGTTTCTAATCTATAAATAAAAAAATGAATCTCTATTTTCCTTGGTCATGGCATCACGCGAAGAGATTTAAAATACTATAGAGCGGACATGTCAAGGAAATGTCAAAGAGAAACTTTGATCCCATGTCTCAGTAACGCCATCTAGAATAATATATGAATATTGGAGCGGCAGCGGAGCGTACTAAATAAAACTCATAGACTTATGTCCAAGCAGGACACAAGTTTCGGACGAAAATTTTGATCTTGATGTCCGGTCTATAGGTATTGAATGTCTTTGGCATCACGCGTGAACGGCTGGACCAAATTAGCTAATTTTTTTTTTTGTGTTTGCTAATGTGAGAAAAAGTATAGTATGGAAGAAAAAAATAGAAAAGTTGAGCGAAACATTTGAAAAGTTAAGAAAACTTAACGATAAGTAATTGACCATTTTTTTCAAATCCAGCGCCATCTTTGACATGACAGATGACAAATGTCTTCCCGTAAGGTGACAATTTGACATTTGACAAGTCTTAAACTAAAATTAAGAAAGTAACACAACTTAAATTGATTCTAAGGCTAAACGAAGTTTCTCGGGGCAGTTTGTACCTAACCCATATAAATTAGTGTTGCATTGTTGAATTAGATTTAGACATTGTTTGAGGATAAAGTTATAGGAAAAATATCGTGTTAGGATAATTTAAAAAATAAAGAGTTCTTTTAATCTGTCAGCTCATGCAGCTACGTCACTACTGATATTATTAATGTTATAAACAAAACGTTTAATACTAGGCAAATAAACATGCAGTTGCAGTTTATGCTATTTTTGAATACCTAGTCTGTTTCTGATCTAATAAAGTCACAAAATTAAACAAATTAGAGTCAAACGTCAAACGTCTACTTTAGATTGTTGAATTGTGACATTTTCAAATAAGTAATAATATTATGATATATGTACCTTCTTTCTAAGCTTTATCTTAAACATCATCGACACCGGGTGATTGGAAACGATAAGAGGAAATCTGGACTTATAGTTAATAAGAATTGCTCGTTTCAAGGTATTAAGATTAGTGTTAGGTATAGGTACATGTGTAGATAGCTCTGTCTGTTTATATAGGTACTTGTAAACTACTTTTTCACGCTTTATCGGCTGCAAGGATTTGGATAAAATTTCGGGCACGGATAGACCATGACTTAAGAAGCATAAATTATATTTTTTATTCTGGTAGGTAATTATCACATTCCCGTGGGATAATTTATTGCAGACCACCATGCAGGCGAAGCCGGCAAAACCTGATACAAAATAAATACGCCGAAAGCTAAATCCATCACAGAACAGCTAGACATAAACGGAATCTGCTACCAAGTGCCTATTACTTATAGTTAGGAATTGTTGTTAGAACTTGCGCACATAATTATGCGTCTATCGCAACGATGGCGAAAATCTAGGACACATTTTATTTAGCGTAAATCTATACCTACTAAAGAGGTAATGTTTGTGAGTTTGTGATGTTGTAGGGGGTAAATCTCTGGAACCACTGAACCATAGACATAGAGAAGCGACTAAGCAATTCCACAAAATTGACCACTCCTTAGAAAAAGACAGAGAGACTGTGCGGCCAATACCTGTCTCTTTCTTTCTCTTTTAATCAGAATTCTAGAAAGTGACAACTATTAGCCGCACGTAAAAAAGACAACTATTGCTTCTGACCTTTCTATAACATTTATTTGGCATTTTTATTTATGCCTTTTAGACGCTCGCTATTAACGGCAACGCTTTAACAGGCATTAAAACACAGGCTGAAATTATAAAAAATAAATTATCTCTCTTCCCTTTTTTACGGTCGTTGTAGAAGCGTATCACAGGTACAAGAATAAACATTGATCACGTCTCCTCACTGATTGATGGCACGTTCAGACGATTAAGTCGGTATCGTTACTACGTTTTTCTTCATCATCTCATCATCATCATCTTCTTGCCCTTGTCCCGTGTTATTTGGGGTCCTAACTTCCTTTTCTTTCATGTCACTCATCACGCAATCCATCCGTCTTTTCTTTGGCCTCCCTCTCCCTCTCCACCCATTCACATTAACGTTTTTCTTGAATGCTCTACAAAGCTTAGAAAAGTAGGCAGGTAAAAAAGACCAAATAGTCTCGAGCCTTATATGCGGTTTTGTTAACGTCCAGTACGACCTCGCTACGTCATAATTGATAATTTTCTGGCAAGAAATCGATACCGTACCTTAGGACCCAATCACCCTAACCCACACACCTATAATCTTTACTCATACATGCTAATCCCAAGCGGACCCGTTACACTTGACCTACTTCGTATCTTACGTTGCCGTCGCTGTCAACAACCTCCCAACGAAATCCCAATCAGAATTAGAGGACTTAATCCCCAGTTGTTTTCGCAAAATAGACCAATTATAACTGATGCGCAGTGAAGCTCTGTTCAGTCAGAAGTTCTGACGTGGTCTGATTACGTGACTAATCCTCTCTGGTTTCCCAAGAATACAGATTTGTCGGCGTGAATCCCTTAACTGGTCCTAATCGTCGGCGATTTTGTTAATGCGATTATAAAACTTTGTTGTTAATTTAGAACAGGTTTTCACAACAATTCGTTGAACAATTTTTGATGGGTTTTATTTAGGCAATTTGTGTGTAAATTGTGGAGTTGATTCATTGAGGTACAGTGATTTAGTAAGATTTTAAAGAAGCTGTGTTTTATTCCCAATATTGTGATTAAGTACTTTAGAAAAATTGGTCTTTAGAAGCAGTTCACGTTTTACCAGATAGGGGTAAAAGAAAATTTTAAATCATGGATTATTTGGAAGAATTTATGGCCGTGGGTAAAAACACTGAAGCAAATAAGTACGTTGCATTACATAGTTCTAATATACAATATACGTTCTAATCGTCGGCGTCGGTCAGCTGTCAGTAGCAAGCCATGCATGAAAAATTACATTGCAGCTGGCTAATTGCTCGAAAATGGGGCTCATCCTAGTAATATCATAAATGTGAAAGCTTGTGAGGATAGTAGATGTTTCTTACTCTTTCACACTGAACTCTCACTACTGAACTCTCTCTCTCTCTTTTCAAGGTATTGGTGACATATCTGGTGTCAGAATTTTTATGCTGTCAATGTGCTTTTGACTTGACTTCACATGCCGTCGAAAAGGACACCACACGATGTTTTCCTTTACTGACACTACTAACCTGATTTTATGATTTTTTTTTTAAGTTAAATAGTTCTGTGCCCTAAGTGCGAGTTGTTTTTACGTTAATGCGATCGAAACGTTCACCGCGTTTGGCTCTCTGATTGGTTAAAAGCTTGGAGCAGGCCAATCGGAGCGCCAAACGTCATGAACGTGTCGATCGCGTTAACGTAAAACAAACTCGCACTAGGCACTCGGAATAACATAATTATAAGCTATGTAAAATTTCGATAAAAGTATTTACTTTTTGGACTTTAAAGCAAACCGGGGAAACTAAGTAAATTGTATGTAACATAGTGACACGAAGCGCAATAGTTCAGTTTAAAATTCTGTATTTTGTATCTTCAAAATCAATGCATTTCTGTAAGGTAGTTAGGTTAGGTAGTTAGGTTAGCTATAGGATAGGTATGGTAAGTTAGGTTAAATTATATATATTATATGTTGTCATAATACACATATGGAATAGTAGTGGAAGCAACATGGTTTTGTTTTGCTCCGCAGTTTTTTCGACGTAATAATGGTACAAAGTTATTGTTTTTACTTGTGAGTTATACCAGTGTAAAGCTGAAGAAAAGGACTATCAAATGCAGTGTACTCAATCTAACAACTCCTCCTAGATCGTGAGTAATTAGCAATAGCATTTATAATTTTTGCATAACGCCTACGACCCCTGACCTACGACAACCCGCAATCGCCTCACTGCCACGCACACAGACGCACTTCTGACACGCACGTGCGGGAGTTTTGAGACGCAGGTGTCACACAGGT
This sequence comes from Euplexia lucipara, assembly GCA_921972225.1. Classification (NCBI taxonomy): domain Eukaryota; kingdom Metazoa; phylum Arthropoda; class Insecta; order Lepidoptera; family Noctuidae; genus Euplexia; species Euplexia lucipara. The sequence goes on along the minus strand of OV179145.1, from coordinate 5,370,691 downwards.
GTCAGGTGGCTTGAAGCTTCGCATCGAAGACCAATTATTTTAATAAATATTAAAATAAATAATATCTTCATTTATCTTGCTTGCTGTGCCTATTGTGGTAATTATAAACAACATTATGATCTGCGCTGCATGTAACACTGAATTACTATCGGGTGAAGCTTTTCTTGAATGCGCGGTGGAAGATTGCATTAAAATATACCATTACCTATGTAATAACAGGCAGTTGACGCTTGAAGAAAGAGCTATATGGGTATGCCCTGAATGTTGTTGTGCTAGGAAAGGTGGTCGTAACTATGAGTTACCGATTCCTGTGAACACGCCCACCAGTCTTAAAAACATATCTTCTCGGAATAAAAGCCAGCCGATCCCGTTGTCTCCGGGAGAGTCATCCTTTACAATGGGTATAGAAATGCAGCAGCTTCGAGAGCAAATAAATGTACTGACAGAACAGCTCACTGATGCTGTCACTACTATTGCACAGTATCATATAGCGCTTACAGATTGCACAAAAAAGATTGACGCTTGCAATGAAAAACTAACTAAATTAGAGCAAACTCCAAATTGCACTCGCTGTTTAGCCAGTTCATCCAGCATGCCTGTGTCTACCAAACCGGAGGCTGTGAATGCCAATAAACTGTATAGCACCATAACTAAACCGAAGCAAAATACACATAAAAACAAACAAAAGTTAATACTGCCGACTCCCACAGTCTCTGTGCAAGTAGAGAGTGATCGTTCAGATACATCTTTTCAACCCATTATTTCAACTCAGAATATCGAACCTGTTCAAGAAGCCGTAAAACTGAATGAACATGTGGCCATTTCAGAACCAACACTTAGTGATAATGATGCCAATGAAAAGTGGGTAGAGGTACGTAAACACAAATCTAAGCGATATAATTCTGTTCGGGGCACCGCGGGACCTGACATAACTCCACTAAAAGCCGTTGAGTATCGTAAGTACATTCACTTGTGGAACATGATATCAGGAGCTGCCGATATTCAATCGTACCTACAAAAGATGTGTCAAATGGGTAACTGCTCAGTGGAAGAGCTTAAACCAAGAGGTGACTATAAGTCATATAAGATCGGGGTCCCAGCGGAATTCTTTGAAACAGCTACAGCAGCTGACACATGGCCTACCAATGCTAGAGTTAAGGAATGGTTTTTTTGAAGATATCCACCCAAACCTCAACATGTGCGATCCGATTCCAGTGATCAACAGGAAACACAACCGGCTGATTAGCCTAACATATCAAAACGTTAGAGGTTTGAACACAAAGCTGAACTTTTTTAGACATTGTCTTTTGACCCACGATAGTGACGTCATTGCTGTAACAGAATCGTTTCTCACGAGTTCGGTACATGACTCGGAAGTTGCAACTCTCGGCTGGAGTGTATTACGTCGGGATCGCGCCACTGGTGTCGGCGGCGGCGTACTACTTGCTGCGCGCCTAGGTGTTACAATGACGCGATGCTGTGAGCTAGAGACTCCAACTGGCGAGGACCTGTGGGCACGTTTCACAACAAGTTGTGCCACGTTTTATGTCTGTGTAGTATATATTCATCCCAGGGCTTCCGATGATATATACATGTGTTGGTTTCAAAAAGTCGAATCCATTGTGGACAGTTTAAAAAGTGCAGTGCTCATCGTTGGTGATTTAAACCTGAACCATAATCGCACATCGAAACATATCTTAAATTACATAAACAAACATAAACATAACGTCACGCCTGTAATCCCCGAAGGGCTAGGCAGAGGTGTACCTGGTAGTACACCCACATTTCGCCAGTTATGTTTAGGTCCCATGTAATAGGGGGCGAGCCTAGCTATCTTAAATTATTATTGTTATTTTCTAACTGTTTGTGGCCTGACTGAGAGGAATGAGGTTTTGAACGCTCATGGAGGTAAGCTGGATGTGGTGTTGGTGTCAGATAACATCACAAGTGTGAACGTGGCGGAGATTGATGGAGGAGGTCTAGTCCCGCGTCGAGACGCCTATCATCCACCTTTAGAAATATGTTTCTCGCCCACTGACATTTTGTGTAAACTTAGTTCTGAAAAAGTAGATCCTAGTAACTTTAACGCACATATGGACTGGAACTTTTCCAAAGGCAATTTTGAATCCTTGTATAAACTTATTTCGGAAGCATCATGGCAAGAAGTGTTCCTAGCTCGCAATGTTGACACTGCTGTAGACAACTTGTACAAAATCATATACGATATATTCGATTTATGTATACCTAAAAAACACAGGCCCAAGAAGCCATCTAGGCGCTATCCAGTTTGGTTTACAGCTGAATTAATAAAGGACATTCAAAGTAAAGCTGAACTGCACCGGAAGTGGAAAGCTTCTCAGAATCGCGATTTTTACAATCGATTCTCCAGTCTTAGGTCTAGTATTAAAAATAGAGTAGCTATTGCATACAAAGAGTACATTACTCGCATTCAAATTAAACTAAAACGTGATCCCCGTGCCTTTTGGCAACATATAAATGCATTTAAAGTCAGAGGCGGCTTTGAACCTAGAATAAAGTATAAAGGAGTGGAGCAGGTTGGCAGTGATACGGCTCAGGCTTTTTCCAAGTTTTTTGCAAGTGTTTTCTTGCCCGATATTCCTCTTCTTGATTCCGTAATTCATAGCAATAGTTGTCAGAACAATAATTCAAACATTGTGCATATTGATAAAATAAAACTACAAGACGTAGATTCAGCTATTAATAAATTAAAACCACGATCTGCAGTAGGTCCAGACAACATACCCGCATACATCTTCAAAGGATGTAAAGAATACATTAACACTCCTATACTTCACATTTTTAATTTAGCGCTCACCACGGGTAGGTATCCACAGAGTTGGAAGGTTTCACGAGTTCAACCTATACCTAAAACTAAAGAAACTTCTCATGTAGAAAACTATCGGCCTATTGCCATTCTATCATCACTTCCCAAATTATTTGAAACAATTTTACATAAGTTAATTACATACCAGATCCAACCATTTCTTTGTGATTCTCAGCACGGCTTTAGGCCGAACCGCTCTGTCACAACAAACCTTTTAACGCTAGTGGACCTTATATCACAGCATTTGGATAAAGGTATACAGGTTGATGTTGTCTATTTTGACTTCCAAAAAGCCTTCGACCGTGTAGATAATGACGTGTTACTTGCTAAGCTTAGTAATATCGGTTTTTCACCAAAACTTCTAAAATTTTTTGCAAGTTATATGCGGGACCGTCGACAATATGTTAGGCATGGTTGCTATGTTTCTGACCCTTATCACACTCGGTCAGGCGTTAGTCAAGGGTCCATATTAGGACCATTATTTTTCGGGATTATGGTAAACGACCTTGAGAAAGTTCTCAAACATTCAAAGTGCTTACTTTACGCTGATGATTTGAAGTTAATTTATGGTGTTGAGGAGATGGCTGATACTTTAAGTCTTCAGGAGGATATTAACTCAGTGTTCCATTGGAGCCTTGAAAATAAGCTCCTATTCAACACTGCTAAATGCAGCGTTATGTCCTATAGCCGAGCTAAAAACTCTCTGGATGGTCAATACTACCTAGGTGTAGAACCAATTGCTCGTGTGTATTCGGTAAAAGATCTTGGTGTTCTATTTGACCCGCGGCTGACCTTCCACGAACATATGCGAACCCTCGCCAATGATTCATACCGAAGTCTAGGTTACACCATTCGGAATATGAGGGAGTTCAATGACCCGCTCTCCATTAAGCTAGTTTATATGGCTTTGGTTAGAAGTAAATTAGAATCAGCATCCATCATTTGGAACCCCTATGAGAGTACTTACGCCTTGCTTCTTGAGAAGGTCCAAAAAACGTTTCTTAGGTTCTTATTCAAGAAAATGTTCAAGTATTATCCATTCCTGTATCCCACAAAATTTCTACTTGGTATGCTAAAATTTAACTCTCTCGAAGTTAGGCGTAATTACTTTCTACTCCTGTTCGCTTGTCGTATCCTACGAGGCGAGTCTGATTGTCCGGAACTTGTAGCCAAACTTGTGAGACTTTCTGTCCCTCCCGTGTCCAAATACCAACTGCGACCGCGATCTCACACATTGCTGGCCGTTCCTTCAGCACGTACAGTTTCACATTGCAACTCCCCCATGGTTCGTGTGCTTGCAATGCTCAATGCGTTACTGACATCGACACCAAAGTGTGATGTATTCGCTACGAGATGGGTAGAATTATGTCGTGAATGTTTGAAATTTTGTGAGATGATGAATGAAAGATGAGTATTTTTCTTTTATTTTGTGTAATATTGTTGTTTTTTTTTTGTGTTTAGTTTTTTGTGTTGTGTTTAGTTTTGTTTTTACCTGTATATACATATATATATTTTTTAAATTGTTTTACTATTATTAAGTGTGTTTTTGTTATTTTGTATGTTTGTCAACCATAAAGGTTTTTTTTTTTTTTTTTGATATTTTAAAGATTTGTGTTTAGATTTAGTTTTTTTTTTTTTTTTGTTTTGAAATGTACAACACCTTAGGTTAGTTTACCTGTCATGTTGTACATGTATATTTAAATAAATAAATAAATAAATAAATAATTCACAATCTTTCTCAAAATGTTTTAATAATTAACAATCTCTTAACAATCTCCTAATTGACAATCTTTCACAAAATGTTTTAATTAAAGTACATTGGAGACTCGCTAAATAAAAAGTAGTAATAGTTATTATTGGATTCATTTGTTGTCATCTTATTAAAATAATGTATAATTAATATGTAAAATTCTCGTGTTACAGTGTTCGTAACATAACTCCTCCGAAACGGCATAACCTAAATTTTGCGTGTAAATTCAGGTTATTGTATCGTAATCGTCATATTTTTCTGAGAATAGGATGTTAACTAATAAATTGACTCCAAATTTCTTTGATCGTTTTTTAACTTTATATCAAACAGAATAAGGGTCATATTCAATTGGGAAAATTGGACACACTGGGGTAAAATGATGTGCTGGTGTCTGTACCTACATAATATGCATTCTAATTCAAATTAATTTATTGATTTTGTGAACAATGTCTGTACTGTTTAGTAATGTCAACGTCAACGTCATGTCATTGTTGTCAAACTAAATATGAACTTGACAGTTGGTTGGCTTCCGTTTCTTCTCATACTTCACGAGGAACATAGCGCATACGTCTCTTGCAAAAAACTTTATTCTAATCATATAACTAGTATATTATTCTATGCATATAACTAGTAGTGACAACAGTGTAAATCAGTGTTCTGAATAAACGATAATAGCAGTGCATAAAAGTGGTTTCAATCAAGATCCCCAACATTTTGGTCCTTCGAAAGCCGAACATACAAGGATCGCCATCTTTTTTTCTTCGCGTCGTTTGGTGTGGAGGCGGAGAGAACAAAACAAACATCGCTCGTATGCAACACGCAAACGCAGGTGTTTGGGCGGCGAACCAGCAGCAGGCAGCGACAACAGTCGAAAATCAATTATAAAATCAACAATTAGATCAGACACTGCTTTATCGTGAGTCAAAATATTCGTACCGCACAGCGACATCTACATTCGCACATAGGCAACAGCCACACATTTTGGTACATCGGCATCTCCAATTGGCCAATCAGCGAACACGCAAAGCAAAACCATCAATCGTCATCTACAGGACGTCCGGTCAACTGACGGAATTCGGGCTCCACGCGGACCGGTCAGCAACGAACAAAGGAAGCACGTGGTTTTTCTCTACGACGACCGCACCCAATATCAAAGTATCAATTCAAACTCATGAAACTCATCTAAAATGTCTCACAATGGAGAAGAAAACATCGAAAACAATCTACAAACCCTCAAACAGAAGAGAAGCGCAATAAAAGGCAAGCTTACTAGGATAGAAAGATACCTACAAAACTTCGACGCAGATCGAAATTCCATGAACGAAATCAAAGTTCGACAAGGCGAGTTAGAACACTTGATTCAGCGGTTCGAGGAATTGCAGCTACAAATCGAAGCAATCGACAATGCCGCGGACAGACAAGACATTCACGAAGAGGAGCGGGGCGCCTTCGAGGACAGATTCTATGGACTGAAGGCATCTATGATGAACGTCTTGACGCCAAGATCACCAATACCCACGGCGGCGGCGTCACCTTCACGCCACGTTGATCAATTTAACTGCACGCATTACGACCATACCAAGCCACGTGTCAAGCTGCCTCAACTGGAACTCCCTAAGTTCGATGGAGACATCCGGCAATGGCCAGCTTTTAAGAACATATTCTTCGCATCTGTGGACAGCACCGACCTGCCCGTGGTGAACAAGCTGCAGTATCTGAAGACGGCGCTGACGGGGGAGGCTGCGGGCCTCATAGCCTCACTGCTCATCATAGAGGAGAACTACCCCAAAGCACTCGAAATCTTAGCTAAAAGGTATGAAAATCAAACAATAATTGTTAACTTCCACTTAAAAAGTATCATTAGCTTTAGTACTATCACTCGTAATAACCTCAAAGAGTACTTGGTTCTGCTACAACAAAGTTTAGATTCCCTAAGAGCCATCCAGCTCCCTGTGGAGCACTGGGATGCATTGTTGGTTTTTCTGATAACTCAAAAATTAGACAATTCACTCCGAGCTGCTTGGGAAATTAACCGAAAAGAAAATTCTATTGCTTCCCTTAGCGAGCTGCTTGATTTTCTAAACCAGCGCAGAACAGCCTTCGAGTTGATGTATGATGCCAAATCTAATAATGATAAAATTCAAAATGTTAAAGTCTCTCATATAGTATCTACAACAATCGGGGGAACTTGTATTCTATGCAATAGCGATCATGCCTTACATAAATGCCCTACATATCTTGAGCTTACAACTCAGAAACGTATTGAACTGATCAAATCTAAATCACTGTGTTATAACTGTTTACAGCCCTACAAATTCAGGCATAAGTGCTCCAAATATCACTGTCTGAAATGCAAAGGTAAACATCACACATCCATACACGAAGACAGGCCTCAACCACAGGTTAATCACATTACTACTACTCACAGCCAACAGGCAAACATCCCAACTCACAGTCAACAGACATACAATTCTTCACAATCCCAACAGGCGGTAAACTCTACACTTGCAACAGCAAACACTCCGACAACAGCTACTACACAAGCACACATACAACAAGGTTCTTTACAGCCAACTCACTCTCAATCTGCAAACACATCATTCACTGCACCTTCTACAGTTCTAGTTACAAATACTAACAGATATCAAATGTTGCTTTCCACAGCTCTGGTACGGGTTCAACATGCTTCAGGCCGGTGGATCACCGCCCGAGCACTTCTGGACACAGGAAGTGAAGTTAATGTTGCTACCCACAGACTTGCAACTCAACTGGAACTACAGATCAATCAGCAATCATGCCTTATTATTGGTGTGGGCAATAGCCAAGAGCATACTCAAGTAAGTGTTAACACAAATGTTGCATCTCGCTACAACACCTATCAAAGCAATCAAACCTTCTTGGTCATGGATAGTATTTCAGTGCCACTACCTCACACTCATGTACATACTCAAACATGGCATATACCAGACAAACAAGCTCAATCACTTGCTGATCCCACATTCTTCATGCCTGGTTCTATTGACTCATTGCTTAATGCTGAAGTGTTCTATGCTACACTGCAAACTGGGCGCATACAGCTTGGTTCACGCCTACCTTTCCTAATTGAAACACTATTTGGATGGGTTGTTTCTGGTTCCTACCTACCTGATACACACCTACATACTCCAAAATGCACCATGCACGCTAGCATGTTTTCTACTCCTACATCAACAGATGACATACTACAATCCTTCTGGGAGCAAGAGGAGCTGCTTCCTAAAGAGCTACTCTCACCTGAGGACAAACACTGCGAAGAGTTATATATGTCTACAACTACACAGGACAGCTCAGGCAGATACACAGTGGACCTACCACTACAGGTTGATAGAATAGCAGATCTAGGTAATTCTTTCAACACAGCTTATAGATGCTTATTAAAGCTTGAATCTAAAATGGAAAGAGATACAAATCTCTACACACAGTATAAAGCATTCATACAGGAGTTCATACAGTTAGGACATGCTCACTACATAGAAGACTACTCACCCACAGATACACATGCTTACTATATGCCACATCTAGCGGTCATAAAGCCTGACAGTATCACAACAAAATTGCGTACAGTCTTCAATGCTAGTGCCAAGACATCCACAGGTATATCACTCAATGATATAATGTATGAAGGTCCAAACATATACAATGATCTTTTAGAAATTATCCTGAGATTTAGACTTTACAAATATGCTTTCTCTTGTGACATAGTCAAAATGTTTAGAGCTATAAAAATAAATCCAGAACAGACGTCTTTACAAAGGGTCCTATGGAGAGGCTCCAGATCTGAACCGCTCAAGTGTTTAGAGATCAACAGGGTCTGCTATGGTACAAAGTGTGCCCCATATTTAGCTTGTCGCACAATGATACATTTAGCTGACACACACTCAGATACTCACCCGCAGGCAGCTGACTGTATTAAAAGCTCTGGGTACATGGATGACTATTTGTATGGATCTCAAACTCTAGAACAAGGTAAACAAATATGCTCTGAGCTTATAGACTTATTGAGCAAAGCAGGCTTTCAACTGCACAAGTGGTCTTCTAACCACACTGACATCCTATCACATGTAGGTACAAGTTCTACAGAAAACACAAAACATATACAATCTTCACATTTACATAACAATGTAGACTCATCTACACAAGAAACTTACAATTTTACATCAACCTCTGTCAATACGCTTGGCTTACAATGGCTTCCTACACAAGATACACTTCAGGTCAGCATACCTGACTACAGTGATGCCCCTTGCACTAAAAGGAACATACTCTCACAAATAGCTCAGATATTTGATCCTATAGGTATCCTAGCACCTACAACTATTCTAGCTAAGATATTGATGCAAGACATTTGGAAACAAAGTATTGACTGGGACTCTTTGATCTCAAAGGACTCTCTAGTCATCTGGCAGAGCTATGTTCAGCAACTACACTGCTTGAAAGCTATACACATACCTAGATGTTATTTTACAGATATACCTACACAAATAATATTATTAGGGTTCTGTGATGCTTCAAACAAAGCTTATGGTGCTTGCCTGTACCTAAGAGCAACTTACCCTAACAAACCTACAAACTGCACACTAATCACAGCCAAATCTAAAGTTGCACCTATAAAAAAGCAACAATCTATACCACGCTTAGAGCTGTGTGGATCACTCCTGCTAGCCCAATTAGCAAAAAGGTTCATAAACACTGTACATAACAAAATTAACATTGAGAAAACTTATCTATTTACAGACTCATCTATTGTACTACACTGGATCAAAGCTCCATATAAGCATAAACACGACACATATGTTACACACCGCCTCATGCAGGTCATTGACACCACCAGCGGTGATGACTGGTACTATATAAACACAAAACAAAATCCAGCTGATTTGATCACCCGGGGAGTCATGCCTAAAGATCTTCAATCTTGTACACTATGGTGGCAAGGTCCTTCATGGTTGACTCAAGATCAATCACAATGGCCAGCTTCAATAATGACACAGATACCTAATGTAGAAATAAATACAACACACAATCCAACCTCACAAGTCCAAGTAGTCAATTACTGCACAGACTCACTCATTAATCATTCATTCTTCTTTGATAAATTCAGAGAACACTCCAGTTTCTCTAAACTTATCAGAATTGTCGCATACACACTTAGAATTGCACATAATATAAAAAACAAACATGAAAAACATACATCACACTTGACAGTTGTAGAACTGAAACAAGCTCACAATTTTATATTTCATACAACACAATGTCACTCTTTCTCAAAGGAAATGCATGAACTACAATCTCTAAAAAATATCACTAACTTGCAGACTTCACATACACAAAAGTCTTACACATTCACATCCAGCCCACTAAGGAAATTGAATCCATTCTTAGATGAATATGGCCTTCTAAGAGTTGGTGGTCGCATAAAACACTCAGACATTCCATACAATCAAGCACATCCTATCATACTTCCTGCTAAAAACCACATCACACAGATCTTGATACAGCATTATCACCTCAAACTACTGCACTCAGGTGTTCAGAACACACTCTGTAACATAAGACTGAAATACTGGCCTATCAATGGTAGAGGTGAAGTAAAGAAATGCATATATTCCTGTGTTAGATGCACTAGGTATAGAGGCAAAGTCTGTGGGCAGCAGATGTCAGATCTTCCTGCTCCCAGAGTCACGTTGACCCGTGCTTTTACTCATGTAGGGATAGATTTTAGTGGTGCGATAGCTATAAGAAGTTCAATGATCCGAAACTGTAAATACTCTAAGGGTTATATATGCCTATTTATTTGCCTAGCTACTCGAGCTATTCATTTGGAATTAGTGACTGACCTATCAGCACAAGCCTTTATTTGTGCTCTTAAAAGATTTATTTCTAGGAGAGGAATACCTACTTGCTTATATACAGACAATGCAACTAATTTTAAAGGTTCCAAATCTGAGTTACATGAACTCTATAAAATGTTCAAAAATGATACTAGCTACAGTGAAATTATTGATTTATGTACTGCAAATTACATAGAATACAAGTTTACCTGTCCTCTTGCTAGCCACATGGGAGGAATATATGAAGCAGGAATTAAATCTGTGAAATCTCTCCTCAAGAGACACCTATTTAACACTAAATTAACATATGAGTTGTTGTATACTATTCTGGTTCAAATTGAGGGAATACTTAATTCCAGACCATTATATCCTATTACTGATTTACCTAATGATTTAACTTGCCTGACACCTGCTCATTTTATCATAGGTGCTGCAATAACTGACCTACCTGAACCTAATGTACTAGATGTTAGCGAATCTAGACTGAATGTATACCAAAAAATAATACAATTTAAACAAAGATTTTGGAAACAATTCTATTTTAGCTATTTATGTGAATTACAAACTAGAAATAAGTGGCTACAGGTGCAAGATAACTTAAATATAGGAGACTTAGTTCTAATTAAAGATGAAGCTTGTCCACCCACTTCATGGGCTTTAGGTCGAATTACCTCTGTAAACACTAACAAGACAGATGGCTTATGTAGATCTGTAAAGATTCGAACTAGTAAAGGAGAATTTACTAGACCTATAAATAAATTAATATTGCTACCAAGTAAAGGTTAAAACTAATAAGCATCCTAATAATGTATATTATTTACTTTTGTTAACATAATTACTTAATTGAGCTTAAGTGTAACTTGCTATACTATACTAAGTGTGTTTAACTAATTATTCCTAAGACCTACACTTAACTTAGATTAAGATTTACTTAGCTATGTTTGTTTATCTAACTTCTATGTTCTCAAGAATTTTAAACTCATTAGATTTACTTTTCTTATTTATCCAAACTAATATAAAGTAGACTAAACTTATTTAGTACCTAAATATCTAATTATTAATACTTACATAGGTAACCTATCTGTTATGTAAATTCTCATGTAATTGATGTAATAACTACTAGCTAGCCAATACTATACTACAATTTAAAGATGCTATGTTCTTTATTATTATATAACTGTTACTTTATTATTATATAACTGTTTTCTACTGATAGTAAGGTTCTAAACTCCGGAAATGAAACTCAATGTTCTATTTGAATTCAATAATTTTATTTATTATTGTATAAACTAGATTTAAACTTACCGAGGCTTTCCTTTCTTTGGAGGCCCGAGAATGTTTAGTAATGTCAACGTCAACGTCATGTCATTGTTGTCAAACTAAATATGAACTTGACAGTTGGTTGGCTTCCGTTTCTTCTCATACTTCACGAGGAACATAGCGCATACGTCTCTTGCAAAAAACTTTATTCTAATCATATAACTAGTATATTATTCTATGCATATAACTAGTAGTGACAACAGTGTAAATCAGTGTTCTGAATAAACGATAATAGCAGTGCATAAAAGTGGTTTCAATCAAGATCCCCAACATGTACAATGATCTTTTCAATTTTGTATTGTGTGTTAGTCTGTGTCTTTTACATACATACATACATAACGTCACGCCTGTAATCCCCGAAGGGCTAGGCAGAGGTGTACCTGGCAGTACACCCACATTTCGCCAGTTATGTTTGAGTCCCATGTAATAGGGGGCGAGCCTATTGCCATCAATGGGCACAAATCCAGACTCCGGGCTGTTACTGAGAAATACCAGATAAAAAAACTCAATAACTCTTTGCCCGACCTGGGGATCGAACCCGGGACCTCATGCTCAGCAGTAGCGCTTGCGACCACTAGACCAACGAGGAAGTCAGGCAGGCTGTCTTTTGTGTGTACTAAATAAATGTGTTATCTATCTTTATTATATATTTTTTAGCCCGTCCTATGTCAATGTCGCGGGTAGCTGTTAGTTCCTAATATCTACCTCTTAGCTAATAACTTTCTATCCAAAATATTTAATACATTAATCTTAAAGTCAACGGTTAATAAAATCTTGAGTATCTTTGCTACAATGGACTCGTCTTTAAATGCCACTTGTTAATCTCGAAGAGGGCTCATCCACTTTTCCTTTATTAAGAGAAGAAAATCATTTTTGGTCCTTATCGTGTTTCAACAGCATAAAAGATTATGTTTCTGTTCGCCTTTTATGATGATAATTTGTTCAGATTCTTTTGCTGAAACTTGAAATATAATCTATAGTAATATTTCGTATAGAGGTAAAGTTTATGAGTTTGTTGCCACATAATATAACCACGCAATTCTCTTAACTACAAATATGACCTATCTATAATTTCAATAATCAGTCAGTATATTAGCCCCAGTAAACACCAACACAAGTATTGCAAAACTTACTGGGGCTGCTTAAATTTTTCTATATTGTCATGTCTAAGACCTTAGACATGACAATAAAAAAAAACAAAAATGTTTTTATTGTACCTGTACAATAAAAACATTTTTGTTTTTTTTTATTCTATAATCAGTCAGTATATTAGCCCCAGTAAACACCAACACAAGTATTGCAAAACTTACTGGGGCTGCTTAAATTTTTCTATATTGTCATGTCTAAGACCTTAGACATGACAATAAAAAAAAACAAAAATGTTTTTATTGTACCTGTACAATAAAAACATTTTTGTTTTTTTTTGTTTTATTCAGTAAAGAAGACATCGTAAAAATCTGGGTGAAATTAAGTCACAGTAAACGGTAGATTCATCTTTATACTAAGGATTGAAAGCTCACCTCAGCTTTACTTCACCCAATTTACAGATTTTCAGAAATGATCTGCCACCGGAAGTCAGCAGATAATATTTTAATTTAACTATTTTCAGGCAAAAACGCCATAACTATTCCTAAAAAGTATAGATAGGGAACTCTAGAACTATGCTGCATGCGAATAGAACTCACATTTTTACTGTTGCTCTGCTGGGAAATGATCTGCTAAGTTCACGCGCACATTTACAAATGGGTGATTTTTATAGAATCAACCGCAGGTCTACAGACAGCTTATCTATGAAGTTAGCCCATTAAACCTATAAACCCACAAGAGATTTCTAAGGCCTCATGAACCTTCCTCGACCAGATAATCCTTCCTGACTGGCCTGTTGGTCTAGTAGTTAGTGACCCTGACTGCTATGCCGGAGGTCGTGGGTTCGATTCCCACCCAGGACAAACGTTTGTGTAATGAGCTCGATCATTTGTTCCGTGTCTGGGTGTAATTTATCTATAATATGTATGTATTTAGAAATATATAAGTATGTTTATCAGCTGTTTAGTATCCATAACACAAGCTCTTAGCTTAGCTTGGGACTAGACGGCTTTGTGTGAAAAAGTTGTGGAATATTTATTTATTTATTATAATTGTATTGTATGTCGAACTTTCGAGTATCTAAATATCGTGTGTAAGTACGAATGTCTAAAGAGTGTCGATCATTACTCTGCACCGTCCCTATCACTTACACGATCATCAATTTATTTACTCAATGTGGCATTATAGCCATTTACACACAGAATACACAGAATCGTACTGACGGATTCCACGCAATTGTGCGGATGGTAAAAGCATCTGTGGCAGCTAGAACCCGGGCCAGTAGCAACAGCATTCTGAAAACAGTGGCTGGAAGTGTGTTTTCCCCTTTTCTGAAACATTTTGTGGAGAAGATGACTGCGTAAGTTACTTGGTCATCTTCTGTGCAAAGTGGCTCAATTTTTTTTTTAATTTTTTTTTGCGTATTTGTATACTAACACTAGATATGAGGTACGTGACTAACATTGTGGATCCTTGTTATCCGATTATTTAAATAAATTATTATTATTTCCTTTATTTTACTTTACATACATATCTAATATATTTTTAAATATTTAAATACAAAAAAAAAAACATTTAAAAATATAAAAAAATAGTAGCCCACCGGTATCTGGAACAGGGTCCAAGCTAGCGGTGGTCAGGGTTCCTGAGAGAGGAGACGCCTAACAATGCGCGCTGTGTCCAGGAGTACTGCCTTCTGGATCAAGCCCTTAATCCAGCTGGCTAACTATTTTTATTATTATTATAACCACACAATTCTCTGATCTGTGTATGATCTTTGTACAGTATTAAGTATCAGTCAGTCTATTCAGTAAACTACTTTTTCACGGAGTACTTCGTGAAAATGTAGGTGTAAGAGGTTGTCTGTAAGAGATCGCTTTTAGCGATAAGGCCGCCCATTGTATTACCCTATGTAGCCCTTAAAGTTATAATTTGTAAGTTTTTATGGTGTACAATGAAGAGTCTTCTATTTCTATTCTATTTTAGGTGGAGTGAAAGTGAAGTGACGTGTCCTCTCATCTTATACTAAGGATTTAATGCTCACCTCACCTCTGCTTCACCTACATCATCACGGGGTGTAGTCTGTAAAACTGCCGGTCGATTCTGTTAAAAGAATCGACCGGCAGTTTTACAGACTGCTTAGTGCTTAACCATGAAGTTTGCCCATAAAACATTTAAAACCTTCCTCGATTAGACATAATATGTCGAACTTTGAAGTTAATACGGACACAAATGTCTAAAAAGTGTCGATTACTAGTATGGACTATCCCTTATTAAGTCGAACGGCAAATAGAACGCCGCTCAGTCTGTTGACCCTTTGCTTTAACAAACCAGGCCAGACCACGGACAATAGGGCTGGCAGTCTATCGGCAAGTTCATCACTATGACTTACACGAGTGCTTAGAAAAGTTTCATTACTGTGCACCGTGCTGGGGCTTTTTGTTTATCTAAGAAGTTGTCCTTTTTGGTTTAAATTCGTCGAAAAAAAAAATTAAGTACTATTTTGTCGGTAAATTCTAGCAGTGCAATGATCTAAGCCTAGTAGTGTGATCGTTGGATTGTCAAGTCACAGGGCTCGCATTCGAGCCTAAGGCATGCAACTGTGACTTTCAGATCCATGTGCGTATTGTAGAACTTGCTTCGCAAACAGTGGATATCTGACTTCAGAATTCATCTGCGTATTGTAGGATTTTCACTTTCTTAAAAAGGGTGAACATCGTGAGTCTGAGAGATATTTCTCGACTGCATGTAAAGTCAAGTCAGAAGCCTACGGCCGGCATAAAGACTCCAGACACCAGCTTGGTCACTAACCACTCATAGACAAGAAGTATACAGTGTTTAAAAAGACTGATCACATAGCCGATAAGTACACATTCTGTTCATATAATTAAGTAACTTTTACCAAAAAAGATTGCTGGGAAAATACTTTTTTTCCATCTTTAAAAAAGAGATGCTTTTTATTGCGCGCAATGAAAAGCGCGACAACGCAACGCAACTTTCGATCAGCTGAGCGAACGACCAGCCGCGGCCACTCGCGCTTGGTCGTTGACCCGACCGGCCTGTTTGTGTTTAGTATCTATTACATTTTTGTAACTTCAAATGCGTAATTTGTTTTGAAAAATCGATAATTTTGATAATGTTTGTTGGGAAGAAAGTTTACTAATGATAATACGAAAAAAAATATTGCACTTTGACCTTCAATATCTCCAAAACCAGTGAATTCCCAGGTGTGTTCTAGAAGAAAAAAACTATCCCAGTGTTGGGTTATAATGTAGTTTTCGTTTACGTGAAGGGTCTTTTTACACCCCGCATAAAACTTTAAATAAATATCACAGAGGAAACTATCGCAAATAGTTGTTTGTTTACTATTACCACGAGACGGATGAGCGCTGAGACCAGACCCAGAGGCGCCATTATTATTTATTTTGTGTCTGCAGAAAACCGGGGAAATGGTTATAGTTTTAACATATTTAAGTTTCCTTTCCTGTAGTGCATTGTTGTTACAACTTATGGTTAATCTACTGAGTTTCTTTCGGCATTCTTCTCAGGGAAAATTGAATGAAAGAAAAGTCTTGTCACTTCGACAATGCCGACGCCATTTAGTTTTAAAATATTGTCATATAAATATACCTGGAAAGATCCACTTACAGTAATAAATGTAATTTCATATCGTTTTAGGAGTGTGGATTTGTTCTTGGTTAAACAATGAACTCACTCACTCACTCTCTTGGCTTTGGTGGCAATAGGCTGGTTCCATATTACATGGTAAGTCCCAAACGCGTGGGTTGTGTGCGTGAGTTGCACGTTTTACTGGCGGTATATTGTTACTTTTCTACTATACCCTTCAGGGAATACAACCATGATGTTTTAATGTTATTTAAAACAGGGATAATGTAGTCCTATTAAAAGTTTAAGGCTTGATAGCCTTAAACAAGTTTAAAGTTTAAGGTTAACTGAAGGTACTGCAATCTTAGACTCAAGTTAAACAAAGTACTGTACTTTGTTGAGCGTTTCATAATTAATTATGAAACTGAATATTAGTTTAACTTTAAATAACAAATAATATAATATCACGCCTGTTATCCCCGAAGGGTTAGGCAGAGCCGACCCTGTAGGTACACCTTTATTTCGCCAGTTAAGTTTAAGACCCACGTGATAGGGGGCGAACCTATTTGTCACCAATCGGACACAAATCCAGACTCCGGACTGATACTGAGAAATTCTAGATGGAAAAACTTAATAATTATCACTTTACCAGACCCGGGAATCGAACCTGGGACCTCGAAACTGGGAACCTCTTACCCTCCCCTCCTTCTCCTTTCCTCCTATGAACTTTAAATGATTTTTATTTCTGTAAATAGGTTTTTACAAACACTTTTACGTGTATTTTTTTAACTAGCTCATGAGGTCATAGTCTCTATTTATCATACCTTTTGGTCAAATAGATTTTAAACCTTTTTGATTCCGAATCGAAGCATTCATTGTTTAAAATTCGTGGTTTATCATAAAATAAATCCTGTCAAGTATAATACATTCCACACATCGATATAGTGCCAATAATAGCCTACGGGTAAAAATGAACGTCTAACATCCGGACTCG
The DNA here is from genome assembly GCA_921972225.1 of Euplexia lucipara. NCBI lineage: Eukaryota > Metazoa > Arthropoda > Insecta > Lepidoptera > Noctuidae > Euplexia > Euplexia lucipara. The sequence continues at coordinate 5,353,220 of OV179145.1, read as the reverse complement.
TCCGGTGGTCACACTGTCACAATCGGGCAGGCCGAAGTTACAAAGTTTTCTTTATTGCTATTTGTCTACGGCACCCAAACAAGGTGTTATCTGTAATAACAATCTCACAAGAGCACTTCAACAATCTAACGAAAAACGAAAATACCAACTTTCATAAACTATGTAATAAAACAAATGAAGAATACTGTCAGCCCTGAACTGAAGTGAAGTGTCGGTCTCGATTCTGAATATGGACAAATAAAGTGACAAGGATTAGTGATGTACCGAATGTAATTTTTTTAACATTCGCAGATGCGTATGCGAATTCAAATATCTACTACTGATATTGTCCAATGCGAATGCAAATTTAAATGGTCGGTCTTTCTTCAAATTTGGCACCAATTGTCTATGGTTTGGTGACAGTCTCGAGGTGCATTCCGTTTGTACTTTTTTCCAAAAAATTACCCAGTTGATAGCTCATCCGAAGTGTCGTTCCGCTCGCGCCAGTTTTTTCGTAAGCAATTGGATTCAAAAACCTAAGAAATTAATTGATTTTGATTTTACTAACCTGTTTTTTTTTGTCTGACTTGCATATCCGTCAAAACGTTCGCAGAAAATTTGCGAATGCGAATGCAAATATGCAAAAATATGCGAAGACGAACGCGAATATTCGTTACATCACTAACAAGGGTATTGTGTACAGACTACTGAAGTAAACGAAACTAGAAGTAAGCGGTTACACAACTGCTGTGACCTTGGATTTTACGTCGAATTTATACGCAAATAAATTATTTCTTGAAAATAAAATGAGGAATAAAATGACAAATGTCTTTTGGCATGTGGAGTGTCAAAAATACTTTGGAATGGGCCAGACTTTGTATTCTTGTTCAAATATTGAATTATTATGGTACTTCAAATATATGTTTAAATAATACACAATAGCAGGCTGCGGTATTTATTGTTCTTTTAAATATAGTAGCATTATGCTAAGATGGGCTCTACTTATTAGTTTTATATTATTAGTTTATTTATTTTTTTACCCTCGCGCAAAAACGAAGGGTTGTTATAAGTTTCACGTGTCTGTGTATGTGAGTGTATGTGTGTATGTGTCTGTCTGTGGCATCGTAGGTCCCGAACAGATGAACCGAATTTGAATTCGATCGTTTTTTTTTTGTTTGAAAGGTCAATCAGTTGGGATTGTTCCAGCTTTGTTTGAATAAAATCGGTCAAAGGTGACCACCGTCACAGAATAGCCGATTACGTATTTATTAAATTTAAGTTTTTACTGTAATAAATCCTGTACGTGTTCCATTATAAATCAATTTTGTTTCTTTTTTCTTTCATTCTCTTGCTTATACTGTCTATTTGCCGGGGTGGCCAAGTTTTCTTACGGTTTTCCCATCTGAGATATGGAGAGCTTAAACCTAACTGGATAAATATGAATGTACTATAGAACAACATAACATAACGTCACGCCTGTAATCCCCGATGGGCTAGGCAGAGGTGTATTACCTGGTAGTACACCCACATTTCGCCAGTTATGTTTAAGTCCCATGTAATAGGGGGCGAGCCTATTGCCATCAATCGGGCACAAATCCATACTCCGGGCTGCTACTGAGAAATTCCGGATAGAAAAACCCAATAACACTTTGCCCGACCTGGGGATCGAACCCGGGACCTCATGCTCAGTAGTAGCGCTTGCAACCCCTAGACCAACGAGGCAGTGTAGGTACTATAGAATATCACTGCTTATCTTTATGGGTTATAAGTACAGGTGATTTCTTCTATGTAGTAGGTAAAATAGAAATCTTAAGGTCACTAAATCAGTAGTCATCTAGCAGCCTTATGAAATGTCCTATCAAGCTAGAAGCGTGTCCCAGCTCTATTTAACGGCTGCCCGGCCACTTTGTAACATTGCGACCGTAAATCCTAAGTTATGACCGTTTTCGACGTAAGTGAACTTTACGTCCAGCACAGAGAGAACGAGCATTGATCTGTAAGCTTGTTACTTAGGTACTATGTCCAGGGGGTTAATTCTCGGCTTTCTAGTAACTAGTTCGTATTCTCAATTTAGGTCTCAATCTGTCAGAAATACGTTTAATTTCGTCACATCATTAAGGAAACATGAACAGTAAAGTAGGGGTTTACGGCTTGATTTCGAATGTAATATGGCCGAAGGCCAATTTCCCAAAAAATATCAGACCGAACGTCCGGATTGCCAAAATACCATAACACCGATGTAACACTACTTCGAATAGCCATGAGATCGAGTGTCCGCTTTGCCGAAAAGTATAGTATAGTATTTCGGCAATTCGGACGGTCGAACTGATGACTTCGGGAAATCGGACATCACCCATATGATATTCGAGAACAAGCAGTAAACCCGTAAAGTAGAGTTGAATGACGTACAATAGGAGAAGCCTTTGTCCAGCTGTGGACTGCTATAGCCTGATGATTTTATAATGGACAGAAAAGATTGTCAACTTAAGGCCAATTCCCGTAAACATTCAAAATCTAGTTGCAAACTCATCTCAGTAGCGAGAATCAATGCCAAAAATATACTGCAATCAATACTATTTTAAACAAGAAAGATTTGATTGTTTGTTCGTTTGCATTGCAATAGGCTCCGAAACTGCAGGACCGATTTGAAAAATTCTTACACGGTTCTGAAGCTACCCTATCCCCAGGGGTCATAGACTACTTTTTATCCCTGTATTCACACAGGAACAGGAACCACGTGGATGTAACCGCGACGTCTGCTATGTTATATATTTTTTGTAACATTTTTGACCAAAGAAGACAAAGGCCTTTCCTATCATTCTTCATCTAATTTGATTTTTCTGTTAAAGTTTCCTAAACTATGTGTACTATCATTATTAGGTAATCAGTGGTGTGAATGTAGTATGTACAGACGCCAGCAAATCAAGTTACCCCAATGTGTCAAATTTCATTGATCGTTTTTCAACATTATGTCAAACAGAATAAGGTTCATATTCAATTGGGAAAATGTAGCCAATGTTTGCTGCTGATTGGTACCAAGTTGGTCTTACCCGTTAGGTACAGACGCCAGCACATCAAGTTACCCCAATGTGTCAAATTTTCCCAATTGATTATGAACCTTATTCTGTTTGACATAAAGTTGAAAAACGATCAAAGAAATTTGACACATTGGGGTAACTTGACGTGCTGGCGTCTGTACTTTAAAATCCGTTCTAAATTTCCGTTCTGTTTTCTTGGTCAAGGAATATGACAAAAATGTGGATTGAATTTATCCAAGGTATTTTATGTATGCAGCCGCCGGTAGACTTCCACTTTTTTCGTATTTGTTTGAGCCGAACACCGGTTCTACGTCCAGTAAAAATACGGTCCGATTTCCAGAAAAAAAGCAGCGTAAAGTGGGCTTACTCTTTCTGTATTATTCTAGGGTATGGTGTGATATATATGTTACGACGATCCGTTTTCATATTTACGTCTTCGCATTTTACGGTTATGAAGGTCTTAGGGATATTACTACAATGTGTGGGAATTGCTTAAACAGTAACACAGAACAAGTCGTTATCATAATGTAAGATTATATAAGGTATTTGGGATTTACCGAGAGCTATGGCGGAAATTAAGAGAGCGAGGCGAAGATTGGAGTGTTTTTCTTTAATTTTATGACATAATCATGACCATTACTAAATAGTACTTAACAGTAATGATCATGGTTCTCTAAAATCAACGGCCAATTTACTGTATTATATATAATTCTCGTGTCACAGTGTTTGTAACAAAACTCCTCCGAAACGACTCGATTGATTCTTATGAAATTTTGTGGGTATATTCTGTAGGTCTGAGAATAAGTCATTAATTAATTTATTTTTAAAAAGGCAGATCAAACTTTGCCGGGCAGCTATTTATATTATTATTTTACTAATTTGATAAAAACTACAATGTTCTTAAAATAAACAACGCACACAATTATACATATAAACGATATAATTTGAACCCGCAACGGCGTTGAAAGCGGGTCTAAGTTAACATTTACTAAGGTTACCACGACATTACCCTAAATAAACACGATGAATGGGTGAAACAATAGTGTTACTCACGTTGCCGGTGGTCCATGTATGGTGGTGCTCCTCCTCCTCGCCTACACCCGAGGGTAGCTCCACCATCGTCTCCAGCCAGTTATGACCTGCAAACAAAACAGAATTCATTAATAAATTAAGTGGCCTGTTGGTCTAGTAGTTAGTGACCCTAACTGCTATGCCGGAGGTCGTGGGTTCGATTCCCACCCAGGACAAATAATGTTTGTGTGATGAGCACGATCATTTGTTCTGTGTCTGGGTGTAATTTATCTATAATATTTAGAAATATACATATAAGTATGTTGTCAGCTGTTTAGTACCAATAATACAAGCTCTCAAGCTTAACTGGGGACTAATAAAATTGGCGTTGTGTGAAAAAGTTGTGGAATATTTATTTAAATATTTAAATTCGCCATTATGCCATAAGTCTTGTGTTCAACTCTCGCACGCATCTATAACTTCACTGATTCGTATGCGTATTGTAATAATTATCACTTGCTTTAAAAACGGCTAAGGAAAACATTGTGAGCGAGTTAAAACTAGTAAACCGAATTTAAAACTTAAAGTGATTGCTGACCTCTGGATGTCTAAAGTAAACTGTATGAGTGTATGAATGAGAAAGGGTGTGTAAAACATCAACTAATAACAAAACAATTATATAAGTATAAAAGTATAGATACGCTACATTACGTTATTATGATTTATAAGTTACCTACCGTGGCTATTAGGTTTCAATTAAATCCGTTCAGTATTTTTGCGAGAAACAGTAAAAAACGTACATACTTACTAACATATTTGTATCCTCACAAGCTTCATAATATTAGTAGAAATGGAATATTCAATTTCAATATCGTGCATAATGAAGTTTCGTTTACATCGATTAATTATTCGTGGTAGGCACTGGTAGGCATATCACTGAAGTAGACATTTATTAATTTTCTTAATTAATTGACATTCGACAAGTAACCGACATGAAATTAAAGTTTGAATGAGTGGACGATTTTAATTACAAATATATTTGGTTCAATACATTAAATGTGAAAGTCGATTTACAATAAATTATTTTCATTGCAATTGTTTTGGTCACCCATTCACGAACTGACTGCGGCAAGTGTTGCTTAACCTTGAGAATCGACTTTTCCGGCTGATGTTACTTAGTCACTTATTCAATCAAGACTGAGGCATTAATTTTAAAATCTTGAGTAAGGTTAGACTAATGCTTGGCCCCCACTTGCGGCATGGCACCACAAGGTATCTTTATTTGTCGGCGTCAGCGGTGAGCTGACACCGATGGGGGTTTCGTGGTACCGAGTTCATAATGTAGAATAGTAATCTTCATTGCAGTAATAACCTCACTTAACAATCGTAATCACAAAACATAACTCAAATAGGTAACTGACAGTTTCGTACTGGATGTGTGTCTTTGTCGGTGCCTCAAATCAATCTGCGCTCTGCCCAGCTCCCACGCACCAGCACGACTCTGTCCACGTGATATTACCGAAAACACATTCGCGCCATTTTCAAATGACAAGTAACGTCACGGTGGTCACCATAGACTCCGTACTAAGTTAATCAACTTCACAACTTATTATTCAAGAATATCGCTTTCCACGACATATTAAAATGATTTCGAATCCTATTTAACACTGTTAAGACTCACATTTCGTTGATACGCCACATCCACATCAATTAAGTCAATCCGCCCGACCTTAATCAATGTAAACCTCCTACCTATACCTACTGTTAAATTAAACAGAATCTGACCCAATATCCACAAGCGTCATCAGCAATCAGGTGCCCTGATTCTGATACTCCGATCACTCATACATATGCAAGCAAGCGAAGCGTGGGATCGTCAGCAATTCTTGTTAGCTCTGTAGCTTTACTCACGCTAACAATAGGCACTTGTACCACCGCCAACGATGAGCGAGAAGCGATGGAGTATTCCTCAAAGCGCAACCATTATTAAGCGCAACTAAATTATTCCTCAAAGAGCAACCATTAGTGGCGCTTACCAATTCAAAACAATATCTATTATTAAACAAAAGTTGCCTCTAGTAAATTGCTGTTTGACTGGTACTCCGTTTTAATAAACAAACAATTAGGCCGATAGATTCAAACCTGTCTATTGATATCATGAATTAATGAATCCACCATACCCTTCTCTATTTTGCATCATGGTTGCGTTTTGAGGAATCATTTAGTTGCGCTTAGATTGTTGTGCTTTCAGGAATACCCCGAAGCGAGTAAGTATAGCTAGAAACTAGCAACGAGTTATCGAGAAGCAAGTGTGTAGTTCCGATAGTTTTGTCGCTGGGCTATAAGCGAGTGTGCGACTGCGACGGATAATTACTCGCGCCACTCGCTTGGGATGGCTGGTCTTTCAGTGTGAGTTCTGACCACCAAACGAGCATCGCTGAGCAATCATTTTCATATTAAAAAAAAAAAAAAAAAACACTTATTGACGAACTAATGAAGCGAGTAGGTACTCACAGGCAGTGTAAACAGCAATCAACTATTAATATTTACTCATCTCTTTTGTTTACACTTAGTATATATTATCTATTGTACGTTTCTTGCGCGAGAAAAATTTTGTAGTAGTAAATAACAAAAGCCGCACGGGTCGAATAATCGGGAAAACAGTAGATATAAAGTGGCGAAAGCCATTTAGAAATCAAGTAACGAGGGGTAAATTTTCTACAGAGGGAAGTCGACAAAAAAATCTTAGTATTCGTATCACTATTTGTAGTCTCTCTTGAAGTCACTTGAAGTCGTCAGTCTACTTACCACCGTGTATACCTTTGGTGCCTTATATTTGGCAATACTCGAGCCCGGCTGCCATAAGTCAATAGTGGTGCAGTTGCTCTTCCAAACCTCCAAAGGAAAGTCGATAGGAATTGAGTTGTATGGTCAATTCGCCACTGCTGTCTTAAGTAATTATAGACCTCACTATAATTATCTTTATCCCACATTATTCTTAGGAGTAACCTTAGTAAGTTAGAGTAAGAACTAACTGCAATGCTGTTAAGACGTAGACAGAATATTTTATACGCCTCAACGGAGCTAGTGTTGTGCAAATGGTTCAATTCTCGGGACGGTCCGCTTTATGTAATTCACAATAATTCTGAGTCCCTTTGACTGGGGGATTTCACTAACGTTGGTAGCTAAGTCAGGTAGAAAGACGTAAGGGAGCTTAGAATGTCTTAGTAATGTACCTGTATTTTCCCGTAGCCTAAACCTACATAAATCACGGCAGGTAGAAACAATATTGTAGGTCTACAACTAAATTCATATAATTAATTTACATTTCCTTTGAGGTGAGTAATCAATATTGAGCGAGCATTAAAATTAATCTAGGGAGAACTATAGAAGAACTTGGTTACTCTCCTAGATATTACAATAACATAATCATAAGGTTGTCTTAAAGAGATCGCTTTTAGAGATAAGGCCGCCCATTGTATTACCCTAGGTAGCCCTTAAAGTTTTAATTTGTAAGTTTTTATGGTTTACAATAAAGGCTATTCTATTCTAGGTATAATAACTACCTTATACATATCACTATTATGTTGAAAAAATCGCAAACAGACAAATGGACAGGCGCGGCGGAGGACTTAGTTTTATAATATATGGTGTTAGTGATAAAATACACCCAGACACAGAATAAATTTATGATCGTGCTCATCCCACAAACATTGATCTTGGGTGGAAATCGAACCCACGACCTCCAGCATAGCATTCAGGGCATCTAACCACTAGACCAACAGACCCGTCAAAGTAGAACATTATACATATATGGATGATATACTCGTATAAATCGAGTTAATTTTTTACCTCCTACTGCTACAGTGCTACTATTTCAAATACTATTGCCTATTATAGTATTGTACGTAACATAGAGACACACAGCGCAGTTGTTCAGTTTAAAAGGTTGTGTTTTGTAGCTTACAAAATCAATGCGTTTCAGTAAGGTAGTTAGGTTAGGTAGTTAGATTCGCTATAGGATAGGTATGGTAAGTTAGGTTCGGTTATACATATATATGTTGCCATTGTAATTTTATCTAACACAAGAAGTTTAAATAAGAGCACATTAGAGACTAGCTAAATGTGAAGTAGTAGTAGGTCGTTATTATTGTTTGGGTCTATTTGTTGTCATTTTATTAAAAGTATATGTAGTATAGTGTGTATTTAATAAATAAAGTTCTCGTGTCACAGTGTATGTTACAAAACTCTCGAAACGGCTTGACCGCTCTTTGTTAAATTTTGTGTGTATATTTAGCAGGTCTGAGAATAGAACGTAAACTATTTAAAGAAAAATAAATCAAAGGTGGGTCGAAGGTTGCCCGGGTAGTTGGTTTTAAGTAGTATAGATAACGCTGGAACAGTTTTAAATGAACTGGCCTAATTGTTTATTTATTATAAGAATTACCAGGAAACAGAAACAAACTAAACCTACTATTCTACTACTTTACTATTAACCAAATATTATTTTACATTTGTTATTCCAATTTACGTAATAACAAAAAAAACGGAATTGCAAATTGCTTACCCAACACTATTGTCGATGTTTCAGTGGAGAAACAGTGATATGCATCGAGATTACACTGTGGATAAGATTTATGTAGTCCGCGCTGAACAAAATGTGTATGCAAATTTATTGACTCGTTATTTATAATCCGATGACGTTATAACAAATGGAGCTCGAAAATATTGTTGTATCGTATTGAGCTGGCCTTAGAATTGTGCCCTACTTTCTTACTAAAGGCACATTACCTACGCGTGCCGATATTTGGGGTCGATGTATGAAAGCAATGCTTTTTATAAGATAACTAACCCGCGCTTTCGCTTGCGTTAATTTAGAATTTGACAATCAATTTGGGTTGTAGGTAGGTACTCTGCTATCTCCAAAGTAGAAAACTTACATTTGTTTACAAATAAATAAAGTTGCAATAATAGGATATTTAACAAAATTTTAGTTTTTAGTCCCTGATCTATATTACAAAAAAAAATTCGACACATATTTTTTCTTTCTTCACATAATAAAAAAATAACGTCAATACATCGAGTCAAAATGTCGCATGACGCACTAGCCAGTACTGTTTATACTAGATAATGACGTTACAAGCCCCCTCTCCTCAACTTTAATGCGTTTATTCTAAGCAGTTTTCTATCAATTTGAAAAAGAAAAAAAGATGTATCGCATACCTTCTTAGAATCTAGATGAGGGATTAAAAACTAAATTTTGTCAAATAGAAAATATTTAGGTACATGAATTTTATTATTGGCCACAAACTAGGCAAGCCTGTATCTTGGAAACCATAAAGTCAAAGTGAAAGTCAAATCGTTTATTTCAATTAGACCCATAACGGGCACTTTTGAACGTTAACTTACAAATAAAATAAATTAAGAGAATGATTCTAGTTGCACATTCCAAATGGTACTTTCGTATGGAGAAGAATGTGCAAGAAACTCCATACTTACTCTTTTAAAATAGGATTACAATACATCATCTACACATGCGTACACTCACGCCTTTTTAGGGAGAAACTACAGAGCGCCAACGGCTACGATATATCTATACTTCTATACTAATATTATAAAGAGATAAAATTTGTAAGTTTGTATGTAGGGGGTAATCTTCGGAACTACAGATCCAATTTTAAAAATTATTGTACTGGTGGAAAGCTACACTATTCCCGGTGGACATAGGCTACTTTTTATCCCCGTATTCCCATAGGAACGGAAACTACGCGGGTGAAACTGCGTGACGTCTGTTGGTAATAAATAAAACAACAATAGAATAAGTAGCCAGGGGGCTAGAAAAAGTCACATCACCATTAACGATAACAAAGTTCAATAGATCCGCAATGAATGGAATTGACAAAAGCTTTCGAAATGCTTGCTTCCAAACATTTCGGGTATACCGAACTTCGATACCGCCAAAGACATTCAATAGACTGCATGGACATCACCAACAAAATTTTCGTACGATACTTGTGCCCAGTGATACTGGTCTATGAGTTTAGTTTAGTACGCTCCGCTGCCGCTCCAATATTGCTTTATTATTCTAGATGGCGTTACTGAGACATGGGATCAAAGTTTTTAACCGACTTCAAAATCTTTTTTTTTAGGATTTGTTACCTCAGTACTCCGTCATTTATGGACCGATTTTCAAAATACTTTTCTTATTTGATAGGGTAAACTAACAGATTGGTCCCATTTGTATCAAAACTCTTATCGAATGAGGGATCCTCGAGGAATTGAGGGAACTCCTCAAAAATATAGGTACACAGGCATTGATTTTAACATTTTCCGTAACAAATTTTTAACATTTTCATGAAGAAAGTGTCATTTGGAGAAGAAAAACTGATGAAGATCAAGACAGGCGACGGAACTCTTCAACGCATAACAGCAAATTATTTGCGATTGCTAAAGTCAGATGTCTATGCTGAGTTTTTGTATTTCCATAATAGCATAATAGCAGCAGAGATGTACAGATTAATGTTTAGATAGAACTTCTTTAGTCCTTTAGATAGAACTTCAGTTTCGGAAGTCGGTGGCCAATAATGAACAAAACAAAACCACCAAAGCCACAGACTTCCGAAACTGGAGTTTATTCTTTGCCTGTTGGTTTTTTTTTTAAGAAGTCGGACATTTCCTCGCATATCCTATCTATAGCATTTTAAATCTCTTTTGTTAATAAAAATGTGACTTAGTCTGGGCCCGGGTGAATTTTCGAACGTTTCAACCGTCTTCATAACCTTCCCCTGAATGTTAAAGGAAGAGAATGTATTTAATAGAATATTTCAGCCATTTCCAGATTCTAGTAGGTACTTTACGCAGATTCTGAGAATTGCTGAAATATTGCATTAAATATTTCTCTCACTCTTAACATTTACGCTCGAAAATTCACCCGTCCCCAGTTTATACTGTATGACTGGCCTGTTGGTCTAGTAGTTAGTGACCCTGACTGCTATGCCGGAGGTCGTGGGTTCGATTCCCACCCAGGATAAATTTTTGTGTGATGAGCACGATCATTTGTTCAGTGTCTGGGTGTAATTTATCTAGAATATGTAGGTATGTATTTAGAAATATATAAGAATGGTTATCAGCTGTTTAGTACCCATAACACAAGCTCTCAAGCTTAACTTGGGATTAAATGGCGTTGTGTGAAAAGTTGTGGAATATTTATTAATTATTTATACTAGTTAAAAAAAAAGATTTAGGTACAGTCTATATTGGCTGACTTATAAAATATAAGGTACTTTGAGTAGCTAGTAGAAATTTATGTGGTTAAGTAATTAGTTTTCATAATGTAATCATTAATTTTGCTTGGGCATGTGGCTTGTGTTACGCTGAAATGTAAGCAATTTAAGACATGTTCAGATAATTTACAACTTGAATAAGAAGATATCTTTGATATTTTTAATTACAAAATAACATCACGCCTCTGTCTTTCGGTGGGTAAGACACTCGTACGCCTATAGTAATTTTCTTATTTCGCTAGTTTTATTTAGCTCCCATGTTATAGAGGACAAGCCAACCAAACGCAATTACTCCCTCTGGGCTGCTAAAAATGCAAACGGAAAAAGTTTACAGACCCGGGAATTGAACATAGGACTTGTTGCTTACAAGCCGCGCTCGAGACCAATAGACCAATGGGGCAGTTGGCGGTAACAGGCTTTTAACCTTTTAAGCGCTTGGCTAAATATTAGTTGCCGTGCCCCGGCCAAAATTGCTTAAAATCAATAAAATAATACCTACAGTAAATAAGGAAAAATAATCTTTTTTTTTTTATATATATATAATGGGTCTACTCTTGACCTCAATCTTGTCCTGCGGTCAGAGATGAGGTCGACGACGATCTTATCGTTGTATCGATGTTTAGTTTTTATTACAAAAATAATATCTCAATTTGATAATGGTTTTAGTTGTACCAGACAGTCGTTATTTTGAAAATAAAACGAAAAAGTCATACATGTTCTCTGTCGCAGAAATACGACACGCGCGGTAGGGGCACGAAAATATGAGGCATTGATATGTGACACAAGCGGTTAAAGGGTTAATTATCCAGGTTTCCTCCCCTACCGATGTCAATGATGTCTAAGATAAACTTATGAAGTTCATAATATATATTTTTTTTAAAGTTGGTACTTAAATACAAGTATTTGAACCCGCAACCTCGTGCATGAGAAGAGAGGCAACTACTGGATTATATCACGACATTTTTAAATTGAGAACAATAGAAAACAGTTTAGCAAAGCAACCTCCAAAACTCCATCTTTATTTATGAGGCTCCAAGTTTGTTGAAAAGTTTTGCCTTTTGGGAAATAACTGTATTTTTATAGCTTGCAAAACTGCAATAATGAATTGGTTGGAAAGTTTCAAAGAATACTATCATAAATATATGATATATTATGATTCTTCTTTTTGTTTTCGTGTAGTTAGTGACTAACTTGGTGGCAGAGTTTTAATGCCGCCCATGGGCCTCTCACTTGGCTTCACATGGCCTCAAGAAATATCTCTCAGGCATGGTCGGCTAATGAGGTAGTGAGCCTACCCCAAAATAGTTGGGGAAAGGCTAGGCAGATGTCTACACGAACTCTGAGCAATATTTTATTTAAGCGCACTCAAACACATAAAATAAACTGCTACGTTTTATCCTGGAACAAAACAGAGACGGCGATCATGCCTTTCATTCCAAGAATCTAAATCAATCAAAATCAAAAATCATTTATTGAAATAAGCCGAGAGTTACTTTTAAACGTCCAAAATTACATTAGATAGTCAAAGGAAATATTATAAGCGGTCTTGAAAGAAAAGAAGAATGTGTCAAAAATGACTCCCCACAGTTGAATATTTGATACCCAGTCCAGTCTGAAAACCAAGGGTATATGTTAACTAGACACTGGATTATGAAGGTCAGAAAGGCAGTTGCTCCATTGGTATCCAGCTGCATCCAGCTAGACTGGAAGCCGACCCTAGCATAGTTGTCAAAAGGCTAGACAGGTGACGATGGACCTGGCTGAGGTGTGGCTTTGCTAGCCAATCTCGTGCCTCCGCCTATAGGTCGATCGATGGATCGTAAGACCACTGAGAGAGTCCTGAACACCTCCTGATCTTCCCCAGATGGAGGATAGTCCATAAGAGTTTCATCAAATGATGATAATGCAGGTACGTGAAATTTTACAACCGTAATTTTCTGATCCGGATTGTTAAAATGCATTGATTGTGTTACGTAAATACTCCGCTGGGCATTATTCAGAATTATATTGCTAATTGTGATTGCGGCGCTCTTCATAGCCGAAGTCTTTTAACTCAATGCCATTTCGGCCTTCTACAGTATAGTAGCTCGAGCTCCCTGAAAAAGGTTTGAGCTGCACGATGACTGAAGCATGCATGCCGTCTGTCGGGACAGGTCAACTCAAAGCTGAATTGATTCTTTCTTCAAAAGGCTTTTTTTTTTTTTTTAAATATTATAAACCAGTGCTTGACTGCAATCCCACCTGACAGCCCGCAGCCTGCTTTTCCAGACTTTGCCCTGCATCGTGAGACTCGCATAATAAATGAATACAATCTTATGTCTGGACTTTAAAAGAGACCATGACCCCTGAGTTTCTTTCGGCATTTCTTCTCAGGGATCAGTTACTTTGGAAATGCCATTTAGTCTTAAAAAAATGACATGTAAAAATATCTGGAAAGATCTATTTACAGAAATAAATATCATTTCATAGTATGACCTGTTTTTAACCGACGAAATAAGAAGTAGGATAGTTTACACTACACGTCTGTATGAACGTAAACGATGCAAAAGAAGTATGTTAGAATCAAAGTAGATGGCGCTCTGTAGTTTCTGCTTAGCTCCACGAGAAAAAGACGAGAAATTATGTCATTCATTCATTCATTCATTCACTAAACAACACTCAACACACATTATAAATTATTTTCTAAACAAAATATTTTAGAATCTAGCGACTATCGTATTCGAGTAGTTAATTAACAAACGCATTTTCGAAGCGGCTAATGCCCATTGGATAGAGCGTCCGCCTAGCGATCAAGAGGTCGTAAGTTTGATCCCCACCTATTGTACTGTTGACGTGAGCCCAGTCTTTAGCTAAGTTAAAGGTTACTAACTAAACTAAAAACTAACGAGACTACTAGTAATGTGCACATTACTAGTAAGCTTTTAAAATAACCTTCTTGAACGATCTACTATTAAAACATAACTATTTGCTGAAGAAACTCAGCGTGACACATCACTAAGTTCCCAACATAGTGTGGCCATTAAACAGGCGTCGTCGTTGTCCACTAACTTCGTTATCGGAGCGATCGTCCACTTCTATTTGCGTTGGACACAGTGTAGGAAGAAAGCGGAGTGCTGACAAGCGATATTTATTGTTCAGAACACAATGTCTTATTGTATTATTTTTATGTTGCGGTGTATCGCTTGGCATCGGGTTTTTGGCTTTTAGGGTGTCAGAAAGGTGAAGGAATATAATTTTTTACTGTGGTTCGTTCGTTCAGTTGCGCTCCAAGGTCATTCTGGTGTTCGCTTCTGTTGGAGCTGGCTTATAGAATTTACAGCAACTTTCGGTTTGGTAAAAATAGGTATATATATACTGCGGGGTAGGTTACTGCGGCAGGCATAAAAAATGGCTTAAATGAAATTCAATAATTCCTAATGATAGAATATTGAGTTATTTGTTACTGAAAGTCTATATTATAGCGAATTATTAGTTAAACTAAATAAATATAATTTGACTCGCCTGTTGGTCTAGTTGTTAGTGAGCCTGACTGGTATGCCGGAAGTCGTGGGTTCGATTCCCACCCAGGACAAATGTTTGTGTGATGAGCACGATCATTTGTTCTGTGTCTGGGTGTAATTTATCTATATGTTTGTATTTAGAAATATATAACTATGTTTATCAGCTATTTAGTACCCATAACACAAGCTCTCAAGCTTAACTTGGGACTAAATGGCGTTGTGTGAAAAGTTGTGGAATGTTTATTTATTTACTTCTGTTGATAAAAGAATTTACAAACTAGTTTCAGGAGATCAAGAGATAACCCCGTACAACGACGTAAGGGAAGGTTCATATCTGACGGAACATGCGTCGCGTATTATCGGTCGCGTAACGCCAGAACAGACAAATGTATAGAAAAACACTTGACGGCTCACACTCAACAGATGATGCGTTAGTGCGTCGAGGTACATTGTCGCAAACGCTCGGCGCATGTTCCGTCAGATATGAACCTTCCTTAAAGTCACAAAATAAACCTATTAATAATATTAGGACCTACCTATAGATAGACTGTACTTAAATACGAAAATAAATTCACGACAAAAACTGTGTATACCTATATTCGTTTGAACCTTCTTAAACGCAACCGGTAACTCGCTCATCCATAAATCGGACTTCCTGTACTATAACAATATTGGCACAGTTAACGTGATATATTTACGGTGTTTGTCTGTTTATCCGATAAAACGGCACACAACGGCAGGGAAATGTCATAAAGAATTATTATTAGCGTGTCATAAACATTCACCTTGCTAATGGAGACTGGACAGTTGACGGTTTATTAGCATAACTTTAAAACGACAAATTGGATGAATACCGCAATTAGAAACGCTTGTGGTTAAATTATAAAAGCTCCAAGGGGTTAAACTACGCTTGTGTGGATGAGTGACTATTTATTACATTATCAAGATCCCTCTAAGCCTCGGAAAGCCGTTGGTCTCGGCTGTCATTTGTAGATTTTGTCACGAGTAAGCAGAATGCCTGTTGAGACGAAGTTAAAACGAGTCCAAACAAGGTGTATCGTATTACCCAGTAACTGAGTTGTGGAGGTCAAATAAAACTATGTAAAACTATTGGTCTTCAGATGTATCTAATTATAATGCTAGGCAAATAATAAATACTGTAGAAGTAGTTCTATTATTTGTTATGACGATTAAAACCGATATCAACTTTTCTGCCAATGTCTAAAATGAATTGAGAAGCAAGTATCAATCAATGCAATAACTGACAGCTTGGTGAAATGGTGAGACACAATTGGAGTTGTATAATTTGTCTTAAGGCTCAGTTATAATTTTATTATGATTTTGATTGATTTTGAAATTTTCATCGCGTTTAAACGACTACCTAGTCTCTTTCTCTTCTTTCTTTGAAAAAAATATTGTGTTAAACTAGAAAATACCCGTCTTAATTTGAATATTAGGAATATTTCTTTTGTTTAATTAAATGCTGACAAAAAATTATAATCACGCAAACTATCGGACGTTATTAAATCATTTTTGACCATCTACAAGGATGTTAAGTTATCCAAATTTTCTAAACCTTTTTAGTATTGTGATTGATAAATAAAAGTTGGTTGTTTTTTTTAATAAACGTAGTCCGCGTACCGAATAACAACTTAGAGGTCACAGTCTCTTTTGAAATCCAGACATTATCTTGGTCAGATAACGTAACAACCATGCAGATTAGTGTCTGATATGGCATTTTGAGGAAAGAACCACATAGTGATGAGGGGACCAGATTAGTTAATGCAAGCATTTGTCAGTAATCGTGAGGACCACCACTTCCACGACACCTTCCACCCTAAAGGCAGGCTAGGCTAGTATTCAATTCTATTCTAGGCCGCAGGCACTTTATCGTCCCCTTAATTTACTATTAAAAGTAGGTACTGGCAATTGCAGTGTATTATCATTAACTGAGTGGATTGAACTTGATTTGTTCTAGGAACAGCGCAAGTTGTTACTAACTGCAGCAACAATTATCCTTATTTGACAAGCCTATTGCGAGTTTCCTTATGTTGTAAGTTCAGTGGGCCTCAGTTATCATGTACCGCTATCAACTTGTATCGGAAAACAAAACAGCCTTGACAATAAAAAGAAAAACAACAGTGAGTCGGACACACAACTTGCTGGAAGAAAGTGAAATGTTTTCGCGACCTTAATATATAAATCTCTGAGACGATATCGTTTATCTTTTAAGATGTTTATTTTAACCACAATCAATAAGTAATATGCTGTCTATGTATTGGGTCCATAGCAGCTGTCGTTCCAACCAACAGGATTATTTTTGAAAACTTTACTGTAGTGAACACAATATAGTATCCATCCCTAGAGTCAGTAAGAAATGACAGCTCATTTCGCCTTCACTTCAATTATTTTTACGGGGTAATTATTACTAAATACAGAAAAGCTAGCCACCTCCCTTCAAAAACATGTTTGACTTTCCAAACAGTTAAATCACTTGAGGTACTTTTCATGTTGCCAATGACTAGATGACGACCCCAACATACTTAGTTGAAAAAAGGGTTTATTACTATTAAACTAGCGGCAGAGTAACGATGATTTTTTGAGTCTTATAATACCAGCTTGTTACTATCCCATTGCAGGGCAAAGACATCTCTCACAGAGAAGGCACAAACATCACCACGCTTGCTCAAGGTGGATTAGCGATTTCAAATTGTATATTAACTACAAGTCCTCTCGGAGGAAACCTCCTCACCATGTTTTCCTTCACCAAGAAAAATAATGTCTACGATACATAACATGAAATGAAAAAATCACATCGTGGATTGTATCAAAACCTTTCGTGTCGTATTGCAATGAAAATAACATTCATTTTGCCTCTAGATATCTATGAAAGTAGACAAGCGTATTGATAGCCTTAGTCATTCCTAAAATTCTAGTATGAAACCCTAATAAGTGTTATCGAAACTCGTATCACGTTTAGTCAGCATTTTATGTGGAAATATGAGAAAACGTATATAATTACCTACATTTTTCTTCTATTATATGCTGATAGAGTATAAAAACACTCATGTTTATATTATTAAGTACCTACATACTTAAAAGAGTGTAAAGGTCAACAGCCGGTTGTAATTAGTACAAGAGCACTAACTGTTGATGACAAACGTTTCATAGAAATAGGTGACCAATGAGATGTTACTTGAATAACTATATTTAGTAGGTTATGCGGATGCAGTTTTATTAAACTGTTATTACTAATAATTGTAGATACATGGTTAAACTTACAATATTTCAAGGGACTTTTTAACTAAATCCTGTCGACCCCTGTACCTTCGTCCCGTACCGGCAGTTAGGAAAAAATGCTTCATCTGCCCCGGTAGTCCCGGCACCAGAATTTAGCGGGACAGATGAAACCTCAACAAAAAAAATAATCTAGTATCATTTACCCCAGTACTGTTTTTACCGTGGAGAATGCGACAGATTTGTCATTTGCCCAGCTATCAAAGGTAAGGTCTACTGAGTACGCCGGGGCAACCGGGGATGAAACAAATTTTCTCATCTGCCCCGCTGATAGAACGCATCTGTGTCTGATTCGCGAGTGATTTATTGCATGAAATGTCTTTCACAAATGGACTACATAATATTCATAACATCATGCCCGTAATCCACAAAAGGTATTGTAGATGTGTAGGCACTTATATTTCGCCAGTTATGTTAAGCTGTGCCCTTACAGGGTCCATAATTGTACTATAGCTATAAGCCTTTGTAACACCTTTATCTGTCATTATGGTATGCAAATAAATGATTATGAAGGCGAGGTAGAATGACAGTAGGTAATTCAAAAAAATTAAAAATAAAACAATTTGTTTTTTATTTTATTATGTGGGTGCTGAGGGCACGGCAATTGAAATTAAGTCAAGTTGAAGCTTTTTTTTTTCAATTATGTTGAGGTTTGTTCCAGACTAACTGAATTCTACTTCATGGACCGACGGCTTTTCTGCAGTGGTAACTGTAGAAAAAAAAACAAAATCAATTCGTGAAAATGTAGGTAAAGTGAAGGCAATTTGAGCTGTCATTCCATATTCACGGGGTACATTTACCGAAACGACCGGCAGATCTCCACAACCAGCGTAAAGTGAACTAATTGAATGTATCTTGGAAGTCATCACGACATTAGATGAAAATATGCCTACAGGATTGAAGGGCTTTTTCATTCATTTACATTAAAAATCTTGGAAGTGACATAGGAATCATGATGAAAAATAACCATTTGAAACTCGTTAAAATTAGGAGAAGCCGACGAATTTTTTCAATGGTTCCAGAATCATGTACCTACTGAAGTCATGGTACAGACGCCAGCACATCATGTTACCCCAATGTGTCAAAATTCTTTGATCGTTTTTCAACTTTATGTCTAACAAAATTAGGTTAATATTCAATTGGGAAAATTTGACACATTGGGGTAACTTGATGTGCTAGCGTCTGTACAATCAGGTGGAATATCGATGTCCTTTCCACTCTCTCTCTATGTAAACTAAGGCCAAAGTAGATTTTAACAAAACGATATTTGATGCTATAGATAGTGTTGACATTATGCGAATGCAATTTTCACTAATCGATCGGCACTTCAGTAAGTTTTGGCGCGGTTTTGTCGGGAATTCCCTTTCATCATAATCAAATAAGCATCTACAAACATTGCTGGGCCATAAACATAAAAAAAACGTGTGACAGTAATAAAAAGGCATGATCAATAAATACATTAGCACCTTTCACAGATAACTATCATCCATTTGCTGTCTGTTGTACAAATAGCAATTAGTGCTGGTCTTTTGTCTATGTTACGACGCCATGTTGGATTCCTGGCGAGACGAGACTCGACTGACTTACTAAATCAAGAAAATAAGACCTACAGATAAAACTTTAATCTTCGAGTAAGGTGAATGTGTAACGTTTAATTTGCTAGCCGATTACGATATTTTGATTTTATTTTATAGCCGGTCGATTTAGTACAAGTCACACCACGAAAACTTAAGTATGTGATTTGAGTTCACTCTTTCGTTTCACAGTTGCTGTTTTTTTTTTTGAAAGGCACGCGTTTCGTCATTATCTCACCTGATGGTAAGCGATGATGTGGTCGACAATGAAGTACGCTTCCCTAGAAGCAACCTGTTCACTCTTGACTTGAAGACCCCTAGGTTGTAGCTATCAGGAAACACCAACTCCGGCAGGAATTCCACTCTTTGGCTGGTCGCACAATGAATGTGTTTCCATAGCGTTTAGTACGTATGTTTGGGATATCTACCATGTAACGGTGGCGCAGTGCCATACGTCTTGTAGTCCGATGATGAAAAGGGCTTGGTGGAATTAAATCGTGCAATTCCACAAAAAAATGTCTAGCATTAGTATGGAATGACAACTGCGCTATTCTATTCATCATCGTCTTCCTGCCCTTGTCCCATGTTATTTGGGGTCGGCGCGACACGATTTTTTCTTCCATTCTCCTCTTTTCTTCATATCATTTCTCATTCATCTTTTCTTTGGTCTTCCTCTTCTTCTACAGCCATCAATACTCAAATTCATCTCTCTTTTAGTCACGTGTGCTCTATCCCTCCTCATTAAATGTTTATAGCAAGAGTCACAACTTCCTTTCATCTTTTCTGTAATAGGTACCACCTTTAAACTTCTTATACTTATGCTCATTTCTATTTTTTTTTTTTTTTTTTTTTTAATATTACAAACTAGTGCTTGACTGCAATCCCACCTGATGGTAAGCAGTGATGCAATCAGTGATGGTGAAGCGCACTAGTTTGTTAAGAGCCTATTCACTCTAGCCTTGAAGACACCTAAATTATAATCGGACGGGAAGACCGCAGCAGGCAAGTTGTTCCAGTCCTTCGATGTACGCGGTATAAACGACGAAGCGAAACTTAAACTTAACTTTACTTACTTAATTTTGTGCTATTCTGTTATATTTTTTTAATAACGCGTACAAAGCCGATGTCGACTATTCTGCCAATGTCCAAAGCGCTTTTCTGTAATGTCATACTAATGCTAGGCATTGACAGTTCACTGCACCCAAATTTTCACGGGGTGCCTTTTAACAGAATATCACTACTGCATAGACAATAAGTAACTTTTATCTACTACTTAGAAATTAAAAAATATGACATGTATAAGATTACATTCACGTTGGATGTTGACATGTCTAAGATTACATTCACATTGAATTTTTACTTTGATCGTAGGTTTAACATTATTTTTTGTTATTGTGAATATAAGTACTATGTGGTTTTTTTTATTATTTCTTTAAGTACTAAGACTTTTGCGTTAGTTTTTAACATTTTGTAACCAACCCAAATTTTCTTTCTTTGGTATTGTTTGTCAGGACGTTGAGCTCCTCAAACGGAATTGGGAATCGAGAGCACGATTTTTGACAAATGCTTGCACGGACTGATCTGGTCCCTTTCCCTCATATCTGTGTGATTCTGACTTCAAAAGACCCTTTCAGACACTAATCTACTTGACCTAACCAAGATAATGTCTGGACTTTAAAAGAGAATGTGACCTCTGAGTTTCTTTTGAAGTTTCTTCTCAGAGTAGTCAGATAGTGAAACACTACCTGACCTTCTAATTGAAAAATGAGGAGTAATTTAATGTTTTGTAATGTTACTTGCAGTCAGGATTAGCTGCTCTTCTTCGGATGAAATAATTACTTGACTCAAATGATTCGTTTATTATTATTAGGCAAGTAAACGTTTGTTATTTCATCTCACAATCGTAAGTTTTATTAAAGAGAACAATGATGGAAAAAAATATAAGTATGGTACAATCTTGGTACAATGAAAAAAATATGACTTATGTCTAGAATGTCGAATGTTTCGAATCATTAATCATTAATTTGTGTCTCTAAGAACGTATTTACAGAAATAAATATAACTTATCATTTACTATTTTGAACACAGGCAGACGTTTCTCCTTTACTTTGCTGTATACAGACATGCGGTTAAAAGCAAAGAGATTTAAGGTAACATGGAGAGGATAAGCGAATAAATGTCATGGGAAAACTGTGATCCCATGTCTTAGTAACGCCATCTAGTATGTAAATGGCAATATTGAGGCGGCAGCGGAGCGTACAGCTTGGCAAAAAAGAGTCTGACGCGGTGACAGTTGAAACTAAAATTGGATGATTGTGGCAACATTGATTTATTTGTCTAGTGCTAGTACATCATGTGTCAAAAGTGCGTAAATCCTCGTCGTTTTTCATAGATTTAACAAAATTATTAAGTTTCGTTGCAAAATTAACGATTAAAAGTTAATAAAACCATTCGTAGTTGTATCAGAGCAGTGATTTACCTCGTCTTTTTGTGGTGTTTGGCCAAATTTGAAGCAGGAAAAGTTTTGTCCGATATCGGGAATGTTTATCGAAGAACTGCCGCTAGGACAGGTATTTATCTACCCTAATGAAATTATTGTACATTAAATAAGTTTTTCTAAATGTATTCAATGCGTAGTTTTGTTGATATACAGATTTAAGTAACTATTTGTCTTGTTTACAGAAATTGAAATTTAAGGTTATGTTTTGTAGTTTGAAGAGCCTCGTATACCCATATTTGATACTTGAAGATAAAAAATAGGGAATTAATAATAAAGTGCCGTATCTTTTTTTTGTTTTAGGTAAATCTGTCAACACAGTAAGAAAAATGTTTAAGGAAGGTAAAAATAAGATTTTTTTTAAACACCGGGAAAGCATTTCAAAGATCGCCTGAAGAAAGTTATTACCTTATCATTGTGACGTGAATCCAATTGAATTTATTATATATTTTATGATTATTTTTTGTTTTTAAAGGTGGCTGCTGAACAAGCATTTGCAAACATTACTAAGATTGGAAAAAATCATGCAAGGATATTGTAATGAAAATAGAAAAATAATATCATGACAGTAATAAATCTCACAGATGACAGTAGCAGTGATATAACAGAATTAGAAAATACTAGTGTTTCAGAAGTTGCAGGAAGCTCTAGCCAACATTTGAGCTTTTCCGGGAACCGAATATTTGATGGTAGTGTGTTCGATTCGTCTGATTAAATTTTTGGTATTAAAATAAAACTAAAAAAAACGTGTTCTTTCATTATCTTATCCCTGTAAACAAACTATTGTCGTTAATTCCTAACAATCTTACGGTTAGACTGCTCTCGAGGGCATGATTATTATCTGTCTGTGTATATGTATACCTAATGCATCACTTTCGTGCAAGGATTCAGTGCCCACTATAACATACATAGGTATATTAACTCACGCCTCTTTTCCACGCTGGTAAGCAGAAACTAGAGATCGCATACGAAGCAAAAGAAGCATGTAAGAATCGTAGCATATGCATATGCATTCTTACATACTTCTTATGCTTCATATACATTTTTACATGTTGTTATGTATAACAACATGTAAAAATGTGTACATTTGCCCACTATTAATAGTGTTAATACTGGACATTGAAGCCTTCCATGGTGTTTGCGTAGCATCCGACAGGCAGAACCACCCACTTAGCTCTGGGAAAAAATAACAAGTATCAAACCTGTTAAGTCGTACTATTCAGGGTGGCCACATGCGCGATACTAGCGACCTCATTTATTCCACACTCTTTTTTGCCAAGCTGTACTAAACTAGACTTATCGACTTGTGTCCACGAGAATACCTACTCTTTATTGTACACCAATAATACTTACAAATAATAATTTTAAGGGCTACAAGCGGTGATACAATGGGCGGCCTTATCGCTAAAAGCGTTCTCTTACAGACAACCTTTGGATGGACTTAATAGTGGAGGAAAAATAAGATGAGTAGGCAGTGTGTGGTGTACTATTTACATAAATATATACCATACAAGACTATTTGAATATACATATATAATAAGTATAATTATCAAGACAAAAAAAAATAAAAAAATAAATACATAAATACAAACCATTTACAGAGTAACGAACAATTATGTTAAGACGTGTTAGGAGAGAGGTAATAATTTTTAAGCAAATTTTTGAACGATTGTAATGTCTGAGCTTGCCTCACTGACACAGGCAAAGCATTCCATAGCCGCACAGCTTCCACTGTGAACGATTTTCCGTAGAAATTAGTGGTGTGCCTGGGCATATCTAGACTCAAGTTTTCCAATGACCTTAGATATCTATCACGAGGACTCAAGTATCGGATGAAAGTATTGTTCGGGATGTCCCATCTATAGTAAACTGTATTGAATCTCTTTGGCTAAAAGGAAAGTTCACGGCACGCGAGTGTGCACTTACCTTGTTTCCGATTGTCCGGGGATGGCATGATGGGCGGCGACGCCCTTTCACTTTAGATCTGAAACAATAATATGAGTTTTTAACAGACTTCAAAAAAAGGAGGAGGTTCTCAATTCGACGGTATGTTTTTTTTTGTGTGTTTGTCACGCGATTACTCCGCCATTTATGGACCGATTTTCAAAATTCACGTGACTTAGCGAAAGGTGATAAGTCACGTGGTCAAAACAAAGGGATTTGAGGCGTTCTCGATTGTAGAAGAGAATAGATACGAATCGTTTGTAACTTGGCTAGGGGGGCAGATCATACAATCCATAAATCAATAGTTACAAAACAGAATAGAATAGAATAGCCCGCCCACACATATACAATTTTACAAAAACAATAAATTCAATTAAAAACAAACAACATTCACAAAATTATAAACCACACAATAGAAATTGAAATAGTTAATAATTACATTTATAGAAAATTAAATAACAAAATTCAAATTAATATAAGCACGATCATTTGTTCTGTGTCTGGGTGTAATTTATTTATAATATGTATGTATTTAGAAATATTATAAGTATGTTTATCAGCTGTTTACTATCCATAACACAAGTCCTAGCTTGGGACTAGATGGCAATGTGTGAAAAAGTTGTGGAATATTTATTTATTTATACATTTTGTGTGTTCCCTCTGTACGGTCCTTTTGTACATTTATTGGCAAAATTCATATTGAAGTCTAGATTGTCTATTGATATACGCAATCTAAACTTATTTTGCACCAGTGTTGCTAAAATGTGTAAGGTAATTTTATTGTATAATATTTTCTTCAAAGAGTACTGAGACCACACTAAATTCTCTCCGAGTGCTTTATCTGTCTACAGTCTGTTGCTTTACAATAATTTTATCGGTGGAAACTTGTAATAACTGCCTTCACTTATGTTTCTATTATAATGTTATGTATCCCCTAACTGTTAGTTTTTTTTAAGAAATAAAATACTTGGTAAACCTTTTATTAACCCTTGAATAGATTGGCAACTACGTCCTAGCACAAACTGACTTTAACAAAACGTCAAATCGAACGATTTTAAATTACGTTTGCTAAAAGCCTTCGTGCTACAACCTCAGATCGAAAACTCTAATTAATAAATAATTTAAAGAAAAAATATTCTTTATCTTTATACCTACATAAATAAATAAATAGTAGTTCATTCAAAAACATCTCAATCGCTGTGGGTGTTTTTAATGATTTCAGCATTTGACGCAAATCTGACGACCATTGTACGTCATTGCGTCATTTAATAACTGAATCCACACCGACTGAGTGTGATGTCGATGTGTGACGTCATATTGCATTGAAAAAACGGAAATGTTGGCCGCAAACCTAACTGACTGTTTTGCAGCTGACAGGAATGAAATGAAATTTTGGAAGGTATTGGAGAAAATAATTTTTCGTTTGTTGGATTTGAAATACAATAAAATTCTGTTCGTTTGTGGTTTTGGCAAAGTACTAAATCTATATAGATAATCTATATGTACCTATACATAATTATATAAACATGTCGGGTTTGTTTCAACACTTATGACTCGATAATTGCTGGATTTTCATGGTTTTTTATTTGTTTTGTGGGATTGGTCACTTTCTCAAACACCAGAGCAAACATTAAAATCAAATGGTAAATTCACGAAAAAGATTGTGAACACAAATTCGTTTTCTCAGACATTTTTCAAATGCAGCGCCATCTTTGATGACAAGATAAGTGACATATTATGTCTTCCCAGTTCAATAACAGGTGACAATTTGACATTTAACAAGTTTATGCTAAAATTAACTTATACTAAGACGCTGGCGGAATAGTCGACATCGGCTCAGTTGCCAAAGAGGAAAAAAAACTTATACCACAGTCTCTTATACTTATAATTTATTTAACTTGTAAATCTGAGGTTCAAAAGTGCCTCTCATGGGTTTCATTGGAGTAAATAATTTGACTTTGACTTTAGATTAATTGGATAACGACGTGAGGACAGAATTATTTCATTACTACTACAAATCACACAACGATACTTCATTGAGCGGATGCATCGCGTAGTACGGCCGCTGCTTCATGCGACGAAGTGATAGCGACCGTTGTTTTTGTGTGCGTAAGTTGTATGGTGCATGGTAAATACACGCTGTGTTTGACAGCATAAGGTTTATAATTGATTGTGTAGTACGTTCTGTTTTAAGAAATGCGGGTGTGTGAGCGACTGCGTATCTATTGCTTTTACTGAACTGCATGTGTAGTAGTTGCCGTGTGGTAGGGGCAAAGTGGAGACACATGGTTCCGATACATTTTCGTCTAACGGGCATATCTCCTTCTTTATTATATCTATGGTATGACATAATTTCTGTGTCAGAATGTTTGTTTTTCCATCTAGAATTTCTCAGTAGCAGCATGCCGTCTGGATTACAGCACTATTAATAGCAATAGGCTTATGCCGTTCTCTTTATAAGCAGTGCGATTAGTGTACATCTGTGTAGCTCAAATTGTTTTGTATATTTTTCATTGTGTCAATGACCTGATATTTGCATGGTTACTGTTATGCCGTTTTACTATGTATATTTTTTGAATATTGTTAGTGACTGTGCTCTTGGTGTGTATTAAATAAATAAATAAAGAAATAAATAAATAACATAAGACTTAGGTGAGATGTGGGTGTACCTACTACTGGTACACCGATGACTAACCTTCGGGGATTAGGTACAGGCGTGATGTGATGTTATGTTTTTAATTTAACATTGCTTAAAATGTTTTTTTTTATACTACCCTATAATTAATATTTTTGAATTTCACAGTTTTTAAAATACTTATGTATGGTTTTAATATTCTCATTTAAGTGAATGAACGTATTCTTAAGGGACTAAAGAAATCTCTCTAATCTCAATCGTGAAATACAAGTGGACAAAGTCGCGAGGAAAGTGTTCCAAATAAATATAGAACAACATCTTTTAAAAATATTCAGTGGGTAAAGTCTTCAGTCCACAACCACTAAGTCTTGTACCAACAAATTGCTTACAATCGGAACAGATTAACATAAGACCAAGAGTTTGAAACTTATGCGTGCGAGATTAAACTTAGTCACACAAACTCACACAAACTCGCACTGTGTGTACGAGACGGTGAGAGTATGAAACACGTCACTTTAAACTGTTGACAAAGTTATACCAACTTGGGTACAAACTATCTAAGTTTGCTGCGAACATGGTTTGTTACAAACGGTAATAGGCTATGTTGAGCGCGATTGAAAGGTCATAAGTATCGCTTTGGTTTTGAAGGCAAACTGTACTCTGCAGGCATCGCCATATTAGAAATTCTATTTCTATTATCGTAATCGATAAGGCGACAATAGAGAGATAATGACGTTTATGGAATCAGCTGTTTGTCAGCAAGTAGAATTTGTAATATGGCTGAAAATTAAATACACTTGACAGTTGACAAACAGCTGCTTCCATATACGCCATTTTCTTCTTATAATAGAAATAGAATTTGTAATATGGCTAGGCCTGCTGTTTATGTTGAATAGAATAGAATAGAATATTTTATAATAATAGTTGAATTTTATGATAATCACATAAAAAAGCATTTTACTTAAGGGCTACTGATGAGGGCGTAAGTGATACTACGATCATCGAAGATACGATGTAATATGGACATACGAACCATTTGTGAGCTTCGGTATATTTGATATATTTTTCTTATTTGTTCATATCTTTTAAGATTTTCTTTATGAAATAAACCTAACATAGTCTCTAGCAATAGTGTAACTTTCTTTAATTCTATTTCTACTTTGAAAGAGATTTAGATATCGGGTGAGATGTTCCGGAGATTAATATATTCATACAAACTTAGATATAGATAAAAATGTGAATAGAGAGAGCGAGCGTAACGAGCTCTAAATGCGAAGCACCTTGAGTCAAATAGAAGGCTACGGCGGGGTCTAGTGAGCGAGCAAAGCGAGCGAACCCAAACACCGCCATCCCCGTCTTGGTTCCTTTTTTAATCATAGATGGCCCCTTGGGCTCCTAGGTTCCCTGACTCCGCTTTAAAGCAACTTATTAATATTTTGGAATATTGCGATAAAAAAGGAGATTTAGAGTTATACACCACCAATTTAAATTAGGCTGTAAATCAGATCTTTTTCTTTGCCGATGAGATCTTTATTTTTATTCGTTTCTCCTGATAATGCTACACAAATACCTATCATACAGCGTACAGCCATTGTAATATAGGTACGTAAATATGTCGTAGCCAAACTGTGTCGCTACCAAATACAAATTAGCTCACTAACAATGACCCCGACAAACTGACACAGAACTAACTTGAAGGCCACACACTTGTTAGTCTGATACAACTACTTTTAAGCTTAAAGTTAACTGTAGCTAATTAATATTCAGTTTGATAGAACAAGCTTACTTAACCACGTTAGGTTAAGTTTTGCGTCGTGCGCAGAGGTTGCGTCTTGTTGTCACAAAGTAATTGAGTTACATAATAATAATATCCTCCCGACTGAATTTCAGTCACGGTCGCCAATCTCAACGGAGATTAGTCAAGTGCGCACGAGAAATTATAGTAAGTGTGTAAAAAAACACAGGTGCACTCTCATAGTTCTGTGGATCAACCGACGCTGGGGGGTCCAGAATCACTTTTGGCATTACTCACACTCACTCACATATATCGCGTATATACGTGCACACACACACAGGTTACACGAACAAACACTTGCACATAGGTTTTTGACTAAATCTTGACTTTTAGTTTTTTTAAACAATGTAACCTCTAATGAAATGCAATACAATGAAATTGAATTATTAATTTAATCATTGTTAATTAAAACGGTAACACCAATGGCATTGATTACCTAAGATATATTAGGGACAAAATTATGAGAACATTTATACTGAAAAAAAATTTATAAAAATATCTCAAATATTATATCAGATAATAGAGCACTACCAGGAGAAGTATACTAGGTACTTCTTCTCACAAAACACTAGATACACACGTATTATTAAACCGCACGCTTTGTTAAATATGCTAATGTTATTTTATGTACCTTTTTAAACATTAATAATTATCATTTCATTACTATTTACTCCTACTGTTCTGTTTTATCCTAATAAGCATCTTATCAAAACCTGCAGGCCTAGCCATATTACAAATTCTATTTATATTCCATTTCTATATATTATAATCAGCTGTTTGTCAACTGTCAAGTGTATTTCATTTTCAGCCATATTACAAATTCTACTCGTTAACACTTGACAGTTGACAAACAGCTGATTCTATGTAGGTACGCCATTTTCTTTCTATTGCCGCCTTATCGGTTACGATAATATAAATAGAATTTGTAATATGGCTAGGCCTGCTGCATTTTGAATCGATAGCGCATCAAATAGTTGCAAATAAATGCAGAAGCGTTCTTATAGAGAAAACTTATGTTTTATACATAATATACGTCGCGTTATTTAAATAAATCTTGCTCATATGGCGTTATTTATGAGCGAACCCTTTTAGCGGCATAATTATACACTCGACCACTGTCCCAAAGGATGCATTTGTCATCGTTGTTACAAAAGCAGCCCTAGTTTCTGTCTGTACATAGTTGCGGTGAAAATTTATTAAATCATATTATTCTAGTTTAACTAGTTATTTTTTTTCTTGGATTATATTAACTGTATTTTTCACTCACTGGCTTACTTAGTGGCTATGGTGGTATCTATTTCTATCTTCACTTCATATTTTTTGTTTCAAATATAATATGTACTTATATATAGGTATATGTATTTAACTGTCTGTATAATTATTATTGTTTGTTAAGTTATTTTATTTTTAGGTCATTTTTTTCCATTATAACGTTGACTGGTTGTAAATGCCTAAGGTTTAAATGAGTCATTGAAATCCATAGAAAACCTTTGAGTACTTAATTTCTTTTTGAACAGTAATATCGTCCCGGCTCTCATTTGTGTAGACCTTACTGTCTGCATGGAGAGGTGTCAAATCTTCGAAATATATACCTTTTAAATGTGTTTATATCGTTAAGAATAATAAAAAGAATCTTAGCGTATCTCTCCTAGGTTCACCATAAGCAGAAAAGAAGTTTTTCTTTGAATATTCACAAGTTTCCTTCACAATTAAAATCGTAACAGCTTTCAGGCGAAGAGGGGAGCAAGCGTCGTTTATAATGATCCCACAGCCGTTAACTACTTGTAATTAACACACTACGTTCTCTTGTCGAAACGACTCTATGTCGTTATATTATCACTTGAAACATTTTATTATACCTACTAGCATTTCTCTTACAGATTCATTGGCGTGAATTTGATACTTCTATCATCAAATTTTAGGATCCATCTTCTCATATTTTAAAAACTAAAATTTTGCCTACGTTACTTGCTGATAATCTAGTTTATAAGATGGTTCAGTAGTTTTTGAGTTAGATCGCTACAAACAATTCAAAACTTTTCTTTTTTATAATTTTAGATATTGATGTACGTAGTAGTATAGATAACTATAGCCGCACGGGTTATTATTAGAAGCGAAAGATATTTTAGTGTTTTATTATTACACTATTACACTACATACTAGTCAACATAGTTTCGTGCCAACTGGGATCAGTAGATCAACGAGATAAATTGTAAAGATTCCAATAGTATTAGTCTTTTACTGCAGAGCAAAGACCTCTTCTCACACAGAGAAGGCACGACTATTAATGAACACGCTTGAAAACATCCCATGGAAATATAAAGAAAGTGCAGTCTTAATTACTTACATACAAAGTAAATACTCCACCCTTATGATTCTGCTGTAAAACACAGGTTATCTAGGCGCGCTAGAACATTCAGTCGTTACGTTTCAATCATTAAAATAGTTACAATATGTAAAACAAAGAGTGGTAGGTACCTACTGTATATTAGCTGAAAAGAAGTTGTACCTACAAGTTTAAATCCTTCATCCATTACAACTTCAATACCAAGAAATACAATCTAGTAGATCCAATATTTCTCAACTGCGTAATGACACAATTCGTATATTTTGTTCACAATCACTTTTCACTTCACACAACTCCGGGACAATTTTGTCGTCAGCACTAACACTGAGATTATGAGCGACTAAACATATTGTGACACGTAAAAAAACGACTGCGTATTATAACTAAACGAACCTTTGGTAATTTCAGCGAGTAGATACTACGGCTTCACTAGCCCTTGGACAGGACAAAAGACAATAGTTGTCATACAGGTATAACTTATGTTTACAATTAACATTTTCCTCTAACAACTTAAAACGCATGATAGGCGTGTTACATTGTAGTTCATTCATCTGGATAATTACACTGGATGTACAAATAACCATGCATGCATTGTTTACTATCGTAAGTAAAGTTATTACCTGTTAAATTGCTCTTTTGTGTAGGATACGTGACTTGAGCATAGTAATTCACCGTGATAATTTAAAAAACCCGATAGTGAGCCAATT
This sequence comes from Euplexia lucipara, assembly GCA_921972225.1. Lineage (NCBI taxonomy): Eukaryota > Metazoa > Arthropoda > Insecta > Lepidoptera > Noctuidae > Euplexia > Euplexia lucipara. The sequence goes on along the minus strand of OV179145.1, from coordinate 5,321,613 downwards.
TGATGTTTGTATGAAACTACCATTAATTTGGAATGTGCAACTAGAATCATTCTCTTAATATTTATTTAATTTGTTAACGTTCAAAGGTGCCTGTTATGGGTCTAATTGAAATGAATGATTTGACTTTGATTTTGACTTTAAACATGATATTCCGACTTTTTTCACGAATAAATAATAAGAATCATAAAATACATAACATCAATAAATTGTTACAATATTGTCAAAAACTTATTTTTGTATTTTATTTTAAATTTTATTTTTGCTCACTATGCCACGCTGGTTTATGGTTACAAGTGCTATTGCTAAGCACTGTTTTGGGTTTGATTCCTAGGTCGGACAATGTGTTATTGGGTAGTTTCATCTGAAGACAGCTTTTTTTTGTAGCATACCATTACGTGAGTCTTGTACATATTAGCGAAATGTGTGTGTAAGTATAATAAGTAGGTATTATATATATATTAATTCTCAGTCATTCTTCATATTGTACAATATATGCTTGAGAAGATTGATGGTACCATGAAGTGTAACAGTGTAACAATAATTGTAGATAGGCCAATAAATAAATGAATAAAATAAATAAATAAGTACTTAAGTCTAACATTTTGGGGGATACAACGACCGCACTGTAAGCATGACCGCAGCATAGCAGTTGCTAAGCGACGACTTGCTGCAGCGCTGTGTGTCGTTGGTTCGATTCTCTCGCGGAACAAATATCTATACGGCCCAAAGGCTTATTGTTCCTGTTATAGATGTTTATGTTTGCGAGTTTAAATTTTTGTAATCGCACCAACGACCCAGGTGAAATTCATAGTACGAGGCTACTTTTAAAAAAAAAAATCAAGGGTGATTCTATGTATGTTGTACCCTACTGCATATTGTATTGTATAAGTCTTGAGCTACACATTGACAAGTCAACTCAAAGCTGAATTGATTATTTTCGTCAGAAGGCTTTTCTAGACTTACCCTGCAACGACAGATTCGACTTTTTAAAGAGACCATGACCCCTGTGTTTCTATTGGAATTTCTTCTCAGGGATCATAGGAAATGCCGGTGCTATGAAGTTTTAAAATAATACATGTAAAAGTATCTGGGAAGATCTATTTACAGAAATAAATGTAATTCCATTTCATTTCTGATTCGTCATCTAGGTAAACACCCAAATATTGTTCGTAACACGATCGAGTCAAAAACCATTTCCAAAAATGGTTACCCAACGACATCACCTGAATTCCTTGATCAAAATAATTTAATCAAAGCCACTCGTGTGTACAAACTACATACAATCCGGGGACTGTGGCCGGACCCTAAATGGACACAAAACTCTTTCCACTGAGCATTCGAAGCGAATCGGTGAAAATAGGTTTCCATGTGAGCGAGCGAAAAACACGCATGAGGTTGTAACTTGTAGAACGCGGAGCGATCAGCGGGTTTTTCGAATGGTTAGTGACTTACGTCTTGTCAAAGTTTTTGCCACCCATAACGCCGTTCCGACCGCAAAAGCGGTATATCAGGAAAAGCCTGTTTCGGAAACAAATAAGTTTTGTAAATATAGTGTACGCATTGACTTGCACCATCAATAGTGCAGACCAGAATAATTGGTATCGAAAATTAGAACAAAACTACATTTAAAGTATGGTCTTATGTGCACCATTGAGAATGGTGAGAGCGATGCCGGGCCATACTATTATTATGAGCCTGCGGTGTCCCACTGCAGGGCAAAGCCCTCCCTTCCATTCTTCCACTCCTTTCTGTAGTCAGCCACTTTTGGCCAATCCTTCAGAAAGGAGTCCAACTCGTCACGCCATCTCGTTCTGGGCCTGCCGCGTCACCGGCTCCTGCTGTCCGGGATCCAGTCGGTTGATGTCTTCGGCCAATTTCGTGGCGACATGCGGCAGATGTGACCTGCCCAGTCCCATTTTAGTTTAGCGGCTGAGTTGCCTACGTCTGGGATTTGTGTTTTGGAATGAAGTTTACTGTTCCTTTTGCTGTCAGTTCTTTAAACCCCGAGAATACTAATATTATAAATAAATGAGAATGTAACTGTTTTTGTTTTTTTGACGACTTTTCACGAGTAAATGGCTAAACGGATCGTACTTTGGAAAGAAGATAGATCATATCCTGGACACGGTTCTATTTTGCAAGTTACAGTAACCAGGACACCATGAACTAGCTTTTTCCGGTGACAAACATTAAAAATAAAAAAATAAGTTTTTACTATTAAAATTAAGCTGTGTGTGACCCTCTCGCATTGTTGCGCCCCTTTCAAACGGGCCATTTTTTGCTAATCGACCTGTTATTAGGTTTCTTATTTTACCTATGACAATGAAAGCATGACGAAAGTAGTTGTATTAATAAGTAGTTGTATGAAACTAATTAGTCTCCTCTGCACCATTGATGGTGCAGGTCAATGATGCAAACGTACGGTACATTGCGATCTTGTGTAGAGAAAATAAACCTTTAATATTTTTATTAAACTATATTTTTTTCGGACCACCAGACGCACGGCACTGCGCCACCGGTACATGGTAGATATCCCAACCATACGTACTAAACGCTTTGGGAACACATTCATTGTGCGAACAGCTAAAAAGTGGAATTCCCTGCCGGAGTCGGTGTTTCCTGATAGCTACAACCTAGGGGTCTTCAAGTCAAGAGTGAACAGGTTGCTTCTAGGCAAGCGTGCTTCATCGTCGACCACATCATCGCTTACCATCAGGTGAGGTGATAGTGGTCAAACGCGTGCCTATCAATAATAAAAAAAAATACCATTTAGTGTTTTTAGGTAGTTTTGGCTATAAGATGCCCGACAGCAATGTTTTATGTCGGAGAATTGTTAAAACATAATTTCACAGTCGCCACCACCGTTCTCGCTTCCGCTCTACCTCATATCATACCCTTATAAGGATTGAATAAATTGTGCCCTTAATATACGTACCAGATATTTCTTCGCAATAATTTATTGATATTCGAGATATCCTTTGGCTTGGGAAGGATAAATAGGAGAGGCAGTCTTGTGGCTGTAATAAGTTCGCTCAGGAGAGATATTGTCGCAATTTCGGGCGTAATTTAAGATTATTGGTGTAAATATTGTGGGCTTCGAAGTTTATAGACATGTCTATAACTGTGCAAGTCTGCACTAGGTTTTTTGTTTTGAAGCCTTTTTTTTATATTTTTTTTTATGTTTTGACCTATTGTTTATGGCTTTCTGATTGACTTATTACACTTTTGTTTTCACTACCAAGAACCAGCGCCTTTTTTTTCGGTAGTCGGAAAACTTTATGCACTAGTAAAATAAACTGTATAAGAACGGATTTAATGACATAGGCATTTTCTACCCGTCTACCTTAAGGTGATGCAGAGACAGAACATGGTAGGCGCAAGACGGTAAAAAGAACCTGAAAGTCAAATAAATTTTATATCCTTTTGTAAATTAATTTAAATGTTTGTAAACGCACCCACGATACAGATGAAATTCCCAGTTTGCGGAATCTTAGTATCAATATCTTACTAATATTATAAACGCAAAAGTTTGTGAGGATGGATGGATGGATGGATGTTTGTTACTCTTTCACGTAAAAACTACTGAATGGATTTTAATAAAATTTGGTACGGAGTTAGCTGACACTTTGAATTAATACATAGACTACTTTTTATCCCTGTATTCCCATGGGAACGGGACCTACGCGGGTGTAACCGACGTCTGCTAGTCAAACATAAAACAACTGCCTTTCTGACCTGCACAATCATAACTGGGTAGTACAATACCTTTTGGTTAGAATGCTTGCCACATTTTTATGCTTCAGACTATCCAACAACTGTGCATGCCCTATAAAGGTAAGGAGGGATCTCATTACATATACGGTAACGTTTACCCATCCATAGTTCAACACCGGTAAGCGTAGCCTTACCTTCAAACAATCTGTATACCGGCTCCATTGATTTAACTGCGAACCACAAAGCCCTTTAGAAAAATACCAACGTAAATTTCAAAATGCCTGAAATAGGAACCTAGAACCAATTTGTTATCCGATACCCAAGATTTGTAAGTCTATATATTTCAACTGCTCAACGTTATCCACATAATGTAGACGAATCATATTACATTTATTACCAAAGATATATCATATATCACATGACACGCCGAGTCAGATGATCCCGTTTTAATTCAATTACATTACGTAAAGGCGATAGTCGCCCAGCAACGGTCGTGCGCGACGTGATAGTAATTATTGCTAACAATTGAAGGGAAAAGGTGACAATTAGTTGGCAAGCCGGCGGGTGGCGGTCAGTGGCCCATTTGACGATTAGACGCGCGACGGGGGACGCGTCTCGAAGTCGGTAGCCGGTATGTACAGACGCCAGCACATCAAGTTACCCCAATGTGTCAAATTTTCCCAATTGAATATGAACCTTATTTTGTTTGACATAAAGTTAAAAAACGATCAAAGAAATTTGACACATTGGGGTAACTTGATGTGCTGGCGTCTGTACAAGCTAGATTATATTGACGGCTGGATTATTTTCAACTATTGTTTGACGAAAAGTAACTAATAACAGCCTTGAGGGTCGATCGAAGGTTAAGTTACGCTTGACGAGGTTGGTCCGTAGATGGGTGCCCATTCATTGCAACGACTTTCGACTGGCCTGTTGGTCTAGTAGTTAGTGACCCTGACTGCTATGCCTGAGGTCCTGGGTTCGATTCCCACCCAGGACAAATGTTTGTGTGATGAGCACGATCATTTGTTCTGTGTCTTGGTGTAATTTATCTAGGTATAGTATGTATGTATTTAGAAATATATATGTATGTTTATCAGCTGTTTAGTACCCATAACACAAGCTCTGCTTAGCTTGGGACTAGATAGCGTAGTAGTAGTGGAATATTTATTACATATCAAGAGTCCTCTGCTTTGGCATGGCTCCCGGCTCGCATTTGTAGATCTTTGATAGTCATTACGGGTAGATAGAAGCACGAAAGTCTGACAATCGGTTTAACCAAGGGGTTTCATGTTACCCAGTTACTGGGTTGTGGAGGTCAGAAAGGCAGTCACTTCATGTAAAAAACTGGTATTTAGTTGCATCCGTTAAAACTGAAAGCCGACCTAAACATAGTTGGGTAAAGGCTAGGCAGATGATTTACTTCTTTATAGTTAATTAAAACGGCACCTGATGATTATGGTTTGATGAGAAATAAAAATCCTTCCAACAATATTGGGGGTATTAACATGAAAAACCATATAAATACATTCTGTCATGTTGATGCCTGAAAGAGGACAGGTAATTACAAAAATTTCAGAATGGTCCAGTAATCCGATTTTGTGTATCAGATTACATTCACACTGTGTGAAATATTGGAATAAAATAACATTGTTTCGTGTCGTTTTTGACGCAGCCGTGAGACATGTAATTTTTTTTTCGTACCACTTGCTCAAAAAAGTGACATTCTATGCCACAAAAAGCGAACATAACAAATTGTCATTTTTAATCTGTTAAAAACAGGGAAAGAAAATTGTACTGAATTTCATTCATCCCCTAGGGAGAATGTGATTTAAATTTGGAATACTTACCGAAAGGGAAATGCCCATTTTCGGCCATGAAACGCCCAACAATTTGCTTTTGTTAGAAAAATACGTCTGTTTTTATGGTTATAAATAGCGGTATTCATTTATCCAAAGAAGATTGGAAAAATATTGCACAAATAAAAAGTAACGAAATGATAAATGACAAATCCGCAGGTTACGGAGAAAAATAAAAGTGTTGCCAATTACTAATCACGTTAAAAAAAATCGATTCTCTGTTTGTCGATCGATTTTTATGGTGTTATAATAATTTATTCTGATGTTATGATAATGAAACACACAATTTAAATAAGTACAAGAGAATGTATTTTACTAGGCATGCAGAACTTAAAGCACTTTATAGACTTTAATTAAAATTCAAATGAAAAATCGATATCGATTATGGGTCTGTTAAGTGGCAACATCGAATCTGTCAGCTGTCACGCGAAATTACAAGTGTTTACATGCTCTGTGATCACAACAAAATTACCAAAAGTCGAATTCGTTTGCATTTGTGTTATTTTGTTAACTAATAGCAATGATTCCGGTAGAAGTGCATTAAAAATGTATTGTTGCAGTTGTATTGTCGGCCGTCGAACGGTAGGATGCTGTGCCCATGTTATGACGGTATTATGGTAGGTATTTGGGTTGGGCACGGCATCAGACTAATATTTTACCTCCTGCTCAATTTCTTGATGATGTGCTGATTGTTTATGAAATAAATGATGTAAAAGGTTATAAAATACCTTATTGTAAAACTGTAATATGTAAAAATATAAAACCTTTATATCTTAAAAATGCGGACTTTTTTTAAATCAATTCCTTAACCAGTTCATTCTTTTTATTGCATACTATCATTTCCATATGCTTTTATATGTGGGCACCCGTGGCCGAAGTGTCTATGACCGGTGGGAACTACATTTGTGAATAAACCATTGACTTTATATTTAAAGCATTAAACATCTTTTTGAAAAAGGAATACGCATTTATTATGCAGTTATGATTATTAAATAAAATTACGAAAACCGACGAGGCCGTATGAGCTTGATGTCTTTGCTTTTCCGACAAAAAAATATTACTCTAGGAATATGCCGCGTTTTTGTTTTCTTCAAATACATAACGTTAAGTTTATTTTAATTGATTTTTATAAATAAGTTAATGTTCTTAAAATACGTTATACTTTTAACTGTCATTATTTTTAATATAATATGCTTATCTCATATTATTATTGTGTTATTTTTTTCGCAAATGGTACGAAAAGTAGAGTATTTTCCTCGGTGATAAAGCTGTCTTAGTCTTGGGTGAACTTAAATCCCTCGCTGCACTCAGGACTCGTCTTAAAACCCTCGCTTCGCTCGTGATTTAAGTTTTTAACACCCTCGCTACGCTCGGGAGTAAACCTCGAGTCCTTCGTTACGCTTGCGATTTAAATCGTCACCCGCGACAGAAGACACTGCTTTATCCCCTTGGTTGATAATCTACTAATCTTTCTTGTTTTTTTTTGTGTTTATTTCCCTGCGTGGTTTAACCTGTTGCCATTTTTTTTTTACTTCTGCTTTGCACTACACAAAAAAATAAACGTTGATTGAGCGTTTTTGACGCGTAAAGTTTAGTTATCTGCTACGCGTCAAATCTACTGTTGCTACACTGACGTAGCACATGAATTGCTACGCGTCAATAATACTAATGCTGTACTAATCTGGCAGCTAAGCAGTTGTAGATAACTGAATTGTCTCGTAGCAATTCAGGTATCTGCTCTGCGTCACGTGCAGTGATGCAACGCTGACGTAGCATTAAACCGAAATGCTACGCATCAAGTTTACTGATACTGCGCTGACGTAGCAAGTAACTGAATTGCAACGCGTCAGTAATAATGGTGATAGGCTAATTTTGCAGTTGTACATAACTTATTTTGTAGGCTAGCAGTTCAGTTATCACATAACTAATTTTCCTCTGCTGGCAACAGAATAGCCATTATTTGTGTTTACAAAGCTTTGGAAAAACGACACCGAATTAGGCGAATTAATTTCTGTAGTGGTCCATTTATATCTTGATAGATTGGATTTAGTCGTTCACTAATAAAGTAAAGTGGCCTGATATCACAATACATCTGTTGTTGTACGTATATTTATTGTTGGTACTTGACTGTTACACAATTCTATTGGTACCAAAACGGAAAAAAATTCAACGTGTACCTAATAATACTAGGAGTTTTTTTAGTGGGAAACCTGTACGGCAAAATACTTATAACTAACTAAATCACAAGAACCAATAATCCTTTCGACTGCCATCGTAAAAGGGCGCCAGGAAATCAGTTCATTTCCTTTTCTGCGATGCCTTAAGTACAAGAAATGATTGCAGGCTTGTGGTTTACTTAGCTATAAAATCCACGTTGTTTTATTGTATGTAGTAATATTTAATAATACTAGCTTACCCTTTAAATAAATCCGACTAATATTATTAACGCGAAAGTTTGTGAGTGAGGATGGATGGATGTTTGTTACTCTTTCACGTGAAAACTACTGAATGGATTTTAATAAAATTTTGCATGCAGTTAGCTGACACCTTGGATTAACACATAGACTACTTTTTATCCATGTATTCCCACGGGAACGGGACCTACGCGGGTTAAACCGCGGGACGTGTGCTAGTAATAATAAATAAATATTCCACAATTTGTCACACAGCACCATTTAGTCCCAAGCTAAGTTTGAGAGCTTGTGTTACTAAACTGCTGATAAACATACTTCAATATTCCAAAATACATACATATCTATATTTATAAAAGAAAGTCGTGTTAGTTAAGAACGGCTGGATCAATTTGAATGATTTTGGTCTTTTTGGATTTGTCTTTGTCCGGAATAGCATAATAATTATTAAAAAACATGAAAAAACTTCGAAAAAATAAATATCAAGAATATTCGTTGTCTCAAACATTTTTCAAACGCAGCGCCATCTTGGATGACATGACAGGAGTCAAACTTCCCAGTTCATTATCAGGCTTATTATCAGGTGACAATTTGACATTGACAAGTCTTAAGCTAAACCTAAGAAAGTAAGGTTGTCAATTTATACGTAACTACGTTCTGAAATTTATTTTGTTACTAAACTTAGAGGTTTTATGTAGCATTAAAGAGTCTTATATTAATCAGAAATCAATTTACGTAATTAACAATGACGACAGAGACGAACTTTAATAATTCTATGCAAATAGAACTTATTTTACTGTTAGGACTTTAATTAAAGTAGACCGGGAAAACTATAGGTATAAATTGTATGTTTATTTTACATTAAAGGCAATGGTTCAGTTTAAAATTATGAATTTAGTATTTTTTAAATCAATGCATTTTAGTAAGGTAGTTAGGTTAGGTAGTTAGGTTAGCTATAGGATAGGTATGGTCAGTTAGGTTAGGTTATATAATATATACATGTTGTAATTTTAATTCTATTGAAGACAAAATGTTTAAATAAGATCACAGTATTGACTCGCTACATAAAAAGTAGTTGTAGTTATTATTGGTTTGGATCTATTTGTTGTCGTCTTATTAAACGTATGTATATCTAATATAAAAAAAGATAAGAGCAATAAATTGACTCTAAGGCACAATGAAGTTTGCCGGGGCAGCTAGTTATAGATAAATTACACCCAGACACAGAACAAAAGATCGTGCTCATTACACAAACATTTGTCCTGGGTGGGAATCGAACCCACGACCTCCGGCATATCAGTCAGGGTTACTAACTACTAGACCAGAAATAGTTCTTTTATTATTAAGTTAGTTTAAAGACTGTTTATGTCTATGGATCTAAAATTGTTCAAATTATCGTTAGCTTGAAATCGTGCTAGGGCTATTTAGCATGTTGCCAACGACAGAGAGGTAAATGCAGCCGACGAAACGCCTCGGCGGGGGCCGTTGACGCGTCGACGGCGATGGTTGACATTCCAACTTTAAAAATCAGAGTCTTAACTAGACTCCCCATCCCTAAAAATCGGCTGCATCCAGGTGTGCAGAATTGATATGCTTTCATCATCATCATCTCTATCTAACCAGTGACTGGCCTGTTGGTCTAGTAGTTGTGACCCTGACTGCTATGCCGGAGGTCGTGGGTTTGATTCCCACCCAGGACAAATGTTTGTGTGATGAGCACGATCATTTGTTCTGTGTCTGGGTGTAATTTATCTATAATATGTATATATTTAGAAATATATAAGTATGTTTATCCGCTCTTTAGTACCCATAACACAAGCTCTTAGCTTAGCTTGGGACTAGATGGCGTTGTGTGAAAAAGTTGTGAAAAGTTTATTTTATTTATTTAGTGATACCCAGTAAAGTGGCTGGTAGACTGTCAAGTTACAGCTCTCGAATTCAAACCCCAGGTATGGTAAATCAAAAAAAAAATCAGGCAACCCATAAGCAATATATGTGTTGACATATTAAATCTAATTTAAAATAGGTTTCATTCATTAACCAACTCGGTGAAGGTCGTTCTTAACGGGATCCTAAATTATTAGGTTGAACTGGTTGTGAGACATTTATGTTTTCCACGATATGGTAATATTTATGAATATTTTTTAAATTGTAAATTAAATGAAGAGTTTTATATAATACTTAGTAAAATCAAAATATGTAAATATAATATTGCAATTATAAATTCATCTTAGTTTGTGAACTATCCGAATTCAGAGTCTGAGACGTTTATTTGATTTCTAAGAACCAAAGTACAGACGTCAGCACATCAAGCTACCCCAAACTATCAAATTTTCCCAATAGAACATGAGCCTTATTCTGTTTGCAATAAAGTTGAAAAACTATAAAGGAAATTTGACACTTTGGGGTAGGTGTTGGCCTTTGTACCAGGTTGCATAACAATAACCTACCATTTTCGGTCCTAAAATATGTTATTTCCAAGTATAAAATCGTAGGTATATAAAGTCGACCTTCTTACAGCTAAGGCATATATCAAACACCCAACCTGTGACCTGGTGTATCGAATAAACAAAAAAGAATTGCTGAGTTGTGATAAACAAACTAATAAATAATTCGAGACATTTCTTCGTTTTTAGGGTTCTTGTGTCAAAACGTGTGGAGATATTTGAGCCGAAATTAACACTGGATATTCAGCCAGCGATTTGGCAAAAAGTGAAGGCAAATTAAGCTTTCATTATATGCTACGCATTGATTATTTATTTTTGTAATAATTTTGTAAGTGACTAATGATATTATTTCATAGTCATAGTAGTTATAGTATTTTATTGATAGGTAAGGGATTATTACGAGTCATATAATATATAGATTCAATATTTTTCTGATAAACAAATTAAAAAATACATTACCTAAATTATTAAACAAATGTCGAATACAAGATGTCAAACAAGTTAAAGAAGCAAAAAAATAGCGGTCAAATAAAAATAAAATTAAAATAAAACAATAAAAAAAAAACTTGAATATTGCATACACAATGATGTATTATACATTCTTTTGTGTTGATATTGTTTTATAATTGTGATTATTATTTAATTTAATTGATGATTTTATTGGAAATGTTTAATTGATTTTATAGAATTTTTTTAATTGATATTAGTGGAAATGTTTTAGCGATTATTTACTATTATTATTATTTTTTTATTTGCATTCAGACACAATGTAATTGTTAATGAATAAATAAAACAAAAAAAAATGACATTTCACTACTCTATAATTTTCACGAGATGACTGTTACTGAATCAAATGGCAGGTCTGCCACCTCTTGAAGCAGTGAAAGTCAAACTTATAAGTGAAGCCATTTATGCTTTGGAAAATTTTGACAATCGCAAGGAAATAAAAACCTAGAGAGGACAAGCTTACCGTTTACCTGTAATGATGAAATTTAACAAGAATCAATGCCTTGCCAAATTTAATTACATGACTCAAATCAAATCAAATCAAAAGTAATTGATTCAAATAAGACTGAGGATCAGCACCTTTTAAACGTCAACATTTACGTAAGAGAGTCATTCAAAACGCCCGTCCACCTTTTCCTTGTGTTTTTGCTGAGAAAAAGTGGCGGAAAAAACTATCCAGCAACACGTATGATGTAATATTGTTTACTAATAAAATATATACTATGAAAAGGCGGGGAGAGGAGTGCTAAATCTCTCAATGAGACGATCAAGGCAGTATCATATACAAGAGCTTCATTAGCACAAACATAAAACTTTTCGATTTGCAATGATATATTATGTAAAAAGCATTTACACCTACAAGTAGGTATTGTAGGTGTAAATGTACGGAACCGGGGTTCCGTACATACGACTCACACTAGGCCAGTTTTTTTAATATACACCTGTCATCCTATTTTGTTATTAATTTGTCACCTAGGACACACAGGCTGGTAGGCGGGACATAAATAACATTATTTATTTTCATAACTAGTGATGCTTTGAGAATGGTTACTGTACGTGTACATAAATGAAAAAATATTATATACTAGCTGTACCCTGCCACGCTTCGCTGTGGCACAATGTGACTGAATGGTTAAAAAAAAAAAAAACAATCCTTGATGCGGATTATATATCATGCTAAAATTTCAGCTCGATCGGTGCAGAACTTTTTGAGTTTTTGAAGCGTACACAAACCAACATAACATTTTTATATTTATATAGATTTGGCAATAGGATCGGCCTATATTATATGAGAATTAAACATCACAGGCGAAATATAGGTACCTATACTTAAGGCACACCTTTGTCTAACCCTTCGGGGATTACAAGGTATATAACCCCCTTCCGGGGGGGGGGAGGGGGGCGTATTTTTGTACTTTGTAGTACTTAAATTAAATATAATTATGTCGTATTGTAACACGTTGAACAACCTGATCCGGTTGTGTCCTACATAAATTGTAAAATTACTCCAAAAAAAATCGCCAATCCACCTTAAGCAAGTGTGGTGCGGTGGTGTGATGTGGTGTGGTGTGTGGTGTGGTGTGGTGTGGTGTGTGGTGTGATGTGTGGTGTGATGTGTGGTGTGATGTGTGGTGTGATGTGTGGTGTGGTGTGGTGTGTGGTGTGTGGTGTGGTGTGATGCTCGTGCCTTCTCTGTGTGAGAAGAGGCCTTTGTTCATAACGTACAAACGATGACAAATGTTACACTACACTGTGAACGCAATTCTTGAAAAGGATCTAAAGGTTTTGCTTAGCGTATTAATATAATGATAATGGCTTTAATAAACATTTGTTGAATTTGAAATTCTCAAACAGAAATAATGTTAACATGGGTACTTACATATTTGTACTTTTATGATGGATATTAAAAATAAACTGACAAACTCCAGCTAGACTGGTTTTGAAATGAATAAAATCAGAAAAGTAAATCTATTACTCAGAGAATATTTCAATTGTTGAAGCCATATTATTAATCTCTTTTCATCGAAAAACGTTGTGTGGACCGCTACGAACATCACCTTCAAAGTTAATCAATTTTTTGGTGATCAATAAATATCTCTTTTCCAGAATTCCAATAGACACCTACATGTGGTCTGGTAAAGTACAGTAAGGAGCAAAAATATCTTAAATTTACTAAAAAATTTTAGATGTGTGACTAGATGTGCTTTCAGCCGCACGGATCTATCGTAGGTAAAGCTACTCTTGCCGAGGACAGTCTATGGATTGATAACCATTCATTACATATCAAAACCTCTTCGTATCTTGGAAATAATGTTAAGCCTATAATTACAGCTATTATTTGTAGAACTTTGACAGTCGTTACGAGGCAGTGCAGTACCTACTCCTAAACTTTGACAGCCAGTTTAGAAGGGGTTTGTCACTGGATTGTGGAGGTTAAATAGGCAGTTGTTTCTTATAGAAACACTGGTATTCAGTTGCAATATAGACAGGAAGCCAACCACAACATGGTTCGGAAAAAGACTAGGCAGCTTTATGCCAGATTCTTAAATTAGAATGTGCTTTTTTCTATTTTCATAACTTCTGATAGAGTTTTAGTGGAGTAGTTTTAGTTATTGCACTGAGTGTTGGATCATTTATGATCATGCACATATTGTATGGTTGATAATGGCTAGACAAAATGTGTTGTTGCGGAGCTTGTCACGCCACTTCTTCTTCCTAGCAAACGACAAAAACAAAGTGGTAAAGGGTGGACACTTTAAGGGACACTCTTCGAAATTTATCATCTTTAAAATACTCATTCTTTGCGTTATCTAAATATTTAGTTTTGATTTTGATGAACAGTACAATCTACCTTAGATTAGACATGCAAGATAATGTGTTAGTCTGACCAAGAATACAATTGTTGTATTCAAACTGGAAATGTTATTGTAAGTTTATTTTCTCAACGTTTGGAATCAATAGAGATCGTTTCACGATTAATCGCTTGTAAAGGGATATGCCCATTTGCATTGGCTGAAGAAACTTTGGTCAAGGGATACATAGAAGAAACAAATAAAAGACATTAGGACAGGCATCACAGATAAAGAAACTACAGCTGTTTTTGACAAAGAACTTGGTGGGACTTTTTTGATAGTCGGTACTGACTAACGAATGGAAATGTTAGAATGCACAACAATTCAGTGTCGTACAGGAATATCGGCTTTTGATACCTTGGTACTAATAAAAAATGAGTAGGTACTAGCAAAATTTGTAAGTTCCTAAACGAGTATATTTTTAGTAGATATTTAATACACAGATGGGAAAAACATAGCCAGAATTTATCTTTTTGGTCGTGATTGTACGTAATTCACATCCGACCATCGGAAAATATTGTCGAATGTTTCTTTGATGTCCGAGGTATTTTCCACACTTATCATCAAAGAGGATTCCCACTGGGCCTCTATGGGGCGCAAACAGTCACGTATCAGGCGCAAAGGGTCTTGTATCAGGCCTTTGATTATGACTTGATACAAGCCAGAGGTTCCCAAAGAGTTCATGGGGGCGCCGCCGGAGCGCTCCTGTATACCATTCTTCGGAAACTAAACATAGGCATTCGCGGTTATAAAACGATTAAGATATCTGCTTCTTCTTCGTCTTCAACTTTTATGTACTTACGTCTAGTAGTCTAGTAACATTGTAACCTATTTCAACTAGGTAGGGTGCTGAGTCGACGAACTTCTGGCCAAATAATAATAGCCTCACGGATCGATCGAAGGTTAAGCTACGCTTGACGAGGTTAGTCTATGGATGGGTTACCATTAATTAAATAATGAAACCCCCACGTCTCGGAAAACACGTAAAGCCGTTGGTCCTGGTAGACATTTGTAGATCTGTGACCGTCGTTATAGATAGTCAGAAGCCCGTTAACAGTAACTGGGGGTCAGAAGCCCGAAAAGCTTACGTAACCAATTTAACCACGAGGTATTGTTAACAGTAACTGGGTTGTGGAGGTCGGACAGCCTGCCGCCCCATGTAAAACACCGGGTTCATTTGGAAGCCGACAATAGTTGGGTAAGGGCTGGGTAGATGATGAGGGCGCCGAGACGACATACTTTAGTATTTCTTCAACTTTTTCTATACATACAGAAAAAGTTTGGGAACCCCTGATAAAGGTTATACCATTTTTTAAAACTGTATTTTCATATTGAAGATGAATACAGATGTCAATACCTATGTACAGACGCCAGCACGTCAAGTTACCCCAATGTGTGAAATTTCTGTGACAGTTTTTCAACTTTATGTCAAACAGAATAAGGTTCATATTCAATTGGGAAAATCTGACACATTGGAGTAACTTGATGTGCTGGCGTCTGTACAACATAGTGATTGGATTTATTTATCAAATAGTAACTCCTTTGAATTGGATTTCAATGTAGTAGTTTTTTTAGACGCTCTGCTGCGACTGTACCTACTAGTATTTTGTTTTTTATCCAATTTTTCTCGATTTTACTTTGAACATCTCCTTTCTATGGTTGCTTCGTACAGGTTGCTCTGAAAACGGTTCTTGGTAGGTACTTGTAATAAGACTGCTATAGTTACCATAGATTTACTGCTTAAGCTCTAAGTGTAGGTCGGTTTCCAGTCTAACCAGATGTAGCCGAATAATAGTATTTTATTTGACTGTAAGTCATACAGGAGCTCCTGACCCACTCACCGAGTTAAACATTCTTTCTGGCTTCTTATTATTCGTAAAGAATGTCAGAGATATACAAATGACAGCCAGGAACGAATCCCAGCAAACAGCCACTTCTTCTTCCCAGCAAAATGTAGCCTAATTTAAACGAATGTATTTTTTTGTTGTTTTTAAATGCTTATAATATATGTAGTGCACAAAAGCACGGTAAGATTTTTATTTGTTATGGATAAGTACCAAACATACTACCTACAATTTTGAAAATTAAATTCTCGGAACCGGGAATCAAGCCCACGACTTCATACTCAACAGTTAAAGTTCGCTACCACTAGAGGAACAACGGACATAAAATTAGTCATTATTTGCAGTTACCTAAGCGAAGAGGAAAGTATATCATTATGCACTTATTTATAGTGATTCACATCCAATCGGCTTATTTGATTTATATGAGTATGAAAATTTCACTATCTGTTAGCTTTTGCGATACTATTATTATTATTATCAACGGTACAAGGTCACAAGAAGCGTTTGTGATATTTTTTTGCAAGGGGTTTTTTCGCGAATAATTCATAGAATTAGTCAATTAGGCAATCGACTTCTGTCAGAAGTCGATTGGCTAATCTTTTCATTACGATGGCAAAGTCAAGACTGTACTTGCTTTTTCTCAACTATAAACAGTGTTAACGAGTGATGCGTCCCACGGATTGCAAAATCGTAGTTTCGAGTTCGAACCCAAGGCGCACACTTTTCGGATTCATGTGCAAATTGTATAATTATCACTTGCTTCAAAAACGGTAAAGGAAAACACAGTGAGGAAGCCTGAGAGGTATTTCTCGAGGGCATGTGATGCCAAGTCAGAGGTCCATGGGCGGCATTGAAATATAAACGACTCTTAGGCTACAGACCCAAACTCATGCGGGCAGCGGGGCGCTAGCTGAGCGGGCAGCGGGGCGCTAGCTGAGCGGGCAGCGGGGCGCTAGCTGAGCGGTCAGCGGGGCGCTAGCTGAGCGGCAACGGCTGCGGTATTTGAACTGGGCTCAAAAGCAGCGGGGCGGGAGCGGAGCAGGGAGCGCTGTTCGAACATTGCGCGCCAGTCGAGTGCTGTCCGCTCCGCTGGCGCCCCGCTGTCCACTGACTTTGTGTCAGTGGCCTTACAAGCAAGTTAAATCGCAGGACACAACTACTGTTAGAATAAAGTAGGAAAATTTATTTAGTTCTATCGTTTACGGAAAGTTGTAAAACAATCCTCATTATGAAAGCCCGTCACTCGAAGAGTGTCATCTCACCACGAGCACCATCACCATCTTAACGCACCTACATAAACTCACGCCATTTTTTCCCATGGGATTTTGTAGAAACTATACAGATCGCCACCTAGTCGGCTTAGTAAAAGACGCCCTATGTAAAACTTGAGTGAATTGAACTGTCAATGCATAGGATTAGTGTGGAACGACAACTCAATGCGCCTTTACTTCATCTATACTCAATACTCAAATCTTTATTGCATTCCATATGTATTACATAGATGGTGTTATCAAAATAATAGACATCAATATGGACCCTGTCGGGCACAACAACATTAGGAGAGAGGAAGAGGGCTAAGTAGCAATTCAATAATATTATTATAAGTTCGGTGTAAAAATTATGAATAATTATGCAAATATATTTTAAAATTATTAGGTCTGTGTATTAGGTATAATAAATTATCTTAATAATTTTAATTGTGTATTGTATTAGAATAATCTAGATAATTATTATTTATGCAATTATTAGAACTATGTTTCATTATTATTAAATTATATTATTATTTATGTATTTATAATTTTATATTTTCATATTTATATTTTGTTTCTTACATTTAATGTGAGCGAATAATTTTATTTTGCAATACATTTGTCATCTACATTCTCACGCACGTAATTTATACAGAATACTTAGCATTGGCTACGATTTTTATATATTTAGGTATTTGGCTTTGCCGGTTGCGAGTTATAATCACCTAACCTTTCTGAAGAACAACACCAATAAGGTCAGTGTACGTCCTGAAGCATCGCCACTTACACCTGCTAAGTAAACCTTTTGAAGTAAGTCATCTTTAATTCACTCATTCAAAGCATGCTCTTATTTATTTATTATTTATTTATTTTTATTTACATACATACATACATAAACTCACGCCTTTTTCCCATGGGGGTAGGCAGAAACTACAAAGCGCCACATGCTACGATTCTTACATACTTCTTTTGCTTCGTTTACATTCATACATGTTGTCATACACACACGCCAGTTGCGAGTACCTACTACGCACCTGACCTTTCTGAAGAACCTCACCAATAAGGTCTATGTATGTCCTTCTAGGGCGTCCCCTCCCGGCGTTCCCACTTACATCTGCCTTGTAAATACCTTTCGTTAGTCGCCTTTCATCCAACCTTTAAACGTGACCAAACAATCTACGCATACTCTTATTTTTATTTATTTATTGAAATCTCGCTTACAGCTATCATTACAGGTATGTACCTAATGCGATAGTGCGGCCTTAAAATTAACTTATTTACAAAAGAAGACTATTCTTTAGAAGAAGATATAGGTATACAACACTTAAAATATAATAAAAACAACTGTCTTATAGCCTACTCTAATCTACACTATTATAACATAAATTAAACAATAATACTTTGGCGAATTCACTCGAGTAACAAGCAAACACAACGATCATACCTTGAAAATCGTTAATAACCCCAATTGCGCGGGTCAATGATGTTTTGGTGCGCAGGTTGGTCTTTTAAATGTTTGTCACTACATATTCTCTTAAACAACAACGTTATGTTATCACATCATTCCTCAGTCTATCATTTAAATTAAGTTTCTCACATAACCTGAGAAACTCGATTCACGGTACCGCATGTTCGCGGAATTTTTCACAAGAATAATATTAGTCTCATATTCCCGGCATTTTCACATCCGCCAACCACAAATTCAAATATATTATAATCCATTATGAATCAATTTCGTGAACCTAGAGCTTTTCTTGAATAAACCAATTTTCGTGGATATTTTCTTTACGAAGGGAATACATACTCGTAACATAACATTACGCTGATATACACCGCAAGGTTAGGCGGAGATGAAGGTTTAGAGAGCGAATTTAGTGCGCTCACATCACATATCACAATCCAGACTCCAGGGTGTTAAGGAATTTGAGATGGAAAAACTAAATTAAGTACACTTTGCCCGACCTATAACTGAACCCATTATACAAGGTGTTTTATTGTATATCCCATAACTCTAGGGTTATATTCTGTAGGTAAAAATAATACTAAAACTCCTAGAATAGATGGTCCAAAAATGCATAGTTTCGGAGATATCATCAATCATAATTAAATTATCAGTTGTTTAGTACCCGTAACACAAGCTCTGCTTAGCTTGGGACTAGATGGCGTTGTGTGAATAGTCGTGGAATATTATTATTAAGTATTATTAATATTATTTTTATTTCCAATTAGTTCTAAAATTGTCACCAGTACGACGAATCTTCTTTCTAACGTCACTTTTCTTTCACGTAAGGATGATTTACAATAATCATCGTGACCTTGTCGAATTATTTTATATGATAGTAAAAAAAAGGATGATTGAAACATAATTCATATGCCAGTTGATTCTTTGATATGGTCTCAATCATACCCTAGAGTTATGGGATATAAAAAAAAAACACGTTGTATAAGAAAAAAGAACTTTAAAAAGGATTTGTGCGAGGCCAAAAGGGCCCATATCTCGGAGAATTAGCTGCGATATTTAAACAAAAACAATAACCACCACATTACTTTCTCCTTTATGAAGTCGGTTATAAACACGCACTGTTTTAAGTTCTAGTACGATCTACATTTATCTACCCACATAGTAAAACAAACAATAAACTTCCGTATGTTACCGTTACCGTTACCGTAGGGTTGAATTTCGAAAAATCCTTTCTTATATGTTGATATTTAGAATAATTGGGTATTGTAAAGGAAACCTCTGTGCACAACAGCTTTCTAGGTCAGACGTTGATGAACCTGTCAGTCAGTCGGGACTTATCTTTTTATTTATACAGATAGAAAGACGTAACCGTCGTCAGCCAAAACATTAGAACTAAATGTAATGCTACGAATCAAAAGAAGTAGGTACGTAAGAATCGTAGCATAATATGGCGCTCTGTAGTTTCTGTCTTCCCCCATGGGGAAAAGGCGTGAGCTTATGCATGTATATAATGTATGTAAATGTAGTTTGTCCGAATAAAATAAAGAAATTTTATTATTATTGACGTAAATTTGCTGGTCTCATAAAAAATCGTGTGTAAAGACCTTAAAACAAGCCTTTTAAACAAGCCTTTTTAATGTTCGCATTACTTTCGTATTCACACGCTTTTAACACGTAAAATGGATGTCGCGTAACTTCGTTCCACGCAATTTACATATACTGCGTTATGTCAGCTTTTGATGTGAGCATATAATGTATCTTGATTGTGAATGTATCGATCGTTAATGTTTTAAGTTAAGTGCATAGAAATTTTGACAAGTGTGGGGTTCGTGGCAAGATAGCAGTCGCACTGAGCTATGCTTGCTAAGGCTGGTCTGTGGATGGGTGAACATCTATGCTAAAATTATAAAAATTTAAAAACTACTAAACCTGATTTGAAAAATTCTTTCACACTATCCTCGGATGTCATGGGCTACTTTTTATACCTGTATTTCCACGAGAACAGGAACTACGCTGTTAAAACACCACGGGACGTTCACCTGTACCTACCTTGTACCTAATGCGTAAAACATAAACTTAAGTTTACGACATCGATGAAGAATATTCTTAAATATAACCAGGAGGTTATATTTAAGAATATTCTTCATCGATAGCAGATCCCTATCTAGCCATCTTGTTAAAAGGAGGACCTTTTAACAAAATGGCTAAATAGGGACCTGCTGACATTTAACCCTAGATAGATAACCATATTGCACAGTACACTAAAGATAACCATACGTCGATTCGACGTGCGAATGTTTGAGTGACCAAATTTTGGATTATGTATATACTAGGTTTATGAATGTGATATTATGTCTTTATATATGTAATTTTATTGTGATTAAAGGAAAAAACATCAGATTTTACATACACTTTTGTTAAAAAAAAAAATGAAAAACTAAACAAGTTACTTCTTGCTTTACAAAACTTAAACATTTAGGTAACTTTTCGTCAGGCTTATAATTTACTATGTAAACTCTTCAAAATCCACTTTTTGTAATCATTATAACATAATAAATCCGAGTAAATAACAGTATTTATTCATTTTGGCCTCAAAAGCACTTAGGATAGGCGCTGGACTTGTGCTCTCCAGAAATGGGATTTTTACAGCTGTCGCAAATTGTCTTTGTCATCCTTCTAATTTTTGATGGACAAAAGGCACAATATTTTCTTTTCTTTGCTTTAGGTACACCTTCACGTTGTGTGGGGAGGTTCGGCTTGTCTTTTTGGCAATATACCACAATGTTTTATCTTTTATATTCGTCGGCAAATTAAGCATTTGCTGCCTTGTCTCCATCCATGAGGTCATCAAGCTATTGCTGAGTTTTTTTCATAAAATCTCTACTCTATTTTTTTCTTGGATTAGGACATTATCACAATAAATCATTTATGCATTTATAAAAGCTTAATTTAGGATCCCATAAAACACATACACATTATATACACGTCATTTGATTGAAACTGTTGACTCCCGCTTTTGTTTCATTATAATAATGAATCATATTTTGCTTTGCCAGTTGTTGGATAAATTGTGCCCTCTTTGTAACACGATGATAAAACAAACACCATTTTCTAATAAATTATCTTCAGTTTTACTATACGCCCCCTGAATCTCTTCATCGCTCATTTTGTGCAACAACTGACTGATTTCTGCATCGTCTGCATGATTTTGTGACGTCATTATGTTATTTTTATCATGACCTCTAACAACTAAAAAAAACTAATAAAAAACATAATGCATTTGTGCAAAAAAATTGAAGTAACACTTTTTCTCAAAAGTCTAAAAAATTACATTAAAGATAACCATACGTCACTTCGACGTATGGTAGGTAAATATTGACGAAAGTACTGCACATACCAAAGTGATAAGGGTGTATCCTGCAAGCTCCGACGGTCGGCTGAGTTGGCAGGAAAGGGCACTTTAGTAACGCGCGAAACAAACGAGTTCTACAGATTTTTCAAAATCGTATACGTCGTTTCGACGTAGGTTATCTATCTAGGGTTAAACAAATTAAATTTTAAATGAAATCAAAATGAGAAACAAATTAATTCAAATGTAAAGTTTCTCAAAAGCAGAAACAACCAACAAACAGCTTTTAAGATTCACTTAACGCGAGCAAGCGAAGTAACATAAGTTTACGGAATATTTCGGCACACTCTCCTACGTGGTTAAGCGCATAATAATTAATGCTTGCAAAGTTCGTAAGAGACGTAAAATAATTGAAGTTTCAATGCTAAATAGTTTTAAAGGGAATAGTGGTTAAATAATAACTGCCACAAGAGCCGGTTACGGTTGACGAGGTCGGTCCGTTGATGGGTGACCAGTGACCATTAAATATAGTATTTAATACTAGCGGACACCACGCGATTTCATCTGTGTAGTTCCCGTTTTCGTAGGAATACAGAGATAAAATTAACCAATGTCACCCAGCTTTCCAACGGTGAAAGAACTTTTCAAATCGGTTACAGAGTGTTAGGAATTGTACCTATTCAGCATTGTCTCACCGTATTATCGGTATACAAAATTTGTTAAAATAAAATAAAAATGTTTTATTTCAGACTAAAAAGCAAACTAGCTAGCTAGCTAGCTTTTAGCTTAAGTACCTACCATAAGCACAACAAAAAAAAACCACATTTGTTAATTAAATTCATTTTCATTAGCAATAAATACTTTTATGAAGGAGGAATTTTGGCCGACGGGTGTCGTGTATCGTCGTTTCCGCGGAAGGCTACATGACACGACCATACGTAGGAGACTTTAATTTCAGCTTATTTTTATTTTCATTTATTAGTTTATTAATTTATAAGATTATAGTGTTTATTTTGTTTGTATGGGCCACAGATGCCTGAAATAAAGATTTATTATTATTATCTTTTATTTCTCGGAACCCTTGGATTCCGGACCTTTGGAAGGCGTACGAGGGGCCGAAGCCAACTCCCAGAGGCATATTGTCGTCTTTAATGAAATGAGGCACCAACCGCAGATTTTCCCTGTATGCACTACACAAGTGCACCTAAGGAAAACCTACGACTGGTGTAAGACTATTGCAAACTATGAAAACAAAAGTACTGGACTATAGTTTAGGGTGTCTAAAATGGACTGGATATCTAAAACTATGAAGGACTATGGCCCCTGCCTTACCAATGTTTTATATGCGGGGATTAAATGGCAGGGGGTGACTTGCACACTCAATAATGGGCCCTCTGAAACGGCCGCTAGCACATAGTGACGTAGCGACAAGAGAGCAACATAACCTGAGGTGCTTGAAATAAATAAATATTATTATTATCATAAATTATTATTATTATGAGCTTATATTTCTCGGAACCCTTGGGTTCCGGACCTTTGGAAGGCGTACGAGGAGCCTAAGCCAACTCGCAGAGGCCCTTTGTCGTTTTTAATGCAGTGAGGCACCAATTAAATTATTATTATTATTAGTATTATTAATAAAAAAAATTGAAATGTTATTATTTACATGTCATGAAGTTGTCATTACCTACTATAAAATTGTGTATTCATTATTATGACACACAATTCCATCAAAAAAGCTTTTCGAGCAAGATGCGACCAGCTGCATTGACCTCAATATTCCCCAAGTCATTTCAACTATAACATAGTTATAAACCACGTTCATACGTAGATAAACAATTTACCCCACTCGGCAGCGCCCTCTACCGCGTACCACACCACAGAACTTGTTACCGCTTCAATTAAAGATAAAAGCTCTATATTGAAGGGGAAAGGCCGTGGCCACAGCCTCTGTGAAAGGCTTAAAAAGTCAGAAAAAGGCCAATAAAGGTAAAACCTGTTGGGAGTTGGATTTATTTTGAAAACTTGCATAATTTTATTAGCCTACACATACAGGGTGAAAAGGACATCATCGCAACTATTGGTAAATCGTTTCAGTATCCACATCTAGACACTACGGGTTCTTTAGTTTCGTTTGAAGTTCAAAAGTGCCTTTTAAATGGCCTAATTGAAATAAATGACTTGACTTTGACTTTATATGATCTTGAACTGAAATTAATATCAATTTTTGCTTTGCTGTTTATGCTCAAAACTGTTAAGACCCATAAAAATCATAATTCCTAAAGAATCCCATTAAAATGTTTCTTAAAAAGTAAATAAGTCACTTCAATAATTTAAAATCTTATTCAATCGGACGGAAGTCAAGAATTTATACCGTTTATTATTTATTATTATTGTTTCTAACGTTCTAACGCATGGCACAAAGGTAAATGCTTAGTTTTTAAAAGCGACGTCTAGATCTGAGGGTAATACACTAGAACATATCCTAGAGCGGCTCGTGGTTCTGTAACTAGTAAATGCTCTAGAGTATACTCACCTTAAAGGGTCTGGATGTCCAACGATGTCCCTTCCACCCTTAACCCCATATCAAAATAATGCCAGTTTACCATCAACCTAACCATCCTAAGGGTATAATGGCGATTAAGGGATTATGTCATTTGGTTCTCCAATAGGCTATTTAAAAAAAAATGTGATCAACAATCAGTAAAATGCCCTTATAAAGGATGTTGCTACGTTGCTATACGATGTCATCCTCAGACAGCAAAAGCCACGCTAAAGTACTTTTAGGTAACTATATTCAACAAAAATTAAATAACAGTAACGGACACATGACGGAGATTTATTAAAAGTTTGATCGTATTTTTAGACTTCAACATCAAATGCATAGAACCGCACGATGCTTTGCGAATTATCTTTTACGCAACGTAGTCTTAACTCGTCAACAACCGGAATTCCAGAACAAATTCAATAACCTATTGTTCGCGAAAGCCAGCTTCCGCGTGGGGCCTGATAAATGAACAGACCAATGTTTTGATCTTCTTAATCATAAATAAGATCACCAAAAGAAAAAAAAACTATTCTATTCTATTTTTTTAAATATGGCAAACAAAGCCGATGTCGACTACTCTGCCAATGTCAAAAGAGGATTGAACGAAAAAAAACCTAATAAATTATACACTAGGTGTCAAAAAAAATCCATTCGCTATCATGGCCAGCATGAAATTAGAATACATAAAATACATTTAAAATTATCGTATAGGTTTCCTACGTGATTCGTTTAATGATCAGAGTTTCTAAAAAATAACGAAGTTCGATGACTCCCGAATGTATGGAATCCAGAATTTCAGAAGTCAATTCCATACACTCAGATTTACCGCACTTCGTTATGTAAAATTTAACTTTGTCTCCCCCGTAGCACTAGCACGAATTTTTGACATGAGCGTAACACCAATTCACACAATTTTAAAATTTAATAAAATACTACCATACAGCATTCAAGGGTTTAAATTAATATGGCTAGCACAATAAGTATCACCCATAGGTTTGAATAAAGTTATAAAACTTAATAATAAATTCGAAAGCAGTATTTTTAATTTAAAGAATTAAAAATACTTTAAACAAGTGGCGTCACCGTATAAATAAAATCATTTTGCAAAATATTAAGCGTTTCGAAATATCTATATAATATTTTGCGAATAACACGCTTCATTAATTATACTGATATTTATTTAAACAGCTGAAATAATAGGTAAGTAATATGATAGTTCAAATTATATTCTATCGCGATCGCGAGGTTGATTAATTATCTAAATTATTTGAATGCCACACTAGACTTAAATGGCAGACAGCAGGTATTTAGTGAATGTCTGCTTTTAACAAAATATTAATTAAATTACTAACGCTTTGAAATAACTAGACAAGCTTTATCTAACATTCAAAAGCATTCTAAAAATAGTTGAGCGCGCAAAGGTTGCATTAGAAATCTCTTGCACACACAAAGTACATTCGTTTTTCTACAATTATTTGAACAAAAGAACCGTTAATGGATAAAGTTTAAATAGTTGGTGGAAAAGTACAGCGTGGGGCGAGGTCAACGACCTAAGTGGACGGTGCTCTTAAGTTTATCTTGTGGATTATGTTGCTTTAGTGGTTAATTTGTTTTATGATACTAAGTTGGAGGGACACCAGTGTTGTTTTTTGTTGGAAACTATCGAAAATATCTATGAAAGTATATACGGGGTAGTAGAAGAGACCTCAATGCATTGATAACATGAGTTTTATAGATATATGATTCTGGGAAGAAAGCGACGAGCAAGCAGCTTTTTCAAGTATTATTTATTTATTTTATTTTAGGAAGGCTTACAGACTAACAATCCACTGAATTAAGAATATAATATTTTAATAATAGCTAATAACAAGCCTCCACATATAGTTAAACAAAAAAAACAAAAAGTCGTTAAAAAAGACAGTGCAAATAGGTAAATATAATTTGCTAAGAATCGATAAGTCGACTAGGTATCAAGGAAAAAAGACTGTGCTAAAAGCCGTCTTAAGGTCGAAGCACGGGTGCAAAATAAGTCGACATTAAGGTCCCTAGGAAGTCTATTAAAACTAAGTGCACTTCTTATAGAGAAAAGAAGAAGTATATTTTGATATTCTTATTGATTTCATAAACTGAAAGAAAAATCTTAATATGTTAGGAAAAAAATATGAAGATCCTAGTTTCTTAACCAGGATTTTCATAATTTCTTTTTAACATAGTGAGATTTTTCTTTACAAAGTAATAGGAGTCACTTTTCTCATTTTAAATCCTGCAGGTTATACTGTTAGACATCATGTTTACAAAACAGCTTAAAATATAAAAGAAAAACTTACAAAAATGCGAAAAGCCGGCGAAAATTTTGAACCAGCAACCAAGCTCAGGTATCAAAGTCATATCTGGATGTGCATTAAAGTCAAAGTCAAAAAGTGAATTGGGAACTAAGTGTACAGACGCCAGCACATCACCCAACCCCAAACTGTCAAATTTTCCCAGTTGAACATGAACCTTATTGTGTTTAGAATAAAGTTGAAAACCTATCAAAGAAATTTTACACATTGGGGTAGGTTGACGTGCTGGCCTCTGTATAATGTCCCTTCCACCCTCGTATGGTTCATAAATACGATTCATTTATTTAAAAAAAAGGATCCGTATTTTACTCTGCTAACTCTCGATGGTCTTCAGAAGTTGTACATGGACAAATTTTTCCAAAGCAAATATTAATTCTCTCAAGCCGAATTCGTACCTAAATTACTCTTTGAACATTTTCTTGGAGTATTTTGTTTGCTCAGAAATATATAAATTGAAGTATTCCTACATATTTGTGTTCAAATTCTTTTTTTTTCGCTATCTTGTTATCTTTATTTGCTTCATTAAAAATTCGTTTAAGTCTGTCATGAACCTCTAATCTATACTTCTATACTAATATTATAAAGAGGTAAAATTTGTAAGTTTGTAAGTTTGTATGTAGGGGGTAATCTTCGGAACTAATGATCCAATTTTAAAAATGATTGTACTGGTGGAAAGCTACACGTTTCCCGGTGGACATAGGCTACTTTTTATCCTCATATTCCCCCGGGAACGAAAACTACGCGGGTGAAACTGCGTGACGTCTGCTAGTTAATTATATTACGCTAGTACGTACATACGTTTTAAATGTAGCGATGGCAAAAAGGTTAAGGCATCCACCTCTGATGCCCGAGATTGTGGTTCAAATCCGGGCAAATGTGTGACTTTATTAAAGCAACCTCTTGATATTCCAGTTAAGTAGGCTTAAGCAGACAGTAAGACAAGCTGTTAGGCTTAATTTATTTTTTAATTACGTTGCCCTACACTAGGAATGTCGCTTGTAATCTAGGTGCATTGACAAACATCTACAAACAGCCAAACCTGGAGCTGTAGGCTATACAAATATTTGTTTCGTGCAGGAATCGAACCCACGACACGCAGCGCAGAAGCCTGTCGTTTAGCCACTGCGCTAACCGTGCCGTACTGAGATGACAATACAGAGAAATTAAAAGTGCGTTTAACGCGTTATTCTCTAGAAACCATTATAATTATAGTTACGTCCGTCAAGAGACTATATTTTATTTTATTAGTTACATTTTTTGGTTTTGTGTTTTCGTATGTTTATGGTTGTGATTGTACTTCTATAAATAAATGCATTTTTTTTATTCTTATTGTTATCAACGCCGTTTAAAGGCGTCAGATTATACAGGCGAGACTCCCAGGTCATTGGTATCGTAGTGGGAGTGAATGGCAACACGATATGTCTGTATAGAAAGTGTTGACAATGCAGCTGGAGGCTCTATTGTCAACACTTTGCATACAAACTAAGCGTGTTACCGTGTTTTTGTTTGTTGCACAACAGAAATGCATAGCGTGGGATAACCACAGAAAAGGAGACGCCTCGACGGGTTTGTGCGTCTGTTTTTCCACAGACTGTTATTATAACAATTAGAGCTAGAACAAAGCGCCTGGTTAAGGCGTCTGCCTCTGCCACATTGCACTATTGACGTGATCCCACTCCATCCGCCAGCATATTTAGCTTAGTTAAACTACTACTTACTACTTACTTTAGTTAGTTTTGACTGGCCTGTTGGTCTAGTAGTTAGTGATCCTGACTGTTATGCTGGAGGTCGTGGGTTCGATTCCCATACAGGACAAATATTTGTGTGTTGAGCACGATCATTTGTTCTGTGTCTGGGTGTAACTTATCTATAATATGTATGTATTTAGAAATATATAAGTATGTTTATCAGCTGTTTAGTACCTATAACACAAGCACTCAAGCTTAACTTGGGAAAAGTTGTGGATTTTTTTTATTTTTTTTAAAGGGGTTCAAAAGAATACTAGTAATGTGCGTCTTACAGTACTGGTAATCTTTAAAAAAATGATTTCCAACACATTCACGCCTCGCACAGGTCTTCTCTTTCATTATTTAGTTTTGTATTCTTTTTTGTTATTATTATTTTTGTAGTTCCTGTGCTTGTCCCGAATAAATATTTTTCTATCTTTCTTTCTTTCTTTTTTCTTTCATTAACATAATGGATCGGATGCAGCTATATGCCAGTGCTTCACACGGAGTGACTGCCTGTCTGATTTCCACAAGCTAATTACTGGATAACATGGTGATACCCCTTAGTTAAAGAAGAAGAACCAAACTTTTAGACTTCTGGCTATCAGTAATAATTGTCAAAGATCCACAAATGACCGCCGGGAACAACGGTTTAACGAACACTAGTTATTTAATAGACAAACATTCACCCACTTTTATAACTGTATTTTTAAGAAAACCTACCCTTGACACCCATAAGGTCATGGCACATTACAACGGCACGGCACCGGCACCGCTTCAAACCAGCAATTGACTTGTCATTCAATTTAGAGCCTTAAATCGTGTGCAGTATAATATATTTCACAATTTCAAAGTGAAAAAGCCAACGGCGAGCAGTCAGCGCGCTTGCCACCATACAACTCGACTCGCCGCCCGCGTGTCGATAGGGAGCGGACCATGTGCTTACAGTGCGTCGACCGCACGCTTAAAGCACGCCAACTCCGAGTCGCCAACGTCAATGCGCCGTCGTAAACCGAGACATTATGAAAACGTGCAAGTCATAGGCGTGTTCAATCATAAATGCCATATAACAATTGTGTTCACGGTGACAGCGAGCCGCGGGCGGCGTGTGGACTGCAAGCTGGCAGCTTGCCGACGATGCGTAGTTAGCGCACCGGCAGCTAGCCACTGGCAGGTAGAGCACTGGCAGCTGGCTAGTTGCCTTATTCGAGACAACGCCGTGCGGCTGCTGTGCAGTTGCGGTGCCGTTATAATGCGCCATGACCTTTAAACAGCATACCTATCTAAAGTTTATCCGGGAAGACACTCTAACAATGTCTCAACATCAACTCATTTACAACTATGTACTTAAGACCATTAAACACTGGCTACTAACGACAACAGTCATTACCTCAGACTATAAAACTATGTTTCAAACGTTAACGGTCTTTTCACACAGACTCAGATACACGTGTCTATGGTACACAAGTAGCAAACCTATTTACTATCTCTAGAACTTGTCTATTGTTACAAAAAACAACCGACTTCTTAAAAAAACTAACAGGTGAAAAATAACTCCAGTTTCGGAAGTCTGTGGCTTTGGTGGTTTTGTTTTGTTCATTATTGGCCACCGACTTCCGAAACTGGAGTTATTTTTCACCTGTTAGTTTTTTTAAGAAGTCGGTTGTTTTTTTTGTAAAAAAGTTTTTATTTTGTAATTTTTAGTTTCTTTGTATGTAAAGAAAGTCTTTCAAAACTTGAGAGAATCATTGAAATTGGATAACAATTGCTAAAGAAGTTCTATCTCTAAACATTAATCTGCCGGCCCCTTTTAAAATAGAATGGCGTAATGTTATGTTGTGGAAACACAAAAGCTCAGCATAGACATCTGACTATAGCAATCGCGAATAATTTGCTGTTATGCGTTGAGTTAGTTAGTTCCGTTGCCTGTCTTCTTCATCAGTTTTTCTTCACCAAATGATACTTTCTAAATGAAAATGCTTGATTTGTTACTAAAAATGTCGAAATCGGTGCATGTGTGCCTATATTTTTTGAGGAGTTCCCTCAATTCCTCGAAGACCCCTCATCAGGTATGAGTTTTGATACAAATGGGACCAATCTGTTAGTATACCCTATCAAACAAAAAAATAATTTTGAAAATCGGTCCATAAATGACGGAGTACTGAGGTAACAAACCCTAAAAAAAAAAAAAAAAAATATACAACCGAATTGAGAACCTCCTCCTTTTTTTGAAGTCGGTTAAAAAGTAGCATAGACTTTATATTATTAGTAAGTGCCCTTTTGACATTACCCGATGGTAGGTTAGCAATGATGTGGTCGACGATAAAGCACGCTTGTATATTCACTCATGGCTTAAAAACCTTTTGAGTGCCTTGATAATCATGAACATGAATAAGTTTCCATACCAAATGAAAAATTAAAAGTTGTTGTAAGAGGTTTTATGAACTTACGTGACCCAGTGGATATAGTGCCACCATTTGAGCTGTTCAGGTGAGCAAAATTGCAGTCTCAGTCGACATTTTGAAAACGGCAATACCGAATTCTGCACTAGCGCCACAATCAACTGAACGGATAATATGGTGGGACTGTACAATTGGATCATTATTGCTATATACGTGTGTATATAGCAATAATGAAAGAATTTTCCGCGTCACAGTAAACAATTTACATAAATCTTCAGCGTTTGGTTGTCCTTGTTTGCTCTAAGATCATGAAGCATGATAGGGAATTACATGATTTGATTCGCCATTACCTTTCCACCATCGGACCACCCGGCGTACGGCGAGTGTGCACCCTTACATCGTTGGCACCTCTACGATTCAGACAAAGCGTTTCGCCTCGTTGTTTATACCGCGTACAACAACTTGACTCCTACGGTCTCCCCATCCGATTATAATTTAGGTGTCTTAAAGGCTAGAGTGACTAGGCTCTTAATAAACTAGCGCGCTTCCCTATTATCGAATGCATCACTGCTTACCATCAGGTGGGATTGCAGTCAAGCACTAGTAGGTATAATATTTTAAAAAAATATTATATCTGGACTTTAAAAGAGACTATTATTCATTTATTAAAACTTTCAGACATTTTCTACCAGTCTACCTTAAGGTGATGCAGAGACAGAACATGATAGGTACAAGAAGGTAACAAAAACTAGAAAGTCAAATCAACATTAATTTAGAATAAATACATACATACATACATATTATATAAAACCTTTTTAAAAATACTAATCTGCTAACTTAACTTCAAGATAAGTTTGCCAACTCCTTGTGAAAGAGCTCACGTACCTTCACTTTAAATGTGAACAAACTGGATGCCATCCTGATGTTTAGAGGTAGCGCATTCCAAAAATGAATTACCTGGACAAAGAAGGAAGATTAAATGAAACCAGATCGATGAGAACGACAACGTAGAAGACGATTATTTGTGGAACGAAGATTCTTTGACTATAAAATAAATAAATAAATATTTCACAACTTTTTCACACAACGCCATTTAGTCCCAAGTTAAGCTTCAGAGCTTGTGTTATGGGTACTAAACAGCTGATAAACATACTTATATATTTCTAAATACATACATATTACAGATAAATTACACATCGTGCTCATCACAGAAACATTTGTCCTGGGTGGGAATCGAACCCACGACCTTCGGTACAGCAGTCAGGGTCACTAACTACTAGACCAACAGGCCAGTCCAATATAATATAGTCAAAGAATCTTCGTTCCACAAATAATCGTCTAGTCATATTATGACTAACCTCTGAGTTTCTGCGTCTGTGTAGAAACAGCTTAAGAAACTGTCAAGCGTTCATATCGGTGACACAAATGAGGTGTTGACGTCACTCTAATCTATCTTAATGTTGCTCTAGTGACTTGAATATTTTCTCAGAAGGTTATTTTTAAGTGATAAGTAAGGTGAAAGTATTTTTAAATAGAGGTGTAGGTACAAAAATTCTGGCTATGTCTGAGTCGTACTAGTACACGAAGGGTTTACTTTGTCTGGAAAAAACGTCAAAATGATCACTTTTTTTTTAAATAACTTCTTTTAATTATTTTCCTTTATTATTCTAACTTTTTCTTTGTTGTTGCAAATGAATAAGGTTCCTGAGATACAGTTAAAATATTTAATAACTTAGTGGTCATTATTGATGATCATTCACATTCACGTTAAGTAAAAGTCAAAAAAAGATACTTAATTTTATAATTTATCAGTATAGGATGGAGGTATCGCTAATCCCAAACTAGGGACAGCCTATATCTTAGACACCATTATAAAGTTAAAACATTTTAATTATTTTCAAACAAAAAAGAAAATTAATACGTTTCAAAAAGCTTTTTGCTTTAAGAAAATACGTGACTATAACTTATTACTGATACCGTATTGCCAGAAGAAAATGTCGTCTACAAAACTGTAAAGAACTAGTAGGATTTCTTTTTAACCGACTTTTAAAAAAGAGGACTTTATTATGTTCACTTAAAAAGTCTTAAGAAAAGTATAAATCAACAGACAATGAACAGACTAATCGCTAATGCTTTCTCCGTAGAAGTCACGTAGACCTGCTACGAGATCCGTAGCATATCACGTAGCAACTTGCTACGAACCTTTTCTTGGCTAATCTTAAGAAGGGATACAATGGGTTCCCATAACATTGATTAATACCCTGTGGTCTAACTAGAAGCAGAAGAATATTATTGTTGTAGTGAGTTACAGACTCAAGTAGTAGGTTTTCTAAGTGACAATAGAATAGAATAGTTTAAAATTTTAGCACTTCAAATTACAGTTATCTCTAATAAATAAAATACAAAGTCATGACAAACATTACATATTTGTAAAAGATAACGTTGACGACTAGATAGCTGTGTCACGGTCGTCGTCAGCGTCTTCACACTGATTGAATTAAAACTCAATTATTGTTAACAACAGAAACGCAATTGAAAAACACTTTGAAGACACGGTCAAAGCGGACAGCCACGGTCGGTTGAGCGGTTAACACTTTGCCTGACCCGTGTATCGAACCTGGGACTTCATGCTCAGCAGTAGCGCTAGCGGCCACTGGACCAACGAGGCAGTCAAGCGAAAATCAGGCATATTAAACTCTTGTACAGACGGCCAGCACATCAAGTTACCCCAATGTGTCAAACTTCTTTGATCGTTTTTCAACTTTATGTTAAACAGCATAAGGTTCATATTCAATTGGGAAAATTTGACACATTGGGGTAACTTGATGTGCTGGCGTATGTACATAATAAATAAATAAATAATATTTATTTCTATAAAGGTTCATACAAACACTTTTACATGTCATTTTTTTACTTGAAGGTGAGGTCGGTGTTTCACTATCTGACTACTCTGAGAAGAAACACCGAGAGAAACTCAGAGGTCATAGTCTATTTTAATAATAATAATAATAATAATAAAACTTTATTTCGAGCATAAAAACACGATACGGTGACACATGTAACTGGCAGCAGTGAACCACATACGGACAGTCCACTCTGTCAGCAATCATTTTCAGAACCCTGTTGGGACTGACCATGACTCGCGCCACCATCGCAGCTGCACGCTTGCGCATTATAGTGTAAAAACAATCCACACGGGCCGCCGCAAACATTCCACACGCACTGCAACGCCAGGGCAACCCCATCAGTTTCCTAAACGCGTTTTTGAATTGGACACGAAGGGCCCCGTACGACGCTTGCGAATACCTTAAAAGTACAGACATTATCTTAGCCAGATCATGTAACACGTTCGCTGACAGTGTGCACTTACCCTGACACCACATTACGACAGTAGAATTTTTCATACTAAATGACCAGCGTTCCACGACGTAATGTCGTGTTGGCCATATGTTTGCCTGTCGAAATTCGATACTACGTCGATGGACGTGAACATTTCTCGACGTTACACTACTTACGGTTTGAGCAATTTAAACACGTGGTTGTTCACAAAAAGCCGGCCGCTGATTGTTCGAGTAACAAGGCGCGCGCTCACGCCGGTCGACGTAGTACTCGTGCAAGAACGGTTTACGTGTGT
Source organism: Euplexia lucipara (assembly GCA_921972225.1). Lineage (NCBI taxonomy): Eukaryota > Metazoa > Arthropoda > Insecta > Lepidoptera > Noctuidae > Euplexia > Euplexia lucipara. The sequence continues at coordinate 5,287,265 of OV179145.1, read as the reverse complement.
GTGTGAGTGACTGAGATAGCAATATGCAACTACCCACAAAATACTCGTGTTACGGCAGTAAGAAATATGAATTTGCTCACAATATGACAGTGGATACTGCTCTTCATAATACTTATATGAAAAATTATCGTCGAACGACGTACTGCCAATGCTTTTAAAAATAAGTAGCCCATCCTTCGACGTACTGTCATAACGCACTATTTCAATTTCCCGCCTAACGACGTACTGTCAGCGAACGTAGTCAGATAAATAAACATAAATATTCCACAACTTTTCACACAACGCCATTTAGTCCCATGTTAAGCTTGAGAGCTTGTGTTATGGGTACTAAACAGCTGATAAACATACTACTGCTCGAATGTCTTTATGAGCCCCCGGTGGATCGTAAGCTATTCAAACAATGTTCGCGACAAAAACGACGACATGCGACGGGTTAAATACTTCCAAATACATACATATTATAGATAAATTACACCCAGACACAGAACAAATGATCGTGCTCATCACACAAACATTTGTCCTGGGTGGGAATCGAACCCACGACCTCCGGCATAGCAGTCAGGGTCACTAACTACTAGACCAACAGGCCAGTCTAACCATGTATAGTCTAACCATAGTCAGAACCATGCAGTTTAGTGTCTGAAATGTTTTTTTTTGGAAATATTTACACCTTTTGCTAGCTTTACGTTCATCTGTTCATACTCGCACCGCGCCGATTTTATGAGTACTAAAGACCTGACCTGTCTAAAGAACAACGCCAATAAAATAGTGTCTTCCTTTCTACGTCACCCCTACTTACTTCGTTTCGTACAAAAGAAATTACATTTTATTTTTAGCAGCAACAACGCTTAGTTCATAAGTTTTTATTTATTCTCGCAACATCATAAACGCGATAAAAGACATCTTGGACTTTCCTCAAGCCCATAAAACTATGAATTACAGTTGACATAAGGGAGTGAAAAATATAAGATAGAAGGTTCACCTTCAAAGCAAGTGGCTTGTAGCTAAATAATAAAACTTTTTACGAAAAAAACAACCGACTTCTTAAAAAAACACTAACAAGTGAAAAACTACTTCAGTTTCGGAAGTCTGCGGCTTTGGTGGTTTTCGTTCATTATTGGCCACCGACTTCCGAAACTGGAGTTATTTTTCACCTGTTAGTGTTTTTTTTTAAGAAGTCGGTTGATTTTTTTGGAAATCTCTATAAAAATCAGTGCGTTCTCCTCAACTCTTCGACGATCCCTAGTCAGATATGACTTTTGATACAAATAAGACCTATCTGCTACTATACCCAATCAAATAAAAAAATAATTTTGAAAATCGGTCCATGTATGACGGAGTAATGAGGTAACAAACCCTAAAAAAATACACCCGAATTGAGAACCTCCTCCATTTCTTGAAGTCGGTTGGCGACAGATCTGGCAACCCCGTTGCTAGGGGCTAGTTTTGTTTGGCTAGCGACGGGGCGGCTTAGTGTTTCTAATTTTCTTAATATTGTTGACTTTTGTGATCGATATACCCAATTGCACCTTTAAACTGTTTTTGATTTGGTGTTTAGCATTTGCTTTTTAACCGACTTCAAGAAAAAGAAGGAGGTTCTCAATTCAGTTGTATTTTTTTTTGGGTTTTTTGCAGGTCGATCGGAGGTAAACTTGCCGAAGTCGGTCTGTGGATGGGTGGCAATTCATTTCATATTTATACCCCTCTGTGCGTCAGAAAGCGTTCATTTTGGCTGTAATTTGTAGTATTCGTTAAGGGTTGTCTGTAAGAGATCACTTTTAGCGATAGGGCCGCCCATTGTAACACCCTATGTAGCCCTTAAAATTATAATTTGCAAGTTTTTATGGTGTAGAATGAAAAGTATTTTATTCTATTCTATTTTATTCAAAGAAGCCCGAAAGTCTGACAACCAGTTTAAGCAAGGCATGTAACCCAGTATTGTTACTGGGTAAAACACCTCTGCAATGCCCGCCTCAAAAAGTTGTACAGTACCACAGTCTAAAAACCTAAAGTCGTCCGACGAAGCTGTCTAGACAGGGCAATCGTGCAGGGTGTGAGGGGCGAGACGCGAAAAAGCTGCTCCCGAACCGCGAACAAAACGATGTTCGTAGTGCGGGAGATATTATTCAGGGCTAACGCGTGTAGACGTTGTCGGCATTTTTCCAGAGATCAAAGGCGTCGTCCTACTGTATGAATATTTATACTGTGACAGTACCGAGTATTCTAATCTATTCTGCCTAAACCTTTAGACAAAACAGGCGTGAAGTACCTAATGCTTACCATACTTAGACGTAATTCTTTTTTCAAGTGTGTGAATCTTTTCAGTGGTTTATTGACGTTGTACTTCTGTCTTTTACATTTATTATAGAAAATATGAAATGAAATAATGTAGACAAGCACTTTACGATATGAGACTTTGACCTTACAGGCCACACAACACAACACACCGTTCTTATCTTACAAGTATGTCCCTATACCTAAATATACAAACTTTTGTCTTCGTTGTTCATAATGGAAACCTATTCGAACAACCAATCACATTTGTTCATTTCAATTTTTGAAAATGAAAAAGGTATGTTTAGACGGTTTGGTTATAAAAATGAAAGACTTAACAAGCATTTATTAGGCAAAAATGCACGTAATTATTAATAATAAGAACATAACAAATAATTAGATTAAGAGACAAGATTATTATTATTATTACATTAGTTTAATTGTATGTAAATAAAGTTTTTCTAAACTTGAAAGAATCATTTAAATCGGTTAACAACTGTACACCTCTGTGTTGTTATGTTATGGAAATAAAAAAAACTCTGCATAGACATCTGAATGTAGAAATTGCGAGTAATTTGCTATTATGCGTTAAAGAGCTCCGTCGCCTGTCGTCATCATCGTTTCACTCACTTGAATGTTGGTCGACCTATTATTGGCGACTTTATAAGTCTAATGCTTGTTACTATAATAAATTATTGTAATGTGATGCTGTATACAGAAGCTGTTGGTTTACCTTTAACAAATAAATAAATAAATAAATCATCAGTTTTTCTTCACCAAATGATACTTTCTAATGAAAATGTCTGGTTTGTTACTAAAAATGTAAAAATCGGTGCGTGTGTACTTAAATTATTTGAGGAGTTCCCTCAATTCCTGGAGGATTCCATCATCAGATTGGAGTTTGATACAAATGGGACCAGTCTGTTAGTATACACTAGAGAATAAAAAAATATTTTTTAAAATCGGTCCAAAAATGACGGAGTAATGAAGTAACATTAAACATACAAAAAAAAAACATACAGTCGAATTGAGAACCTTCTCCTTTTTTCGAAGTCGGTTAAAAATATAACAAAATAATAGAATACTAGCTAGTAGTGGTAGCTTAATGGTGTGTCGAGCGGGCTGCCAAGCCACAGGTTTCGAGTTCAAACCTAAGGCAGGCACCTCAATTATTCGCACATGTGCGATTCATGTGCAACTGTAAACTGTCACTTGCTTTAAAAACGGTGAAGGTAAACATCGTGAGAAACCCAGCATGCCTCAGAAGCCAAATTGGAGCCCCACGGGTGGCTTAAGGAAGAAGAAACTGACTGCTGAAATACAGATATTATTTATCTAGCTCTGGAGTCAGGGCCATTAGTATGTAATGAATGTTATGCAAATAAACAATTCTCCTTATTCTTCTTCTTCTTATAAACTCTGTCAATAGATTAGTTACTAACTACACGCTCAGATGAAGTAATAACAACAAGGGTTATTATTATTTGTAAGTTTCAATGGCGTATAAAAAGGTGAGGCAGAGGTTTATCTATATTTTCTACATCCACAGTTTCCAGTTAAAGAAGACCATCGGCATGAATCGGGTATAAATCCAGATTCCGGAATGGTACGAAAATATCCAGAAGTGAAAACCCAATAACATTTGCCCGACCCGAGAATTAAATCCAGCACGTTATGCTCAGCAGCAGCGCTAGCACCTTTCAATCGTGTCAATTAGAGACACAATAGACATAATGACAGCGCGGACGCCGGCGTCCGCTTGGGGTTTAATTAATTAAAAAAGCAAGCACCTCATTAACACACAGTAATCATGACAAACACTTATTCTGTCACATTTCAACTAGATTACATTCCATTTATTAACCGACTTCAAAAAAAGGAGGAGGTTCTCAATTCGGTTGTTTTTTTTTTTTTTTTTTTTTTTTTTTTTTCTTTAGGGTTTGTTACCTCAGTACTCCGTCATTTATGGACCGATTTTTAAAATTCTTCTTTTATTTGATAGGGTTATATATGAACAGATTGGTCCCATTTGTATCAAAACTCATGTCTGATGAGGGATCTTCGAGGAATTGAGGGAACTCCTCAAAAAATATAGGCACACATGCACCGATTTCAACATTTTTAGTAACAAATCAAGCATTTTCATTTAGAAAGTAACATTTGGTGAAGAAAAACTGATGAAGAAGACAGGCAACGGAACTCTTCAACGCATAACAGCAAATTATTCGCAATTGCTATACTCAGATATCTATGCTGAGCTTTTGTGTTTCCATAACAGAACATTATGTTAACAAAATTGCGTAAAAGCCAACAGTACACGGTTCTACCAAATTGATTGGAAACCGTAGAAAAGAGAAATACGGTCTACATCGAACGATTCACGGTAACGTTTGCACGATCCAATTTAGTTGATTCAACCAAATTGAAAGTAATAATGTGTACCGTGTATTATGGTCATAACAATAGATCGTTAGGTTCAACACCTTATACAAATAATTGTTCCATTTAGTTACGAGGAGCACTTAAGACGAGTGTACACGATCGAACATTTCTAATGGCTTTCATGACGTCACGATGTGAGTACTACCCTCGTGAGTAACGGCATTAGGAATATTGTCTTTATTCTTTGTTGAGCACAATGGGAAACATTAAAAGAAAAAAATAATGAAAATGAATTAATTCAACCCAGAATGAATTGGCGAGGGTAATAAGGTACAGAGTCCAGCACATCAAGCTACCCCAATGTGTCAAATAACTTTGATAATTTTTCAACATTATGACAAACAGAATAAGGTTCTGGGTTCGATCCCCGGGTAGGGCAAAGTGTTATTGAGTTTTTCTACCTGAAATTTCTCTGTAGCAGTCCGGAGTCTGGTTTGGTACCCGATTGAAGGCTATAAGCTCGCCCCCTATTACATGGGACTTAAACATAATTGGCGAAATATGGGTGTACTACCAGATACACCTCTGCCTAGCCCTTCGGGATTAACGGCGTGGTGTTATGTTATGTGGTGTGAATCAGGTTCATGTCCAAATGGGAAAGTTGACGTTCTGGGAGCTTGATGTACAGGCGTCTATACAAGACATAGAAACTTAACTTACTTTCTTATAATAATAATATAATAATATATTTATTTGCGTAAAACATGGTATACAATGGTGTTAAATAGATATTATATAGCACAAACATGTTTAGCTACGATACAACATAGCATGCAAAATTATAAAATTAGGTGAAGAAGGCTTCTACAATCAATATTTTAGATTAATATTTTTTATCAAAAAATTCTTTAAAACTATAAAAACTACATTCAAGTAAAAAAAAAATATATAATATAAAAAAAAAATATATATATATAAAAATTTATAAAACTTAATTTTAAATAAACTTGTACTTAATGTTTTGAAATGTCTGGGTATTTTGTTATAAATGCGCACACACATTGCAAGGCAGTTATGATTGTATTTAGTTAGTCTAGGTAAATCATTTAATACTAGTCTATGAGGATCTCGTCTGTATCTAGGGAAGACATCATTTGCCGTCTTAAATAATTGTTTATTTTTCATAATACGTCACGCCTTGTATTCAACGAAGGGTTTGGCAGAGATGTAAAAGGTACATATTTGATACTTCAAAATTATCTGAACAAACTATAAAAATGAAAGATTAACTCAATGATATGAAATCTGATAAGATTATTTTTTCCGATTGAGATAAATTTTAATTTTCTTAGTTCTTGAGATCATTTTGAACAATCGATTGGTTCAGTTTTTGACACTGACCGTACACTTACATTTGGCTAGTTACTTATGTAAAAGTTCTATGTATTAGGACACGAACCTATTATTAGCGTATCTCCATGTAGCGCGTGTCTCCATGTGATTTTCTTAGTTACGCATTTATTTTGCCTACGTATTGTTATACCAATGAAACCATGAAAGAGTATTAAGTTATATTGTTCGTATATTATTAATAATTAGCAAAATTTTTGTACATTTTATTGTGCTTATATTAATTTAGCCATATACACATATTGTTTTAAACTATATAATTTATATTTGGTTCGTTTAATTTATGTTATAGCTAAAATATAATATGTTTTTGTATTTGTCATTTGGTGGCTTACTTATTGCCTGCAAAAAGTAGGTGCCAAATTAAAATACTAACAATAAAAAAAAATAAAAAAAAAAGTTACCACCATACGGGTTGGAGTCCGGAGTCTAAGCTACTACTGAGAACTTCCTAAGAAAAACAAACCCAAAAACACTTTTTAACCCATCCCGGGAATTGAACTCAAGATTTCACGCTTGTCACTGGGCAGTAATAGCTTAGAAACGTTATACTGAGTAAAGTGCTTTCCGTCCCATTTGTGGGAAATTTGTCATCATCAATATCTATTCTCAACACTTTGGTGGGCAAGGCGGTTTTGACGTATTGCCAATATCATTTTCTTGTATTATCTGAGGTTGCCAGGTTCTATCATTGGAAGTTATTATGTCAAAATCTACTTTGTACGTTTATCTAAGAGATTATTATTGAATGGATGGAAAACATCGTGAGGAAACCCGGACTTATATAAACTAATCTACACTAATATTATAGAAAGAAAAGATTTATATTTTCAAGATGTTTGTTACGAATAAACTTAAAAACGACTGGACCGATTTGAAAAATTCTTTCACCGTTGGAAAGCTACACAATCTTCGGGTGACGTTAAAGCTACTTTTTGAAAATGCAAATGAAATCTTTATTTGTAGACATAGGTTCATAGGTGGGTCATAGGTTGTACACGGGTGTTACAAATAAATATAATCCATCTACGTCTTGCGTTGAAGCGTACAAATATAAATCCATGCATAATTATAATAGTCAATTACAATATCAGTTTATACATGCAAATTAAGTATTCTAGCAGAAGAGATGTTAATGTCGAATAAATAATCATTATGAATATAAAATTAGTAAAAAAGTAAAATGTTAAAATTATTACATGTCATATAATATGCAGGTATTAAAAAAACAATTTTAATAATAGAATTTAATATAAAATTGATAAAAAAAGTGAAATGATTAGGTACATGTCTTGTGTTGTTTATATTCCAATGGGAGCAAAAACTACGCGAGTAAAACGATTTCCAATAGCTAGTCCCACTAAGCAGAGCTTGTGTTACGGGTATTAAACAACCGATAAACAGAATTACACCCAAGCAAAGAACGAATGATCGTGCTCATCACATAATCATTTGTCCTGGACGGGAATCGATCCACGACCTCCGGCTTAGCAGTCACGGCCACTAACTACTAGACCAAACAGGCCAGTCATACAATATCATTGAATCTGTCTGTTTATTCTTCAACATATTTTTTTACCATTTTTAATTGCCTATGAACCTTTCCCCAGTAAACGTTTACGGCCCATAAAAGATAAAGTCCGACAAAATTAGCAGTTCTATCCGACATTTCTCATTATTTCTTTATCTTTTGATCAACCCTTCCCTCGCCAGTGTCATAAAGGGTATTTAATATCGCTGCTCGCGGCATTATTTCACAAACAATTTATTTTATACCAACTCATACAGACGAAGGGTTAATTATTTTTGTTCGCTAAGTTTATCGTTTAAGGTCTGGTTTGGGATATTTTCAATGTGGTAATCTTTTACTTTGTGTCTAAAACGAAAATTATAATTGTATACCTATTGGGATTTTTTAGATAGCGTTGTGACGTGAAAGTTGTGGAATTTTTATTTTACTTATAATTTCCACACATTGTGAAAGAAACATTATTGGTACAATAAATTCAATAAAGAATAGAATAGAATAGAATAGAAAAATATTTATTCAGCACAGACACAAGCGCACAGCAACAAAGAAAACAGAAGTAATAAATAGCAGGTACACAAATTGCGCTGAGCGTGCCCATGCCGACAGGCTAACCATCTCAGCATTTGCTGGGCGTCAGACACCCAGCGCTGGTTTTCAGTTGGCACCCCGCAGTGACACACGGACGAAGGTAAATAAAATAAACATAATAAATATTTTTAAATAAAAATAAATCGCAAATAAATACAGTAATAAGTGTAAAAACGAATACATTTAAAAGTAATATTTAAATAAATCTGTGTAGTGTAATAAACGTGTCTTAATGTCAACATGGCGCATCAGTCGACCAATGGCAAGCCACCGGGCTGGTTGACGTGGCGACGGATTTTTGACATAGTAGGCACATTTGTCGCGTTAAGCGCGGCAACTATAATTAAAACCTAAAGTAAAAGTTATAATAGCAATGACTGTCGCAGAAAGAAAGGAAAAATGATAGTGGAAAACGCGTGGATCCTGGCGATAGACGCAACTGGCCCATCAAATTCAGTCTACCGACTACCTCCATGTTACTTTGAAATTAGGTAGGTACATAAGTTACTGGTGAGTTATTAAAATTATATAAAATGGGCGATTTAGATTTTATGATTACTCCCAACGTTGACATTTTTCGTCATTTTTTCCTAATCTTTACATTTTTGTGGTTAAAGAGACTTTATTCTCATGAAGAAATTTACATTTCACTCAACTGAGAAAAGATTAGGTTTCTAATTAAACACATATCATGCATTCGGAATTTGAACTTAAAATTAAATAGGGTAAACTACCAGTTATTGGACGTTACGAGTTATTGGACAGTGAGTGATTATTATGTCAATAATAAGGATAATATTGAAAAACAACGCTATCTGTGGTGCTTTTTCTGTTCTCTAGTCAATGGCGATTCTTCACGATTCACCGAAGTTTTGATAGGTGGCAGGAGTAGTTAAAAAATATTTAGTTGCATTCGGCGTTCGCGCGATACGCTGACTTAAGCGAAAAAATAAAAAAAATCGTAAGCTAACCGACGTTGTTCGTAAGTCACAGTGTTGGGAGAGCGATTCTTTGGTGTTTATCTGATTGGTTGTAGGTAAGTTACAGTATTATCTATAGTAATTCATAAGTTTTAAATTAGTAGGATGTTATGTTAAGGTTATTTTTGCTTGTCCAATGACTATCATTATTAATCTCTCAAAATTGAGTTATTGGACAAGCGTCCAATAACTGAGATTTTGTACCTTTGTTATTTTAGCAATATTCTACTTTATTACTTGGCAGTAAAAGCATATTGGGCTCTATTTTGAGTGTTAGGAATTTTAGACGATTCCTACTAGTGTTTGGACAGGGTGTCCAATGACTTTTAATAAAGCCTACTAGTGTTTGGACAGGGTGTCCAATGACTTTTAGTAAAGTGTCCAACAATTAATTGTTGCAGTTTTGAGTAATTTTATGGTCAAATAAAAATGCCTAAAGGGGGAAAAGTGACTATGATGTTTCTATGGGAAATCTAGCACTTCCTGAAATAAAACAACGTGGCAAAATACGAGAAATCGCTCGTAAATATGGCTTTCCCAAGTCAACACTACATTTCAAACTAAAAAATTCTACCCACAAAACAACCTTCGGTCATTTATTTTTTAGATGGTCACAAAAGTCATCTTTGTCCATTCTTGCGATGGTTCTTAGATATGATTCATTAAAATCGGTTCAGCCTTCTTAATTTTATCAGTTCTTTTTGATACTGCCGTTGTGATTTTAGACGTCTTTGGGTATTAACTTAACTTACAAACTTATGTGTGACTTAAAATTTAAAACACCTATGCATGTTTTATTAATAAACAAGATTATGGTATTCTTGGTCTGATGCTGCAGCTAAGATATCTAGCACACTTATACAACCTTGCCAAAACTATACCAGGTAGGTATGTCGTGTTAGGATTCGTTTTAACCAGCATTTGATTCTACATATAATGCACTAATTGTAACAGGATGGGCTGTTGCTGCAGCCAGGCTATCTAGAACACCAGTAGGTGCACTCTTGACAAAATAATAGCAGATATGTCGTGTTTGGATTAATTTTGATCAGCACAATGCACTGAAAAATTATAATAACTGTAAACTCGTTAAAAAAAATCAAAGCAAGTTTAAAAATATTAAAATAATGGCGCAACGAGAAGAAAATGTTATTTTTAACTTTTTATATACCTATTAGCTTTACTTTTTGGCGTTGGGGGTATTTTAAATTTTAAATTTTATTTTTAAGGCCTGTAAAAGCAGCTTGGGAAGACGCTACAGGTTTGTGGTATCTACAAAATCCAGAAGAGCCTATATTGCAATAAATATGATTGGACATTACTCATTTATCCTTTTAATAACGTATCCTCGACATTGGCGGCTATTTAAATATGTTTTTTATACATAAAGCAGTGTTAGAATATCTGTCCATTGTCTGGTATTGTTTGTCCAATATTAGAATTTCTGTCCAATAACTGTATATTTCAGTATCTTTTTTATTTTGTTTTGTAAGTAGTTCCTATAAATCATTACACTATACTTTAAACAAAGGTAAAAATGATAGAGTGGATCTTATACTATAAAAAAAAATATACCTAACATATTTAACTTCAAAAACAAACCCACAAAATGATTATTCCTGTTTAAAGTCCCTTAAGTGTCCAATGACTAGTAGTTTACCCTATAAACAATTTGCTCAACAATATAGTCAGAATATGATATTTACTAACGCTACTGCTGGGAGCCTCGATAATGGGCAGTGGTTTTCTGACGTTGTTATTACTTTATTTTGATGAGAAAATCATTATTTTTATGGTAAAATATAAAATGATAATTATGTCGTCTATAAATGGGTAAAAATAAAAAAGCAATAAATCATTACTTTGATTCAATGTCTTATTGAGTTATAAAAATAGTAATCATGATTTTCTATTTCTAGTAGTAGATAAGGGATTCTTACAAGTCATATACAGATTACCATACTTGTTCACTACTCGAATCTACCAAATTGGTAGCTATAGATTTGCATTATCTTTTGGCTGTATACCTATATGAGTTCACCTGTGATACTATCGACCGTTGTTTTTTTTAAACTAAATATTAATCTAGACAAACAGAAGCAAGATTAATGAAAAAAAAAAACAAGTGGAAAATATTTTACAGTGTGGCACATCTGTCTTCCCTAGCATGATTGACGACTGTATTAACTTTTATGTAAAAGAACATTAGTCTTGTTTTCACAATGAATTTAGCTGGGTAAGTATTTTATTTACAGTAAAACTAATATGATAATCCCAGCCTATTACTGTCTTACTGCTGTGCAAAGGACTCTTCTCATACAGAGATGGCAAGAGTATTTTTCACTACGCTTGCACAAATTGGCGATATAAAACTTATATGAATGATGCATAATCCATCAAATAAGTTTTATTATTTAATGAAAAAAGTATTGTCTCCCAATTGTGTGGTGTAGTTGATGATGTTATTCATATAATGAAGGAGTGTGTCCGGAATGAAAATATTAGAATAAATGTCTTTGGTTCCTGTAAATCACATGACATCGGCATCTGTAACACTATCCTCGCTTTCCCATTGTCAGAGAAAGCTAAACAGCTGTATGAGTTAGTAGTAAGATAGACTGTAAGATAATGTATTCTTCTGTACTGGGCGATGTGGTCGCTAAGCGACAAAGCCCTTTAATCAATTAAAAAAAAAAGAAAATGATGCATAAAATAAACTTGGAAAGTAAATCCATAAACATAAACATAACGTCACGCCTGTAATCCCCGAAGGGCTAGGCAGAGGTGTACATGGTAGTACATCCACATTTCGCCAGTAATGTTTAAGTCCCATGTAATAGGGGGCGAGCCTATTGCCATCAATCGGGCACAAATCCAGACTCCGGGCTGCTACTGAGAAATTCCAGATTCAATAACACTTTGCCCGGCCTGGGGATCGAACCCGAGACCTCAAGCTCTGTAGTGGCGCTTGCGACCACTAGACCAACGAGGCAGTCTCAATTCGTTTGAATTTTTTTTTCTAGGGTTACCTCAGTACTACGTTCAAATTATTCGCGATTGCTAAAGTCAGATGTCTATGCTGAGCTTTTGTGTTTCCACAACATAACATTACGCCATTCTTATTTAAAAGGGGCCCGGCAGAGATGTACCTACAGATTAATGTTTAGATAGAACTTCTTCAGCAATTGTTATCCAATTTCAATGATTCTTTCAAGTTCTGAAAGACTTTCTTTACCTACAAAGAAACAAAAAATTACAAAATAAAACTTTTTTACAAAAAACAAACAACCGACTTCTTAAAAAAAAACTAACAGGTGAAAAATAACTCCAGTTTCGGAAGTCGGTGGCCAATAATGAACAAAACAAAACCACCAAAGCCACAGACTTCCGAAACTGGAGTTATTTTTCACCTGTTAGTTTTTTTTTTAAGAAGTCGCTTGTTTCATTTTTGTAAAAAAGTTTCATTATTATCATCGCACTATCGATCAACAAGAAAGAAAAAGTGTCTGGGTATTACAATCATATGTGTCGTGCTCCATTCCGAGGCATTACTGAAGTTTAGTTTTTTATTAGGTACGATTTGTTTTGTTTCTTTTTGACGCCATTTGTTTGGCAAGCTACTGTCAAAGCGACTCTTTGTCATGTTTTTATAACTTACTAGATTGAAATGTAAAAGGTGCGCAGAAAAACGTAAGTCTTTTAAGCCAATGCTTGTGGGGACAAACCAATCTATTTCGCCACATACGAAATACCTCCTTTACCAATGTAGGTACCTCCTTTTTCAAGGGGGGATGAGAAATTTTACACTCTGTTTGTCATACCGCTAAACTTGAATTTATTTCATAAAATCTCCATACGATGTAAGAGACCCTACCTTACCTTACTTACATAAAAATCGTTTGGATTAAATTCTAAAAACTTTTGTATTAATTCCAAATGGTTGCTATTGCCCATTGTGATAAAGATTGCGGGTCTACGTCGACTTGATCCCGTCCGTGGACCTCGGATCTTAACAACGGTCCCACACGAATTAAGCTGTGATCCTAAAATCCAATTAACTCCCAGTTACACAACCTCTACGTGGATGTCTAATATTGTTAATCTTGAACAGGATGACATTGAATGAACGCGACAATTTGAAATGGGATGTTCAGTAACTGTTACATTATCAGACGAATATGAATGCGAAAGCTATACTGCTATTCAAATTTTATTAGGTAATTGGCTCTTCACAGCTTAATAGATAAGATATTATATTATTTTCGACTGTAAAGTATATAAGTCAATCTCTTTTATTTTGTACTAACGTTAGTAACGAGTAAGAATTTTTTTACAAACACTATGGATTTCCTTGATGGACTGACGGTTTTCTTTTAGCAATGTAAATGCTAAACGCATTCCACTTCGTCCAGGAACACAACGTCACTATGTGATGCTTGCACACACTAAACTTCTTCGCCCGCCTCCAGGCTCTCTCAGCGATATCCGGATGCACTGGGACATCACCACAACTCAAAGACATTCAATACCTATAGACCGGACATCACGAGCAAAATTTTCGTCCGAAAAAGTGTGTCCTGCTGGATACAAGTCTATGAGTTTTTTGTAGTACGCTCCGCTGCCGCTCCAATATTCATTATTCATATATTATTCTAGATGGCGTTACTGAGACATGGGATCAAAGTTTTTCTATGACATTTCCTTGACATGCCCGCTCTATAGTATTTTACATCTCTTTGCCACAACTCTAGGGACCTTGTAGCGCGGATGATAGGCCCCACTGATCTACAGACCGACCTCTGCTAACGTTACTTAACCTTGAAGATTGACCTGTACAGAAGTTAATACTTGGCTACAAGTCTCTCTCAAACGTACGGTTAAGTAAACGAACCAGTGATTAATCCGGCTCACTGTAGGCTAATACCTCGCATGCAACCTTGCTGACCGGCTAATCTTTTGTGATGACAGAATGAAGATTATAGTTCAGCTAGGCGTGGATGTCCTCATTCATTTTATGATGAACACACGAGTTGCCTTTGCTTTACAAGAGTAAAATCTAGTGATAATGGGATATGTTGTCGGAAAATCAAAATTTCGGTTGTATCTTTCTTTCTTCTAATCTAATATATAAAATTCTCGTGTCAGTGTTTCTTATGAAGTTTTGTGTGTATATTCAGTAAGGCTCAGAACAGGACGTTAACTAACAGAAACTAAATAAAACTTATAAATTAAATTTAAGGGGGAAGAAAGTTTACCGGGGCAGCTATAGTACCTAAAAATAATACATACCAATGCATAATAGGTTAGGAGCCACCTTTTAAGCAAAGATTTGCTGTATTAGGTGGTTCCGCTCCTCCAACAATTTACAAAAATTTTACAGATGTGGTTGAAAATAGTAAACAGATGAATTTTGAAAGCATGCAAAGACTTTAACAATATTTTTGAACATAAGTTTGCGCAAAGTTTTAGACTTTGGGTGTGTGTGTGTGTGTGTGTATGAGGTGTGGTGTGGGTGTGTGTGTATCGTGCGTGTGCCTACAAATTATAAGTGTTTCCGAATTAAGAGGAAGGTGGTAACAATAAGATAACGGCGATTAGCGATGTCAGAGGCCTGTATTAATGCTATTTGCTGATCATAAAATTGGATAGATTCAAGTTCTTCAAACGAATCAGACATACGTGTAGCTGCTTGGGAGTTTGTCCCGCCAATTCTTCTTCCCAGCAAACACACTAGGAAGTGGTGCAGGGTGGGCGTTTTAGGGACTGTCCAAAAATTGCTGATTCTCAGCCAAATTTGAATCAATGAGTTTCGATTTTGATTTTGCGAGGATGATGCTAAGTTTATTAATAAAACCAGAGTATTGACTTATAAAACTGCTTCCATTTGCTATTATACTCGTATAATATATAGTTGAAGGTTCGTATAGTAAGTTACCAAAATAAAACCGGCGCCGATCGATTTTCCCGTTAGATACGATATCAATTTCAAATAATAATTGGCGGGTTCTGATAAATGATTTCGATTCGCAGATTTTTTTCCTAATATAGTTGTGTTTGACCTTGTAGTGGAGTGTGACATTGACCTTGGAATGTCTACAGATGTCACCGGCGGCATCGAAGTCTGTGGATATTATGGGTTCATTATCTTATTAGTAGAGGTATTTGGCTAATCGTTACGTTCAAAGACCTGGTCTTGAGAAACACGTTGAGCTGAACCAAGTGTCATTCGCCTATAGATCTTTGGAAATCGTTACTGGTAGTCAGAAAACAACATAAGTAAGTACATAAACTTGATATGGGCACGATACAATCAATCTTATCTGTACCATCAATGATTTTATAAGTAAAAAGATGTAGATAGTTTATAAGCGCACAGCAAGCGAGTCGTTAAAATGTGGTTAACTAGCCACACTTGACCGCAGTGTCGCGTGGCGCCGTCAACTGACACGTGCGTGAATTAGTGTGCCGTTTTTGAAGATCGAATGTTGTTTAGGTTACCTATCTACACCTTTTTACTTATTATATCATTTTGTACCATCATCAAAGTTAACTAAAAAGTTGTGTCACCTGGTTGCTGTTCTTCCTGAATGACTGTAATTCTGTAATTAATTAAGTAGTATGATGTTTAGTGGATAATTCGATAAGTATAAATATTTATTTAAAACAATGTAAGAAGCTTCAATGGGACTGACATACCTCTCCATAAAAGCCCTACATTAAACAGACAAAAAAAACTAATTACAATTAATTAAATATGTACAGACGCCAGCACATCAACCTACCCCAAATTGTCAAATTTTCCCAATTGAACATGAACTTTATTGTGTTTAGAATAACGTTGAAAACCTATAAAAGTTTGAAACATTGGGGTAGGTTGATGTGCTGGCGTCTGTACATTAAATATAACTACAAATAAAATAATTAAGAACACAAATGGGAAAATACAAAACAGGAACACTTTGGCGTCAAACAATTATAACTTTTGACTTTAAGCATTTCAAAATTGTTTCTGGCCCTTAATGATTGTTCATTTAATTTTTTAGTACCTATTGTTTGTTAAGGAAATGACATAATTATGTTCTTTCTCAATTAATATTTTGTACGCCATGAAGGCAAAACATGACAGCGATTTAACAAAACTGTATGTAACATCTTGCATGTATGTGTATACTCATTATTTTTAGCAAAATAAACGTTCTTGTATCTTGTATCTTCTTGTGTCAAAGTACTCCGTCCCATTGCTGCCATCTCGAAACGTGCCCAGGAGCCCTTTGGGTAAATACTAATAAAATGAATTTAAACGTGTTATTCAATAAACAGAAATTCACCCTCAAATGAATAATTACACCCTGTTGCATCAAAGGGTGAGAATCCGGTATTCCATTTTTTTCATTATCTATCTTTGACTGGACTAGAATGTTTAACAACCAACTCATTAAAACTCATCTTGTTTAAGACGTATATAAAAAAACCTTACTAATTAAGGAAATCCCTTTAGAAAAAGCATAATAGGAGAAGACATAAAACCGAGGTCCATTTCTTGAAACATGTCATGAAAATGTAGCCTCAGCGCTAGTTTATAAGGAAAACAAAACAGAACGCGTCAGAGCCTGTCATCTCCGCAACTTTAAATGGGTTAAGTGAATGCAATTGTGAATGGCTTGTGCCAGTAGCTACTATAAGCATTCGAACCTTCTTGGAAATTTATTTGTAACGAAAGAAAATGTATCACGATTTGCAGCATAGGTAAGAAAGTACGTGCATATTGTTAAAGGTAAGGAATTACTAATAATATTGGGTTTAAATTTAGTGAACACACACACATAAAATACACACACAACACACTCACACAACACACACACAAAACACACGCACACGCAGGACACAGCCAGTAGAGTATAAAAAGAATAAACACTAATTTATATTTAGAAGAGATTAGACAACCCTTGAAATAATAACACCCACTCGGGTCGATCATTTGATGGGTTCAATACATATCAAGACCTTGGAAAGCACGTTAAGCCATTGGTCCTGGTTGTCTTTTGTGGATCTTTGACAGTCGTTTTCTAATACTCATAATAATATAGTTTCTGCGAATAACACTAAAATACACTAACGTATGGAAGTGAATGTTGGGCGTGGCAAAAGAGACATGAAAGTAGAATAAATGCTGTAGAAATGCGTTCCTTGCGAAGTATGTGTGGTGTAACAATAAATGACAGATTGAGGAATGATGTGATAAAGCAACGTTGTGGTTTAAAAGAAGATGTAGTAACAAAAATTGAAAAGAGTATGCTTAGATGGTTTGGTCACGTTAAAAGGATGGATGAAAGGCGACTAACGAAAGGTATTTACAAGGCAGATGTAAGTGAGAGAAGTATGTAAGAATCGTATCGTATGGCGCTCTATAGTTTCTGCCTACCCCCATGGGAAAACAGCGTGAGTTTATAGGTATGTATGTATGACAGTCGTTATGGTAAGTCAGACATTTTAAGTTATTGGACGTCGAATTAAAGTCTGACATCCAGTTCAATCAAGGGGTATCGCGTTATGGAATTACTGGCATTTGGAGCTCAGGTAGGCAGTTGCTCTATGTAAAATACTGGTACACGGCTACATCCAGTTAGACTGGAAATCAAACCTAATATAGGTAGTTAGGAAAAGGCTAGGCAGACCACTCTTAATACGTCATTATTAAGAATTTAAAGAATTGCACGCAATAAGAAGTTTGAAATTTAGCATAGTAAAGTTTATATAAACACACACAAAATCACTCCTTCGTTCCCCAAAGGGTTAAGCAGAGATGAACCAACACATTTTACCAGTCACGTTGAAGTCCCATGTAATAGGAGGTGACCCTAAAGCCATTAACAGGGCACTAACTCAACGAGAGACATAAGAATATATATATTCTTTTAATACGTATGAAGAAGAACAGAAAACACAATGATGTGAGTGGTGGTGTGTGTAATGTACCTATGTGTGTCGTGTGTGCATGATGATGTGACTGTGGGAATCGGATCCTCGACCTCCGGCATAGCAGTCAGGGCCACTAACTAGCCTAGGCCATAACTCGATCAGCAGGTCAGTCAAAGTAGCTTTCGAGGAATAATTTCGTAATACTTGATTTTTGCGTATATATTATAATATTTTTTTAATTCGAGCCCGTAGTTCCTGAGATTAGCGCGTTCAACCAAACAAACAAACAAACAAACTCTTCTGCTTTTATAATATTAATATTAATAGTATAGATTAGTTAAGTTTTTTCTTTGTATGTTGTAGGTAATTATGCCCTGTGCGTGCCAAATAAATGCTTTTCTTTCTATTTTTCTAAAACTTTAATGGTCAAATTTCGACCATTATCTTATTTAAATACGCCTTTTAGTGATGAACTGGTAACTCAAGAACCAGTAAGGTTCTTATAGATACATAGGTAGAAAGGTGATTGACCCGGTAGGTACCTGGGTCATACACAAAAAGTGAACAACTCAAAATATTAATAATAAAACTCCACGAATTATTATGAAACGTTATATTTATTTAGGGTTCGATTATAATATTCTTACAAAAATATTATTCGAGATCAGTCTTGGATATTTTAGGAATAAATCACGTTTTTAGTTTTTTTACGTCTACAGAAGAGATTGTCTTGTCCTCAGAAGAGAACAAAAATTGACCTTAAATAATCATATCAATAAGATCAAGAATAGAAACAATGAACAAAACACTTAAAATAGAATTCTCTATAACCCTTAAACAAGTCATTATCAAAAATTTCTATCAATTCCGTACAAAAAAATAATCAAAATTTGTCTACAGAACAGACAAAATGCTTCTGTGGGCATATAAAGGAACAAAGTGTTAAAGTATATTATCCTCGTCAGAATCGTCCCACATGAAATTCCTCGGCCGTTTTTTCTGTGGTGAATCTTCAGAGGCTTCGGAGTCGTTTGAATAGATTATTTTCTTCTGGGATCTATACTTTTGATTAAGTATTTCGATAGAAAGATCTAGTGTGAGTCTATCTGAGAGCCTTGGTGAATTTGGCCTCTGTGGGCACACTAAGTCTACAGTAAAGATGTCTACAGGAGAGACAAATTTTGATAAATCAAACATGGCATCCTAAATTATAAGGTAAAAATTTGAACAATATGATATTTGCATACCGCTCCCATACGCATATACTATCTCGACCTTTTTATTTATTTGTAAAGGCTACTTATTCAGGTATCCTTTGCACAGGAAAGATACACTGATCTCGACCAAAAACGTGTGTAATTAAATAAAATTTTAATTTTCCACGTCAGACGCACTTTACGCAAAATCACAATCGAGCAAATGATAGAGAATACAGTGCTACCAACACAAAAGACAAAATAAAAGCGATGCGTTTATCTTTGGCCCAGTTTGGGTCATTTTATGCGTCTACAGAAGGAGACCAAAATTCTGTGAACATGCTGTGTATACGTTTTATTTTAAAATCTTGAATTACATGTTTTTTAATACGCTGTGTTATTCATATTTGATCATATAACTGATGTAATGTAATGAATTATAAGTATCGAAAGTATGTGTATATATTTTTAACCATCACTTAAACTCAACTACTTGGCATCCGAACAGTCTACAGAAGGAGATTTCTTTAGATTCAAAACTAAAAAAAAATAAGTAAATTTCATTAAAGCGCGATGTTTTTGTGAAATATGGTAAGTTTTCGTGACGAAAGACTATTCAGTGTATCTAATGTTAATATGATATAGAAATATCGGTTTTAAGTTGCAAGAACATTTTTTTTTGGTTTTTTGTGTATGACCCACCTACCTACTGTGTTGTATAATTAACAATTTGTTTAAAATAATAGTTTATCTTCGCTCATATCGCACAATTTTCCATACAATCTTTACAACCAATATTACTAATACTATAAATATGAATGTTTGTTGAGATGTTTAATTGTTTGGATTTTTGGGTGTTTGCTACTCAATCACTACTTCACTAGTAAACCGTTGCATAAATTTAGATGAATATTGTTTACAAAGATAGAACAATCCCGATAATGTGTGCCAAAACTTAAGTTCTGAACTTTATCAATAGATGCCACTGTATTTATGTTTGTATGTGTTTTACTGAATAAAACATAATCCGGATAGTTTATTTTTAAAAATCTGTTAGAAAAGATACTAGCTGCCCAGCTAGTATCTTTTCTAACAGATTTTCAGACAAAATTTTTAGCCCCCGACGCAAAAACAACGCGGTGTTATAAGTTGAACGTGCCTATGTGTGTGTCTTACTGTGGCATCGTAGCTCCCGAGCTGATGAACCGATTTTTATTCTTCTTGTTTGAAAGGTTAATCAGTCGGGAGTTTCTCAGCTATGTTTGATTAAAATCGGTTCAAGATGGCCGACATATTTTTTATAAGATTTTTAAGCGTTGGGGGGTTATTTAAATTTTCAAATTTTATTTTTAAAATACAAAACCAAATGAATAGAGTATTAAGAACAAAGACGTTGTAGATCGTTTAAATAATAATAATACTAAAATATGTAAATATTTCAATTGTGTCATTAATAAGCGTATCACTTTGATTGTGATATCAATTAGTGTAAAATTGTAATTTCAATTAGATAGTGTCTGTTGATGTTATCATTTTGAATAAAGGCATTGTCTTCTTTACAACATAACTAGAACGAATCAAAGTAGGCCGAATATACCAGCTAGAATGAGACTTAGAAGGGGACAAAACAAGACTCAGAAGAGGATTTACATATAAGTTAACATATCATGATCTGTAATGTAGGTAATGTCATTATTTTAGAAATTATGAATGAAAATCTAAATAATTACCTTGTTTTAAAAATCTTATATTTTAAAAACAAACGCAATTTTTTATGAGCTTATAAACCCTTTAAACATGTTTTTCTACACGTCACGCGTCATTCCGAATCGAATGAGATATCGCACATATTTTTAGGAGCTTCATTTCTATTTAACACGTTTTTGAACTTGTTGACTAGACTATTTAGTTAACTGCCTGGCAATAGGCTAGTCATTACATGGGACTTAAACTTAACTGGCGAAATTTGGGTGCACTATACATAGACACACCTTTGCCCATCCCTTCAGGGATTACAGGTGCAACGTAACGCCATGTTTATACAAAAGCTATAAAAAATATAAGTTGGTACTCAAGCACCGTCTGTACTAAACAGTAAAATTGTTTAAATAATATACATTATCGACATTTTACTGATTACATTTAAACAACGAATTCGTGGAAAATAAATACCTATGCAATGTAAGTCTCCATTTTTATTTTCCACGAATAATTTCCGTAGAACGAAATGAATAGAAACGTACTACCAAACTATTTAAAAAATCTTTCACCATTGGAAAGCTATATTACCTAATACCGAGTAACATAGGTTTCTTTTATTTCTGAAACTGCGAGAGGGTGTACGGGTGGGAGAAACCTTACATTATCCCAATAATCACACTAATATTATAAAGGCGAAAGTTTGTGACTTCTTCACGTCAAAACGGCTGGAGCAATTTTAATTTGGTATGAAGTTAGCTGACACCCTGGACCCCTCCAGCCGTTTAGACGTGAAAAAGTAACAAACAAACACACTCACAAACTTTCGCCTTTATAATATTAGTGTGATAATATAGTATCTAAGATAATATTTGTATAGAACAGAATAGATGGAGTCACATAATAACCATCTACAATATACCACACCTTCCTATTGCAAACCGGTTGCAACTATAGCACTTTCACCGCAACCCGTTCGTGAAAGGCTCGATATCTCAAAAGCAGCTTATCCGTTGTTAATTGACCCGTTACACTGGAGTGATTGACACAAGTGTCCGATGTGTCCTAATGAATGTCGTCTAGCTATACGAGTAGTCAAACGCTGTCTGTCTGTCTTAGCTGCGGTTTATGGTTTATTCTTGATGAATTTAGGTACGCAAGGTCGACTTTATTCAATGTCGGATGCTCAGGTATGTTAAGCCCCGTATTCATGGTAAACATTTGTTTAGCAACAAAGTTGAATCGACGTGTTGCGGAGTTGCTGTCAACATGTTGCTAGCAACACTGTGTGTTGCAGAGTTGTTAATAGCTCGCTCGATGTGTTGCGGTGTTTACGCTCATCAAGCGTGAACACCGCAACACGATGATTCAACTTTGTTGCTAAACACACATGTTTACCATGAATACGGGGCTTAAGGGTTCAGTTTATTTAAGGCTAGCGACTCGCCTCGACTTTGCGACTGGGTACTACCAGCCCCGATGAAATAAAGAAGAGAAAGAAACATTATTTATTGGCAAAAGTTAAAACATGCACGTACTGTTAAAGGTGGTACTTACTAGAATAAAAAATAACACAATAAATAACATGTCTCACAGCTGCGCCAAAAGGCTCATTTTAGCCCTGCGGTACTTCAGTGCCTTTTGCCCCGTTAACGAAGCAGAAAGTGCAAAACTACTTACTGGGCAATTAAAAGATCCGTGGCAGCCTCCACGTTTGATGGAAGTGAGTCTGAGTTTCTCCCAATGAGATGCTGCTAATCTGTGCTCTCGGCTTTTGTTATATGTATAGGGTGACTGGTAATTAGTGACCGATACTTAAACACGTGATTGTATTCATGATTTCAATAACCTTCCCAAAAAAACTTTTTTTTATTCACAATAACTTATAAACAATAACATAACAAAAACGCTGTTTGAAATTCCCGCGCGCGCGCCTGTTGTCGATCACAGTAGGCACGAATCGGCACGATCTATCAGCTGATAGTCCGACCTCGGGAAGGGCAAAATCTAGTAGTAGCCTCAGACGCTTTCCCGCCACCCCCACCACTCCCGTTGTTTAGTACTGTCGTAATTAAATTAATTGAAAGTTAATGAGTATTAAAAAAGTTTATTTGGGAAAGAATTCATGAGTACAATTACGTGTTTAAGTATCGGTCACTAATTACCAGTCACCCTATTTAGCCAAGGGGCAATATAAGTTATGCTACGCCTATCCTTTATAAACTCCCCAAATAGTCAAGCTCAACTTTCCTTTTTATTTACTTTCATTAGAACCATCTACTGATAGTAATCAACACAGCAAAAAAATAAATTAACGAAATTAGTCAGGTCACGGGTGATGCCTTAACCAAGGAAAGGGATTTATTTTTATCTATGTAGATACTTTGCATCACATACCCATTCTTTCAAACTACACAAGTTATTTATACACCAAGACCTCATAAAACTCTTAGTAGTCGGAAATGAAAACAAAAGGGCATCCCCGAATGATGATAAAAACAAATGAATAAGACCGTGCCACTCAGATGCTTTACAGACATAATAATTATACCTACACGTGACTCATTACCCGAGGTCGTTTGTAATACGCACCTAGTGGTAAAACGTAACGTGACGCGTTGAGGTTTGAGAAACGCATTATTTCTACATAAGATAAGTCCAGATCTGCCTCGTTAGTTGTTCATTTAATTATTTTATAAGCTAGATGAGTATATTTTAGTTTTTATTCCCTCATCTAGATTACTAGAAAATTATTAGATAGATAGATAAAACATTTATTTAGTACACACAAAAGACACAGATAAACACACAATACAAAACTTTTTTACAAAAAATACAACCGACTTCAAAAAACACTAACCGGTGTAAAATAACTCTAAATTAGGAAGTCTGTGGCTTTGGTGGTTTTGTCTCATTCATGATTGGCCACTGACTTCCGAATTTAGAGTTATTTTACACCGGTTAGTGTTTTTTGTAGTCGGTTGTATTTTTTGTAAAAAAGTTTTTATTTAACAGATTTTAGTTTTTTCACAAAATGAAAACCACTAAGCCAAACTATGTAATTTTTTATGAAACCAAAAAGAAAGTAGTCCGCATCAAACTAAAAAAGAATTACGTAAACCGGTACATAAATCTTAGCGTAATCGGTGAACATACGTACAAAAAAATGTTCAATAATAAATTTAATTTTCATAAAACTATTCATAAAATGAAAACTACCGGGTCAAACTATGTTATATTTTTATGGGACCAAATGGCAGTTATTCCGCATCGAACTAAAAAGAATCACGAAAATCGGATCATTAATCTCAGAGTAATCGGTGTACATACATAAAAAAAAAAAAAAAAATACCGATCGAACAAAAGAGATTTAAACAATGAACGATGAATGATACAGTATGCGGTGTGCGTCTCAAGGCTGCACCAAATGGAAGTCCAGCTCAACATGTGACACATAGTTTTCTTTCGTTTAATAAAAAAAACTGCGATAAATTTGTTCAAAATGTCGCATGATGTCACGATTTCGTACAGTTCATACTAAATTATGACGTCACAAAAACCCTCTCCTCAATTTAATGCGCTTAATACTTGTCCATTTTTTTTTTATCTATCTGATGTGCTAAATAGAATGTTGTGGTTAACATTCATACCTCGTCATCACGCCTATTCTAACGGTTTAAAACCAATTACAATAATTACAACTTTATTGACAGTGTCGTTGATCTATACCTACATACATATAAATAAAATAAATGAATAAATATTCCACAACTTTTCCACACAACGCCATTTAGTCTTAATTAAGCTTGAAAGCTTGTGTTATGGGTACTACACAGCTGATAAACATACTTATATATTTCTAAATACATACATAAGATAAATTACACCCAGACACAGAACAAATGATCGCGCTCATCACACAAACATTTGTCCTGGGCGGGAATCGAACCCACGACCTCCGGCATAGCAGTCAGGGTCACTAACTACTAGACGAACAGGCCAGTCAAAAGCCAGTCATAGGTAGTGGTCGCAGGCGCTACTGCTGATCACAAGGTCCCGGGTTCGATCCCCGGGTTGGGAAAGTGTGAGATTTTTCATCTGGAATTTCTCAGTAGCCGCCCGAAGGCTGGATTTAGGCCCGATTAGCTATTGCTAATCGGGCCTAAATCCAGCCTAACCGGGTGAGCCTATTGGCTCACCCCGTTAGGCTCACCCCATATTTCATGGGACTTAAACACAACTGGTAAAATGTGGTATACTTGGCGGTACACCTATGTCTAGCCCTTCGGGGATTACAGGCTTAATGTTATGTGTTACTTATTGTATCTATGTTACAATAATTATAAACTCAATTATAATTTAA
Source organism: Euplexia lucipara (assembly GCA_921972225.1). Lineage (NCBI taxonomy): Eukaryota > Metazoa > Arthropoda > Insecta > Lepidoptera > Noctuidae > Euplexia > Euplexia lucipara. Next base: position 5,261,924 of record OV179145.1, on the reverse strand, counting down.
CCAACTCTAACAGATCTCTCAAGCCAGTGCAAAGCAAGGCTGGTTAGCAACAGAAATAAGCTCTGGTCTTCCCCCGACACAGAGCGCTTCTCAGTATTTCAATATCTCTTTAGCACAAACGCGCAATCCAAATAGCAATACGCTACGGTACTGACTCCGTTTAGATGCAGCGGCTCCCAACCTTATTTGAAAATGGGACCGCTTTGACATTTTTTTTGTTGACAACGACCAAAAAGTTAAGTTTATCTATTATTATAAAAAGGTAAAGTTTGTGAGTTTGTGACGTGTATGGGGTAATATCTAAATCTTCTGAACCTATTATTTCAATTCTTTTACCAATAGAAAGTCACATTATCTGTGAGTACTTATTATGGTCCATGTTTTACTTTCAAAAGAAAGAGGGGGTAAAAAGGACCAAAGGTTCTAGTAGCCTATAAATTCAATAAACTCTATGGTAATTAGCATATTAATTCTAATTAAAAGCAACATAAGTCATATTGTGATAAAAACACGACCTTTCGAATTGAAAAATGTACTGGCATAAGGACGTGATCACGTGACGCATGGCACCAGCAAACAGAGGTCTAAACCGAGCAGTGAGTGAAGTCAGTTGTAGAAGATGATGATGAAAAACAAAAAAAGTTATATTGTAATAAAAACACGACCTTCCGAATATAAAATTTAATCCGGCTTGCGTCAAAGGATTATTTCAAAGAACTAGAGTAGTTATTATGTTGTCCGCGGACTACTGTAGTACTGGTTGAGAGCCAATGATTAAAAAACATCTCTGCATATAATGGAAACACAGATGCATACCTGAACGTGTATGCCATTTATGTTGCTTATTACACTACTACAAAATAACATCACGGTTGTTTTACCCTATGGTTTAGGTAGACATGTACCTGAAGTACCTAGAGTCTCGAGCAATGTACTTTACACTATGCAATGTTCAAACGAGATTTTCTTGTAATATGTCTATTGTAACTTTGAGATAAGGAATGTCTTAGTAGTGTGGTATCTATAGCCAGGTAACTCGAAGAGTAGGCGTCCCATGGTAGACTAACCAAATGGTCCAATCTAGCTCAAGACAAAAAGAAGTGGAAGGGAGAAAGAAAGTCTTGTAGTGTGACTGAATGACATAAAAATATTTTCAAGAATATCATGTAGGTACTATGTTGCACCATAAAATTGATACTCATACAAAACATCAAGAGAAAATAGGTCCTGTGGTCTGCATAATTGCAGTGGTGGACAATGAAGGGGGTCGTACCTTCCTCACATCTAAAATGTATCCATACATAACTCAAGGCGTCTCAAATACTATCACCTGATTTGACTTTAAAATAGATCACTTCTATTGGTTTTATGATTTCTGTTAACTAAAAATTTTTCGCAATGCAATTTTAATCTAAGAACACAAATAATTATCTCCCCTAAATTTTTGGATGCAACCGCTAAGTGTAAGTTTCACGTGACTATTTATTAGAAGTAGAGTAACTATGTTGTTGACTATCTATAATTACATTTGTTGTTAAGCGATAATTGCCACTCTTAAGCCATTGGAGACTGGTTTGTATCATTAGCGTATCGTTAACGGGTGCTATTACATATTCATAACTATAGCACCAACTGAGTAGCTGGTTAAAGAATTTTAGTTGTCACTATCCATGTATGGTTTAGACTAGACTGGCGCTTAGTACGGAGACTGAAATCTAAAAACCGGGAATCCAGAGCTTGTGTTAGCAAATGGCGCATAAACCGAGACTAGTTTTGCATGTTAAGAGGTGTTAGACAGGGCAGTGTACTGTCACCTTGGATGTTCAATTTATATCTGGAGACTTTCTGGCAGATTTTAAAGAGAGTAAATGTAGATTGACGATAATTATGAATGGTCTACTGTCTAAAGTCTGTACGCATAGATATTTTTCTTGAAAAGACAATCCCTAACACATATCTGCATGGTCTTCACGATCTGACTAAGATAATACAAAGTAAAAGTAAATGTATTTAAGTGTTTGTAGGTATTACTGCAATAAATATGTATCATTTATCAATGGAAGCACTAACGGAAACAAACAATGAAGCACGTTATACACAAAAGAATGCGAGTAGCTTGCATTTATCATTGTAACATTATCCAATTAGAAATTGTTACAATTGTTAACACAATGGCGTGCAAGCTATGTAGGTGCTTGCATACTTTTGTGGAAGTTAGTGGTACGAGAAATTCTAAGGGTCTTATGGCTAAACCAAAACAGATGTAGAAGTCAATCAAAATCTATTGAAGGCTTTACCGAGGTTTGTATGTGTATCCATTGCATATTCATCCACCTCAGGAATCTCTGTCCCGACTGTCTTTTGTAAACCTTTGACAGTTGAGTACTAGCCGTTGGATCATCTTTTCTTCTCTTCTTTTCCTCTGATTGACCCGCTGGTCGATTGAGTTACAGAAGTACGAGTAGTCAGAAGCCTGAGCGCCAACCAGTGATACTGAGAAAATCCAGATGGAAATACTAAATGACGCTTTGCCCGACGCTGGGATATAACCACCAGACCAACGGAACAGTCAATGCCTTAAATGTCATACAATTTTATTATTTAAACGGAAATTAGGTAAAGATAGAACAGGAAAACATTATTACGAAAATATGATCGGCTCAATAACATTCAATTCAATACCTACAAGATGTTTTACAAACAGTAAATGTCGCGTCGTGGCTTCGTTGGAATTCTTAACAAGTGCAAGACAACTATCAAGTTGTATTAAGTATCTTGAGCCGTAAATAACATTACAAGGTTACGAGTCTCGTCCAACTGTATTTAAAATACTGTTGATGATGCTGTTGTAAATATGAATTGTTTCGTTTTTAGTGATCCGTAACGGAAGAAAGTTAAAGTTTAGGGGTCAAACCACGTGGGAGCTCATTTTTGCGAAGGACCGATCAGATCAAATCCGCTGTTGGTTATTCCCGACATTAATGCACCCGATTGACACTAAACCAACGAAGATGGCAAGATGTTTTGAGGCGTGTCACATCTGCTCTTCCTGATAATACTGCAGTTTACTGCACTATGAGCATGACCGCTCTGACAAGAGTGTGACGAAAAAGAACCAAAACCTCAACTATCTCAAAGTCTCAACTATCCACCCATTGGTTCATTCGTACATCTTTCCTGTATATATCTATCTGTCAGAGGGCTGTACTGTATCTCATGAACCGTAATAAGTTGGCAGTTGAAATTTCTTCTTTTACATAAAGTGTTTGTAAAAACAATAAGATGCCAATTTGAAGCCTCAGTTAATATTTTTTTTTTTGTTTTTAAGGTTCCGTACCCATAGGGTACTAACGGAACCCTGTTACTAAGGCTCGAGTGTCCGCCCGTAAGTCAATATGTCTGGGCTGTATCTCATGAACTGTAAAAGACAGACGGCATAAACTTTTACAGAAACTGCCACTGCTAAACACACATAAAATAGAATAGAATAGAATAGAATAGAATACTCTAATAAAACATTATTTAAAACACAATGGAAGTTAGCGGCCACTTATCTGTTTGGCTAGCTGTACGTAGTGTACGTCTGTAGGTACTTAGTAAGTATTGAGTTGCTGTGTTCGTAAAGTTTATTGACACTACATGACACGTGTCTAGTGACAATAGTTTTAGGGAATCCCTAGGGGACTTCCTTGTCGTCACTAGGTCATGCTATTGTGTCCTACGTCATTATTATTCATTTGTTTCGGACCAGAGTTTTGTCTATATCTATTGTTTTGAAGGTCTAACAGCTAGGTAGACTGTACGCTAGCACATCAAACTATCCCAAACTGTAAAATATTCGCAATTGATCATTCTTTTGTAATAAACTTGAAAAACGATTAAAGAGTTTTTATAGATAGATAGATTGTTAAGGACCGCGCTATCGCATTGGGAAAACCTTTAAGGGAGATTTTTATAAATAAATAAATATTTTAATTTTTTGTTTTTTTTTAAGCTAGGTAGCTTGATGTGCTGACATTGTATTCACATAATTGTCATGTATTCAATTACTTCAATGTAAATAATAAAAATATATTAAAACAATGTGAAAAACTATTTTAAAAGAGTATGGCAACAAGAATCGTTTTTATTTTATATTCTATTTAACTTGTAAGTTTGACGCACAAGTGTCTATTAGTAAAAATAAACGGTAAAAATAAAAAAAAGGTAAACTAAATGTTAAAAGAACAAAACAGTTTATAGTTAACGATTAACACTTAACGGTCGGTTAACGTTAACACTATATCTGTGCAAAGATATGTATCTGTTGTTGTAAAGTGAAAAGATTTATATTATATATTTGTCGGCGTCAGCGATGGCTGAGCGATGAGCTGACACCGATGGGGGTTTCGTGGTACCGAGTTCATTAAGTAGAATAACAATCATCATTGCAGTAATAAACCTCACTTAACAATCGTAATCACAAAACATAACTCAAATAGGTTTCGTAACTGACAGTTTCGTACTGGATGTGTGTCATAGTCGGTGCCTCAAGTCAATCTGAGCTCTGCCCTGCTCCCACGCACCAGCACGACTCTGTCCACGTGACATTACCGAAAACACATTCGCGCCATTTTCAAATGACAAGTAACGTCACGCTGCACGCTGGTCACCATAGACTCCGTATTAAGTTAATCAACTTCACAACTTATTATTCAAGAATATCGCTTTCCACGACATATTTACATAAATGTAACGAATAAATTTGAAACATACTGGACGGATTTTAAAATTCTTTCACCGTTGGGATTCCCAACTTGGGAAGCTAAACTATTTCCGGGTAACATAGGCTAATTTTAACCCTGTGTTCTCACGGGAAAGTGGACTACGCGGGTCGAACCGCATGACATCCGCTAGCTTACAAATACTTACAGAAACGTAATTTTGTGAGACAAGCGATAAATAGGAGCGCGGAAAAGTAAAATAATAGCATGTTCCGAAACATCTCAATATGACATTAACATTATTATGACGCCTGCAAGCCCCGAAAACTTAGGCAAAGGTGTACCTGTTGTAAACCCACACTTCGCCCGTAAATAAGGGCCGAGCCTATTACCATCAATTGAGTACAAATCCTGTCTACGGGCTGCTACAGAGAAATCTCAATTTTATAACACTGCCTGGCCCGGAAATTGAACGCCAGTACGCCCATCATCATCGCCGTAGAAGCGGGTAAAAAAAGATAAAAGATAAAGATACTGGGCTGGTATCCGCAACTCCACGTCAAAGCGCGTATTTTGCGTATGGGCCATAATCTACCACGCGAGCCCAGTGCGAATTGTCACATGTCTTCGAATTTTTGGTTCTAGGACATGCCGGTTTCCTCACGATGTTTTCCTTCACCGTTAATGGAGAGCAGTGGTGATAAAATAAATAACACAATGTAATGCGCCTGCCTGGGTTCGAACCCACGATTTACTGCTCGTAATTCGGGGCCGCCACCACTGGGCCACCGCTTCTCTCAAAAAGAAACGCAAAATAACGGGAAGGTCGACCGAAGAATCGACAAATCAAATTGATAGATGGTAGGTACAGACGCCAGCACATCAAGTTACCCCAATGTGTCAAATTTTCCCAATTAAATATGAACCTTATTCTGTTTGACACAAAGTTGAAAAACGATCAAAGAAATTCGGCACATTGGGGTAACTTGATGTGCTGGCGTCTGTACATTTCTGCCGATTATAGAACAAATAATGCTCGATATTGTAGACTATTGTCGACTGAAGAATCTACCTACATATTTCTTCTCGTCATAAACAAGACATTGTCAAGCTCAAAACAAAAGAAATGTTTCTTCAATCTGTCACTTTGTCGATTTTGCAGGCTTAGTCATATTACAAATTCTGTTTCTATTCTATTTCTATTATAGAAAGAAAATGGCGTAGATGGAAACTGCTTTTTGTCAACTGTCAAACTATTGACAAACAGCTGATTCCATATACGCCATTTTCTTTTTATTGTCGCCATATCGATTATGATAATAGAAATAGAATTTGTAATATGGCCTAGGCCTGCTCCTTTATCCATTTCAGCGGTGGTATTGCTACGCGTGCGGGACAACATACTCAGTATTACCGCTCGTAACCAACATTCCAAGCAGGATTACGTTTAAAGTAACTCTTTTTGATATCTATTTATAAAATAAGTCGACTTTTCCTTGTGATTGGTGTAAATAAACAAACAATAAAGTCATTGTTCTATTTTATTTATTTTTATACAGCTCTGGATAATCCCACTTGCACTGCCAAAGTGCAGTTACCATTAACCTTTCAATAATCGTGTCAATTATAGACACAATAAAAAGACTGACTGGCCCGCCTGGCCTGGCTGACTGTTGGTCAAGTAGTTAGTGACCTTGACTGCTATGCCGGAGGTCGTGGGTTTGATTCCCACCCAGGACAAATGTTTGTGTGATGAGCACGATCATTTGTTCTGTGTCTGGGTGTAATTTATCTATAATATGTATGTATTTAGAAATATATAAGCATGTTTATCAGCAGTTTGGTACCCATAACACAAGCTCTTAGCTTAGCTTGGGACTATATGGCGTTGTGTGAAAAAGTCATGGAATATTTAGGTACCTATTTATTATTTTACAATGACAGCGCGGACGCCGGTGTCCACTTGGGGTTTAATGAATTAAATATTATAGCTAATAGTAACTACATCGTCACATAAGTAGGTAGATAAAAATTAAAAAATCCCGTCCCACACACACATTTACCTACACATAACTGGGAAAAGGCCTCTTCTTATATGTAGAAGTCACAAGCATTAGGTAGTCATCAGGCTTGCTCAACATAATTAGCCTATAATGTTTCCACAGCTGGGAAACATGCCTCTTCTGAAATCTGGGATTTGTAGAGGAATACTCGCAACTCAATTTAATTTTGTGAAACATCCAGTTCCGAGAATTCATTAACGGAAAATAAATTAAGTCTACATGTTGGTTATTATATATTTTCAATGGAGAACATCCCTTTGAAACAATCTCAATGAATTCGCTAGCATATACAGGATGAATTTTTAGTCACCGTCCAAATTTTTTCTAGGCATTAGGTATCATTCACTAAGTCCATTTTTGAAAAAAAATCGATACATAAAATTTTCATATTAAATCATTTTCTCGAAAAAATTATCCGCTCTGCGTGGTCACAAGTTAAACGTTAATAATACTACACTTGCCGCGCAAATATTCAATGAAAAAGGCAGCGCTCACCCCGCTCACCCCCACCCCGCTACACCTGCGCGACACATTTATGACATCTATCATCTATCGTTAGTCGGTCTCGCGCGCGCACCCTTTCGCGACGCAAGCGCTTACTTCCGTGTTCCCGGCGTTCCCGCGCAACCCGCCGGCGCCGGCGCGACGGCGCCCCGTGCGTATCGTGAATTTATTTACAATGTCGTCGTATTCCCACCGCGAGTATTACGAAATGGTGCGATCCTACATACTGAGTGGTGAAAGCTTGAACGGTGCCCGGAGACTGTACGAAACCGAAAGTATTCCTCGCCTTCGCAATCAAGGAATAAATCCTTTATTACCAAATCGCCAAACGATTTTGGCCGCAAATCAGAGGCTATTAGACCATGGCCAATTTATAGTACCTACACACGCTCAAGGACGGGGCAGGCCGAGACTCGCAGTGGAGATCGAAGAAGATATCTTCGATTTCTTTGAACGGAGCCCTAGATCCAGTACGCGAGATGCAGCGCGGCGCTTCGGCGTAAGCCAATATGCCGTGTGGAAACTTCTCCATTCTGCCGGGTTGCACGCGTACCATTTTCAAAAGGCACAGGCCTTGAACGACGCAGATGCAGTTCCCCGTCGAGCCTTCTGTGAGTGGCTGATTGCACACCCCGATGCTAACATTTTGTGGACTGACGAGGCCTTGTTTACTCGAGTGGGGCTGTATAATCATCATAATGAACATTGGTGGTCATTTCGAAACCCACACATGATACGAGAAACGTATCACCAAGTGCGGTTCAGTGCAAATGTGTGGGCTGGAATTGTCGGCAACAAAATACTGGGGCCATATTTCATTGAGGGACGGTTGACCGGGGGCACGTACCTAGATATGTTACGCACAGTAATTGCTGACTTCATGGATGACGTGCCGGTAATCTCCTATCGAGATTTTTATTTTCAACAGGACGGTGCACCGCCTCATTACTCCGCCGCCGTTCGTAATTATTTAAACCTCGAACACGGTGATCGTTGGATCGGTCGCGGGGGGCCCGTCGTCTGGCCACCCCGGTCACCAGATCTTACTCCATGTGACTTTTTTTTGTGGGGTGAAATAAAACGACGAGTGTATGTGGAGGAAGCCCAAAACCTAGACCAATTAAAACAGCAAATTGTACGTGCATTCGACGAAGTTAAAAGTGACACTGTAGTGCTCAATAAAATTAAAAACAATGTGCAAAAACGTGCAAGACTCTGTTTAGAGAGAAACGGTATGCATTTTGAACATTTATTAAAGTACTGTTAATTTGATTGTTGATGATTTTGATTAAATTTTTATTATTTGTACATAAGTTGATTCAAATTTTTAAATACGCCTAATAGCAAAACGTTTTGGCTCAGCTTTTATTAAGGTCTCAAGTTCTTATCTAATTAATTGATTTTTACTTTATTTATACGTACTTAATTGATTAATTAAGGGTTAGATTCTAATCATAGTGAACATAGCACAAACCTTTTGCTTATTGACGGTCCTAAGCCCGTGAAAGTATGAAGGGAAAATTTGCAACTTTGTTTGTATTGTGTTATCAATGAATTCCGGCGGCGCGCGGCGCGCGGGGCGGCCCGGCTCGCGTAGCTTCACCTAGCGCGTACGCACGGCGCGGCAGTGTCCAGAAACATAAACTTTTTATAGATAACTTTGTGAAGTGATATCTCAATATTTTTGTATTGAGTGATACTAAAAGAAAAAACACGTATTCAATGATTTTTGCCAAAGATTAATATATCAAAATTTGGACGGTGACTAAAAATTCATCCTGTATAGTACCTACTGAGTGACGAACTTTTTTTTTTAAAATGACAAATGGGAAGAGCGTACCTATGTGTGGGAAGTACCTAAGTAGTAAGGTGCCGCAGTGCATATTCCTAAACAGCAATCTACTGTAGGAACGTATGTATTTACACGTTCCTCTTACGGAGCTACCGGAAGAAATAAGAAATATAAATAAATACACCACCTTCATTAAAAAATTAAAAGTATTTCTATTAAACAGAAGCTATTATAATGTGAATGAATACTTGAACGAAAGTCTACAATTAAAATAAATACATCCCTAAAATATATGGCATGTGTGTGTAAATTATTCAATTAAATTATGCTACCTACTGAACCTATAAATTGTAATTTAATTCTCTATTAAGTAATTGAAAATCCCAACCTATTGTAATATGATCTCATTAAATAAGTGTTTTTAATAATGTTACCAAATTAGTAATTTAAGTAAATACAATTTTATTTATTTTTTTATTATTTTGCTATCATTAATTGAATTATTTATGTTATTGTTATTAACTGTTTTGCAACTATGTATAATTATTTAGATTTCATGTATAATTTTATTCGAATTTTAGTTTTCTACGCTTTATTTAATTGCTAAGTATTTAACAATATTTTGCAGTGCCCTTACAGGGTCTACAACGGTTCTTAGCTCTAAGCCCTCTGTTAACATCTTGTTTACCTTGTGGAACGCAAATAAATGAATATGAAATATGAATATAACCGATTGTACAATAATCATAGTGCGATCATGATGACTGTTCTACTCAAGATATGGGAAAATAGGGTGCACAAGAAACTAGTGTATATTGTCGACTATACTCGTAGATACACATTCCATATACTTATAGAACTGTCTTCTGAAATCTGAAATCTTTACCTTTTCCGAACTATGTTGGGGGATGGCTTCGAGTCTAACCTGGATGCGGCAATATCAGTATTTTAAATGGAGAGTCTTCCTATCTGACCGCGTGGTAAATTACGGCCTCCTTGTCATAACAAGGAGGCCGTAATTTACCACGCGGTTTTCTCACGATGTTTTCCTGCACCGTTTTGAGAAAATTGGTGATGAAATGATTTACATAGAGTAAACTGTCTAGGTCGCAAATCATTTCTATTGCTACGGAGCCACCACTGCGAGTTGGCAATTTCAGACTTTAATTTAATTTATCAAAATTCCAGTAATAAATAAAATCCATAATTAAGACGTTTTACTTTACTCATGTTATAGTGAAGAAGGTCACCATCTGCATAGGCTTTAACCTGGGAAAAGCCTTTTCCCAACTACATTATGTTGCTTGGGAAAGGCCTGTTACCTGATTACCCAATCAACACAGTTCATAGTTACCTAGTTTTCAGATGGGTGCAGCTGCATTAATACCAGTGGTTTATCCAGCGATCAATCGATGCAGCTGTTATTACCTAGCTTTTAATGTTAATACACTTAAGCATTATTAATATTTCATTATTAACATATATAATTGTTTTGTACTTATAATATCTTCTCTCAGAATAGTACCTACCTATATATTATAAAAAAATATTCAATGTTATTCAAACTTGTATCGTGTGTAATATGTAGCTATGTACACATGGCCTATTAACTTACACATATTATGTTTTATTTTAATAATAATGCGTGTTAAGGAATGCGAGTTTTATCATAACATTTTCCCTTTGCTGTTAATTAGCTACCAATATTTCGATTGTTCCCAACTAACGTTTTTGTACATTTTGATATTGTATAGGTTTTTATTGGTTATAATCCAACACAGCACGTGTAAGCGGGCACGGCTTTTATTCCGGGAGGCTTCATTTAAGACATGAAAAGTGTGCATGTCGAAAGAAGAATCGTGACAGTTGGTAGGTAGTTCAGAAACTTTTTTGTCTATTCTAGAAGAGATAATGCTCAATATGGTAGACTATTGCCGACTGAAGGATCGACACAGTCATTTCTTCTCTTAATTCTAGACATTGTCGTGATCAAAACTTTTGTTTTGATCACGACAAAAGGCGGGCGACAAATCACGACAATCACGACAAAGGACGGTAAAAGGCATTAAAAAACGAATATTGATAAAAAAATGAAAAAAAAAAATTAATAAAAAATATTATAAGTAGTCAGTAGTAGAATCATTTCTTTTGAAATGATTCTACTACTACTAGTAGTCAGTAGTAGAATCATTTCTTTTGAAATGATTCTACTACTGACTACTTATAATATTTTTTATTAATTTTTTTTTTTCATTTTTTTATCAATATTCGTTTTTTAATGCCTTTTACTGTTTTAGCTTAATAACTGTTTTAATTTTGTGTTTGGATGTTTTGTAAATTTCAATTATGATTCCTACCTAATGATTTTCTTATCACATAACTAAATTTGACTGTATGCACTTTTTAACTTCAATTGTTTTGTATGCCTTTGTATGGCTGAGCATAGAGCACTCTAATTGTACTGAAGACCCTTGAACCACCACAAATAAAAGCCTATTCTATTCTATTCTACAATTCTGTCACTTTGACGATTCTTCTGTGGACAAAATCAGTTTCCTTCGATCATGTTACAAGTGTTTAGTGTGCTAACAAACATCTAGAAATTAATTCACCTAGGTAATTTGATTACTTTATAATGACAACTAATTATACCTACAGTATAAAATCAAGTTCCTCTCTTATCAGACAGTCGTGTTGCTGGGAAGTTTGCTTTGCTCCGCCACTTCTTGGTCCCAGCAAAAACACTAGGAAGTGGCATAAGGTGGGCTTTTTGAGGGACTGTCTTTTATAATATTGACGTTCAAAAAGTGTTGATCCTCAGCCTTATTTGAATGACTTGATTTTGAATTTTGACAAAGGTTTCAACATATTCCTTAAAAACAGCATTGCAATGGTAGGTACCTATAAGTCCTATTTGTCTGTTAACTAATACGTACAAGTTTACAACAGTAATATAAATAGAAACAATTCTTTTTAATCGTCTTCACAAATGGTACAGACGCCAGCACGTCAAGTTACCCCAACGTGTCAAATTTCTTTGATCGTATTTCAACTTTATGTCAAACATGGTAAGGTTCATATTCAATTGGGAAAATTTGACACATTGTGGTAACTTGACGTGCTGGCCATCAAATCAATCTACCCCCAACTGTCAAATTTTCCCAATTGAATATGAATCTATCAAAGGGATTTGACACATTGAGGTAGGTTGATGTGCTGGCGTCTGTAGGTAGGTACATACAAATATTGTAAAAGAAAAACTATTTCTAAAAGATTAAAGTATGGAGTTTCTTGCCCATCCTTCTCTTTTGAATAGGTAGGTACTATCTTTTGGAAGAGGCAACTAGAATCATTTTTTAAAACATTAAATTTTTCTTAAGTTTGACGGTTATATGTGGTTAATTGAAATACTTAAATGATTTGATTTTGACTTTAATCAAATCAAATGTTTACTTTATTTTTTTTTATTGTTTTGATTAGGTAATCTAAGTGTATTCTACCTGTAAACAAGCGTATCAATACCTATTCATTAACTTACTTACAATATTTATTTCTATAAAATAAATATTTTTTTAATATTACCAAAAGTATTAAGTATTATTATTTAGTAAACCAATAAGTGCTAATTGCACTATTGACGTTGGAGAGGTCAAGTAACGTGCAACCCATTGCTAGAAAGCTTTTAAAAAAATGATTTAAAAAACAGTCACTCACCTAAAGTCTTCATTTAAAAGAACAATCCCAGAAACTTTCCGATTGCAATCAAATCCAAAAAAAAAATCAAATAACTCACTAACTCACTTGTCAAAAAATTCCGCACATCACTCAATATTAATTAAAAACAAAACACATCACAATAAATATTATAGTTCGTAAACTTTCCGGTTATAAGCACTAGATGGCGTTGTTTCGCACACGTGCGTCCGTTTCGACTGTCGGCGAGACACTGGCTGACTGACAGTGACTACATTCCGGTCGTCTAGAGCCTAGAACTTGTATTCAGATGGTTATTACTATATTATATGAAACAAATGAATGGAGTGACTAAATTCGCTTCCTTAATGCGTAACTTAAAGAGTAATTTACGCATGTGGGATATAATCTAAGTAAATTAATGGGCACACATTGAGGAAAATTGGGAAGGAAGGTAAAAAGAACATTTTGAGTGTTAAGTTACGTGGTGTTTTATAATGATTGTACTTTTTACTGGATTTTGTGTCAATACTCTTGTGTTGAGACTGGCTCAGACCTCGTAATTAGGATTTTCCGCGGGTAATTTTCAGGGCAGAGTCCAACTTATTGGCGACGGTATACCTAATTACCTACCTATTTTATAATGAGTTTGGATTGTTTTTATACCTATGCACATAATCCGGCCTGTCGTGCTCGTCTCGTGCGTGTCCACTTCATCGGATCTTGTATCTATGTCTTTTAAATCCGGGCAGGTTTAGCATTTATTCAAATTAGTATCAGCACTTTTTGAACGTCAATAATTAGGTAGGTACCTACATAAGACAGTACTTACTCTAATAGACCTTCTCTTTATTAGTTACTAGTCAAGTAAGTACTGATTGGATTTCCTCCACATCCTACACAGATACACACAATGAAATTAAAAGTAATATGGTGTAGATAGGTTACCTAAACAACAACTATCTTCAAAAACGGCACACCATCGCACGCTCGCGTCCGGTGACGGCGCGACTCGACACTTAGGTCAAGTGTGGCTAGTTAACCACATTTTAACGTGTAACTTGCTGAGCGCTTATAACATAGGTATCTACACCTCTATATAATATATATTATTTGATCAAAATTAGATTTCTCATCTCATTAGGTACAGATCTGATCATGGCTGTAACATTATCTGACCAAGATAATGTCTGGACTTTAAAAGAGACTAGATTTCTGAGTTTATTTCGGTGTGTCTTCTCAGAGTAGTTCTTAGATATTGAAACATCGACCTCACCTTTTAGTTTAAAAATTACGTGTAAAATTGAACCTATTTACAGAAAAGATTGATAGGTACTTATCATCTAGGTATTTATCATTTAATATTGTATTTTGTTTATCTTCTGTGTCAAATAAATGCTTTTTCTTTCTTACTAACATTAACTGAAATAGCACTTAACCGAAATAAAAACTTAATAGGTAGGTATCTGACTTAAGTTGGACACAAAATACAACATTGTTTGAAATAGCCGCGTGCAATCCATATAAATGCAACTGTTTTTCACATTACAATGGATACCACGTGCCTTGGGCTGACAATTCAATAAGTATACATTTATTTTTAAAACATTGTTCGAGAAAAAGGATGATTTAAAGTGATTTTCGGACGATGACTCCGTTAATTTGAAGCTCGACTTTCGAGAAGATACCTAATAGAATATCGAATGCTAGTTGAATCATTCGATACACGATTTTACTCTTTGCTCGTAGAATAGAATGATCTTTTTGTAGACCATTCAAACTTATAGAGCAGGGTTGTACAGACGCCAGCACATCAAGTTACCACAATGTGTCAAATTTCTTTGATAGTCTTTCAACTTTATCGTTAACTGAATAAGGTTCATGTTCTATTGGGAAAATTTGGCACGTTGGGGTAGCTTGATGTGCTGGCGTCTGTACTATAGGGTTGTAGCGCGTAGGCATATTATACATCTTTACTCTTAGGCATTGTATGACGTAGCTCGTAAGTTAGATTTAAGTCCTCTCTACCTCTGTATACAACCAGTCGTTCAGTACACCTTCAACTGAGAACACGCCTTTCATTTGCCCAACTTTCTGATACACACACACATAACTACTATCACCCAATTCGGCAAAGGGTGTTATAATGCTTTTATACTGTCTCTAATCATCATCCATGCCTAGTTTTTTCTCAAAAATCTTGATGCTGAAGCTAATTACTAAAACTTTACCCTTTGTTTTAGAGTGAAAAATCTAGTTTTACCTACCCTATTGTACACACGGCTGCTCATCAAGCTATATGTTTCCAGTAAAGTTGATCTCGCATTGTATAGGATTTTCGTCCAATGCGAGGTAAACGAAATGGAATTTGCTTTGCTAAGAAAACGCTAAGAAATACAATTTAGAGATTTTTATTTCATACATGAACGTATCACATGAAATAATCAAGTACCTAAGTTTTATTATTTGTCCCATACCGACTACAAAATACACCAATTTTATGTAAGACATACCTACCTTCAGTACCTACGCCTCTTTGAACCTTGACCGCTAGACTGGCCGTGGTCATCAGGTTTATTGAGAATTAAGAGGATTTCTCAAGCCTACTCTCGGGTCTTTCACTTGTGCGTGGTCCGATTGACCTTGGTACACAATTTGTTTGAAGTCTAGAAAGGCACAAAATTAGGGTATTGAGAGATTACAAAGATGGAGCTGTGGTCTTTTTATTAGGTTTGTAACTAATTTTAAACGATTATTTTTCCTTTTTTCCCCTTTTTTTTCAATGGTTTGGTCACATGGTGAGGAAGAATGAAAGGCGACCAACAATAGTAGATTATTAACCAAGGGGATAAAGCAGTGTCTTCTGTCGCGGGTGACGATTTAAATCGCGAGCGTAACGAAGGACTCGAGTGTAGCGAGGGTGTTAAAAACTTAAATCACGAGCGAAGCGAGGGATTTAAGACGAGTCCTGAGTGTAGCGAAGGATTTAATTTCACCCAAGACTAAGACAGCTTTATCACCGAGGAAAATACTCTACTTTTCGTACCATTTGCGAAAAAAATAACACAATAATAATATGAGATAAGCATTTATTAAAAATAATGACAATTAAAAGTAGACGTATTTTTAGAACATTAACTTATTTATAAAAATAAATTAAAATAAACTTAACGTTTAAATATTTGAAGCATAAAGCAAACAACCCGGTTGTTTGCTCCATGATTTGAAGAAAACCAAAACGCGGCAAATTCCTAGCGTTATATTTTTTTGTCGGAAAAGCAAAGGGGCCTCGTCGGTTTTCGTAATTTTATTTAATTAATAAGAATTAATAATCATAAAACTGCATAATAAACGCGTATTCCTTTTTCAAAAAGATGTATAATGCTATAAATACAAACTCAATGGTGTACGTGACACAGATGTAGTTCAGTATAAATTTCGGTAAGTTAGGTATTCCAAATTTAAATCACATTCTCTCCCTAGGGGATGAATGAAATCCAGTACAACTTTCTTTCCCTGTTTTTAACAGATTAAAAACGACTATTGTTATGTTCGCTTTTTGTGGCATAGAATGTCACTTTTTTGAGCAAGTGGTACGAAAAAGGTATTTATAAGTCAGATGTAAGTGGTATTACCGAGAGGGGATGCCTCCTAGAAGGACATACTTACATATATTTTATTGGTAATGTTCTTCAGACAGGTGTAGTTATACACGTGCGAGAATAACTACAAGTATAAACTTAAAAGAAGGAAAAGAAATATATAAGAATCGTAGCAACGTGGCGCTCTGTGGTTTCTGCCTACCCCCATGAGAAAAGGGCGTGAGTTTATGTATGTATGTAGGTAGGTAGGTGTAGATACATTAACTATTGCATTAGTGTAATAAGTAACACTGTGTCGCTGTCATTCGCACCCACGTTCCAGTTCAAAAGAAAAGAAAAAGAACTGACGCGTGACGATCCAGAATACCTATAGGTAAGTTCAAACACGAAGCCACTATCCGCTCGCTAAAAGCTTCTACTCCGCCGTCAATCCTCAAAATTGATTTCGCCTTTGAAGAGCACCATACAAACAATATTTGAGCACTCGATGCAATGCATTTTTTTTACAAAATAGAAAAATGAGAAAGAGGCCCTTTGGCCCAATAACCACATTCGGACACAATGAGTTTTCTACATCATCCTGGCCCCCAGCGTTGAAACTTCGTCGGCTTTCCAAGTTTTACATAATATTCTTTTCACTTTAAACTGAATAAAATCGTGATTTCTATCGAACCATAGAGATTTTAAATGAAAGAAGTGACTCATTTTACTTTTTAAGAACAAATCTCGTGTAGTTAACCAGGAGTGATAATTTTTTAAAGGTCTTTTTCCAGAGTCTGGATGAGCGCCCGATTAATGGCAATAGGCTCGTCTCCTATTATATGGGACATATTTATTTATAACACACATACATACAACTACCACTTTACTACTTAGACACAACTGGCGAAATATGGAGGGTACTACAGGTATACGTCTGCCAAGCCTTTAAGGTGTTAAAAGGCGTGAGGTTAAGCCCTATAGTGCCTTACTTTCAAGTACAGTTCCGCATGACCCTGAATAGAGGTGCACGAGGGCCCTTGAGAGTGTAGATAATATCGATAAAATACCCATTATCGACATATCTATCGCGATGGCGTTGATAAGTGAGTGTAAAGGGTCAAATGCTGTCAAACTGAACTATATTCTATTCTATTTTTTTTTATGGCAAACACAGCCGATGTCGACTATTCTGCCAATGTCTAAAGTGAATTGGACGGCAAGTGCGCAGAGAAAAAAAAATTCTTCAGTTGATACAGTTGGACTCAATGTAAATATGTATGGGTTAATATGGGACTGAAACAAACAAAAAATGAAATTACATAAATATTATAATTGTTAGTGCGCCACAAGCAGTTCAGGGAAGGAATATGTTAGAAGGGAGGAAAAGTTAATTGGGAAAGGGATAAACCGAACTCGTTTACTCTTTGAAAGAATTTGAGAGTGTGTTAGTAGTAGAAAGTAGTATACAAGAAATAAGGGACATCAAACCACATCTGTGGGCCATTAAATTGGCTATCTTTCCATTGCTAATGACTCACTGGCAACCAGTTCCACACCGAACATTGATGACAACTGAGAAATTACAAGAAATTGGTATTACACTTCAACTGGACTTCAAATTACGTGGACCATCAGACGTGACGTGGTGCGGCGCGCTTCGTCACATCTCTGCGAGTGCGCATGACGTCACCCTAGATATACACTGATGATATTATAGCCAACTAGCAGACGTCCCGCGGTTTCACCCGCGTAGGTCCCGTTCCCGTGGGAAAACTGGGATACAAAGTAACCTATGTGTTAATCCAGGGTGTCAGCTAACTCCATTCAGTAGTTTTTACGTGAAAAAGTAACCAACATCCATCCATCCATCCATCCTCACAAACTTGCGCGTTTATAATATTACTAGCTGCTGCCCGCGACGTCGTCTGCGTCTCAAGAAGAAAATACCTAAGATGCCAGTGTCGCTATCTATATATATAAAAGAAAGTCGTGTTAGTTACACCATTTATAACTCAAGAACGGCTGGATCAATGTGAATGATTTTGGTCTTTTTGGATTTGTCTTTGTCCGGAATTGCATATAGCATAATAATTAATAAAAAACTTGAAAAGTCCTCGAAAAAATAAAAATCAAGAATATCGTTTGTCTCGAACATTTTTCAAACGCAGCGCCATCTTGGATGACATGACAGGAGTCAAACTTCCCAGTTCATTATCAGGTGACAATTTGAAATTGACAAGTCTTAAGCTAAACCCAAGAAGGTAAGGTTGTCAATTTATAATACGCACCGCACCTACGTTCTGTTTATTTTGTTACTAACTAAGAGGTTTTATGTAGCTTAAAAAAGTCTTATAAGTATTTCAAAAATCAATTTACCTAATTAACAATAACGACAGAGACGAACTTTAATAATTCTTTGCAAATAGAACTTATTTTACTGTTAGGACTTTAATTAAAGTAGACCGGGAAAACTATAGGTATAAATTGTATGTAACATACTCGTAGAGGCCTATTGCCTCTACGAGTATGTTAAGATTAAAATGATGAATTTAGTATTTTTTAAATCAATGCATTTTAGTAAGGTAGTTAGGTTAGGTAGTTAGGTTAGCTATAGGATAGGTATGGTCAGTTAGGTTAGGTTATATATACATGTTGTAATTTTAATTCTATCGAACACAAAATGTTGAAATAAGATCACAGTAGAGACTTGCTACTTAAAAAGTAGTAGTAGTTATTATTGGTTTGGATCTATTTGTTGTCGTCTTATTAAACGTATGTATATCTAATACAACAAAAATGATAAGAGCAATAAATTGACTCTAAGGCACAACGAAGTTTGCCGGGACAGCTAGTAGCTTTATAAGTAAACAACTTTTAAAATAGCATTAAAATAGAAGTTATTGTAGCTTAGACCTTGTTCCCTATACCGGTGGGCTACTATTTATTTATATTTTTAAATATTTTTCTTTTATAATAAATATAGGGTGACTGGTAATTAGTGACCGATACTTAAACACATGATTGTACTCATGAATACGAATAACTTTCCCAAAGAAACTTTTTTTATACTCATTAACTTTCAATTAATTCAATTACGTCAGTACTGCACAACGGGAACGGTGAGTGTGGCGGGGGAGCGGGTGACGCTACTACTACTCGTAGATTTTGCCCTCTCCGAGGTCAGACTACCAGCTGATGGATTGTGCCGATTCGTGCCTACTGTTATCGATCAAAGGCGCGCGAGCGGAAATTTTAAACAGCGTTTTTGTTATTTTATTGTGAATAAAAAAAAGTTTCTTTGGGAAAGTTTATTAAAATCATGACTACAATCACGTGTTTAAGTATCGGTCACTAATTACCAGTAACCCCATAAAATATATCTACTGAAATATTTAAAAATAAAAGAAATAAGTGTCAACAAAATAATCAAAGAAATAATAAGAACATTAATTTAGACAAAGTCATTGACGATTACGTAGACCATACATGACTGTTGTCTATGGCAAATAATATGTCACATAGACACATAAATTGTGAGACAGTTTCTAACTTATTTCTGCCCCGAAGCATCGCTCCGTGTAATTACAAAGTCATGAGACATTCCAGCTTTGTCTTTGTGACGGTATAGGATCTGAGATGCCAGGTATTGCAGATGGCTACAGGTGGCGCCATCTATTTAGGTAACAATAAAAAGGCCAACGGCTTTTTCTGTCATTCGATTAGAACCGACAATGATCAAATCGGACTCCTCACAGATACTGCTCCAATTTTTTTTATTAAATTAAAATTACGTTGTTCTTATGTGATTTAGAAGTCTAATATGATGTTTAGTGAAAGAAATGTTCATTTAAAACAATGTAAAAGGATACTTACTTACCATGGGGCTGACATTTATGTATCTCGCGAGAAAAAACCCTAAATCAACAGATTAAAAAAAAAGAATAATGTTACGATTGCATCATTAACTTTTGTTTTTTTTTTCTAAATTGTACCAGTTAAAGATGGCTATAATTTTATTTATCTGTGGTATTTATACAAACTGCCATTAATTAGATAGGAGATTTTTCACTTTACAAACTTTGGGAGTAAGACGAATGGTAGGTATTGTGTCAATTGTGACTCATTAATTACAATAAATTTAAATAGCGCGGAAAAAAGAATATCTAACATTATTTTTTTAAATATTATTTTATTTCTTTTCTTTAATTTGCTGTTGCAGTATGCTTTATACATAATCAGTCGACAGACAAATATGACAGACAGGCAGACAGACACACGAAGTCCAGCCCAATTGTTTTGTAGTTAGACGCGCACACGCACTACTATTTCAGTCATTTACGTGACAGGCAAAAAATGTTGGCAGAGCGAAGTTTATATATGTCTATAGAGTATATAGTCGCCTATACCTACATACGTAAGCGTCCGTTAAAACTATTTCCAAGTATTTACGGCTCCAATTGTTGCCAACATGTCGTTTAGTGTTGCGCACACGACACTAAACGATATATTATATTCTCATAGTTTGCATTCTAATGTTTTCAGCAGTGCTATTCAATAATAAATCTTCGCATGAATGCTAGTTATTGATCATATCATATCATCATCAGAATTGGATCTCGTATTATTAATTATGACAGCCCAAAATTGCATAGGTACATTTTAATTAAACTCCACAAACATCCAATTATTTCAGATGATGATTTCAATTAAATGGTATACAGTTTCGAGCTTTCTTAATTAGTGAAATTAATATTCTGACTTTGAATTCAGAATGTGTGAGTCCAGCCATAGAGTTAGATTTTAAGGAGAACTCCCATTGACTAAGTGGCTTGTGGCTAAATAATTAAAACCATTCGATCTAAGGTCAGTCTATTTTTTTTGTTTTTAATAGTTATTTATTTAGAGGCTGTTAAAGTTGAAAAATGAAAAAAAAAAATGAAAAATGATTTATTGTTTCTGCAAGTTTTTCTTACAAACTAGTGGTTGGAGTTTCCTTTTAGGCGTTTAAAGCCTGTGTTAGGAGACTCCGCTCTTCCATAACATAAAAACAGTACAAAACTTGTTTATTTTTAACAAATAAAAAGATCAGAAAAAAAGAAGAAAGAAATTTGATTAATTACAAAACACAAAAATAGTGAATATGCTTGTCATTTAGACGGTGAGTGTGAGTGTATGATGTGTGGCTGTGTGTGGGATGGGGTGTAGGGTGAGTTAATGAGAGAGCGAGTGTTAAGAGTATAAGTGAGGGTGTGTGAAGGGGTGTGTATAATGTGAGTATGGCTGCGTGAGTTCGTGGAATTGAGAGTGATGTCGGTTTGTATTTTATTTTAGCAGCGCCTCCGTGTCCTCGTAGGTAAGTGGTTTAATCCAAATAGTTAGCATTTTTTTACATTCCTGTTGTTTCTTGTTATGTACATAAATCTCTTTGTTAAATCTATTGTACAACTGTGCTGAACGTTTCTTATATTGCATGCTGGCGAACTTGGTTTTCGTTAGGGGAACTTCTGCTATTATGTCTTTTCTCCTTTTTAAGGTTAGGCCAGGTACATATGGCAGGGTCTTGTGTATCTTTAAGATAGTTCTGTAAATATATAATTTTCTTGCCGAGAGTAAGTCACTAATCTGGAAAAGACTAAGGGTAGGATATCTAATTTTCTTGAAATACATGATTTTTATTAGAGCACGTTGTGCTCGCTCAAGGTTAATAAATTTAGTCTTAGCCGCTCCTCCCCATATTGGGATACAGTACACTATGACAGATTGTACCAAAGCCAAGTATATTTCGTTAAGGATATGTCTGGGGGTTTTTGTGTTTGTGGGAACACTTTTTGGTACAATATGCCTTAGAGTCTTGAAGATCCAGCTCAGTTTTCTAATCCTATTTGTAACTTGTTCAAGCTGGGGAAACCAGGATAGTCTATGGTCAACAACAACACCCAAATATTTGGTTTGTGCTACTCTATCTAGTGTTGGACATAAACAATTATTTGCATCATCACACGTATGCACTCTTATGCTGAAGTCTGTATTTGGTTGAGTACGCTTTGAAATGCTGAAGCAAATGTAATTTGTTTTAGCTGTGTATAATGTGAGTAGATTATTTTTTAGCCATCTAGCTATTTGGGACATGCCAGCTTCAGCACTTAATGCAACCTCACGCCAGGTATTTCCAGCAAAAACGACAGCACTGTCGTCCGCATAAGAAAATACTTTTGCATTATTAATTTTTAGGTTGCAGAGGTCATTGATGTAGAGCAAGAACAACGTAGGTCCCAGGACACTTCCCTGTGGAACTCCGAAAGTGACATCTGCATCTAAGCTTACATGTTCTCCCACTTTAACCCTCTGCTTCCTGTTTGAGAGATAGCCTCTAAAAAGTTTGAGCGGGATTCCTCTCACCCCTGCAGTTTCTAATTTGTTTATTAGGATGGGAACAGACACGGTGTCAAACGCCTTTTTTAAGTCTAGAAACAAAGTCAGACATTTACTGCCCCTATCTAGATTATCAGCTACTAGAGAGCTGAGGGCAGTAACCGCATCTTCGGTTGACATACCCTGTCTCAATCCAAATTGTGTGCTACTTAGAGTATTAAAATTGCGTAGATATTTTAAGAGTCTATTATTTATTAGTTTTTCTATTATTTTAGATATAGCTGGTAAAATGGATATGGGCCTGTAGTTGTTGACATCGTCTATGTCCCCCCCCCCTTGTTATAATCTTGTTACAATTATTTAATTCTTTTGCTCCCTGCATCACCCTGAAGTAAACCGGTAGACAACGCCGAAGGCATTTACTCCGCCTTTTTATAGCTATTTATTTATTTGTGTATAAATTTAGAATAAATAAAATTTGAGTCATAAACTGCCTTTACATCTCTAACTTAATTCATAAATGCTACTTATCATCACTTGCCATACTGTCATTATTGTGTCATACCTGTCAACCTGTTTATGTCAATTTCTCTAATTTTGCTTTAGTGTACGGACGCTAGCACATCAAGTTTCCCCAATGTGTCAAATTTCTTTGATCGTTTTTCAACTTTAGGTCAAACAGAATTAGGTTCATATTCAATTGGGAAAATTTGACACATATTATTGGTGTAACTTGATGTGCTGGCGTATGTACATAATACAAAGGCATCAGCACCACTGTCTTTTTATTCATCTCTGTCATAATCACGCGCACTGACGCGTATCGGCGCGAATCGATGCGCATTATGTACTTACTAAAAACAAATCTCTGGGATCATCCCACGCTCTTGTTTCTGGATTCTGAATAGACAATAACCCTTTTTTTCCGGCCATTGATTACAAGACAGTCTGACCTACAAATTATATAGCAGCCAGTGACATTTAAAAAGTCCGCAAATAATTATCTTGTGTTCGTAGTATTCGCGCGGGAAGGGGATTTGTATGATGCTACGTACACACCGGGCCATCGAAGGCCAACGAAAGGTTTCGATGATCCTGTGTGGACGGCTATTATAAGAGCCGGCCCGCACGTACCACAACCACACCACGGCCACAACCACACCACGACCACAACCACACCACGACCACAACCACACCACGTGTGTCGGGCGTATATGTTGTATTCAAAATTAAAATAAAAAACCCCAACGCCAAAAACTATGCTCACATTTAAAAAGTTATAAAATACTAACATTTTCCTATCGTTGAGCCATGTAATTTTATGTCGCGTCGGGGTACCGCTAATATAAGTACAGTGCTACTAGGAAAATTCTTTACGTAAGCGGTACCCCGACGCGACATAAAATTACATGGCTCAACGATAGGAAAATATTATAACTTTATAAAAGTGAGCTTTTCATTTTGGCAATAGGGGTTTTTTTAATTTATATTTTAAAAAATTAAACTTGTGTAGGTACTTATGTGGTGTGATACCTATTTCATCATTAAACTACCGTAAAGTCCCAAACATATAAAATCTATTAAATCAAATTGAACCATATTGCAGTACTAATAGAATGTACAACAGTATGGACCGCGTGTTACACATATTATGTAGGTACTTGAGATGTTACAGTGAAGCTTAGACAACTTAGACATGCTCTGCGTTGAGCACAAAGGAAGTGATTAAAGCCTTCTAGAACCTCTTAACAGTGCACTCTGCACTTGGAAGTAGATATATACGTATCTACAATGGTTTAGAAAATAATACTCTTTGTTGTATACAATACAAACTTACGAATAAGATCTTTAAGAGCTACATAAGGTGCTACAAAGGGTGGTCTTATCGATAAAAGCGATCTCTTTCTGGCAACCTTCGGATGCACTTGATAAGGAAGGAGAAAAGATATGTAAGTACCTTGTCCGTAAACGACATTATTTATAGTGGCGATAAATCTCCAGCCTGCGTAGCATGAACACATTGAACACCGAAGAAACGGCCTTTGTCTACAGACGAATCGGCAAAGTGACAGATTATATAGACAGCGTAGCATGAACACTTAATTTCTTTTCTTCCGAGACACGACAAATTTCTTTCTGTCCAACTTGACATTTCTTCTACCCGAGCATGAGGCGACTCGTTGACAAGCGTTTGTACGTAGAGATAGAAATTTACATGCTGTCTATAGCAACTGTCAAGTTGCTCTTGTCTAGGTCTCATTTGATGTAGACTGTTTGACACTTGTTGACAGGAAAGTTTCGAAAAGAACTGTCAAAAGTGGAGAAAATAGGTACGCACTTCATGCTCGGCATTGCTGATTCTTTTATACTGACGAATCGACATATAATTTCTCATCTTTCTTGATATTGTCATGCTCGAGACGAAAGAAATGTCTATATAATCTGTCACTTTGCCGATTCGTCTGTAGACAAAGGCCGTTTCTTCGGTGTTCAATGTCTTCATGCTACGCAGGCAGGAGATTTCTGTCAATTGACAACATTTCAAAATTTTAACCTCCATGTTTTATTATGTTATCTAAAAGTAAATCCAAAACTAGAGGACCCATATTTTTTGGTTTTTCGAAATTATGTACTTTTCATTCATAATTTTAACTTTGAAATTCGGTGCATTCTAAAAAGACGTAAGCGCCAAATGACGTCATTCATACGGTGGAATGGCGATAATTCCTTTGCTTTACTGTGGTACGTCAAAAAAAATCAGTTTCTTAGATGTCACTGTCATTTAGCAGTTGTCAATGTCACACATTGACATTAGACATGTCTTGTTTGACATTAGATATGTAATTTTTGACATTAGATGTGTCTTTTTTTGACATTAGATACGTCATTTTTGACAGAAATGTCTTGTTTGACATTATAGTTTTCATCTTAAAAATGAGCTTGCTTTCGCAAAGGTAAACACCTCATTCCACCGTATAAGTGACGTCATCGCATGGTTTTTGGTTTTTATTTTTTTTCTCAGAAATTAACCTATAAAAATTTAAAAAAAAATATATATTTGAACTCAGCACACAAAAATGAAGAAACGGTATTTTTGTTTTAGGGTCATGTCAATTTTGAAATGTTGTCAATTGTCTTTCTGTTGTGTCGGCCATTGACCACGGGTCAAGGGATAGGTACACAAATGATAACAATAACTCGTCTGCCTAGCCTTTTCACAACGGGGTCTGCTTCTAGTTTAACCGGATGCAGCTGAATACTAGTGTTTTACATAGAGCGACTGCATGTCTCAAGACTTTCCGTGTGCACACAAATAGTCCGTCGCGCTCGGCTACTTACAGCGTATTGAATAGTGGGTAACGTGCAATTTTATTAAAACATCCGAATCATCGTCAGGCATATTATTATCAGACCGCTATTCGGTACACGTCTGTACTTTATATAGTTACATAGTTCTCTCTTGTTTTTTTCTCCTTATATTAAATATTTATCTACCTCACACTGTTCACTACAAATACATTATTTATTTATTTTACACACACACATGCATACTTATCAGTCTGCTTTTACGTCGGTGACACCTCACAACCTCAGGTCCAGTTGAAAACCAGCGTCAGGCACTAGTTGTCTGGCTTTTTTGCTGAACTGGACCTATTTGGCGCGGTCACAAGGCACATAATTCCTTAAGTATTTTGTTTATTTTTAGATATTGTCATTTTTTTAGTTTCATTCTTTTTTTGTATACCTATTTTTATTTTTAACGTGTGCCTGTGTCGTGCCAAATAAATGCTTTTTCTTTCTTCTTCTTTCTTTCTTTCTTCTGTCTGCCCTCCAGAACCCAGTTACTGGGTAATTAGATACCCCTTAGTTAAACTGGTGGTCATATTTTCGGGCTTCTGACTATCTGCATCAACTGTCATAGATCTACAAATGACAGCCGGGACCAGCTTACAGCTTTACGTGCTTTCCGAGGCACGGAGGAGTCTTGGTATTGTAATGAATGATCACCCATCCACGGACCAACTTAGTCAAGTGTAGCTTAACCTTCGATCGACCCTTGAGGCTGTTATTATTTAGCCACAAGGTCCTAGCTCCTCCTTTAAAAAAACTCCTTTAAGTTCAAATAATTAAACAAACAGTCAAAGCCATTGCACAGACTTCCGATACTATAGTTACTTTTGACTGTTTTTTTTAAAACTTTTATGTGGTTATCTTATTTTGAAGACTAAAAAGATTAAAGATACCAGGCTGGTATCCGCAACTCCACGTCAAAGCGCGTATTTTGCGTTTGGGTTATAATCTACCACGCGGGCCCAGTGCGAATTGGTAGATGTCACATGTCTTCGAATTTTTGGTTCCAGGACATGCCGGTTTTCTCACGATGTTTTCCTTCACCGTTTTTGAGAGCAGTGGTGATGAAATAAATTACTTACACAAAGTAATGCGCCTGCCTGGGTTCGAACCCACAACTTACTGCTTGTAAGTCGGGGCCGCCACCACTGGGCCACCGCTGCTCTCTTTTGAAGACTATTGTATATTTTTGTGGAAATTTTGTAGGTTTCCTTCTATCTGGCAAATAAAAATCCCGTCTTTTTTTCAAGAGAGGTCACAATATGTATTCAAACGTAGCTTCAGTCAAATACACGCCTATCAATATAGATCCTACGTTTGTAGAAACATGAATACAAACGTAGTATATGTACCTATATATACGTTCAAACGTATTATATACAAACGTAGGATCAGTATTTGACAGGCATGTATTTGAACTCTATTTTAATGGATGAACAAAGCAAGATAGTACTCTATACATCAAGTTAATGTATCCAGTGCTTATTACATATAAAAGCGGAGGTTTAATGAATAATGCACAACATTAACATGGAATTGATTGAACTTCTGCACTTGATGGCCTTAATGAACGTCATTAATGTCCAAGGGCGAATTCGCAACGATTCTCGTCACGAGTTTTGTAATTAATTCTCCATTCAACTGGGTTTATTCTATTTAAATTTAATTTCAAACTTTTGAATACGCTTTGCCAGTAATTTTTAGTTTTAGAGTTGTATCGCGCCGCGTGCCAAGACAATTTTAGTGGATAATAATATTCATGCTAATTTATTATTCCATACTAATAATAATAAAGCTGAATAGTTAACTTGATTTTTGTTTCAACGCACTAATTTACACCAGTCTGATTTGAAAAACTGCTTATGCATTTACAATAGTCTAATGCTAGATAAAGGTTATAAGGTATTTCACATCGTAAGGTATGTCACGCGGTTTCGCCCACGTAGTTCTCGTTCCCGTAGGAATACAGGGATAGAAAGAAAGAAAGAAAACATATTTATTTGGCACATGCCACAAGTGCACAAAACAAAGTAAAAAAAATAATAATAAAAAACTAAGAACTAAACACGAAAAAGAGTGCGTATCTCACGGCTGCGCCAAATAGGACCAGTTCAGCAAAATGTCGAGCAACTAGTGCCCGACGTTGGTTTTCAACTGATATAAATAAAAAGTAGTCTATACCAGGATAAAAAGTAGTCTATACCACCCGAGGATAGTGTAGCTTCCCAACGGTGAAAGAATTTTTCAAATCGGTCGAGTAGTTTTTAAGTTCACTCGTTACATACAAAAATACAAATGTTTCCTTTATAGTATATTAGTATAGATATCTGATATTGTGAAGAGGCCTTTTCCCGCAGCAGAACAGTACCTAAGAGTCTACTAATATACCATATTTTATAAATATAGGTGGTATCAATGATATTATAAGTAATACGAAAAAAAACCGGCCAAGAGCGTGTCGGGCCACGCTCTGTGTAGGGTTCCGTAGTTTCCCGTCCGTCACAATAAGTGTTCAAAATGCTTGCAATAGGATTATACTATAAACTTAGTCCAGAAATTATTTTGTACAACTTTTTGTCTTTTTTTGTACAAAAACTGTTTCCATCCAAGTTCAAAATAATTTTCCTAGAAAGTCCTTTTAAAGTTCTACTTTTCAGATTTTTTTCATACATATTTTCTAAACTTATGGTTCAAAAGTTAGAGGGGGAGGGACACTACTATTACTACTACTATACTATTAGGTTACAATCAGATCAGTGGCATTCAATCTGACTTGTAATATGTATTTTAAGTGTCAAATAAACATTATTTCTTCTATCTGATCTACGTAAATATGTGTCTTCTAAACCACATAAAACTAATCTCTAATAACGTTTTCAAGCTATTTTTGACAGCGCACATAACTATATAAATGATAATATATCTCTCCATATTAGTCGCAGTTCTATTCGTAGAAGTAGTAAACACTTTGATCAATGTTTAATCTTTTAGCGATAAATAATAGTGGGAAGTCGCAATCTTGTTCTCTATCAACTTGTTTGTTCGAAATGTTGGGAAAACAGCACCTTTGTTTGTTAGATTTGAACTTTTTTTTTCTATTTTTCGGCAGTGTTCACTGGAACGTTATGCAAGGCTTTTTAACAGACGAAAAAAAGCATTGCGACACGCGTTTTTTTTTTGTTATGTTTGACCACACACAGATTTATACAGTGTAGTCCGATTTTAATGTTTTTTTTTGTCGTACCTAGGTGTAGGTTAAAAGATTTATGGTGTATTGGGTTAAATAATAACTTGAAGTCAATTAATTATAATAATATTATTATTAAAATTAATTATAAGAAATTTACCAAAACAGTGGATATTATATTGTTTGGAATAAAGAATTTATCATTATTACCTTAAAGTTTAAATAAACTCCCTACCTATATTTAGAAAAACCTTTTTTACAAATAAAATATAACCAACTCTCTAAAAAAACAATAAAAAGTGTACAATAACTCTGGTTTTGAAAGTCGGTGGCCAATACACTCATACCAAAAAACATACCAATCTACATATAATTAATAGTAAGTCTCTTTAAGTATGGATGATAATTATACAATGGGGTTGAATTATTATTATCTCCTACAACTACAATTTCAATTACTACTACCTAATTTAGCATTGTAAACACCTTAGAGACACGCAGAACGGTAGGTCTCTTTAAAATTATGCAATTAGTATCTTTCAAAATCAATGCATTTCAGTAAGGTACTTAGGTTAGGTAGTTAGGTTCGCTATAGGATAGGTATAATGAGTTAGGTTAGGTTATACATATATACAATATCGTCGTTCTAATTCTATCTAACACAAAAGGCCGAGTTAAGAGCACATTAAAGGCTCTAAGCTTTTAAATAGTAAGTACTTACAGTAGTACATACGTATAGTATGATAGCCTAATATTGTGGCCAGTCTACTGTCAAGTTATAAGTCTCGAATTCGAACCCAAGCCGTTTTCGAGTTTTCGGAGTCATGTGCGTAGGAAGAATAATATAGGTTGACTGGTAAATAGTGACCGATACTTAAACACGTGATTGTTCTCATGAATACAAATAACTTTCCCAAAGAAACTTTTTTTTATAGTCATTAACTTTCAATTAATACAATTACGTCAGTACTGCACAATGGGAGCGGTGGGCAGGGCGGGAGAGCGTGTGACGCTACGACTAGTAGATTTTGCCCTTCTCGAGGTCAGACTATCAGCTGATAGATCGTGCCTATTCGTGCCTAGTGTGATCGATCACAGGCACGCGCAGGAATTAAAAACAGCGTTTTTGTTATTTTATTGTGTTATTATAAGTTATTGTGTATAAATAAAGAGTTTCTTTGGGGAAGATTATTGAAATCATGATTACAATCACGTGTGTAAGTATCGGTCACTAATTACCAGTCACCCTTTATAGTGGGCAGTGACTTAGTGATATTTCTTGACGGCATGTGAAGCTAAGTAAGAGGCCCATGGGCGACTCAAAAACACTGACGTCAGATTAGACACTAACACACGAAAAGGTGAGCTTTTAGTATATTTTCAAGTCATTTGTAATTTTTAAACATTGAAGCCAATAACCTACCAAACATTGATGTTTATTTATCTAGAGTAAGAGCCATCAGCCATCAGCGTAATGGTTTCCTAAATTTACTTACTTACTTAATCATTCCAGAACCCATTTTTCAAAATGATTACCTGAAACAAGTAAAACAAACGATAAATTAATGACCCAATTCAATATTACACGTACATTTTCATTGAAATTGTTACGGGATTCCCAAAACAATTAAATTGGTTACGAATATATTATGTAGTATAGGTACATAACGCCTTTATATTTTCACAATTTTAAACCTTTAAACAAAAGCGGAGCTGTATAAACATTGTCAGCACTTTCGTTACAACAACCTCTATAAAAACAAACGTGTTTTTGTGTGTGTATTAGAGCGTAAATGGTTTACGCTGATAATGAGCTTTTTAACTTCTGACCACCTGAAGCGGATTTGGTGATACTTGTGGGCCCGCAGTGTAAATAAATTATCGCAAATTTACACTGCAGGTGCTCAACATAAAAAAATTAAATTAAAAATTTAAAAAACCCCCACCGCAAAAACTAAAACATTTAAAAAGTTAAAAATAACACTTTAGCCATGAAATTTTACTTCACGTCGGGGTACCGCTTAAGTAAGGAATGTTCCTAGTACTTGTAGGTATGTAGGTACTTATTTTAACGGTACCCCGACATTACGTAAAATTTCATGGCTAAAGTGTTATTTTTAACTTTTTAAATGTTTTAGTTTTTGCGGTGGGGGTTTTTTAAATTTTTAATTTAATTTTTATTTTAAAATTTTTAAACGCATTAGTTTTGTTTTATAGAGTTTACAGTTATGACAATTTTTCAGTGTTTTGTATGTAGAGTCAAATGCTGGTTAAAACGAATCCAAACACGACATATCTGCTATTATTTTGTCAAGAGTCTACCTACTGGTGTGCTGGATAGCTTGGCTGCAGCATCAGCTTATCCTGTTGCCATCAGTGCATTGTGTTTAGAATCCAATGGTGGTTAAAATGAATCCAAACACGACATATCTGCTATTATTTCGTCAAGAGTCTACCTACTGGTGTGCTGAATAGCCTGGCTGTAGCATCAGCTCATCCTGTTGCCACCAGGGCATTGTGTGCAGAATCAAATGCTGGTTGAAATGAATCCAAAAACACGACATATCTGCTATTATTTTGTCAGTTTCTACCTACTGGTGTGCTGGATAGCCTAGCCGCAGCATCAGCTCACCCAGTTGCCATCAGTGCATTGTGTGCAGAATCAAATGCAGGTTAAAATGAATCCAAACACGACATATCTGCTGTTATTTTCCCAAGAGTGTATAAGTCTGCTAGATATCCTGGCTGCATCAGACCAAATACACCATAATGTTGCTTATTAATATTACACACATGGGTTTTTGAAATTTTAAGACACACATATGTCTGTAAGTAAAGTTAATACCCATAGACGTCTAAAATAGGAACGGTAGCTAACACAAAAGAGCTGATAACCTTGAAACCGCTGAACCGATTTTGATGAATCATATCTAAGAACCATCGCAAGAAATCCTGCTTTCAAATAAAAAAAACCGCATCGAAATCGGTTCACCCGTTTGGGCGCTACGGTGCCACAGACAGACAGACAGACAGACAGACAGACAGACAGACAGACACACACACATAGCGGTGAAACTTATAACACCCCTCTTTTTGCGTCGGGGGTTAAAAATAATTATATCGTATCGTAGCAGATCTTAGTTAGCGCTCTAAAGTTTCTGCTTAACCCCATGAGGTAAATTTATGTATGTATTTTTGTAGCTCAGATTCATTTTTAGTTACAAAGAATTTGTGGTACAACATATAATCTTACACATAAGTGGATTTGGAATATATGTATAAGGCGCTATACGAGAACCTGCTGCTTGTTATTTTTATCAGCATTTCTGATAATAAGTAATTAGCAAGTTCTTTAACTCATTTAACTAGCGTCATAGGTTTTAAGTTAAAACCTCAAGGCAAGCACCTATGACTTTTTAAATTCATGTGCGAATTAAAAAATATCACTTGCTGTTTTTTTTTTACTGGCCTGTTGGTTTAGCGGTTAGTTGCCCTAACGCGGTAACAAAGGTAATATGTAATGCCCATGTTGTACCCACCCCAATGTCTGTTGAGAGCTCGGTTCTTGAAGTTGTTGACTCGTTCTACCTAGGACAAATAGTCCAGTTAGGTAGGTCCGACTTCAAGAAAGAGGTCAGTCGCCGAATCCAACTCGGCTGGGCAGCGTTCGGAAAATTGCGTAATGTCTTCTCGTCCGACATACCTCAGTGTCTCAAGTCAAAGGTTTTCGACCAGTGAGTGTAGCCAGTCATGACTTATGGCACTGAAACGTAGTCCCTCACTATGGGCCTTTTGAGTAAGCTCAAAGTAGCCCAACGAGCTATTGAGAGGGCTATGCTTTGAGTCTCTCTGCGAGATCTAATCAGAAATGAGTAGATCCGTAGAAGGACCAAGGTTACCGACATAGCCCATCGGATTAGCAGGTTTAAGTGGCAGTGGGCAGGGCATATAGCACGGAGGACTGATGAGGTCGAAAGGTTCTCGAGTGGAGGCCACGTATCTGCAAGCGCAGCGTAGGACGTCCACCCACAAGGTGGACAGACGACCTCATTAGGGCCGCACTGGATGCGAGCTGCTTCCGATCGGTCTTATTGGAGATCTATAGGGGAGGCCTATGTCCAGCTGCGGACTGCCTATGGCTGAAATGATGAAAATGATGATGATATTTAAAAACGGAACATCGTGAGGAAACTGACATGCGTGAGAGATGTGTACACATGGCCACACATCAAGCTATACACTTCCAGTATAAGCTGATCTAGTATTGTATAGAATTTACGCTGACCTCGCATTGTACCGATACAATGCGAGGTCAGCGTAAACTGGTAATGTATAGCTTGATGTGTAGCCGTGTGTACCCATTAAACTTCATGGGAAACCAGGTCAGAGGCTCAAGGGCAGCATACTCTCTAACACCAAGTATGTCACTAATCACGCGATCAGCAGAAGAAGTAACAGCTAATTCTTAAAAGCGTGGCGCAAGCTCCGACTCTGTTCCTCAGAAAACGTGGTTCATAATAAAGTTCCTTTCATTCGCATTCGAAGCACGAGTCTGAAAGAACTGCAGACAAATCCACAGTTCTAACAAAGTGCCATATTATATCTGTATTATGCAAAAATATTCTAGAATTTGAAAAGTATGCGATTTGAAAACTAAGATGAGCTGTTTGTTAAACGTACGAGTAAATATCGCACTCACTACATAAAAAGCGGATACTTTAACTCCATGCTTGTATTATAGATGAGAAAGTAACTCTGTTGGTTTATTTGTTTGTCGGCTTTTCGCGGCTAAACGGTTGAACGGTTGGTAGGTATTCAAATTTAGCATGGAGATTAATCATATCATGAAGGCGGTCATTTATCTTTTGTATAGGTATTAAAAACAACAATGTAAAATTCAGGAAAATAATACTTAATTTGAAGAGAATTAATTAGTAAATGTATTTAAAGTTTAATATGTTGTTTAATCAAACTAATAATACATTTATTACATACTTAATAAAAACTAAAAGAAAAGAAAATTATAAGGCATCAAAAAATTCATCCGCATCGCTCTCAACGGGAAACGTGCCCAAAAGACTGGCCGCATTGCCACGTTGAATGGCAATGCTGATTCTCTGACCTAAATAAAGGCCAGCCTTCTGGTCACGCGAAGAGTCGATCAACCGCTTGGCGATGTCACGGAAAACTATATGGGCATTCGGACCCCACGGCCCGAGTGTTTCAACCCCAAACGGTTCAAATATATAACTTCCGATAAGGTTGTTATATTTTCGCCGTTTGAGGTTTTCAGCACCTGCAGCAGCCGCACCAGCACAACCCGTCGTACTAGGAAGATGGGATGGCGCAAGGGTATCGACACATGTTGCATCCCACACCAAAGGCCTACCCAACTTCCAAGGCATTATGGTTACACCGTCTGGTCTCTTCCCATCGTCGCGTGCCAAGCCATTAGGTTCTAATATAGCGGGCACCCCGGCGGTGACAAGAGCACGACGAATGATGTCATTAATGCTAGCGTGACGTGCTATGCGACCTGCACTTCTGCTGCAAGACAGGCCGTGGTGTCCGAAGCAGTCGACTGCTTCACCGCATTGACAACGATGCGGAGCTCCGCAAGGAGCGCCCAGACGCAGGCATGTAGCGAGCCGGAAGGTAGTGTCACCCAGCATGGTGCCAATGTTGGGTGACGGTAAAGCCTGAAGCCAAAGGCCCGACTCCCACTCACCCACAGCCAGCAGGCGAGCACGCTCAGCAGGTTTGATGGACGTATTAATAAGATTATTCCGTATCAAACTGCAGAGCGGCTCGTCCCACTGTCTCTGGGAACATGGGTTCACGGGCAAATCTGTATCCGGGCAAGCCACTTTCCAAGCGTTCACCGCACCGGACAAACACGGCACCTTAAAGTGGACCAGAGAGGAGGCTAAAATGATGCTAGTCAACTTCTCAGTGCTGTGGACCGAGGACAAGAACGCCGGTAAGCTTATACTGGTAATTTTACGAACGCCGAGACCACCAAATCGAATAGGTAAAGTGGCTTGCAGCCACGCTCGGTCGTCCAAGGCCACATTCAAAATGGATGTCAATGTAGAGTGAATAATCTGGTCAATTTTTTCCAAGAGATGTGGCTGTGTCCACAATGGGGAGCAGCGTAGATAATACATAAAATTTGGACCAAAACAACAGTACCTAATAAGGGTGAATGCGGAATGTAAATTAATTTTAGAAAGTCTTTCCGAAATATCGTTAAAATTTTGAATTTTATCGTCAATGAAATTGGAAAAGCTATCTTCAAAAATTGGGGAACCTAGGAGGTGCAGCGAGCTCTTTTCAGACAATTTTATTTGTGGGGCTATTGCATTGAATTTCTGAAAAGTTTTTTGTGTTTGGTTAACATCAGCAACGTAGACTTCGCATTTCGAAGGGTTAAGGTCCAGGCCAATTGATTTAAATTGCTGTTTGAGGAATTCCAGGTCTTTTAAAACTGTGTCAACATCACCTCCTAGTGTACCGTCATCTAAATACCATACATTAAATTTTGAATTTAGTTGTTCGATGATTGGGTGAATAGCCAAGCTGAAAATGACAGGCCCGAGAGGGTCACCTTGTTGGCAGCCGACTGCAGATTCCAAAACATTGTCCTTGTATAATAATTTTGAAGGGTGCCTGTAACATTGCCAAATAAAACCATAAATTTCGGGTAATTCCTTTTTGACTTCAGCCAACAAAGTGTCCCTGTTTACAGAATTGAAGGCGTTTTTTATGTCAACCTTGAGGATGACCTCTCCTTTACCAGAGTTCATAAAGGTGGAAAGGGCATGTACGGCAGCCTCGCAGCCACCTTTGGAACCAAAACCGAGCTGTAGGGGCTGGAACTTAGTTGTAAGTTTTTGGGAGTATAAATTACAACATATTTTGGCTGCCGTACGCCTGTAGGTGCTGCCAACGGCAATTGGACGAATGCCGCCGTCTTTCTTGCGTAGGGCACATAGATTGGCACCATACAAAATATCGACGACGGCAACGTTCACACCGCCGGTGAGCATTAGTCTGATAAGAGCTCCAAGCTCCTTCAGAAGCGACTCACCGGCTTCCCCGGTGCCTGGACTCAAAAGGTCTTTTAAATGTTGTGGAGTCAGGCCGTCGAGGCCACCGGCAGAACCGCTTCGGAAGGATCCCACGGCTGCAGTTAAAAGGGAAGTTGAAAAGTGTAAACAATCTACATCGAGAGGGTTGGGTGGATCAGGAAAGGAGAGACCATCCGCAGGCGCAGGATGTTTACTCACCAGTGCTGATAGAGTCTCTGGAGAGTATAAATGTATAAAATGTAAATGTATTTAAATAAAATATAAATACCAATTAATACAATTTAATGTTACAATTTTAATTATTATGTAATTAAAAGCGCCTTCATACTAGAATAACTTTGCTGTGCCCGACAGGGTTCATAATTGATTCGTTGTATTAACATACCCGCTACTTATTATATGTAGGTACACATTATGGAATGCAATAAAGTATTGAGTATTGAGTAATATTTTAATATCTTTTGAATTGGCGTAACGACTAAGAAATTTAAGATGCCATAGAGAAGGCATGCGATTAAATGTCATAGAAAAACTTTAATTCCACGTCTCAGTACCTAACGCCGTCTAAAATAATATAGCAATAAAAAACAAACCCTTAAACTTGTGTCCACTATGACACAAGTCACACTATGACAATTTTGTTCGTGTTGTCCCGCCTATGTAGTAAGCATCGAATGTACAGTCAGCCTCATAAGTCGATGAACATATCCATATTTCATAAACTCATGAACACCTTAGCTTACACAAATTGCTAAACAAGACTATTGCCAGGATTTAATTAACGTCTTAAGGGTTCAAAATTCACTAGTCTTGTTTAGCAATTTGTGTAAGCTAAGGTGTTCATGAGTTTTGGAAATATGGATATGTTTGTCGACTTATGAGGCTGACTGTACTACTAAATTAATTAATTTGTACTACTTAAAACTAAACTAATTAACCTGCCTAACTGTAGTAAATGATTTTTCTTTCTTTCTAGATTTGAATGCTGATGGAGGATATGGAGAGGAAGACCAAAGAAAATATGAATGGATTGTGTAAAAAATAATATGAAGGTGAAAAGAGTAAATGATAGTGTGACGAATGACCGAAGAGAATGGAAGAAAAAAATGTGTGGCGCTGACTCCAAACAACATGGCAACATTGCAGAAAGATGATGGTCTGCCTACCTGTAGGTAAGTTTTCTGAAAAAGTATAAGTAAAATAATAACTACCTAATATTAAACCTCTGCCCAGCCCTTCGGGGAAAACATGCGTGATAGCATGAAAATAATAATAATTCTTTTTCGATACTGAATGTACGAAAATGAAATGTTTTGTATGAGTTATTTATTTATTTACGTGAACAGATTGTTCGCGAAAATAATTTAGAAGGATATTTGTATTTTTTGGGTAACTTTTACGAGTTCGAACTGAGTGGGTATTTGAACCAATATTATTTTGTTTATTTTGATAACATTCACTTATTAGTGCCTCTACATCAAAAATAATGGGCTTAGATATTTTTTTTAAATGAGTTGAAGTATCATGAATGAAAATAAAATTGCTTGTTTAGCAGAAAATTTATGATTTTATATAGAAACCTATTAAAGGTTCATAGAAATGAACTTCAAATTATTACTATAATTATATTTTTTGCTAGTGCTGAGCAGGAGGTC
This sequence comes from Euplexia lucipara, assembly GCA_921972225.1. NCBI lineage: Eukaryota > Metazoa > Arthropoda > Insecta > Lepidoptera > Noctuidae > Euplexia > Euplexia lucipara. Next base: position 5,223,929 of record OV179145.1, on the reverse strand, counting down.
CCGGGTGCGATCCCAGGGTCGGGCAAAATAGTACTGAGTTTTTCCATTTGGAATTTCTCATTAGCAGCCCGGAGTCTGGATTTGTGTCCGATTGATGGCAAAAGGCTCCCCCCCTATTACATGGGACTTTAATATAACTGGCAAAGTTTGGGTGTACTACAGGTGCACCTTTGCCTAACCCTTCGGGGATTACAGGCGTAATGTTAAGTTATGTTATGTGTTCAAATTATTAAATTGACCCCGGCCAACTCATCGGTGAGTCGCGGCCATTGTTTTTATTTAGTCGGGCCTTGACCAGTTAATGCGAAGATCTTTATGAAGAGAGTATTGTTAAGAGAAAATATCGATAAAATAAAAGGGAAAAACAACAACTAAAAAAACAGGATTTTATGTGTGACGCAACCTTAGGGGTAGGTTGCGTCAAGTAAGTAGGTCCAGTTCAGCAAAGAGGACAGACCTGAGTCCCTAAGTCAGGTTTTCAACTGGACGTGAGATATTGAGAAAAATACAAGTAGGCAGTGCATAGTAAACTGAAGGGACATCATAATCAGCGCTACCAACAGAGAGTAAAATGTAGAAAAATATACTGTTGGCAGTTTTTGTTACCTCTAAGCGACACATAAATTAATCTGAAAGAGAGAAATAAAGAGGTTCCGTTTGCTTATTAGTAAGATTGTATGTAGGTATGTATTATCTGAAACTACTCACCCGATGTTAAAAACTCTTTAATTGGTTGAAAGCTACTTTATAACCGAGTGCTATACGATATGAAAGGTTTGTTAAACGTAGATAAAAGTGTCCTAAAAGCTATTGGATTGTGTGTCTAAGCGCGGAGAGTTGGAATTTCAACATTGCAATATTATTGGAACAACAGAAGAAAACTTTGATTGATTCTCCTTATTATCTTGTAAACTCCGGCGAAATCTCCAAGAAAAAAACCGTAAATAGAGATTGATTACGTTTCAAAAAGGAGAAGGAAGGCACTCAAAAATATTCACTTCACTCCAGTTGTGGTGGTGAATAAATGATTTGATCGATCCTTACATTTTGTATCCCAGTCGAATCACTGGTTGTAGAAGTAACCATGGAGTAGTGATACAACAGAGTGCCAAATTTGAAAGGCAAGACAAGTAAATAAACTGGTCAGTTCTGTCACGTCAGGAATTTATATTATACAGTATACTCATAATTGTAGAATTATACATAGAGAAATGTTAAGAATGGAATGTCAAACCTTAATGATGAAAGCTTCTAATATGAGAAAGGGTACTAGTAATTGCTAAGGCTCGTGTTTAGGATTTGTTTTGTAATACTCAATGTGTCACATTTTTTTGCGCGATAGTGAAACAAAGCCCTAATTCAGCGTAAGCAAGTGTGATATGTACCATCGGGTCTTGTCAAACCTCGTCTGATGTACGCACAAAGGATAAATGAAAAAAATAAAACTAAAATAACATTGTACAAATTAAAAAAGAAATGAATAATAAGTTGATGTCAATAAACTCAGCCCCTTCGGCAAACTGTGGGTGAACTATGAGTACACCCTTACCCCCCCCTCCCACGTCCCGAACTCGGATCGACCGTAATTTATTTTTCCTTTCATTTTTATCATATTCCCCTCCTTTTCTAATGGGTTTCCTCCTACTGTATTTTTTTTTATTTAAAAAATTATCGAGCCTGGTCTAGGAATGCTGATACGTTTTCAACCACCATCTCGAGATCCATTCCTTCTTACTCTGTGTCCCATTAGTAATGTAAATAGGACCGGGATACTGGGGTGAGCCTGATTCGTGCCTCTCCGTATTCACTACGTGTGCTTTACTGCCTCGTTCGTAGTGATTTCTTTTAATTAAACTCATTTCATTATAGTAAAGCAAAGATATATCAACGTGAATAAATAAATAAAATAGTTAAATGTACGTAGTTGGTTACTTTTTACTCAACGTAACTATATTTATTATATCGAGCAACATCAAATGAAAAGAGTGGGTACGTTAAGATACTTTCAAAGAAATTGACGCTTTATTAAAAAATAACTTGTCGCTCGTTCCAGTGAAATTAATAAGAGTGAAGATAAAATGCATTCTTGAAACTCTTGGCTTGCAAATAAAAAGTTTCTTGGAAAAGTAATTTCTCAGAGATGGACACGAAACCTTAGAATTTACGTTAGTATTACACACAAAATAAATGAACTTCTACCACATTCTTTATAGCTTTTTTTGCGATATTCTTTTAGAAAAATTACTAAATAGAATATTGCAGGTTGGCTTCGTACGTTAAAAATATATACTTAGCTTATTTCCACCTTTTTTTTCATGGTGATAGAATACCTACTCACGCTGTTTTCCCATGATAGGCACAAAGCAAAGAGATTTAAGATAAAGATATAGAGAGAACATGCTAAGAAATGTCATAGAAAAACTGTCATCCCAGCAGGCCTAGCCTGCTGGGATGACAGTTTTTCTATGACATTTCACACAATTGTCGCCAAATCGATTACGATAATAGAAATAGAATTTGTAATATGGCTAGGCCTGCAGATTACAAATTCTATTTCTATTATCGCAATCGATAAGGCGACAATAGAAAGAAAATGGCGTATATGGAATCAGCTGTTTGACAACTGTCAAGTGTTAACGAGTAGAATTTGTAATATGGCTGAAAATGAAATACACTTCGCAATAGAATAGAAATAGAATTTGTAATATGGGTAGGTCTCTGTAACGCCGCCGCGTCGTCTAAAATAATATACGAATATTGATGCGGCAGCGGAGCGTACTAAATCAAACTCATAGACTTGTGTCCACCTGGATATAAGTTTCAGACCAAAATTTTGTTTGTGATGTCCCGATTATAGTATACATATATTAAATGTCTTTGGCACAAAGGAAGCGAACACATCGTGGTAAGATCCTAGATACCACAAAAAACGAAGCTTCTTTTTACCCAACTAGTAAAAAAGAAGGAGGGTTTATGATTTTGATCGCGACGTATGTACTTGTGATGTATGTTCGTTCATCTGTTCCTCTATTGACTGGCCTGTTGGTCTAGTAGTTAGTGACCCTGACTGCTATGCCGGAGGTCGTGGGTTCGATTCCCACCCAGGACAAATGTTTGTGAGATGAGCATGATCATTTGTTCTGTGTCTGGGTGTAATTTATCTATAATATGTATATATTTAGAAATATATAAGTATGTTTATCAGCGGTTTAGTACCCATAACACAAGCTTTCAAGCTTAACTTGGGACTAAATGGCGTTGTGTGAAAAGTTGTGGAATATTATTATTATTATTTTGGGAAAACATAACGTTTTTCTTAGCTCTTGGCTAGTTTTGAGCTACATTAACGGGCCATGCCAAGTCAATGTAGCGTGTGATGGGTTAAATTAAGATGAGGAATGGAAATTATGAGGAGAAATTTCATTTTCCTCGATTTGCATGAACTTTCTCACTATTCTGCAGGTGTTTAAAATTGCAGCTTTTTGGAGTGTAATATATATTGAGTCTTTCAGGTCTATGAGTTTGAGGCTATGGTGGAGATGGTTGGGTATTACACCCGTAGTGGAGACAACAATGGGAACTACGTACACTTTTTCCTGTCTCCAAATTCTGGTCACTTCTTCTTTGAGTTCAGCATATTTACTGATTTTCTCACCTATTGTTTTTTGCAAATTATGAGTGTTAGGAACTGCAATATCTATCAGGTAAGTGACTTTATTAACTTTGTCTTGAAGAGTTATATCTGGTCTATTGTAGTGAATGGTTCGGTCGGTTAGGATGGCGCGGTCGTAGTAGAGTTTGTGTGTGGTATTTTCTAGTACTGTTGATGGTGAATACTTGTAATATGGAGTGTGTGTATTTTCTACAAGCTTATATTTTATTGCTAGGTTTTGATGGATGACGTTTGCTACTTGATTATGTCTATGGGTGTAGTCTGTTTGCGTAAGAGTCGTACATGCCCCTGTTATGTGTTGTATGGTTTCTGGTTGACTGTGACATTTGCGGCATTTATCGTTAGTTACTATTATTATTATTATTATTACCTACTTCTAAACTGCTTATCATAATTTAACAGATGAGGTGTCGTTGGGAGCGTCTTGCGTGTCTGCTATCTATTATGAGCTATTGTAAGTTTTATTATATGGCTCCCTCTAGAAGACATAAAGAAGGGAATTAAAAAACAAAATTTAGTGATGCCATGTTGGGTATCAAATGAAAGGGCTTGATGAGCTTATTTTAAATAAATATAACATAGGTATCATCACCTGCCTATCCATTTCCCAACTATGTTGATGGGGTCAGGCTTCAAGTTGAACCGGATGCAGCTGAATACCAGTGTTTTACATGGAGCGTTGCCTGTCGGACCTCCACAACCCAGTCAGACAACCCTGGTTGTCAGATTTTCGGGCTTCTGACTGTCTTTAATGACGTCATAGATCTACAAATGTCAGCCGGGACCAACAGCTTAACGTGCTTACCCAGGCACGGGGGAGTCTTGATGCATAAATAATGGTCACCCATCCACGAACCAACCTCGTCAAGCGTAGCTTAACCTTGGATCGAACCTTTAGTCTGTTAGCCACAAGCTCCCCATACTCTTAATAGGTATAATACCCCAAAAAAATTAAAAAAAAAAATAAGTTCAAAAACTAAAACCCGACTACGCTGTAAAACGTTTGAAACGAGAAAATATCGTTTTATTAGAATATTCTCTTTGATGATAGCTGTGGTAATATTACGTAGTAACTAGTACCTGAGTAATGAAAACCTTAGCAATACATACTGGAAGCTCGGTAGTTTATTTAGTAACATAAAAATAGCTGCGCAAATATTTGCTCGCGCAGTGCGACGTCGAACTAAAGTGATATCCAATATGACTCGACTGTTTCGTGACGCACACCTTGGTACAAGAAGCGTTGGAAGATTGCTACCTTGAGTACCTGGGCTGTACTGTAAATAATAATATTAATACGTACCTATTTATTGTCCCGCTTATACTAAGAAGCCGGGAAATAATATAACATTATTTCATAGAGATTTAAGACACTATCTATTTATAAGTCATGCGAGGAATGTCATAGAAAAACTCTGATCCCATGCCTCAGTAACGCCATCTAGAATCATCATCATCATTTCAGCCATAGGAAGTCCACTGCTGGACATAGTCCTCCCCTATAGATCTCCAATAAGACCGGTTGGAAACGGCTCGCATCCAGCGCGTTCCCGCGGCCTTAATGAGGTCGTCTGTCCACCTTGTGGGTGGACGTCCTACGCTGCGCTTGCCAATACGTGGCCTCCACTCGAGAACCTTACGACCCCATCAGTCATCAGACCTCCGTGCTATGTGCCCTGCCCACTGCCACTTCAACCTGCCAATCCGCTGGGCTATGTCGGTAACCTTGGTTCTTCTACGGATCTCCTCTTTTTTGATTCGATCTCGCAAAGAGACTCCGAGCATAGCCCTCTCCATAGCTCGTTGGGATACTTTGAGCTTATTCATAAGGCCCATAGGCCCATCTAGAATAATATAGCAATATTGGAGGGGCAGCGGAGCGTACTAAAATATACTCATAGACTAGGACAGGTATCGGTTGAAAATTTTGTTCGTGATATCCCGTATAGTACCTAAGTATTGAATTTATTTGCAATCAGCTGTCAAGTGTATTTCATTTTCAGCCATGTTACAAATTCTACTCGTTAACACTTGACAGTTGACAAACAGCTGATTCCATATAGGTACGCCATTTTCTTTCTAATGTGGCCTTATCGATTACGATAATAGAAATAGAGTTTGTAATATGCCCAGGCCTGCTGATCATCAAGCTACCCAAAAAAAATGTGTAAAATTTCTATTTATTGCAAACAGTATAAGACTCTCATGTTCAATTTGTTCATATTATTCAATTAAGAAAATTATTTGACAGTTTGGAGTAACTTGATGGGCTGGCGTCTATACAGTTCGTATCTTTTAAATACCGAAAAGAGCTCAATCGAAAATGTATGTGTGTGTTTTTTAACTCACAGAAGGTAAGGAAAGTTAGGTATTTCCCTTTGCCTCTGTCTTGCTGGGTCAACATGTAACAAAGATTCTAAAGTTAAATCACTACTAAAAGCAAAGAAAGCCTGCATGCAGTCATCTGCCGAGCCTTATCTTAACTATGTTGGGGTCGGCTTCCAATATAACCGGACGCAGCTTAACCACCAGTGTTTTACATGGAGCTTCTGCCTGTCGGACCTCCACAACCCAGTCACTGGGTAACACGATACCCTTCGGATAAACTGGTTGTCAGATTTTCGGGCTTCTGACTATCTGTAAGGACTATCATAGATCTACAAATTAAGTAGGTGCAGCCGGGATAAACGACTTTACTTGCTTTTCGAGGCACGGAGGAGTCTTGTACAGGGTGTAAAAAGACCGATCACATAGCCGATAGCCACACATTCTGTACATATAATTAAGTAACTCTAACCAAAAAATAATGCTTCGAAAATACTTTTTTGTTCATCTTTAAAAAAGAGATGCTTTTTATTGCGCGGATTGCATAGCGCGACAACGAACGCAACTTTAGATCAGCTGAGCGTTTGGCCACTCGCGCTTGGTCGTTGACCCGACCTGCCAGCTTGTTTATTAGCCATTGCATTTTAGTAACTTCAAATGCGTAATTTGTTTTGAAAAATCAATAATTTTGATCATTTTTGTTCGGAAGAAAGTTTACTACTGTTACTGTTTACTTTTAAGTATACTTGGAGTACAATTTTGAAAAAAAAAAAACGTAAAAAAATATTGCACTTTGACCTTCAATATCTCCAAAACCAGTGAATTCCCAGGTAACATACCTAGAAGAAAAAAACTATTCCAGTGATGGGTAGAATATGTAGTTTTCGTTTACTTTAAGGGTCTTTTTACACCCTGTACCTACATATGTAATTGATGGTTACCTATCCACAGGCAAACCTCGTCAAGCGTAGCTTAAACCTTCGATCGACCCGTGATGCTGTTATAAATTAGCCACATCCACAGTCTAAAAACATACAGTCGTCCGGCGAAGCTGTCTAGACAGGGCAATCGTGCGGGGTGTGAGTGGCGAGACGCGGGGAAGCCGCTCCCGCACTGCGAACAAACCGATGTTCGTAGTGCGGGCGGTATTATTCAAGTCTAACGCGTGTAGAAGTTGTCGGCATTTTTCCAGAGATCAAAGGCGTCGTTCTACTGTAGGTATTAATGTGGTATTAGTAAGGGTTGGAATATGGCACCCATGACGTAACTCACCGCTTTATCTCCTAGATCCATAATCTTATTAAAAACTAGCTTCTGCCCGCGACTTCGTACGCGGATCCTGTTGCTTATGCCAGCGACAACGGGGTCGTCAAAATCGAAGATCTGAAACATCTGATGTCGAATTCTATAAGCCCGGCGACGGGAAATCAATGGGATGCGCGAGACGATTCAAGATGTTCCAGATTTTTTATTTTTGTTGGTCAACAGGAAATGCCATCAGACTTAACAACTTTTGCTAAGACGCCATTTCTATTATGTATATGTTATATTGTCTCTGGGCTTTGGAGTTCCCCTACAGGTGCTTCAGATCTTCAAATTTAGTCTCACAGCAGAAAACACTCTTCACGTGGAATAGTTTTTGCAATGGCACCATTTTTATATCTCTTTCACTTTAGGTGTTCCATTTTCCAAAATAAATTATAGCTTATAATATGTTGCGTGACGTTCACGATCAGCGGTCAGTCGCGCATCTCCTTCCCCCACTTATCTCTAGAGTCGATGCGTATATACGCTGAAAACTCAAGCTTCATGCTTTTTCCGTGAACGTCTCCAACTCGCGAGACAGTGCATGATGTTCACGATCAGCGGTCAGTCGCGCACATATTCGTCACTGGTCTCTAGAGACCTGGATGTAGATGCGTAAATACGCTGAGAATGCAGGCGTGCTTCGCGATCCCAAGAAGTTTCCACGGAGCGAGTTGCAGCCTCATGTTCTCGAACAGCATCAAGTCTCTCCTAACGCTCTTCGGTAGATTGTTGGGATCTTATGGTCTTTAATCATTTAGCACCTTTGGAACATTGGGAAAAATTTGACCTCTTTCTAGGCATGGTTATAGTTTTATTGTGATGATACCTGATCAATTAAAATCTAAGTGGCTGCTCCCCTGCGTTACCGGGTAAGCTACCGTGTAACGAAGATAAATGGAAAAGGAAATTAAACACTCAAATAACATAAGCGCGAAGGCATACGATAAAAAAAATAGGAGTTTTAGCCAGTAGAGTCTAATTTTCAACGATATACCATCGTCATCGAAAATCAGTCCTGAACTGTTCCCGCCTTCACCGCGTAGTACCTCCTACTTATGTTATTTTATAATTATGCAATGAAATAAGTGATAGTTTTAATTTCTATATCAAGTGTTTCTGATCTTCGATTTTTATAAGTCAACAGGAAATACCTATCAGAACTTTTGCTAAGACGTCATTCCTATTTGAGTTATGGTGTAGCTGGGCTCTTGGAGTTCCACAACAGGTGTTCCAGATCTTCGATTTTTATACGTCAACAGCGAGTGCTCATAAGGCTGAACAACTCTAGCTAAGACGTCATTCCAATTTATGTTATAGTGTAGCTGGGTTCTTGAAGTTCCACATCAGGTGTTCCGGATCTTCAAATTTATTCTCTCAGCAGAAAATGCTCATCACGTGGAACAATTTTTGCTATGGGACCATTTTTGTATCTCCTATAGTTTAGCTGGTCTGTTGCGGTTCTGCATCAGGTGTTCCGGATCTTCAAATTTATTCTCTCAGCAGAAAATACTCATCACGTGGAACAATTTTTGCTATGGGACCATTTTTGTATCGCCTATAGTTTAGCTGGTCTGTTGCGGTTCTGCATCAGGTGTTCCGGATCTTCAAATTTATTCTCTCAGCAGCAAATGCTCATCACGTGGAACAATTTTTGCTATGGGACCATTTTTGTATCGCCTATAGTTTAGCTGGTCTGTTACGGTTCTGCATCAGGTGTTCCAGTTTCCAAGATAAATTATAGCCTATGTGTTGACCAGACTTAATATCTATACAACAAAAAAAAAAACATTCAAATCCGTCCAGTAGTTCCGAAGATTAGCGTGTGCAAACAAACAGACAAACAGACAAACAGACAAACAGACAAACAGACAAACAGACAAACAGACAGACTTTTTTTTTTGGATTCGTGCTCTATTACTGTTTCTAAACCCCCCTCAATTATTATTTTTTAAATATATTCAATGTACAGACACAGTTTTTTTACAGTCTTATTATATGTACTAGCTTCTGCCCGCGACTTCGTACGCGGATCCTTTTGCTTATGCCAGCGACAACGGGGTCGTCAAAATCGAAGATCTGAAACATCTGATGTCGAATTCTATAAGCCCGGGGACGGGAAAACAATGGGATGCGCGAGACGATTCAAGATGTTCCAAATTTTTTATTTTTGTTGGTCAACAGGAAATGCCATCAGACTTAACAACTTTTGCTAAGACGCCATTCCTATTATGTATATGTTATATTGTCTCTGGGCTTTGGAGTTCCCCTACAGGTGCTCCAGATCTTCAAATTTAGTCTCACAGCAGAAAACACTCTTCACGTGGAATAGTTTTTGCAATGGCACCATTTTTATATCTCTTTTACTTTAGGTGTTCCATTTTCCAAAATAAATTATAGCCTATAATATGTTGCGTGACGTTCACGATCAGCGGTCAGTCGCGCATCTCCTTACCCCACTTATCTCTAGAGTCGATGCGTATATACGCTGAAAACTCAAGCGTCATGCTTTTTCCGTGAACGTCTCCAACTCGCGAGACAGTGCATGATGTTCACGATCAGCGGTCAGTCGCGCACATATTCTTCACTGGTCTCTAGAGACCTGGATGTAGATGCGTAAATACGCTGAGAATGCAGGCGTGCTTCGCGATCCCAAGAAGTTTCCACGGAGCGAGTTGCAGCCTCATGTTCTCGAACAGCATCAAGTCTCTCCTAACGCTCTTCGGTAGATTGTTGGGATCTTATGGTCTTTAATCATTTAGCACCTTTGGAACATTGGGAAAAATTTGACCTCTTTCTAGGCATGGTTATAGTTTTATTGTGATGATACCTGATCAATTAAAATCTAAGTGGCTGCTCCCCTGCGTTACCGGGTAAGCTACCGTGTAACGAAGATAAATGGAAAAGGAAATTAAACACTCAAATAACATAAGCCCGAAGGCATACGATAAAAAAATGGGAGTTTTAGCCAGTAGAGTCTAATTTTCAACGATATACCATCGTCATCGAAAATCAGTCCTGAACTGTTCCCGCCTTCACCGCGTAGTACCTCCTACTTACGTTATTTTATAATTATGCAATGAAATTAGTGATAGTTTTAATTTCTATATCAAATGTTTCTGATCTTCGATTTTTATAAGTCAACAGGAAATGCCTATCAGACCGAACAACTTTTGCTAAGACGTCATTCCTATTTGAGTTATGGTGTAGCTGGGCTCTTGGAGTTCCACAACAGGTGTTCCAGATCTTCGATTTTTATACGTCAACAGCGAGTGCTCATAAGGCTGAACAACTCTTGCTAAGACGTCATTCCAATATATGTTATAGTGTAGCTGGGCTGTTGAAGTTCCACATCAGGTGTTCCGGATCTTCAAATTTATTCTCTCAGCAGAAAATGCTCATAACGTGGAACAATTTTTGCTATGGTACCATTTTTGTATCTCCTATAGTTTAGATGGTCTGTTGCGGTTCTGCATCAGGTGTTCCGGATCTTCAAATTTATTCTCTCAGCAGAAAATGCTCATCACGTGGAACAATTTTTGCTATTGGACCATTTTTGTATCTCCTATAGTTTAGCTGGTCTGTTGCGGTTCTGCATCAGGTGTTCCGGATTTTCAAATTTATTCTCTTAGCAGAAAATGCTCATCACGTGGAACAATTTTTGCTATGGGGCCATTTTTGTATCGCCTATAGTTTAGCTTGTCTGTTGCGGTTCTGCATCAGGTGTTCCGGATCTTCAAATTTATTCTCTCAGCAGAAAATGCTCATCACGTGGAACAATTTTTGCTATGGGACCATTTTTGTATCGCCTATAGTTTAGCTGGTCTGTTGCGGTTCTGCATCAGGTGTTCCGGATCTTCAAATTTATTCTCTCAGCAGAAAATGCTCATCACGTGGAACAATTTTTGCTATGGGACCATTTTTGTATCGCCTATAGTTTAGCTGGTCTGTTGCGGTTCTGCATCAGTTGTTCCGGATCTTCAAATTTATTCTCTCACAGAAAATGCTCATCACGTGGAACAATTTTTGCTATGGGACCATTTTTGTATCGCCTATAGTTTAGCTGGTCTGTTGCGGTTCTGCATCAGGTGTTCCAGTTTCCAAGATAAATTATAGCCTATGTGTTGACCAGACTTAATATCTATACAACAAAAAAAAAATCATTCAAATCCGTCCAGTAGTTCCGAAGATTAGCGTGTGCAAACAAACAGACAAACAGACAAACAGACAAACAGACAAACAGACAAACAGACAAACAGACAAACAGACAAACAGACAAACAGACAAACAGACAGAATTTTTTTTTTGGATTCGTGCTCTATTACTGTTTCTAAAACCCTCCCAATTATTATTTTTTAAATATATTCAATGTACAGACACAGTTTTTTTACAGTCTTATTATATGTATAGATAGAACTATATTTTCCTGATCGACAGGACATAATCCTATTGAAGTATTCCTTAATGTAATTGGTTGTAATGTATTGCTTGTTTGTTGTAATGGTATTATGAGAATCCTAATGGTATTGACTGGTATTCTTTATATTGTAATCTAATGATGATTAATTTATATTATTACAAGCTACCTCGGCAAACTTCGTGTCGCCTTAGAATGAATAAAATTAATGTTGTGTTACCTCCTTAGTCACAGCACTGTCTAAAAATCTACAGTCGTCCGACGAAGCCGTCTAGACAGGGCAATCGTGCGGGGTGTGAGGGGCGAGACGCGGGAAAGCCGCTCCCGAACTGCAAACAAAACACTGTTCGTAGTTCGAGAGGTATTATTCAGGGCTAACGCGTGTAGACGTTGTCGGCAGTTTTCCAGAGATCAAAGGCGTCATCCTACTGTATTAATGTTTATACTGTAGTTTTAGCTGACTTGTCAAATATCGAATTGTCACCTAATTAGTGAGCTAGCAAGAAATTTATCACCTGTCATGTTATCCAACTTGTCGCTGCATTTGAAAAATGTCTGAGAAAACGAATTTTTTTTTGATATTTATTTTTGAGATAAAAGGTATCCTATTCCGTCGGCAAGATATGATCTATCTCCACGCCAAACATTATGAGCCGTTCAGCCGTTTAATCGTGAAAAGCCGACAAACAAACAGACAAACAGAGTTACTTTCTCATTTATAATAATAAAATGTGGATTTGTACGCCATCATGATACACAGGGGGGACATTACAAGCCACACATTTCCAGTATACGCTAATCTCGCATTGTAAAGGATTTCGTACAATCCGAGGTCAGTGTAAACTGGAAATGTACAATTTGACGTGTAGCCGTGACTACATCAAGCCACAGACGTGCACACTACTATTATAGGTAGGTGCTAATCAAAGATATTTAAAATTGAATGTCTTTGGTACTAATAAATTAAAATACGTACACTAAAACTAACAAATAAAATAATAATAATTTAAAAAACCCCAAAGAAAAACTAAATTAACTAGCACTTCTTTCGTCCTCCACTGTCTCTTAGTTTTGAAAGTTAAATATCAAACTAATTACCGTATAACGGGGTGAATTAAAACTCAAGGGTGAATGGAAACAAAAATTTGAGTAGGGTTTCCTCGCTAGTTTATTTTTATTTACCACTAATAAGGCTCCGAATCTATTTATTTCAATTAATGCAGAACCATTAGAGTTCTCGTATGTTACAAATAACTTTTAACTTACGTGAATATCCTACTCAAAGTTTTGTTTCTATTCACCCTTGAGTTTCGATTTACGCCGTTTTACCGATATTATCCAAATTAGGCTGAGAATAATCAATCAAATTTTGAACGTCAAAAAAATGTATAAGAAAGTCGCCTTTTTTGCTGTTCATAGAGAATGTGGCATTACATAGGTCAAACATTTTTCAAAATCGGATCCAGATGATTCAGAAAGTACCCCCTTCAACCTCTTTATAATTATTATTAGATTAGAAGTATTAAAGTATTTTAATAAGAAATTATCATTAGTTGGCATTCCTTATATTGACTGGCCTGTTGGTCTAGTAGTTAGTGACCCTGACTGCTATGCCGGAGGTCGTGGGTTCGATTCCCACCCAGGACAAATGTTTGTGTGATGAGTACGATCATTTGTTCTGTGTTTGGGTGTAATTTATCTATAATATGTATGTATTTAGAAATATGTAAGTATGTTTATCAGCTGTTTAGTACCCATAACACAAGCTCTCAAGCTTAACTTGGGACTAAATGGCGTTGTGTGAAAAGTTGTGGAATATTTATTTTTTATTTTTATTTTATTCTTTATTTATTAAAAATGAAAAAATAATTAAAACCAATTATGCGTGAGTTCATAACCATGACCGTTTGGCCAGCTAAGGTTATAGTAAAAAGTAACTAAGTCCACAAGGATTTGAAAGCTATAGTATTCTTCCCACACATCTTACACTAGGCCCTAGCGACCTCAATGGCCATAACTCCAAACAAACTCCCACAAAGTACTGTAAGTAATGGATTCTGGGAATTACTTGAATCGTCTTTTAGCACATCACACTGTTCAAAGGTGTGGCTTCTGTTAATTTCCCTTGAGAACTATGAATTCACCTGTGTTCATGTAAATCTTCAGCATTGACAAGCTTTCAAGGAATTACTGTTTAATGTGCCTCATTGATTGTTGATAGGTTATAATTTTTTTTTTCTATAATGAAATTTGTGCGAATACACAATCCAAATGACATTCCAAATCCAGGTCAGATAAATCATTTATTTGAATAACATACTTAGGTGAATGCGGCTCTTCAAGATTTTGTTTTTCGCACTTGATGTGATGGATTTTATTTATTAACACAATCAAATTTTATTTTCAATGACTTACAAGAAAAAAGGAAGTTCTCAATTTGGTTGTTTGTTTTTTTTTATCGTCTTTTAGTGTTTTTATTAAGTCATGTAATTCAAATAAAAATAAGAAAGAATGCTAATGTTATCGAACTCGTTTTAATTTAATTAAATTTATCACATTATCACGTTAAATATTGAAAAGAGTATTCTTAGATGGTTTGGTCACGTTGAAAAGATTAAGTAATGAAAAGTTCTCACTCACGCGTAAGGTAAGGCCAATTATGTAAGTGGAAACGCCGGGAGGGGACGCCCTAGAAGAACATACACATAGACCTTATTAGTGAGGCTCTTCAGAAAAGTGAGGTGCGTAGTACTCGCAACCGACTGGTGTGCGTATATGGTAAGGTGTATGGACGTAAACGAAGCAAAATAAGTATTTAAGGTAGTAGGTGGCGCTCTGTAGTTTTTTTCTACCGCCAGCCATGGGAAAAAGACGCAAGTATGACGTAAGTCTGTTATTTTAAGGTAATTCACAAAAAACTAAAGAAATCTTTATAAAAACAAAAGAAAATATTGTGACTAATTATTAAAAGCTAAAACCACGAAAATTAATCCTCTCACTAGGATCGTTTATAACGCGCTGACACTTAGTTCATATAAATCACGGAGTTTGTTACTCCCGGTCAATAAATCACGATAAGTTTATTGTTTTGTTACTGAGACGTGTGATAAGTATTGTCTGGATGTCTCACTAATATCTTGGAATAGATACAAGGTCTCAGAAATAGTCGAGTTCTGAGTCAGGCTACTCGATTACTGACAATTGCGTGCATTGGACTGGACAGATTCACTTAAAAATGTTGTTCTTATTTTAAAAAACTCATTTACAATCATCATGTGGTTGGTACTTCTGCATTGGAATGTCTAATTTTGAAATTGGAGTTGATTTAATAAAATTAAGCTATTCGAGTTCTTATTTCATTTGTATTCTTTTCTTTTTTTGTAAATCACTAGGTACCTACTACCATAATTATTAAGAAAATTAGTTGGTATACATTTTCTTTTCATGTGGTAATTTTAGAAGTAGAAATTTCAACATTAACTCTTAATTAATGGCGTTTGTGGAACCCTTTATTACAATTTAGCTAATCACCTACATGACAAATTAAAATGTAATAAAATAAAATTGAACAACATAATGTTGCGTCAAGTTACGGTATGCCACAGATAATTAATCATCTCAGTATCAACTAGAGATAACTAAAACCTTTTTACACAGATTACTGACAGGGTCTGACGTCATAAATGATCACGTGCCTGCTACGTTTTTTATGCATTCATTAACTAAATCCTACATAATATGATAACAGTAGTATGTGAGTTCATTCAACAAACGAGAAATGTGCCTCTTGATTACTAATTTATACCTACGTGTTTAACTTAAGTGAAGTAAACTGTCAGTAAGTAGCATAGTAAGTAGCATTAGTAAGGAATGACATTTACACGTGGAAATGTTTGTAAACCCACTAAACGATACGTGCTTTCTGAGACATGGAAAATATAATAAATATTATTAGTCACCCATCCACGGACTGACTTCGGCGAACGTAGCTTTATCTTCGATCGACCCGAGCGTCTTTTATTATTTTGCCTCCAGTTTTATAACACGCTGCTTTAAATCTTCTTGATCAGAAGGTCTAAATAGCTAAATGTCCAACAGTGCAAAACGTCTAATGAGCAGTAAGCAAAATGCCCATGATAAAAAAAAACAAGAAAAGATAAAAAAAAACTGGCCAAGAGCGTGTTTGGCCAAGCTCCGTGTAGGGTTCCGTAGTTTTCCGTCCGTCACAATAAGTGTTCAAAATGCTTGCATATACGATTATACTACAAACTTAGTCCAGAAATTATTTTGTACAACTTTTTGTCTTTTTTGTACAAAAACTGTTTCCATCCAAGTTCAAAATAATTTTCCTAGAAAGTCCTTACGAAGTTCTACTTTTCAGATTTTTTTCATATTTTCTAAACTTATGGTTCAAAAGTTAGAGGGGCACATTGTTTTTGGCTTTTGGAGCGATTATTTCCGAAATTATTGACATTATCAAAAAATGATTTCAGTAAACCCCTATTCGTTTTTAAATACCTTTCCAACAATATATCACACGTTAGGGTTGAAATTAAGCCTACCCTAATAAAACATTTTTTTCCAAATTTTATTTTACCACTTTGTCGGCGTGATTGATACACATATTGGTACCAAATTTCAGCTTTCTAGTGCTAACGGTCAAAGAGATTAAGCGAGGATGGACGGACGGACAGACAGACAGACATGGCGAAACTATAAGGGTTCCTAGTTGACTACGGAACCCTAAAAACTAAAGACAAAAATAAAAAAATATAATAATAAAAACCGAGACCAAAAAGCATTACCTGCGACATTTAAAAATATAAATATCGCAGCGCTGTTATTCTGATAAGGCCCGTTGTGTACTATAGACATTAGTGCACTGGGAGCATTAGGTACCTCATGAGGAAAACAAAATATTTATTTATTTATTTATTAATAATAACAATTAATATGTTTTTCTTTTCTAGGATTTACATCTTAGTCACAATATATTCTCGTCCACAGACCCCGTCTAAAAAACAAAGTAAACGAATTGATTCATGGTGTATTTACGTCAATTGTTTCGCTATTACGGATGTTCCCGGTACAAACAAATATATATGCGACATGCAAAACTGTGAGAATGTAAGTATGACCAATGAAGGCTCATTTTCCTGCTGTACTTTTTCTTATTTATTTAAGAAAGAAATAAAATCATTTAGTGTCAATATGCTGAAACACGCCCTGTTAAATGTTAATTTTTGAATAATAACATATTGCATGTATGTGGGTCTACTATACCTTGATAGCAACCAGGGCTCTGCGGGTCCAATTTAACAACGCTTTTAGGGCGCTCTGTTGCGACTTCCGCGTTTCTGTAGTGCATCAGAAATGTTTGCTGATGCACACACAGACGGCTTCACAGCCAATTATATTATAAGTAAAAGATGTAGATATGTTATAAGCGCTCAGCACACGACACGTTAAAATGTGGCTTATTAGCCACACTTGACCTCAGTGTCACGTCGCACCGTCAACGGACGCGTGCGCGCGTGCTTTAGGGTGCCGTTTTTGAAGATAGAATGTTTTTACTTATAATATCATTGTTTACAACTATCAAAAAGATCACAGACCTTTGGGGACAAGTCATGGATGAGTAGCAACTGTCATTAACATAATACATAATTAATATTTTACATTATAGAATGTTGCCTAAAACCTGTTAATAATTTGTTGTAATATCGGCATCTCATAGGTCTCGAGTTCGAGCCCAAGGCACGTTTCTCAGGCTTATTAGATCCATGTGCGTATTGTAAAATTTTCACTTACTTTAAAAAACGGGAAAGCCATCGTGAGGAAAACGGCATGCCTGAGAGATATTTCTTATTATTATTCATTGAAAGTATGTATTTATTTATTTACGTTAAAATGGTTAACGGCATGTTTGGACAGTCTAATGTAATTTTGACGTTCAAAAATTGCTGATTCTTAGCCTAACTTAAATTAACACTTTGACTACCAAACACAATAGCAATTCAATTGTTCATGGGTCACCGGTGACCGGCGTGGTGTACAAACATAAAACATAACATAACATCACGCCTGTGATCCCCGAAGGGTTTGGCAGAGGTGTACAAAGCGTACAAATTCTTAATTAATTTTCGATTTCGATTTGAGTTTCCTCTGAGCAACTTCTATTCCGCTTTTATTACTAAAGTAACTTATTCCTATAGGTACAATGGAAAATATTAAATTCTGCCGTAACAGCAACCTTTACGTGGGTACATTTTGCTGTTAATTTGGCAGCATGCCTCCCCGAGGACGCCGCAAAGGGTACGATGTTACACAAAGTTTAAACGGATATCCAGTTAATTTTGAGTGTAGGTTTTGTGCCTACCTGTGTTATTTCATACTATATTGAAGGTCAAGAGCAAGTATATTATGTTAAAGTTTATATACTCTAAAAACTAATCGTTATTATTATTATTTATTTACGTAACGTACAGACGCCAGCACATCAAGTTACCCCAATGTGTCAAATTTCTTTGATCGTTTTTCAACTTTATGTCAAACAGAATAAGGTTCATTAAATTGGGAAAATTTGACACATTGGGGTAACTTGATGTGCTGGCGTCTGTACATACGTTAACGTTGTAGTAATAGAAAAAGCGCTGGAGCATCTAAATATTTTCTTACGCTTTTTCCTCAAAAGACCATCTTTAGGAGTCACTCCATCCATGACTTGATCAAAAAAAGGTCTGTAAGTACTTTAAAAATGGTTAAAAAAATAAACAACATCATCTTGAGTTTTAGTTTTTTTCCAGAATCATTATTACTATCGGTGCCGCTGTATAACACAAAACAACTACCTGTCAGCCATACAAATACTAGTTCCCTGCAGGAATTGAAACTGCGACACACAGCGCAGCAGCCGATCGCTCGTCCACTGGGCCAACACTGTCGTCAATATTCTCAATTTCACTACCTATAAAATTAATTAAAAATGCACACTAAAACTGACTACAAATAAAATAATAATAATAAAAAAACAAATGGCGGAATAAAATCGGCATATTCTGGCGTCAAAGTTCCTACTTCTCCCCATCGCTGTCGTCTGAAAACGTGCCCAGAACTGGCAGCATTGCCACGTTGGATAGCAAAGCTAATTATTTGGACAAAGAATAAGCTAGCTCTCTGTCTCGCGTAGTGTCGACCAGTCGGCGAAAAAATTTCTTGTAAAGGCTTTAACTACCTACTTATTAAGTAACGTGCCTGCCTCATCTCACCAATATCCTTATTATGTGAATAATAACGTACTGCATACTGAATATATGACGCATTTACCACTTATAAAAATATCCATAAACAAAAATAACTAGTAAGGATACTTTTTCCTCTTCTTATTTGGTGTTTTACCTCTTTTTATGACGATATTTCGTGTAACCGATAAACAAAGTAATACCAACATGCAACTCTATGGGTACCTAATTGAAATGTCGGTTATTACAAATTACTTATATTTTAGTAGGCAATAACAAAAACAGAAAATAAAATCTCGATGGATACTGTTTATTTAGAAATAAATAATTATAAACATTATGTAGGTGTTGGATATTTAAAAAATGTATTGACATATCAGCTGTACTTTTAAAAACATCTATTTAAATAAAAGAAAGTCGTGTTAGTTACACCATTTATAACTCAAGAACGGCTGGACCAATTTGAATGATTTTGGTATTTTTAGATTTGTCTTTGTCCGGAATAGGATAATAATTAATAAAAAAACATGAAAAGACCTCGAAAAAATAAATATCAAGAATATTCGTTTTCTCAAACATTTTTCAAACGCAGCGCCATCTTGGATGACGCATGACAGGAGTTAAACATCCCAGTTCATTAAAACTAAGAAGGTAAGGTTGTCAATGTATACGCACCTACGTTCTGAAATTTATTTTGTTACTAAACTTAGAAAGGTTAGCATAAAAAAGTCTTATATTTCAGAAATCAATTTTGCGGAATTAACAATGTCGACCGAGACGAACTTCAATAATTATTTGCAAATAGAACTTTTTTTACTGTTTGGTCTTTAATTAAAGTAAACAGGGAAAACTATATAAATTGTATGTAACATAGAGGCACATAGCGCAATAGTTTAGTATAAAACTATGAATTAAGTATTTTTAAAATCAATGCATTTCGGTAAGGTAGTTAGGTTAGGTAGTTAGGTTAGCTATAGGATAGGTATGGTAAGTTAGGTTAGGTTATATATACATGTTGTAATTTTAATTCTATCGAACACAAAAATGATTAAATCAGATCACAGTAGAGACTCGCTACATAAAAAGTAGCGGTAGTTATTATTGGTTTGGATCTATTAGTTGTCATCTTATTAAACGTATGTAGGATATCTAATATACTATAAGAATTGATAAGAGCAATAAATTGACTCTAGGGCACAATGAAGTTTGCCGGGGCAGCTAGTATAATATAAAGACAGACGTAGTGGTGGGTGCTGTATTTTTTCAGTGATTTAGATTTCTGTTTTTTTTTTGGATAGAGGCGAACTTCGTCGATAAATGTAAAAAAAAACGTGATGACGTTCGTTATTTGCCAAATTGAAATATAACATAAATAAATCACCATTTTTTTTTAAATTATTATTTCACACAAAAAATCAAGTCGATGTTGTTTTTTTAATTTACGAGTACCTTGGGTTATCCTACAGTAACCTCAATAAATACTTAGTGCCTTATACTCGAATACATTTTAAATACATCTGCGTTTCCAACCAAAACTATTCATCGCCACCTGGTCTACGATTGATTTTCAAAACAATTACATACTAAATATAAATAAATACAGTTTGCACCTATATTGTTTCGATTGGCCTACCCTATACGTTAAATAGGTAATCCTATAGTAAGCTCAATAATTAGTTTCTTATACTCGAATACATTAAGAATCCATCTGCATTTTCCATTCAAAACTATTCATCGCCACCTGGTCTACGATTGATTTTCAAAACAATTCCAAACCTAATATATGAACAGTTTGTTAGAGCCGGAACCAACAAAAGCGACCTCTTTCTGATCCAAATAATAGTAAAACAAAACACAGTTCCAGTAACTTTTAATGAAAACTCTGTCGTTTAACTGAACGAGTTTGTCGAACAATAACTTTTAGATTGCATTCAACATTGTTTGCGACGACGCAATGGATTGATTCCATTTGCTATAGAGATTATATATAATAGACCCCCTATGGGACTCCCCGCTGCTAGAAGTCCCGACAACCTGCATGGCTATCGGGTATATTTATTCATTGGCAATGACTAAATGACGTCCAGTTGCAGGCCGAATTTGGTTGCCAACTACTAATTTACAAAATATTGATATTACGCCTTAGGGGAACTTCAAGTTACGGTTATTATCAGACGGGGTACCTACTGTCCGCTTCGTCACATAACTGCGAGTGCGCATAACGTTATCCTAGATACACACCGATGATAGCCAATACGAAACTAGTTGTTTGACAGTTACTTTCATCGTTGAATACATTGCCCAGTGATCATCACTATGAACTCATGGTTCATTTGAAAATCAGCGTCAGGCAGGATCTCAGCATGTGTCTGGCATTACCGCTGAAATGAGCCTTTTGGCACCGCCGTGAGACATGCCATTTTTTGCCACTTTTTTTTCGTGTTATTGTGTTTTTGCTGGGCGTGTATCCAGCTGTTGCCAATACTTAAATATATTTTCTTTCTTTCTTTCTTTCTTTTCAACGGAGATACGCCACAATAGCCCTGCTGGTCACTTAACATATGTGTGGTTCTTTCTTCAAAAGGCCATTTGAGACACTAATCTGCATGGTTCATACATGATCTGACCAACGGCTGACGAAGATAATGTCTCGACTTTAGAAGAGACTATGTGTGACCTTTGAGTTCCTTTCGGTGTTTCTTCTCAGAGTATAGTCAGATAGTGAAACATCCTCGTCGTCCTCGTCTTCTAGCTAAAAAAATACGTGTAAAAGTGTTTGTATGAACCTATTGACAGACATGTCATTTATCATTTACCTAGATGGACCGACTACTAGAAGGAGGTGGCTGGGGCAGGCTGGATGTGGAAGGCGGAGGACAGAGTGTTATGGCGCAGCCTGGGAGAGGCCTCAGTCCAGCAGTGAACTACAATAGGCTGAGTTGCGCGTGGTTGTGGGCAAGGCACGTTTAGCTAAAGACAGTAACTATACGAGTCCATTCACACGCACCGATGACTGAGGTGAGTTTTTGGTGATGCTTTGGGCCAGCTTATATCCAGGATAACGTCTTTTGGTTAAGATGCTGATGATGAGTACGACTACTAACATTAATGACTTCCGTTGTGTCACATGTTGGAACAGTCACTTTTATTAATAATTAGCATGACAATGTAATGTAATGTCAATTTTCTTATAAATTTAGTCCGCCTCAATCGCCGGACGGCCGACTTATTTGAATTTGCTTGGGGCAGTTTGAAAGGACAAAGACAAAATTGGTTTGTCTAAATTAGTTTTATTTCTGAGACTTAGGGTCTCAAAAAATTAAAAAAACTGTTATAGTCTCATTCTTTTTCAAAACATTCCATCTATCTAGTTGAATGAACCTTATTTAACACGTTATCCTGCAAACATTTTTCTTTTACAACGCCATTAAGCCATAAAGTTTTTCATCTCGATTAAAAAAAAAGGTTTTTTAATTTACTTTTAAACAAATAGGTACCTAGCTGGTTCGAATTCTGTGTGAAGGTTCAATATTTAATGTACATTGTAAAAAGTGCGCTGAATCGAAAGAGAGTAATATAAAAATCATTCATGCACGAAGAGTATTAAAGAAAGATCTAGAAAACGATTAAATTGTTGATTTTAAAAGATCGATCATATTTTACTCCCCTTTAGATATTGCTCTTTAAGATATTATTTGTATGTTTTATGGTACAATAAAGAGTATTCTATTCTTTCTTTCTTTAGATCATAACAGTACCTATCTATACATACCTAGATTATTGATGCATTGCCCTTAAAAGCAAAGTGGCTGTTAATGTGAAAAGAGAGGTTTTTTGGGAGGTTTTTTTTCTTCTTTTAGAATAGAATAGAATAGAATAAAATATTTTTACTTCAGACCGGAGTCCATAGGGTTAGTAACAATTTTAACTTAAATTCTAGTGTTAGTAGGTTACAGACACATAAAAATATACAATTAGATTTCGGCATGGAGCCGCATGCTCCGCAACATCGGGGAATCCCACCGATCTACGAACACACTGAGAAAAATAAAAAATAAATAATCAAATGCATTACTTTTAATTTGTCTTCTTGAAGTCGGGTTTATGATTATTATTTTCCATAGTTCTGCAACTCCTAAAAGTAAGTCACGCCTTTTACCATCGGGTAAATTGTTCCGATGGCCATGTGTATTATTATGTAAATCTATTAAAAACAACACATTGAGGAAAATTAGGAAGGAAGGTAAAAAGTTCATTTGAGTATTAAATAACATGTATATGATTGTAGGATTTTCCGCGGATAATTATCAGCGCATAGTCCAATTTATTTATTACGCAATGTAATTATCCTAAAATTACTTTGCAATCATTATATTAACCCGCGTCTATTCCCATATGGGTAAGCAGACACAAAAGAACGAAAACATTTTTTTTAGGCCAATAGCAAAGCGGTGTAGGGTTAAATACCGAGGTACAGACTTTTCACCTACTTTGGCTACAGATACTTTATGTTGTGTACCTCATTAACAAACCTACAAATTTATTTTTAAGCAAAGTAGTTGTTGTAAAGGTAATATTGTAAGTGTCAATAAATTAACTACGTAATAGTGCGAGAGCCGGCTGCAGAAATACCTACCTCATAAGATACCCCAATAAGCTGTATTTAGATCGTTAACCGACACTGAAACACGTAAAAAAAATCAGGTCTGCCAGAGCCAATCCTGCCGGGTCATAGAAATAATTGATATTTTTTGACGTAATTTTTTAGTAAAAATTACCTCATAAGATACCCGAATGAAAGTGCTGGCAGCAGTTAACCATTGATTAGTTATGTAAAAAAAAGTTGGTCTGCCATTGCGCAGCCTGCCGAAAGTACTTGGCAGACCTCTTTAAAATGCCCTTCTGACACACTAAACCTACCTCATCGAGTACCCGGATGGGACCAACGCTAAATAATAACCAATATGCCCCTGATAATGGATCAAAAGGTCTGCCAGGTCTAAGCTTGCCGAAACTTAGTGTTTAAAGCGTTTGAAGTTGATATGGAGCATAATTTCACCTGTAGTCAAAATAACATTATTTTGTTTCTAAATTTATACAAATTTATGAATATTAAATATTTTTTATCAAAACATTGAATAAAACAACAAGTGTAGAGATAATAGATGTACCTATATTCAAAATTTAGCACAATCACTACGAGTTCAATAACATGCTTACAATTTATATACAACTATCAAAACTTAGTTTAAGTTGGCATTACAGTTACCTGAATTCTGTATTTATATGTGGGTTTAGGGAACTAAGTAGACTTTTGAGTGTAGAACCTGTTATTGCGTAAATCATCGAAGGAACAGCTAACGCCTAACCAAACTGACCACCCCCAGGATCTCTCAAAATCCAAGTTTAAACAATAATGGTTAGGTTGACTAGCCATTTACTGTCAATACCTGAGTAGGTACGATAACTATCTTAATTCAAAAATTACAAGCCATTAAATAACTAGCTACAATGATGGTGAAATGACAGCAAGAACTATTATTAAAAATATAAAGATGCAAAAAAAATTAAAATCAGTCAGATTGAACTGTACTAATGTAAATCAGTAAAAGTTTGTACAAAAATAAAATTATAACTTAACGTAGAATCTCAAATTAATAAAAATCCCTTCATCACTTGAACTGTCATATGACTTATCAATATCGTCGTCCTCTGAATCATTAATTATAATAGACTCTACACTGAGTGGTGTTGGCTCACCTTCATACCATAGAGGTTCTAGGCGATTGTTATTCAAATCCCACCCGTATTTTTTGGTATTTAATTTTATCCATTTATTTGAACATGCGTTTTGCCACATAGCGTTTACGAAAACCGTTCGCAATATTTTTTGTTTTATAACCTTTTTACATGGCGGCATTCTACATGAACTATAATTCCTATTTTTTTCAACAAGGGACCTTTTAATTTTTTGCTTGCGTATGTTTTATTAAAGATAACGTATCTGGCAGCATTAGTATTTGTAAAGTTTTTATTTCCATACATTTCGCAACTAAAATTATGAATCAAATCAACTACTTCTGTATCATTCTCGTATACAATATCCTCGTCTTATTTATTGAAAGCTTCCTGGTAGATGGGATTCTGTTTTAACACCTGGAAAGGTTTAGATTTACCTTTATTGTGAAAAACAGCTGAAGTATCTGTCAAAAATTAAATGAATTTCATCAGCTTCTATGGTGCAAATTGATTGTAATATCATTTCGGAAAGTTTTTTAAATGTGCTGGGAATTGAGGATGGTCTCAAAACGGTTGCGATCATGAAGAATCAGATACTCGAATACTTTTTCATGCATATAGAAAAAGACGCAACTAAAGTATCCATTTTAGCATCTGACACAGATATTTTAGTCGGTGTTTTAGCACACGCCTACCCACTGAAACCAAATATTTGGTTACTTTCGGGCGGATTATCAAGAGCCAAAGATCCAAATGCTATTAAATTGTACCCATTTATCAAAAACACTAGGTGAAACGTTGTGTCGTTCTTTACCAGCATTTCATGCATACACTGGTTGTGATTACACCGCTGTTTTTCACAATAAAGGTAAATCGAAACCTTTCCAGGTGTTAAAACAGAATCCCATCTACCAGGAAGTTTTCTATTAATAAGACGTGAATTTTGTAAACGAGAATGATACAGAAGTAGAAATGTATGGAAATAAAAACTTTACAAATACTAACGCTGCCAGATACGTTATCTATATCTATAATATATGTATAATAAATATAATAAGACAGTAAAAAAACTGTGTCTGTACATTGACTATATTTAAATAATAATAATTGAGGGGGGTTTAGAAACAGTAATAGATCACGAATAAAAAAAAAAGTCTGTCTGTATGTCTGTTCGTCTGTTTGTCTGTTTGTTTGTACACGCTCATCTTCGGAACTACTGGACGGATTTAAATGCACCACAACAGACCAGGTAAACTATAGGAGATACAAAAATGGTACCATAGCAAAAATTGTTCCACGTGATGAGCATTTTCTGCTGACAGAATAAATTTGAAGATCCAGAGCACCTGTTGTGGAACTCCAAGAGCCCAGCTACACCATAACTCACATAGGAATGACGTCTTAGCAAAAGTTGTTCGGTCTGATAGGCATTTCCTGTTGACTTATAAAAATCGAAGATCAGAAACATTTGATACAGAAATTAAAGCTATCACTAATTTCATTGCATATTATAAAATAACATAAGTACCTCCACGCGGTGAAGGCGGGAACAGTTCAGGACAGATTTCCGATGACGATCGTATATCGTTGAAAATTAGACTCTACTGGCTAAAACTCCCATTTTTTTTTAACGTATAAATATGCCTTTCGGGCTTATGTTATTTGAGTGTTTAATTTCCTTTTCCATTTATCTTCGTTACATGGTAGCCTACCTGGTAACGCAGGGGAGCAGCCACTTAGATTTTAATTGATCAGGTATCATCACAATAAAACTATAACCATGCCTAGAAAGAGGTCAAATCTTTCCCAATGTTCCAAAGGTGCTAAATGATTAAAGACCATAATATCCCAACAATCTACCGAAGAACGTTAGGAGAGACTTGATGCTGTTCGAGAACATGAGGCTGCAACTCGCTCCGTGGAAACTTCTTGGGCTCGCGAAGCACGCCTGCATTCTCAGCGTATTTACGCATCTAAATTCAGGTCTCTAGACACCAGTGAAGAATATGTGCGCGACTGACCGCTGATCGTGAACATCATGCAGTTTCTCGCGAGTTGGAGACGTTCACGGAAAAAGCATGACGCTTGAGTTTTCAGCGTATATACGCATTGACTCTAGAGATAAGTGGGGGAAGGAAATGCGCGACTGACCGCTGATCGTGAACGTCACGCAACACGCACAATATAGGCTATAATTTATTTTGGAAAATGGAACACCTAAAGTAAAAGAGATATAAAAATGGTGCCATTGCAAAAACTATTCCACGTGAAGAGTGTTTTCTGCTGTGAGACTAAATTTGAAGATCTGGAGCACCTGTAGGGGAACTCCAAAGCCTAGAGACAATATAACATATACATAATAGAAATGGCGTCTTAGCAAAATTTGTTGAGTCTGATGGCATTTCCTGTTGACCAACAAAAATAAAAAATCTGGAACGTCTTGAATCGTCTCGCGCATCCCATTGATTTCCCGTCCCCGGGCTTTTAGAATTCGACACAAGACGTTTCAGATCTTCGATTTTGACGACCCCGTTGTTGCTGGCATAAGCAACAGGATTCGCGTACGAAGTCGCGGACAGAAGCTAGTCTTTAATAAAACAACGCAAGCAAAAAATTAAAAGGTCCCTTGTTGAAAAAAATAGGAATTATAGTTCATGTAGAATGCCGCCATGTAAAAAGGTTATAAAACAAAAAATATTGCGAACGGTTTTCGTAAACGCTATGTGGCAAAACGCATGTTCAAATAAATGGATAAAATTAAATACCAAAAAATACGGGTGGGATTTGAATAACAATCGCCTAGAACCTCTATGGAATGAAGGTGAGCCACTCAGTGTAGAGTCTATTATAATTAATGATTCAGAGGACGACGATATTGATAAGTCATATGACAGTTCAAGTGATGAAGGGATTTTTATTAATTTGAGATTCTACGTTAAGTTATAATTTTATTTTTGTACAAACTTTTACTGATTTACATTAGTACAGTTCAATCTGACTGATTTTAATTTTTTTTGCATCTTTATATTTTTAATAATAGTTCTTGCTGTCATTTCACCATCATTGTAGCTAGTTATTTAATGGCTTGTAATTTTTGAATTAAGATAGTTATCGTACCTACTCAGGTATTGACAGTAAATGGCTAGTCAACCTAACCATTATTGTTTAAACTTGGATTTTGAGAGATCCTGGGGGTGGTCAGTTTGGTTAGGCGTTAGCTGTTCCTTCGATGATTTACGCAATAACAGGTTCTACACTCAAAAGTCTACTTAGTTCCCTAAACCCACATATAAATACAGAATTCAGGTAACTGTAATGCCAACTTAAACTAAGTTTTGATAGTTGTATATAAATTGTAAGCATGTTATTGAACTCGTAGTGATTGTGCTAAATTTTGAATATACATCTATTATCTCTACACTTGTTGTTTTATTCAATGTTTTGATAAAAAATATTTAATATTCATAAATTTGTATAAATTTAGAAACAAAATAATGTTATTTTGACTACAGGTGAAATTATGCTCCATATCAACTTCAAACGCTTTAAACACTAAGTTTCGGCAAGCTTAGACCTGGCAGACCTTTTGATCCATTATCAGGGGCATATTGGTTATTATTTAGCGTTGGTCCCATCCGGGTACTCGATGAGGTAGGTTTAGTGTGTCAGAAGGGCATTTTAAAGAGGTCTGCCAAGTACTTTCGGCAGGCTGCGCAATGGCAGACCAACTTTTTTTTACATAACTAATCAATGGTTAACTGCTGCCAGCACTTTCATTCGGGTATCTTATGAGGTAATTTTTACTAAAAAATTACGTCAAAAAATATCAATTATTTCTATGACCCGGCAGGATTGGCTCTGGCAGACCTGATTTTTTTTACGTGTTTCAGTGTCGGTTAACGATCTAAATACAGCTTATTGGGGTATCTTATGAGGTAGGTATTTCTGCAGCCGGCTCTCGCACTATAATATTATTATTTTTAAAGAGAATCATGGCTCAATTCACAAACGCACACAGAATCACACACACACAAACACACTACTTTGTTTTACCTTTTTTTTAAAGGACCTTTTGGCGCAGCCATGAGCAATTCCATTTTTGTGACGTATATCCATGGCAGATGTTGCCAATAAAAGTATTTTCTTCCTTTCTTCTTTTACAGATATACAGATGATACTTAATTATACTAAATAAATAAAATAAAAACAATAAAAGTAGGCTGTTTGTGTATGTGAGATTAAATCTTTGTAAACGCACCAACGATATAAAAGAAATTCGTAGTGTGTGTGGCAACATTATTTTAAAGAAGAAAGAAAGGATACAAAAACGCATCACTTCTCAATTTGGCTAAACAGAACACGATCGTAATTTGAATATAACGCCACCCTCTGATGAACGCAAAAAATATTAAAAACCACAAGGGTCTAATGCCATCCATCATCATAGTTTACACATCGTTGCTCTAAGGGCGATAACCCGAGGAATCTGCAAGTAACACTCCAGGACTCCAGTAGAAAAAAAAACTATATGTAAATTATTCACGCCTTGACATCCGATGCTTTCACAAAGAAATGTTATTTAAATTATACCCTGTTCAAATACTCTTTAAAAAAAATGTAAACAAAAGGGTCTGTAAAGTGAAAATGTACCTTGGATATAAGTTTTTTAGTGCCAGTGGGTAGATTAGCATAGTTTAACCCAAAACTGTTTTTTTGTCTATTTGTATAGGGTGACTGGAAATTAGTGACCGATACTTAAACTTTTTTTTTATACACAATAACTTATAACACAATAAAATATTAAAAACGCTGTTTAAAATTCTCGCGCGCGCGCTTGTGATCGATCACAGTAGACACGATCCGTTACGATCTATCAGCTGATAGTCTGACCTCGGGAAGGGTGAAATCTACTAGTAGTAGTACAATAGCATCACACGCTCCCCCACCACCCCCACTGCTCCCGTTGTGCAGTACTGTCGTAATTTGAATTAATTTAAAGTTAATGTAGTATAAAACGTGTTTAAGTATCGGTCACTAATTACCAGTCATCCTGTAGATACTAATATTATAAACATCATACAAAGTTTGTTTATTCGTGGGTTCGTGAGTTCATTATTCACTTGTCTCTGGATCAACTGAACCGATTTTGAAAATTATTTTACCAATAAAAAGTCACATTAAATTGTGAATGTCATAGGCTATTATATTTTATTTTTAAACAAAGAGGGGGTAGAGGGGATGTTAAAGTACGAAATGCACGTGGCCGAAGTTGCGAGCGAAGTGCTAGTAATAAAAACTGAGGTTAATAATAATAATACGTTTATTTTCATCTTCATCATCATCATTTTAGCCATAGGAAGTCCACTGCTAGGCATAGGCCTCCCCTGTAGATCTCCAATAAGACCGGTTGGAAGCGGCTCGCATCTAGCGAGTTCCCGTGGCCTTAATGAGGTCGAGAAACATTTACATATATGTTAATTGTCAAGCAGTACAACACTGAAAATATTGTGGGGACTGGTGCCTAAGCTAGGCCAAAGGCCTATATTTCAGGTCACCAGGTCTCCACACCGTTTTACTATGTCTAATTGCTTACGTATTAGTGACAAGAGACACCAAGGAATATATATAAGGGTTATTTATACAACCTCAATAACCTTGGAACATTTTTCTATATCAACTAGCTGTATCCTGCCACGCTTTGCTGTGGCACATTGAAATTGAATGGTTAAAAAGAAAAGAAAAAATGACGTGTGGCACTCGGAGACTGCCGCGGTAAGGCTATTGCATAGCATTTTTTATCAACTCCTCTCCTCTCCCCCTCCCCAGTCCTCCCTTCTACCTCTACCCTCCCTCCCCTCTCCCAAATCTCCCACGCCCCCTTCCCATTCCACTTCCCCTCTCCCACTCCCCTCCCCCTCCTTCTCCACCCCCTCCCTAAGTCCTCCCCCTCCCCTTTCTCCACATCCCTCCCCTGCCCCTCCGTCCCCGCTCACAATCCCCCCTTCCCTCTCTCACAATCTCCCCCCTCTCCTCCTCTTCCCCTCCCCACTATCACCACAGTGGCTGTGTTAGGTTATTTTCGTTACGGAATTTCTGTATTCGGTTTCCACGCTCAAGGCCCACGACAGAAGCTATGCAATAGTTAAAAAAAAAAACTGTAAAAACCATCCTTGATGCGGATTATATATCATGCTAAAATTTCAGCTCGATCGGTGCAAAACTTTTTGAGTTTCTGAAGCAACCAACATAACATTTTTATATATTAATACCCATCGCTCTTGGGCATTATTAATAATGGCCGGTCCTTACTAATAATGCCCAGTTAATCACGTTGCCCGTAACACATAATAATATACTGGTAAATAATTGATGTTATCGAGCGGGATAGAAAGTGATAAAATTATGAAAATGACTATTAAAAAGCAAGGGTTGGTGATAAAAAAGTGCAAATTTAGAGTTGTATGTATTTTTTGATGCCACATAATAAAATAATAAAAACAATAAAAATTATCAAAAAAATACAAAAATAAAATTTGGGGTTAACTCCCCTTATCATTTACAGGTTAGAAAAATAGATAGTAGCCGATTCTCAGGCTTACTGAATATGCATACAAAATTTCATGAGAATCGGTCAAGCCGTTTCGGAGGAGTATGGGAACGAACATTGTGACACGAGAATTTTATATATAAGATTTCAATTTACTATGATCATAGAATCTGCCGATTTTTTTCAAAAAATCTTTCGGTCGGGTTCCAGTCTAACCGAAAGCAGCTGAATACTTTACATGAAGCAACCGCCGGTTGTCAAAGTACTGACAAAAAAAACGACTTTCAATTCCAATTAAATTTAGTAATCGTGAGATCTATTAAGTTGAAACATTTTAAATACAGATGAATGTCCTATTTTTATAAGTGAATGAAATTGCGTAGGAATTTAACTTGAAGAGGGTTTGTTTACACTTTCATTAAAAACTTTTAGAACGTATAATAAAAGCGTCCAGTCAACCGTTTTTTTGTTCGCCATCTTTATTGGCTAGACGGGACGGGTGTTGATGTAAAAACTCGAGAATTTGGTGAAAATTATTAGTTTCAAGCAAGTCTGTGGATACGAAATGTGCAAAGTTTTTTAAATAATAAAATGTTTTGTGATTTTATTGGTTTTGAAGTTGTAAAATGACCTTATACATATCTTTCTTGATGGATATTGAAGTTTATTTGTTGGAATTTTGTTTGCCTTATTACTACGTTATTTACGTTGAAAAATATCCAATCTAATCAAAATATGGAAATTAAAAAGGATTTACAAAAACATGTCTAAGTTATTTAAATTTGTTCCAAAAAGTTTCTGATAACACGTGAACACAATGTCTAAAATAGAACAAAAAAAAAAAAAAAAACCCGACTGCAAAAAAGACAAACAAAACAAAAACAAAATTGAAAATACAAATTAAATAGAAATAAATTTTATATTTAAAATAAAGCTTAAGCAATGTCACGCATTTAACCATATCATACAAGAACTAAACTAATATAAATGCCAAAACGGAAATACGTCCATGAATATGCCATAACATGTCTTAAGTACCAACCATTATATTCCCGGAAATCTATTGCGAATGACCACAACGAGCCAGGCAAACTGACGCTGCCACTTTTAATCTGATAAAAAGGAACCACTTACTAATATTACTTTGACAATATAACCTTTGTATAATCTTCGTAGTTTCATAGTTGGAAGAAAGTAGTTTGTAATATAATGGATCGCTTTGACATACTTCGGGTTGTATGGAAGGTGGAATAGGGATCGACAAACAACCAGCCCGGTCGATTCATTAAAAATCACCTAAAAAAAAATTGAGTTAGCAATATTTCTTAAAAAAAAAATGGAATAAACAATGAAGAAAAACTTTTTTACAAAAAAAAACAACCGACTTCTTAAAAAAACACTAACAGGTGAAAAATAACTCCAGTTTCGGAAGTCTGTGGCTTTGGTGGTTTTGTTTCGTTAATTATTGGCCACCGACTTCCGAAACTGGAGTTATTTTTCACCTGTTAGTGTTTTTTTAAGAAGTCGGTTGTTTTTTTTTGTAAAAAAGTTTTTATTTTGCAATTTTAAGTTTCTTCGTATGTAAAGAAAGTCTTTCAATACTTGAAAGAATCATTGAAATCGGTTAACAATTGCAAAAGTAGTTCATTCTATACATTAATCTGTGCATCTCTGCCGGGCCCCTTTTAAAATAATAGACTGGCGTAATATTATGTCATACAAATACAAAAGCTCAGCATAGACATCTGAGTGTAGCAATTGCGAATAATTTGCTGTTATGCGTTGAAGAGTTCCGTTGCCTGTCTTCTTCATCAGTTTTTCTTCACCAAATGATACTTTCCAAATGAAAATGCTTGATTTGTTACTGAAAATGTTAAAATCGGTGCGTGTGTACCTATATTTTTTGAGGAGTTCCCTCGATTCCTCGAGGATCCCTCATCAGATATGAGTTTTGTTACAAATGGGACCAATCTGTTCGTATACCCTATCAAATAAAAGAAGAATTTTGAAAATCGGTCCATAAATGACGGAGTACTGAGGTAACAAACCCTAAAGAAAAAAAAAACAAAAAAAAAAACATACAACCGAATTGAGAACCTCCTCCTTTTTTTGAAGTCGGTTAATAAATAAGTCGTCCATGTACTAAATAAATAAATTAGTTTGTAATGTGGTTTGGAATCACTTCACCTACATTTTTACGGGGTATTTGTTACAGAATGGTACTGCTAAGCTATGAGGTCACTATACGCTTCTAGACCCCCAGAGCGTTCAAATCTTTCCCTAATTTCTGCCTTTATCTTGGTGGTTTTTTTGCCCTCAAAAATATAAAATAAGATAATTGCGTTCTAATCTACTTAATGACATTTTAATGGCAATGCTGATTTGATTGTTTCAGTCTTGAATTAATGTTCAAGTTACTGCAATATTATGGTATCAGTATGCGAATCGATGTCACTTCCACCCTGTACACAATAGAAGGGCTATGTTCCACCCTCCAGGATACTTTTATACTCATAATTTAACATAATCAAATTCCGGTACTTAACCTTAATGCATGTCTGATGGACTCGGCTCACACAAATGTTCAGAGGCCAGCACAGCATGCAACGGCAATTGTATTTTTTTCCAATTAATGTGAAAACTGTTACTGTCCCACTGCAGGGCAAAGACCTCTTCTCATCCCGAGAAGGCACGAGCATTGATCACCACGCTTGCTCAAGGCGGATTGTCGATTTCAAACTTATGTTAACTTTAAGTCCAGGTTTCCTCACGATGTTTTCCTTCTTTGACGTCAATGATCCCAAAAATTAAATTAGAAAGTACAAATTAATTGAAAAAGTTACGTTAGTACCTCGATTTTGGTGCTTTAACTCTTGACTACCATGAAAATGAACCTTATTGTCTTTGCATTAAAGTAGAAAAACTATCAAATAAATTTAGCGCATTGGGGTAGCTTGAAATGTTGGCCTCCGTACTTTTATAACCCCCTTATTAATAAACGTGAAGTAAAGTCATAATAATAATAGCTAGCTGGCCGGCTAACTTCGTTCTCCAATTTTTTCCAATAACAGAATAGTCTACGGCTGCATAATAATTATCATATTTTGTTCAACATACAGCCTGACACTTTTTTCCCCTTATTCTAGAGTAAATGCAAAAGTAAGTAAATCCCTATTTTTTATTACAATCTAGCCTTGTATACAGACTTATAAGTTATTTTCAAATTGTCTTTACTAAGAATGTATACAATAGCACTTTTCTTATTGTCTCTATTAAGGCGAATACACTTCGTACTTGTGTTGATTTTATAGCACTAGTTATAACTACATTACACTATTTGCTAACACTAAACACTAACTCGAACGGTTTAGTTCTTCTTAGTCTTCTCACTTTGTTTGTGTGATCGAGAAGCTGGATTGCTTCGATGTTCACATGCCGATGAAGACGATTTTCATGAGCTCCTGCAGATTTTTTGATTACGTTGTCGATGAACTCAACTTTTAGGAGGTCATCATTTTGTATGTATGTACATTTACAATTTCCCTTAATACCTTGTTCTGAAATCGTTGTAATAAATTTGTATTGGTATGTTTGGTGCAACCCCACAGCTGAGTTTGTCTAATAATTAATAATTTATTCTGTATTCACAACATGGAGTTACTTCCAAGCAGCCAATACATTCATTTGAATCAAGTAAGTAGAGTTCATCTTTTTTCTTCTTGACATGGGCCTGACATTAAACGGTAAATTGCAAGAAACACAAGTTTTTTTTTGCTTACCCCAAAATACTTATCCCCTACTTAGTACATATTTTTAGAAATAATCACTTTATATAGTTCTTTCACGTGCCTGATACCTCTATCTATTTAAACGTTCTTCTAACTTATCGAGAAGCTTTACGGTCTGATTGCCTCGCTCTCGAGTATAGCAATACGAGGATTCATTACAACCTTTATTAAGTTTTCGATATGTTGGCCACAATATGGTAGAAAACAAAGAGAAATGGTACAGGAATGGAGGGCGAGGGTTAGAGGAAATCTGAAAAATGCAATAAGAAGCGAATGGATTCCGGTCTTTGTCCTCGCTGTTGGTTAGGTACTATTTTATGTTTTGTCTTTTTAGGGTTCCATACCGAAATGTGGGAAAAGGAACGTAAATAAGGGAAAGAAATAAAATTACACAAAAACACTTTAAAACATGAAAATAACAAAAAAAAAAACAGAAAAAAATAAATGGCTTGTCTCATGTGTAATGGTTGCAACTTGGTGTCTTTCAAGAATTTGGGGTACCTACTCTACTCTGACTTTTAGAGGGAATAGAATACTCTTTATTGTACACCATAAAACTTACATATTATTATAACTTTAAGGGCTACTTAGGGTGATACAATTAGCGGGATAAAGAGTTGCGCTTTTAAGGAACACTTATAAGCGCAACCATCTCAGCGCAACTAAACTATTTCTCAAAGCGCAACCGTGCTTTAAAACAGAGAGGGAAATAGTGGAATCATTAATGATATCCATAGGCAGTTTTAAATCAACTGTCTATAAAGTACCGGGTAACAGAAATGAACAGTAACGAGATCATTTCTGTTATCCCGGTACTTTTCAAAACAACTGACATAATTCAATCTAATGAACCTCTATAATAGTAAATAATATTCCACAACTATAACACAACGCCATCTAAGCTAAGCAGAGCTTGTGTTATAGGTACTAAACAGCTGATAAACATACTTATATATTTCTAAATACAATTTTTTTATATTATAGATAAATTACACCCAGACACAAAACAAATGATCGTGCTCATCACACGAACCCACGATCTCCGGCATAGCAGTCAGGGACACTAACTACTAGACCAACAGGCCAGTCTATGTATTATTGACCTTTTTAATTAATAAACAATTAAGCCAGTTGATTTAAAACTACAGTATCAGTACCGCATCCTCTTATAATATCATAAAACATATTCTGGAATTCTTTATAAGATACTTTTAATATTTATAACTTTGCAATCGTACTCTAGATTAAGATACTACTTAAAACGCGTCTGTTTCAGATGGTTCTTAGTTTTTTTTTTATTTTTAATACAAAACAGTTGTAATCGGCCAAGTTCACAGAGCGAAAGAGCGCAAGCCCGGAGCTTGAGCAGAAAAACACTAGAGGGCGATTTGTTCTGTCAGTTAACTTTCATTTAAAGAACATTAAAATGGCGGTTTTTAATTTAATTGCAATGGGAAATACTCATCGATGCCCGCACTGATCATTATTATCTATAAAAAATCTGCTAAGGCACCATTTTTACTGTCGTAAAAGTTATCTGTCGATTGAAAATTCGGCCTGAGATCTCGAACAAATTACTTAGAGATAAATAAGCAAGCTTGTCCATTATGTAATATCTTAGACAATAGAGTTCAAGAAAACCATAACGTGCCTTATACTTGATTAAGTAAAGCGAACAGTTCTAGTCTAAGTAATCTTGTGTACTAAATACTACTCGTTTTTGTGTTGTGCTCACACCATAAAAAAATAGCATAACACTATACGACAGGACTTGTAATTAGCTTTCTAGTGCCTATGGATTCTTTTTTTGTTTTGTTTGTTTTTATTAGCTGTAAGTCCTCCATGTACTAAATAAATAAATCAACTACATGAAATGGATATATTATACCGTAACAGACTACTTTAAAACCTAAAGTTTCGTGAAGAAACTTTATCTTTGACATTGACTGTTCCGACAGTCAAAATAAAATTGCGATTTTTTTTTTAAGTTTTAGCTTGTTTCGTTTCCGGATTAAGTAAGCTTGTCAAGACATTAGTGAATGCAATTTAGTTTATTTTTAAAAATGAAGCAATTATTGCTTTTACGTGTTTTAAGTGGTTTTCCTTCAGGACTCATTATTTTTTTCCACTTTGTATAGGTATAAGAAAGAGCCAGTATATTTAAATCTATGTAAAAGGAGGCGATTGCTATTAATCATGCCCAAAGCCTGACTCCAGTTGACTACTAACAATTAAAAGATTGAAAGTAAGAAGCTAGCTTTACAGTAGTCGTATTTATGACTAGCAGACGTCCCGCGGTTTCACCCGCGTAGTTCCCGGTCCCGTGGGAATACATGGAAAAAAAAGTAGCCTATGTCACCCGGGGATAGTGTAGCTTCACAACAGTGAAAGAATTTTTCAAATCGGCCCAGTAGTTTCGGAGCCTATTCAATGCAAACAAACAATCAAACATTTCCTCTTTATATATTATTATAGAGTATAGATATGTTACAGCTAACATGTTATCGTGGTAAATACGCCGCCATAAAATAAAATGACAGTTACTAGGATGGTACCTAACTGACGCAAATTAGGTTGGCACTATCTCACAGCCATATCTCCACCACCGCGAGTGCTCATTGGTCAAATCGAATACCGCGCGCTTACGAATCGAATACCCGCTACTCCCACAAAAAACATCCAGCACCCGAGACGAAAGATGCTCCAAGCAGCTTTCTACTCAGCACGACAGTGGTCAGGGCTAGAGCTGTTCTAATCTTATCCCTGGTGTTGAAGCAATAAGCTGTGAATGGTAAAGCTATTTTGGATAAAGTAGTGCAGCAAAGTCGGTATCTCGTGATCGACTTCGTATCGATTTAGTAGCCCATGTAATATGGTGCACGGAATACCCCCTTTGTAGCTTATAAGCCAAATAAGGCATTAGACTAATGTTAAAGGTCCTTGCCAATACTTAATGAAAAGTTTTCAGTAAGAAAAAAAGTCGTTATGGCCCATAGGTTAAGGCGCCTACCTCTCTTGCACGAGGTTGTGGTTCAAATCTGGGTAAGTACCAATGTGACTTTTTCAATTGATACGTACTTTCTAAGTTTATCTTAGACATCATTGACATCGGTGAAGGAAAACATCGTGAGGGGAAACCTGGACTTATGCATAGTTAATAATTATAAGTTTGAAATCGCCAATACGCCTTGAGCAAGCGTGGTGATCAATGCTCGAGCCTTATCTGTATGAGAAGAGGCCTTTGCCCTGCAGTGGGACAGTAACGGGCTGGTATTATTATTATTATTTCAGTAAGACGTTAATAATAAAATCAATACCCAGTCCAGGCCCAGGTCTGGACTGGGTATTGATTTTATTGTTGGGCCTGATCCCTCGTTCTCAGCAGTAGCGCTTGCAACTCCGACATCAACAAGGCACTAAACTAACTAAACCCGTCTCGTAATTTACCTCCATTACTGCTAGCAGACCGTTAACTAATGTTGGTTCATTTCGTTTCATTGTTGCTTCGTAATTGAGGTGTGCGGCGATCCCTATCACTATGTAATGGACGTCCGATGATTGTACTAAACGGTTCGAGTTTAAAACCTGGTATTTTGTGGCACTTTGACTCAGCACGAAATCGCTGAGGAAACGTTACAGTTTACGTTGCGTTTAGACAAGTTTGAGTTTGCAGTTTTGAACCCCTGTCGTGATACCGGTATAACGTTGCCATTGTGTTTTGACAGCCGGGACTCAAGTAAATAAACATTTAAAAGTAGTAAGAAGCGGGCATTTTGGATAAAATAGGATAAAACACAACAGCCGTTGTGTTTTATCGGTACCGAAACGTAGATCCACGCGAGACACAATTGCTTTTTAATTGTTTCTATAATAACGGCATACGAGTGGTTAAATGACGTCCTAAAAAAATTGTGATTCTCTACCTAATTTGTATAAATACATTTAATATTTGACGAACATAATCAACTGCATCATTGGTCTAGTAAGCTACTGATGAGCAATGAGGTATTTGATTACATTCATGGATTGGCACAGTGTTACTATGATTTTCCATCAGTAATTTCCCTTTTCTATCAGACTAGACTGGACTGGACTGGACTGGACTGGTGTAGACTGGTAGAAAATGCCTAAGGCAACCCCTTGATTGCCAGACTTCCAGACACAATAGAAATTTTATTGTTCGCCGGTCATTGGTGACCGGCGTGGCGTTCAAAGTGTTAAGTCCGCCTTTGTACAGTGTCTTTTACTAGTGCATAAAGTTTTAATAAATAATAATAATAAAATAGAACCGCCCCCCTATTACGGAACACCTATTTATCGCTACTCTGAATAAACCAGACTTTAGATAAAGATACAACGTGCCTAAAAAGCTATCGTACCTGTAACTAGAAATAACACGAACAATGCAGCGTGTTCAGTTAGCTAGCAACATGAACGGTCCACCCACCGCCATTTTCGAGTCGGTTGTTTCATAGACATTCAGTGCACCGTAAACAAATGCCTCGGTAATGGCAACTAATTTATATGCTAATTGTCACTTGCTCCCGCCAGCGTGTTGTGTTTACTTACGGTGTAGGTGGTAGCACGTCACTTTGTAACGAGCTGGGTACTTAGGTAACCTGACCATACATCCCGCTTTGAACGGGAGTCTTCAATCTGTTTTAGCCTCTTCAAAACTACAATGTTTTGTGTAGATATCCAATTTAAATTGTGAGCTATTGTGATTGTGATAGACTTAAAAAAATAAATAAACGTACAATCAAATTCAAAGTCAAAGTAATGTATTTGTAAAACATAGGTTATACGGTACATGGTATAAAAATAAACTAACGATACCTGCTCAATATAATCCTTAGACAACAAAAAAACAGGATGTACTATTGTAAGTACATAAGTAATGGTTTTAAGTCACCTAAGGGCCGATTTTTTTCGATTTAAATTGGCTAAACTGCTGACAACGTTGGAATAAAAATGGCATTTTGACAACTTCTCTTAGGGAAACATGTCAATCCGCCATTATTTAATCTATACTAATATTATAAAGAGGAAAAGTCTGATAGTTTGTTTGTTTGCATCGAATAGGCTCCGAACCTACTGGACCGATTCGAAAAATTCTTTCACCGTTGGAAAGCTACAATGTCTACGAGTGACATAGGCTAATTTATCTTTTATCCCTGTATTCCCACGGGAACGGGAACTACGCGGGTGAAACCGCGTGACGTCTGCTAGTCTTCAGATAAAAGTTATCTAACTACTGAAAATTCAGCCCTAAGTTTAACAGTATTGAAATACACAACTTTTCAAAGAACAAAATCGCCCCGTCGTTTTTGTATGATTTCCGAGCTGGTTCGATAGTAAAAATGGATGATATTCATGGGTACTTTGGTAGAGTACACTCTCTGATAGTTTGTCCCATGTTTTAAAAACCACTCTGTTTTTAATCTTCATTAATTGATTAAGGAGCAAAACTATTCAATAATTTTATCCACAGCACCGTCATTTACAAAGTGTTTACGCAAGTATCACGAACATCATTCATTTAGACAATCTATTTCATTCATAAAAGACAAGGTCCAATCAAATTCATCGCTAATTCAATTCTCGCCGCCTCGCGTGTGATGTCATCAGTTTAAGCTTGATGTATTTTTATGTCCATACATTCTTGACTTGGCTCAACGCCTACAATTCTATTGTCTTTAATTCTAAATATAACTGGCTTGAGATCAGTAGTTTGAGTCGTCAAGCTATGCCCTGCCGGTGTCGGCTTCCAGCCTAGCCTATCTGATCTCCACAATCCTCACTGGGTAACACGATATACCACTGGGTAAAAATGGTTGTCTTTTGAGCTTCTGATTACCCGTAACGACGGTTAAAGATCTACAAACGTCAGCCGGGACCTCCGGCTTAACATGCTTTTCGAGGCTCAGAGGTGTCTTGATATGTAACACCACTATTTTTTAATTAGTACAAAAAAAATTCAGCTGTATCCGTACCTGTTACTGATCATATTTGCGTAATCAAAAGTAAAAAAAACAATATTCAATTTTTATTTAAGTCACTATTTAGTTAAACTTAAATAACGAAAACAGCTGTTGGAGTCGGACATGTTTGAGCGAGATCACGCGAACGTGACCGAGAGATGACGATTAATGACTATGTCATGAATAGCCTCAACAACATTTCCATAAATTGGGTGACTTTTTGGGATATAATCAAACTCTAATTACTATGCTGTTTATGAATGTTATTTATTGATACGTAAAAAATATAATGACAAGACCGTCTAGATTTCTAGAATAAGCCCTTTAAGTATTTGTTTTGCCCAGAATCAATTTATACTGTTATTTTCTTAGTTTTTGCTTAAGACTGGTCGAATACCAAATTGTCACCTGATAATGGACTGGGAGGCCATTTATCACCGTCAGTCACGTCATCAAAGATAGTGCTGCATTTGAAAAATAAAATGAATTTTCTTCATAAGTATTAATTTTTGAGACAAAAGATGACTATAATCTTTCTCCATGCCAAGTTTCATTACGATCCGTTCAGCCGTTTAGTCGTGAAAAGCCGACAAGCAAACAGAAAAACAGAGTTACTTTCTCATTTAGAATATTATTATTAGTATGGAAGTCACCACAGATAAATGACCACTCATCCACAGACCAGCTTAACCTTCAATCGACACGTCCAACTGTATTATTCAGCCTCAAGCCCCCTTTCACCTACAGTACTTTTTTCTTTAATTCCAAATAGAACCGGCTTGGGCTGAATAATTTGAGTTGTCAAGCTAAGCCCATCTCCTACCTTCAGGACAACTGTCCCCGAAATACATTGCTCTGTTAATAAAATTAGAGCAAAGACAGGCCCACCTGCGTCATCTTGTTTCATTAACGTCAGTTTTTCTTCATTAATAAGAGTGCGTAGAAGACAGAATTTATTAAATTAAAACTTGGGCTCGTAGTTCCCGCAACAAACGGCAGAACACGACTTCTTCTTTGGAATATGAATTTGGAAAGAGTTTTGTCGTAATCAATTTAGAAATAGAAGAATGTTCTCAAACATTTTCGGAAATATTATTAAAATGATCAATATTCATATTTTAAGTCATCGACAACAGTTATGAACGCAGTGAAATTAAGGATAACATCTTATATGGATTTAACGTGAAATTTTACTTAAAATTATACCTACTTCAATATTTTTATTTTACATCTACATAAACAAATAAACTAAAGAGTATATTTTGATGTCAAAATAACACCTTTTTACTTAATGCATAATAAAGTATTAACGTTACGTTATTGTATTTATATTAAAAAATCTTATTATTTTTTGTCTCTCTGTTTGTTTCAGCTGATCTGCGAAACAGGGGAACGTTTTGACGGGACTTTTACCGGCAGATGGCTAATATCTTACAGAAGAGA
This sequence comes from Euplexia lucipara, assembly GCA_921972225.1. Classification (NCBI taxonomy): domain Eukaryota; kingdom Metazoa; phylum Arthropoda; class Insecta; order Lepidoptera; family Noctuidae; genus Euplexia; species Euplexia lucipara. The sequence goes on along the minus strand of OV179145.1, from coordinate 5,181,470 downwards.
AAAAAAAATTGTTTTCTTATATCCACGCGAAATAAGTCGCGGGCTCAGCAAGTTTATAGTATAATTAGGATATTGGTAGGTTTATACTGACCTCGCTACAACCATCGCATAAGACTTTCGTCTTCAACAAAAATCGATAAATATTCCATCAAAGCAAACGGTCAATACAGTAATAAATTATCCGACTCCCTGTGGAATGCACCCTGAGTAATTAAAGGCAAAATGGCTACTTTAATGGCCGTCCACCACAGCATGACACCACCAGCTTACACAGACCTACTTTCCTATTAACATTCCTTACAAGCAAGGTTCACAGTTACCTGGTTATGAACGGTTAAGCATCGCTAGTGTAACAAGACCTATGTTTATTTGTTCCAGTTTTGGGAAGAGGGGTCAACACTAAAGCTGGTACTTATTCCTATTTATAGTTACCGATGCAGTGGTCGCTCTTAATCAAAACAGTAATGGGAGTTCTAGATAATACTGTCCATTTGCCTTTACATGGAGTAAACAATGCTATTACAAGAGGAGATTTAATTAGACTAGACTATCACTTTGGTAAAATAGATATTTTAGAACAAAAGCAAACAAAATAAAATTCCCTTGCAGATGTAACGCCTTAAAGGTACACCTTATTGGTGAGTTTCTTGAGAAAGGTCAGGTGCGTAGTACCGGCGTGTGTTTATGACAACATGTATGAATGCAAACGTATCAAAAGAAGTATGTAAGAATCGTTGCTTATGGCGCTCTGTAGTTTCTACTTAGGCATTTGGAAAAAATGTGTGTACAAAAAACTTTTTTACAAAAAATACAACCGTCTTCAAAAAAAACACTTACCGGTATAAAATAACTCTAAATTCGGAAGTCGGTGGCCAATCATCAATGAGACAAAACCACCAAAGCCACCGCACAGACACACAGTTTTTTTATTATTATTATTTTTGGAGAGTGTTTCTACTTCTCAGCACTTTGGCTGGTTTTTAACTACATTTACGGGTTTAAACCAAGTAAATGCAGCGTGTGGTGTGTTAAGTTGCGGGTGTGTTGTGGCTAGGTCCTATTTCGTTGTCATCTATCTGCATGAACTTTCTGACGATTCGACACGTATTTAATATAGCAGCTTTTTGTAAAGTTATGTACATGCTTTCTTTAAGGTTAAGTAATTTTAGACTGTGAAGGAGATGATTCGGAATAACACCCGTTGTGGAGAGAACTATCGGTACTATATAAACTTTCTCTTGTCGCCATATTCTAGTAACTTCATCCCTAAGTTCTGTGTATTTACTTATTTTTTCAGTTATAGTCTTTTGTAAGTTATGTGTGTTGGGTACTGCTATGTCTATCAAATAAGTAACTTTATTAATTTTATCCTGTAGTGTTATATCCGGTCTATTATAGTGAATTGTCCTGTCGGTGAGAATGGCGCGGTCGTAGTAAAGTTTATGTGTGTCATTTTCTAGGATAGTTTGTGGTATGTAATTATAATAAGGTGTGTTTGTGTCATTTATAAGTGTGTGTTGGGCAGCTAACTTTTGGTGAATTGCGTTTGCTACCTGATTGTGTCTGTGAGTGTAGTCTGTCTGCGTGAGAGTTGTGCAAGCTCCTGTAATGTGCTGAATGGTTTCTGGTTGAGTATGACACTTGCGACATTTATCGTTGGTAATTGATGGATCTTTAATAATATATTTTCTGTAGTTTTTAGTGTTGATTATCTGATCTTGTATTGCAATTATGAATCCTTCTGTTTCTGGGAATAAAGCACCTATTTTAAGCCATTTATTCGAAGCTATTTTGTTAATATGGGATTGTTCAAGGTCATGAGGATGTCGCCCATGCAGTACTTTTTTCTTCCAGTCTTCCAGCTTTTTACTCTGTGGGTTATCATTGGTAATGTCAAGTGTATCTGGTTGTTCATGTAATTTAAGTGGAGTGTAATTGCAGTCATTGAAAACTATGGCTTTGTGTATGTTACTAGTGTGAGATTTTGAAATAAAGAATGTTCTTAGTCGATAGACTTGTTTTTGCCGTAAATGCTGGATGTCTATTAGGCCTCTCCCTCCATTTTGTCTCTTGATAGTAAGTCTTTCTATTGCCGATTTAGGGTGTAAGTTGTTATGTTTTGTTAGTGTGGTGCGTGTAGTTCTTTCTAGTTGTTCTGTGTCTGTTTTAGTCCATTTAATAACTCCAAATGAGTATGTAAGTATGGGGATAGCAAATATATTTAAGGCTTTGATGAGATTTTTACCAGAAAGTTGTGTTTTACATAAGGCGCTAAGCCTCCTTTTGTACTCTGCAGTAAGTGTAGTTTTAATTTTGACATGATCTAGACCCTTTAGTTGAGCGTACCCTAAATATTTGTATACATCAGCCGATTCCATTGCTGTTATGGTGTCTGTGTTGTTTACTAAATAGTTACCCGGTTTTATCTTGCCTCGTATGATGTGAAGTGTTTTACATTTATCTAAGCCAAAATTCATGTTTATGTCTTGACTAAACCCTGCTGTAGCTTCCACTAATTTTTTCATGCCTTTTTCAGTTTGCGCATATAGTTTAATATCGTCCATGTATATGAGGTGTGAGATTGTTGTCTGTTCTGTAGTGTGTTTCAAAGTGTATCCCGACCCACAGCGCTGTAGTATATGAGATAGAGGATTTAGTGCGAGGCAGAACCAAAGCGGACTTAATGCGTCCCCTTGGTAGATACCTTTCTTGATAGATATTTGGCGCGTTGTAATATTATTGTGATTGCAATTAAGTAGAAGTGTAGTTTTCCATTGTGGCATTATATTTTGCAAGAAAGCAATTATTTTTGAGTTTATTTTATAAATTTTTAGGACTTGGATCAACCAGGAATGTGGGACACTATCAAAAGCTTTTTTGTAGTCGATGTAGGTACAATGTAGATTTCTATTTTTTGTTGTGGCATGTTTATGAATAGTAGAATCAATTATTAACTGTTCTTTGCATCCCATGTGACCCCGCCTGCATCCTTTCTGCTCCTCCGCCATTATATTGTGGTGTTCAATATGTGCGTTGATTTTTGTTGTGATTGCTGACGTTAAAATTTTATATATCGTGGGTAAACATGTGATTGGTCTGTATTGGGACGGCTGTGGTGAATTTTTAGTTTTAGGTAGCATGTATGTTATCCCTGTTGCAATAAATTCGGGTATGTTTTGCTGTCCTAAGATTACTTTTGTTAAATTTTTTGCTATTGGTTTGTACAGTGAAGTTAACTTTTTGTACCAAAAATTGTGTATTTTGTCTATGCCAGGAGATTTCCAATTATGTAATCTGCCTGTTATGTGTGTGATATCGGTTTCTGTTATCTCTACAAATTCCATTTCTCCTAGTGCCTGCCATTTTGTTTCTTCGTCTGTTATCCACGTTGCTTTGTTATTGTGTTGAATTTGTTCTTCCCAAATGCTAGACCAATATGTTTCAAGTTGATCTTTTGTAAGTTGATTAAGTGTATCTGTGCTATTATCATTATTTGTGCCAGTGTCAGTGTCTGGTTTTTGCAGATTTCGATAAAATATTTTTTCGTTAGTGGCGAATATGGCGTTATCCGTTTTGCGCTGTTGTGCTTTTTTATATCTTCTTAGTCTATGTACTTTAAGTGCTAATTTTTGTTTTAGGGTGTCTAAGAATTCCTCTGGTTTTCTGTTAGTGTTTTCGTGTCGGGTGTGCGTTAAACTGCTTCTGAATATAGCTTCTACTCTTCTAACTACTTTACTTGATCTAACGTTGTTGATGTATTGTGTAAGTCTACCGCAATCCGCTCTGAGTTTTTCTATGTCGTTTTCTAGTCTCTGTTGCCATGCTGGTTTGAGGTTTTGTTTAGGCCTGGCGTTATCAGAGTTTTCCGTAATTTTAAAATTGAGTTCTTCTGAAATGACTACAGCTGTGCAATAAATAAGTGTGTGGATATCTATAAGTAGAGTGTCATCAGTAATAAATTGATCTAGTATATTTTCGTTAAATAAGTTGACTAAACGAAACAAATTAGGGTTATATCGAAGTTTTGGTAATTTTGGACGGACTGTTGGGTCCATTCCAGAGTAATGTGCTAGAGCTGTTCTAAATTTATTGTGTATTTCTTGAATATACAAGTCTGTTGTCAGGTTTTGACCCGTAACGACGAAGGTTTCAATGTCATTTTCTAGCGTTATAGTTATAGATTCGGTTTGTGTGGATGTATGAGATGTTTGCGTGTAAGCTTGTGAATTGTATGGTTGAGAGTGACTACAAGGTATTAATTGGGTGTGTGGTTGTGCTTGAGCACTTTCGATTGTATTTTGCGCTAATGGAGTAATGTTAATATCTGTATTATTTTCAATTTCTTGTAGGTGTATTCGTGCCTCTTCTTTTAATTGCTCTATTAATTCTGTAGGTAAAAGTTTATTTCTAACTATAGCCCTTTTTTGGTCTGAGATTCTTTGTTCTGAAACTGTTATCTCAGGGTATTGTCGGGTGAAAAGTTCATGCATTTGTTGTCTATAGGTGGTCATATCGGTTTCTAATTTAGTGACGTGGAAGTATGTCCGCATGATGAATAGGTTAACTTCTTTGCTCCATCTCATGCGAACTCTTGTTTTGCCAGCCTTGGTGGACGCGGGTAAGAAGGTAGATGCCTCCCGCGCAACATTCAGGGCCGGTGTGGGTAAAACTGAATTTAAACTAGAAATGGGGGGTGACGATGGTATGAGTGGTGAAGATGATATGGATGATGACGATGGTAAAGATGTTGATGACCTTCTTGAGGGTGAGTACGAGACTGTACTTGGACTGAATGGTTCTACAGGGGTGTCTGTCCTGTTTGTCAGTCTGTCACCATCGTCAAAGATTTCGGCTGTAGTATCTTTTACATCATGGGTATTATGTCGCCCATGCAGTACTTTTTTCTTCCAGTCTTCCAGCTTTTTACTCTGTGGGTTATCATTGGTAATGTCAAGTGTATCTGGTTGTTCATGTAATTTAAGTGGAGTGTAATTGCAGTCATTGAAAACTATGGCTTTGTGTATGTTACTAGTGTGAGATTTTGAAATAAAGAATGTTCTTAGTCGATAGACTTGTTTTTGCCGTAAATGCTGGATGTCTATTAGGCCTCTCCCTCCATTTTGTCTCTTGATAGTAAGTCTTTCTATTGCCGATTTAGGGTGTAAGTTGTTATGTTTTGTTAGTGTGGTGCGTGTATCTATTTCCGTGACGTGTTTGTGCAGTAATGAATTCTCAGATTTTTTATGGAAGTACGTTCTTAGAGTGAGTATCTGTTTGTTGTGTAAATTTTGTATATCTATCAATCCTCTTCCTCCTTCTTGACGTGGTAGTGTAAGTCGTTGTATGCATGATTTCGGGTGATGTTTTTTATGTTTTGTGAGGAGTGTATTGACAATACGCTGTAGTTTTTTTATGTCAGTCTTTGACCACTGTATAATTCCAAAAGAGTATGTGAGAATAGGTATTGCAAATGTGTTGATGGCTTTTATTGTGTTTCTGGAGTTTAGACTGCTTTTCAAAACAAGGTTGAGGCGGTGTGAGAACTTTTTGATCAGTTCCTGTTTTGACATCTTTTGTTGTATTTGTCTGGACTGTTTAAAACCTAAGTATTTGTATGTGCTTTGTTCGTCCATTGGCTCGATCAATTCACCTGACGCGAGTGTGTAATTATTATTCTGAATTTTTCCTTTAACGACAGACAAAATTTTGCATTTATCTACTCCGAAAGACATACAAATATCATCAGAGAAATGTTGCGTTGTGTCAGCTAGTTGAAAAAGAGCTTCTTTGTCAGGTGCATATAATTTTATGTCATCCATGTACATAAGGTGTGTCAATGTGTATTGTGCATTATTGTTTGTCAGTGTAAATCCTGAGTCTGTTTTATCTAGCAACTGTGAGAGTGGATTGAGTGCCATGCAAAACCACAAAGGACTTAGAGCATCTCCTTGAAAAATTCCACGTTTTATATTTATAGGTTCAGTAGCTACAGTAGATGACGTTGAATTGATTTTAAGAACAGTTTGCCAGTTTTGCATAGATGTTTCTAAGAATTGTTTTATTGTTGGGTTAATTTTATATAGATCTAGGACGTGTAATAACCAGCTATGTGGAACTGAATCGAAAGCCTTTTGGTAATCAATAAACATTGTGTGGATATCCTTTCTACTTTTAATAGCACTGTTCATTGTAATCGCGTCAATGGTAAGCTGTTCTTTACAACCTTGGCTATTTTTGCGACATCCCTTTTGTTGTTCTGCAAGAATGTTATTTTTAGTTAAATGTTCATATACTACTTCGCTTACACATGCTGTTAAGATTTTATACAACGTTTGTAGGCAAGTAATTGGTCGGTATTTTGCTGGATTTGTAGTGTCATTGATGTCCTTAGGTATCATATAAGTAACTCCGTGTGTTATGTACGTTGGTAGTAAATGTGGGGATTGGATGAATGTATTTAAATGGTTATGTAAGACAGGGTGTATGCTGGTGAATTTCTTATACCAGTAGTTATGGATGTTGTCAGTGCCTGGCGATTTCCAGTTGTGTGCGCGTTTGATGACGTCTATAAATGTATCTACTGGTATAAACTCAAATTCCATTTCTGGGATTTCTGATGTTGTTTCGTCGACCCAGTCTGCGCGACTATTATGGTATACTGGGTTTTCCCAAATGTTGGCCCAAAATTCTCGTAGTGTTTCAGATGAAGGTGTTTCTAGGGTCTGGTCAATAGGGTCTCTATTATTAGACGTAAGGTTCCTGTAAAATATTTTTTCATTGTTAATGAATTTTGTGTTTTGTACTTTGCGATTCGTGCATGTTATGTATCTTTTAAGTCTACTGGACGCTGCGCTTAGTTTTTGTTTCAAAGTGTCTAAAAAGTGTTCTATTTGTGAATTGGAATTTTCGTGTTGGGCATGTAGTCGGTATTTTATCTTGATTTGTTCTACTGCTGCTATTAAATGTTGACTTCTACTACCACGAACGAAATGTGTCAGTCTACCTATGTTTGCTCGGAGTGTTTCTATTTTCTTTTCTAATCGAATTTGCCATTTTGGTTTTTTATGTTTATATAAACGACGTTCATTATGTATAGAGGGGCATGATATTTTAGCTCCATTACATGTAGCTGCCGTCCATGCCGCGCAGTAAATTATGGTCTGCAATTTGGTGAATACGGTGTCGGTATTTACATGCTTAGGAAGAATGACAGTATTTACATAAGTAACAATGGTAGAAAATTTCCTAGATGTATTTTGCTTAGGAATGTACGGCCTATTAGTTGGGTTTGTGTCAACAAAATTTTGAAGAGCTTGATGAAATGTGGCATCAATTTCTGGGTTGGTTTCTAGGAGAGTGCAAGAATTTGTTTGCATTGGTTCAAATAGGCCAATATCTATATCGTTTAAGAAAGTGTCTTCTCCTGTAATTACCCGTGTGTTAGGTGTGGTGACAATCTCTGGGCAATTATTTGAAATAAAGTTTGTTGTCAGAGTATTCATAGGCGTGTCATGTAAGTTAGTGTTTGTATCAAGGTGTTCGAATTCATTTTGTGATTGTGTATGCAAGAAGTTGTTATTTGTGTGTTCAATATTTTGTGCGTTGGTTTCGCTATTTCGTAATTCTAAAGCTACCTCGTTTTTAATTTCGTCTAATCTTTTGATATGTATATATTGGTTGTTTATAATTGCTCTGACTTGGTCAGATAGTCTTTGTTCTGTTATATGTGCTAAATCTGGATATATATTTATGAATCCTTCATGTAAATGTTTTCGATAGGCTGTTTTATTTGTTTCTAATTGTGTGGTGGTATAATATATTCTGATTATTGCTTCATTATATTCGTTCGTCCATTTCATACGCTGGCCGGACTGTGTAGTAGTTTGTGTGGAGTGTTGTTGTATTTGTGTGTGAACCATTTGTAGTTCGGCTCTAACTTCTTCATAAATCTGATCTATTGTGTCTGGTGGTAGCAATTTCTTTTGAACGATGGCTCTACGCTGGTCACCTATTCTTTGCCGGTTTACTTGCATAGTAGGGTATTTTTCTAAAAACTTAGTGTGGAGCGACGGAAGGTACGCATTTTTGTCTGTGTCCATATTAGTGAGATGAAGGTAAGTGCGTAGGATGAATTTATTCATTTCTGTAGTCCATTTCCTACGAGTTGTTGTACGTCTAGCGATGGGTACAGTATCGTCGACAAAATTTGTCTCCTGTACAACATCTGCAGACTGTAAACTGTCTGATGATAATGATGATGGCGTCGGATTGACGCGAAAAGATTGTGATGATGATGAAATTGATGGAAAAAGTGATGAAGCAGATGATGAAGTGAATTGTGAAGTTTCATCATCTATCTGAGGCAGACTTGCCTGAAGGTGTTTTTTTGTTTTTGATCTAGTATTCATTTTCTTCCCACGAGAAGCTAGGGACTTAAGAAGTCGACCACAGCAGAGCCCTGCGTTCACTGCGGCAAGGGTAAATAAAACTGGAGGTCCCCTTTTATCCAGAGTTGGCACACTTGCGACCAGGGCAATCCCCCGGCCACGCAGCCCTCGGCATGTGCAACCTTGGCTTTGATTGTATCTCTTTTAGTCTGGCTCCTCACTCTAGATCTATCTCAGCAAAGTAAACTCTGCTGGCACAGACCTAGAGATCATTGGAGCACGCAAGCCCCACCACGTCGTCAACGTAAAGATACGGCGGTGGGGTTATTATTATTATTATTATTTATTATTATTTATTATGAGCCTGTGGTGTCCCACTGCAGGGCAAAGGCCTCCCTTCCATTCTTCCACTCCTTCCTGTCTTCAGCCACTTTTGGCCAATCCTTCAGAAAGGAGTCCAACTCGTCACGCCATCTCCTTCTGGGCCTACCGCGTCGCCGGCTCCTGCTGTCCGGGATCCAGTCGGTTGATACCTTCGCCCAATTTTGTGGCGACATGCGGCAGATGTGGCCTGCCCAGTCCCATTTTAGTTTAGCGGCTGAGTTGCCTACGTCTGCGATTTGTGTTTTGGAACGAAGTATACTGTTCCTTATGCGGTCTGTTCTTTTAACCCCGAGAATACTTCGTTCCATTGCTCGCTGGCAGACCCCGAGTGCGGACTTTTGACGTTTCGTTAATGACCACGTTTGCGCTCCGTAGGTGAGGGTGGGAAGGACGCACATGTCCATGAGTTTCTTTTTAAGGGAAAGTGGAAGTGATCCTTTCATCAGGTGTTTCATCGACCAATAGCTTTTCCAGGCGTTCTCGGTGCGTCTAGCAACCTCTTTGTCTTGTCTCGCCTGGAAAGAAACTATTTGGCCAAGGTAAATGTACTCATGGACATATTCGACCTGCACGCCCTCGATGTCTACTTTACTTTCCGTGCTGTTCGTCATTAACTTTGTCTTCGTCATATTCATTCTGAGTCCGACCTCGAGGCTAGCACAGTTTTTTAATTTTATTTTTTTTATTTTTATGTACCTAGATGATTCATTTTTTTTTTCATTTCTTTCATTATTACAATCATACAAATCAAGCAGATTTCGATGAAATCAAAAAGAAAATTCATGAACAAAAATGTTCATAAAATCAAAACTACTCGGCCAAATTATGTTAATTTTTTATTGGACCAAATGGCAACTATTCCGCATCGAACTAAAAAGAATCATGTAAATCAGATCATTTATCTCGGTGTACATACATAAAAAAAAACAAAAAAAATGAATTGAGAACCTCCTCAGTCGGTTAACATACATCATTTTTAACCGACTTCAGGAGGAGGTTCTCAATTCGATCGATTTTTTTTTTCCCATTTATGTTGGGGTCAGTGTACAGACAAATCGGATGAATACCAGTATTTTACGAGGAGCGAACGGTACAGTCACGCCCTCCTGTTCTGTCCGTGTGGGTACAAAGTTACAAAGTTATTCAAAGTTATAACTAGCTTCTCTTCTAGTGTCACTGAAACTCTAAGATTAGTGTCTAAATATTGTATGCCACTTTGAATCTCTTCTAAAAGTTCTTCAAATGTAGTCTCCAGCATTCGCAAATATAAATATTATTTGAGTACAGTGCGAAATATTCTCTTTATTGTGATCAATTGGACCGTAAAGGGTTTTCCCAAAATTGACGAAAACTTTTTCTTTTTCTTGTACGTAATTTTCGTCGAAGTCGTCGTACGTAGTAAAGCCAGCAGTTGTGTTTCCTAGTCAGAATCCATTTTGTTTCTGATTGTACGCCTCAAATAGTATGTGCGCGTTCAACGGACGTTAATGCCTCCCACGCGACTACGTGACGTCAACGTCGCGTCTGCGCAGCGTTGCCGCTGCGCAGACGTTGGAGCGACGCGTCGCCAATGCTCGCAAAACACCAGTGGGATAGCGGTCTATGACAATCCTATACAATGCGAGATCAGCTTATTCGGGTAATTGTAAAGCTTGATGTGTAGCCGTGTGTACGACAAACGAGTAATTTTATCTTTAACATTTACTGTAGGTACCGACCATGGAAATTAAATATCGAGTATTTTTTTTTAATGTTCAAAGGTTACAATTCCCAGTTTAGGTAAGCTTGTCGAGAAATCTATGAATGCAGTCTTATTTTATTTTATAAAAAAAGGCAATTTCTCCTTTTTGTAAAGAAATCTATCTTAAGGATTTAAAGTGGTTTCCCTTTAGTGCCAATTAATTTTTTCCACCCTGTATATTATCAAAGTGACATGTATATTCTAATCGGACACACACACAGATACGCACACAGTCACAATCAGTAAAATAAAATGAGCATTAAAAAAAACACATCTGATCGAACAAAAGCAATTTCAAAAGTTAGACTACAAACGAAAAAGACGTTCCAAATACTTTTTATCTATCTGAAACATTAACCAAAAAGTTCTTATCACCCATTGGAAAAAAGTCCCGGATATCTTCTCAACGTAAATAATGCAAAGGACTCTGAATACCAACTCAAGGATTCTGATAAGCAAGAAACATGGCTCTCCAATCGTTTATGATAACATCCTGTCTTCGTCGATAAAATTGAGATAAGTACCTAAATCCCATTAGGTTTGAATTTGATTTCAAAGTTATTTCATGACCTCTATGGCCATTTTCCACAGACCAAACAAAAAAACATCTCACAGACAGCTCGAAATAATGACAGTGACAGATGTCAAATAAATTGTCAACAATATTTTACTTGACTAAAAGTATCAGTAACGCCATCTAGAATAATATATGAATATTGGAGCGGCAGCGGAGCGTACTCAGAAAAACTCATAGACTTGTGTCCACAAGGACACAAGTTTTGGATGAAAATTTTGTTCGTGATGTCCCGTCTACAGTAAGTTGTATTTAATGTCTTTGATGCCAGTCCTTTTCTTGGTCTGTAGGAAAGAGAATATTAATTATCTAAAAATGAAAACAGCCGATTCAAACATTTCATCTGGTTAAATAATGTACTGTTGGTTGTTGTGGGTCCAATAGGACCAACCAACAGTACATTATTTACAAACACGAAACACAAACACGAATGACTATAGTAAAAGTTGGTTAAAATCGTGTTTGCTTTCACCTCCTGAGAAGTTTTTAGTCATTATCAATAATTACCCTATATTTCAAAAGGTATAATTGAACCATCCTAAGCAAAGACATTCAATACCTATAGAACGGACATCACGAACAACATTTTCGTCCAAAACTTGTGTCCTAAGTGGACACAAGTCTATGAGTTTTTTTAGTACACTCCGCTGCCGCTGCTATTCATATATTGTTCTAGATGGCGTTACTGAGACATGGGATCAAAGTTTTTCATGACATTTCCTTGACATGCCCGCTCTATAGTATTTTAAATCTCTTTGATCCTAAGATTTCTAAGAACATTTTCCGAAATAACAAAACCGACGAAATTCCCCTTCAGCCAAAATTCAGGAGATTAATCCGGTAAATGAATAAAACAGTAAAAGTACTGATCCGAGGTCTGAAGTAATCAAAACAAGCGATTCTCATGTAAATGTTGCGAGCCCATAACCTTTCGTTACGACAGTAGGTAAGGGTGCGTTCCTACTGGAGATGTGCGGGGAAACTGAGCGATGCGAGGAACTGTCGCTGTGCAAGAGTGCTACTTTTTTCACCAAACTTTTACAAAAAAGCTGAGTGGTGCGAGGAACCAAAAAATACAAAACGAAAAGCTGGAACAAACAGTTTAAAAAGTATTTACTTTTTTACTGTGGAGTTCTTTTGATCCTTGTTAAAATTCCAACATTTTAAAATGTACTTTTTATTGATTTTTTTAACTCTTTTTAAAGTCACTTACAATTTTATATGTATCGAATCAATGTGTCAAAGGATAATGCTTAAAAAAAACCCAGGCCCCGGCGCAAACGGTACATATCTCAAATTCTTAGTATAAAATAGTAGTTTCATACTAAAAAAAAATATAGCCAAAAATTCGTTTTTAAACGTGATATTTTGCTAATCCTTTTTTCGGGAAAGTAATTTTTAAATAGAATTATTTAAAGAAAATATGTATAAAAATATATTTTAACATACTACACTAACCATTATAATATTCTCAGTGGTTGTTGCAAGGCGGAGAGCTGCACTAAACTAAACCGGTTGTTTGTTCACACAATACCTTTCCGTTGTTGTCGCTCGCTACAAAAACGAACCAAGAGTCAAGAACATTGCACAAAATGTAGATGGCGTTGTCAAAATAGATGCCTAAATGTCATTTATAGAATAAGAGTAAAGAAAGAAATAATTAATAAAAAAACACATTTTTGAAGCTCTTTACATAAAACAACTAGCAATTTATGACATTTAAAAAAAAGATTTTGGTAATGCCCCCTACTGAATATTATGTCACATAATAAATACTTAAAATCTGAGATACATTTCATTTGCGCCGGGCCTGGGTTTTTTTCCCATACATTGTGAGCATTGTCCTTTCTTTGATAGGTTTTCAACTTTACACGCTCGCTGGCGTCTGTACACGCAGTTGCTCTGCGAGCTATGAATCATAAAACTTTCAACCTAATCTTACCCTTTTAGTCTTCAGAGAGCCACAAAGTAACAAAGTAGATATACAATAGATAACAATAATAACAATAGAATAACAATGATAACAATAACTGATGAACATAATCTTCTTTGCGAAACGCAGTCGAGTAAAAGTAAGTGGATACTTACCTTGTTCAAATTCTTTGAATGCGTTCGTAACACACATTTCTCTCATCTGTGAAGTCTTTTTGCACCAAAGCAGAAGAAGTATTCCCAGCAAAAGATATTAGTGGACATCTCTCGCTACACATCTTCGCTTATCCCCGGTATGAACGTAACCTTACAGACGGAATGCTCGATTTAACTCGGAACAAGTCGGAATATAGACCGATCACTTGTTTTATGAATGGCTGAACGTAATTCGGTAGGAAAAATAAGCAGCCTACAGTGTGATTTAGGGTTATGGACACAGAAATGTCGTCAGAACATAAATCCAAGCAATATAATTATTGGCTACCTATTCGTTTAATATATTTTTCTTGATTAAGTACGTCAAAAGCAACGAAGAGACGGCAATTGGGTTATTGATCGATTCACTAAAAACCCGTGAAAATTCAAGCGAAGTGCCCACAATCCTATTTTTACACAACGCTCTTTATACCTATTGTATAGTTATAAAGAGCATTGTGTAAGTTCACGCTGTAGATTTTCCGTTTAGACGTCTGAATAAAAACACTTTGATTTTAATTTTATCTAGTTTTATATTCTTTGTTTCACTACGCAAGTATTATTTATTACTTTATCAATAAAACATGTCTTCAAAATCAGAATCAGAACTTTATTTGCTATGGTAGGTTGTAGATGTTATACTTACATAAATCAATGAGATCGGCTATAAGTATGTCAATACAATTTATTTATGTTCGTTATTTATTACTCACTCATCACTTGTTCCCAAAAGTGCATTTAAAAACCAGCGACATATAGCAGCGGTCTGGCATTACCCCTGAAATAAACCATTTGTCGCAGCCGTGAGACATGGCCTTTATTTTTATATTTTAATTTGTTATTTATTTCTTTTTCGTTTTCGCCGGGACGGGACGCCCTGGAAGGACATACAAAGACCTTATTGGTGAGGTTCTTCAGAAAGGTCAGGTGCGTGGAACCTACTCGCAACAGGCGTGTGTGAATGACAACATGGATGAATGTAAACGAAGCAAAAAAAGTATGTAAGAATCGTAGCATATGGCGCGCTGTAGTGTAAAATCTAGTTTAAAAATGATGAACGGATGAATTTTTTTGATGCCATATAATTATTTCGCTTTTCTTTTAGTTTTTTATTAAGTACCTATGTAAGTAATAAATGTATTATTAGTTAGTTAGAACGTAGTAGGTTCAGAAAATGTCTATAAAAAAAACATCGAGTGGGGTTCGACCTGTTGCCAATAATTGTTTGTTTTTTTATTTAACTAATCATCGGCTTCAAGTCTAAGCGGATGCAGCTGAATCAAAAGTAATCGTCGTGGGAAATAACCGCTAACATTTCAATTGATTCTTACGTTACTGACACACACTTGATCTGAGTGGTTAATTATCATCTATTGTAGTATTGAACTATCATTAACTCAAGAATACAATGCAATTCAAATCGGTAACTATGCAGTGTTAATTAGAAAATTACTTTACTGCGAAAGTTTGTGACACTGGCTTTTTAATCTGTGACACTGGCGTTAAAGATGGCGTTGTTTTTTACGACGACATCTTTTATTTAAGTGTCGTCTGCCTCGTCGGTCTGGTGGTCGCAAGCGCTACTGCTGAGCACGAGGTCCCAGGTTCGATCCCCGGGTCGGGCAAAGCGTTATTGAGTTTTTCCAATGGGAGTTCCAGAGTATCACCCCGGAGTCTGGATTTGTGCCCAATTGATTGCCATCAATTGGCTCGCCCTCTATTACATAGACCTTAAACATAACAGCCGAAATGTGGGTGTACCTATTGGTACACCTCCGCCTAACCCTTCGGGGATTATAATAATAATTTTAATTCAGAGAAAACTCCATAAAGTAGGTACACGCTAATAAAAATTTCACTTTTAAACACACAACTATAACTATATAAATTAAAATACATACAAATCGAAAGAGTGTTAGTGTTTTTGTAACATAAATATGCACCTAAGAATATGTCAGTATTTTTAGTACCTAAATCTAACTTAAACCTAAGGCTGTCCTTACCCACAGATTTTGCAAAGGACAGTCAAAGCGAGCAGCAATCACATTTAGGCGATTATCACACTGCCCCGCATCACGCTGCATGTAGCGTGTCTCTGAACTGAATTGAACGCGCGTGGATGCATTTTCTGTGTGTTGGACTGTGCGTGTTTTCCATACAAACGGAGATACTTACAAGCAACGGAAGAACACGCATCCACGCGCTACGCTGCATCATGCGGGGCAGTGTGTTAATCGCCTTAGAATGCTGTTGCTGCTGCTTCGTAGACGGTGCAATGAGGAGCTTGCCTTCTTTTAAGAGGCGTGATGTTATCTTTTAATTGATGTAGAAGAAGGCACTAGATGAAATCTGCGGTTTGGTCCCGTTTATTTTTTTAGTTTAATAAAATGCTAAGTACAGACGCCAGCACATCAAGTTACCCCAATGTGTCAAATTTCTTTGATCGTTTTTCAACTGTATGTCAAACAGAATAAGGTTCATATTCAGTTGGGAAAATTTGACACATTGGGGTAACTTGATGTGCTGGCGTCTGTACAAACCTAAGGTTACTTAATCGGTAGTTTTGAGCATATAGTAGGTATATTTAAATAAATACTTAGATGAATAAATAAATAAATCATGGAGCCGTCATTATTACAATACAAGCATGACAATGAGTGCAACAAAAACTGTTCCTGCATAATTTCTCGGAAAAACAGTAATTAGCTATTCAATTGATTTGCATTGCAACAAAATGTTTTTGCATTGTGTTCGATGGGCAGCAGTCAAGTGGGGCACTTATCTTAGAGAACGTTAATTTCCTTATCTGACGTTGTTCTTAAACGTATTTTATAAATGTATTCGGTTTATTATTTACTAGCTAGTGACCGCGACTTCGTCTGCGCAGGATTAGTACGCCAGATTAGATCGCTCCCTCATCGAGATTACAAGAAAATATTCGACACGTATTTTTTTTTCTTTTTTCACGTAATCAGAAAGTAACGGCGATACATTGACTTAAAATGTCGCATGACGTCACTAGCCAGTACAGTTTATGCTAGCTAATGACGTTACTAGCCCCCACTCCTCAACTTTAATGCGCTTAATCTAAGCAGTTGTCCATCAATTTTCAAATAGCCCATTCATTCAACATCTCTAAATATTATAGCCTATATGTTATTCAGATATATAAGCTTTATTATTGTATAGTTTCATTAAAATCCATTCAATAGTTTTTGCGTGAAAGAGTAACATACTATCGCACCATTAATTCGCTCTAAGTCTAGGATAGATTAGTAGGATATTATTAGTGTGCACAAAATGTTGGTTGAACTTTACTCGGCTGCACTATACAAAGGATGGTTGGTATTTCAATTCATTTATTAAGTCATACAAATAGAAATATCCATACACAAATTCAACAAAATGCGTGTTTGTGTGTTTATTGGCCTAGGCATGTAGGTACCTATTGTGTTTATTTTTTTAAATACTTATACACAAAGTGAAAAAAAAACCTGAGGTTATATATATAAGTTAGAAAAAAGACTAATTTTTCGTCCATCTTCTCACAAAATCTCAAGTAAATGTTTGTTCTATAATGGTATTCGACGTTCGAGAGAATAAACGTGTAAGTAATCCGATTTTCTGACACATAACATGTAACAACATAACCCTTCTTGACAGATGAATAAAACCGTTTGTCATCACACGGCAAATAAATTCGTGCCTGACTGTGAAAAACTATATTGGAAAGTAAGGTAGCAAATAGCGTTCCTGCTACCTAATCCAATAGAACTCAACACCAGGGCACAAAAGGCACTATTACGAAGTGTTCTTTTATTGATTTAATTAAACGATGTTCAATCAGACATGAAAAGATTAGATTCTCGGCTACACGAGCGCGTTTGTTCTTATTCTATTATGTTGCAGTGGAACGATATTGAGAACGAAGTAAGTAATAATAGAATATAGAATTTCCATGTACAGACGCCAGCATATCAAGATACCCCAATGTGTCAAATTTTCTCAATTGAATATGAACCTTAATGTTTGACATAAAGTTGAAAATTGATCAAAGAAATTTGACACATTGGGGTAACTTGACGTGCTGGCGTCTGTACATACCTATGTACACTTTAAAAACTCACTTCAATTGTTTTCGTGGGTGAGTCCGTGGCATCACAACGGGCCATATCAGAATATGTATATCATGTATGATTAATCTATTTTCCTTAGCCCCAAAATTGTGGTCAAGTTTTTAGTAATTTTTTTTTTGGTTGGATTTAGACGCGCGAGTTGTCTGTGGTATCTATTACATTTTTATTTGTTCAGTTACCAAGAACTCGTGATATCGAAGATTAAAAATAAACATTACAATCAACATCAGTTATTTTATCTTGTTTACTTATTATGACATAACCTTTTCATAGAGTCTGTTTAAATTATACTTTATAATATTGCTTCTGAGTGTTTTTCAGTTTAATTCATTAATTCATGCTAATAATTGTAGATCTTTGATCATTGCAACGAGTATTCAGTAAGTAGGTTTGTCATTCATTATTGACAGTGACACTGACAGTCAGTCTTTCGTCATCGTAGTACCCAACATCAGGTAAATCTTGAACCCGTCGTAAATATATTTAGGCAGATGATGAGTTTTCTTCTGAAACTTTATTAAAAGAAAAGGCTCCTGATACAATTTGTAATCGTATTTTATACTGTTACACTTCTTTCAAACTTGGCGGGAGTTTCATTAATATTAATACCAATCTTGACGGGAATAAATGTCGCGACCGTCTAGTTCTATTTTTAAAACTAACTTTTTTATTATTTTAGGTAAGAACACCTACATTGGCTAAACTGGACTGTTCTTTTAGAAGTTTTGATCATGAACTTGAATTCTGTCTGTGATTATTGTGTCTATACTTTAAAAATCTTCCCGGGAAAATTTGCTGAAACGAGCGTTAAGATAGCTGTCAATAATTAGTATGCAATGACAGTTCGCTTCGCCTTCATTTAAGACTACCATTTTATCGGAGATATTTTTACAGAACTGCACTGCTGGGCTATATAATGAGGAGTGGGATGGTAGCCCGTAATCTGTTTAGCAATTATCAAATTTAATAAAAAAAATGTAAAATCTTTGTATGCTAGAGTAAGCACAAAAACAAGAATAAAAGAAGTGAAGTGAATAAATGAGTGTTTAGTACTACTAAGTTTATAATAATTAAAATAAATAATAATGCAGCACAATGTTACAATATCTTTGTTTCAGCTATTTACGGTCGTGAAAAGGCGAAAATAGCGCAGTCACTGATAGCAAAGTAAAAGTATTTGTAATTTAAAGGGTTTATCGGCCTACAGCATATCCGTGTAATTCCAGGTGCTGTTTGTGTATGTGTTTGAATGTCTGTAAACAATAAATATATGTTCGACTTTATAACACAAAACTACGAAATCTTGGTAAGATAGCTAGATATCTTTTACTTACTCTAAAATCATCGGAAGTTTATACAGGTCTTACAAATAAAAGACTATAGTCATAACAAAATGCAATATCCTGTGCAGTGACGTATCTATGTGTACTCTTAAGGATGCGTACACACTGCAGTGGATACGCATCCGCCAAGATATGGAATAAGAATAAATATGAATTTGTTCGTTGTTACTACAGGAAAAATATGATCTTAATATAAGCAACGATCGGTAACTAATTTAATAATGTTTGTTTGGACCATGGTCCCCAAACTAAGTACAGCCAGCACGTCAAGTTACCCCAATGTGTCAAATTTCTTTGATCATTTTTTTAACTTTATATCAAACAGAATAAGATTCATGTTCAATTGGGAAAATTTGACACATTGGGGTAACTTGACGTGCTGGCGTCTGTACATATACCTGTATCTTAGGGACCTATAAATTGTCGACTGTGAACAAAAAGCTGCCCAAATAAAATGGGACTGGGTGGGACACGTCTGTAGCATGGCGAACAAGCTGTGGGCCAGTGAAACCTAGAATTGGTGGCCTACAACAGCTAGCCGCGGGTGACCACGGATGAGATGGCGGGATGACCTGGATGACTTCCTTGAGAGAGGTGCAGTGAGAGTGTTCAAGCTAATAACAATAATAATCAATAATTGTGTGGACATGGTGAAAATTAAACAAAGAATTAAAAATAAGGTAAAAAACTTTAAAATAGTAAAATAAAAATAAGAGACAGTCTGCGTATGTGCAATGGACGTGTGTTTGTGTATTGTAGCTCGGTATAAATCTGACAAGTACACGTTCAGCCTAATTCGTAAGTCAATATTTGAAAATGTCTTTCCAAGAATCTGAGAGCGAATAATCACGTCACGTCTAACTGCAAGAATATATTTTTAAATATTAATTTAATTAAGCATCTTCAAAGCTGACAAAAGTTGGAAGAAAATTGTAATTTCCAAAATTGCGTAATAATCAAATCAAAGGGCTAAATTAAAACAGCCGCACTCGTCAATCGAAAGGATAAGCTGCATTTCCCGAGGTTCTTCCGTGGATCAGACTATTTATAAACCGTTTGAACCCCAGCCGTTATGTCGATATGACGCTGAACTTTGGCAGTCCGAATCCCAGAGGTTTTATAACCAACTCACTAAAGGGTATCGTGTTATTCAGTAAGTAACTAGGTTATGGATGTTAAATAGGCAGTTGCTCCATGTCCAAGGCTGCGTTAGGTTAGACTGATGATGATGATATCATGCCTATTCTTCTCCATTTAAAACCATATTTAAGAACGGAAAACAATTAATTTATTTTATTACGTAAGGTTGACACTCAAAACACGACTAACTATTTTAATAACTAAATTAAAATGAATTAGGTACTTGACTTCTAACCATCCCATATTATTTCAAAGACTAAATACTGTATTTCAACAATTTATTTTTTTACTTAAATTTAAATTATTTATAATGTTATTGTAGGATCTTGCAGATACAGTGAGCACTTGCCTTAAAATGTAGTTCCTTCGTCATCCATACATAGTATTAATAAAATATTACCAATCAGATATTTTGTATATATTTTAGCATTTGTTTCCTTCCTCAACGACTATTTATCCGCATTGCCCTCAGAAATATACTCATACCTACGTCAACAGTAGATATTTTACTATTTACTTATCTCGGGATCCAGTTTCCTTAAGTAATTGTCCGCAAATTCCCTCACAGAGTTTGTAAGGTGGTAAATACAGTGTCAGGGTTTAGTCTACTTTGTGAATGGACGCTGGTTTTCCCAAAAACACGGCAGGTGGGAATGCACTTGGCGTGGATTTAGGGTTGAAAGTAAATAGACAAAATATGAGATATTGTGAAGTGTATGGGAGAATGTAATAAATTGTACCTACACTTTAAAACTGTTCTGACCTATTTTATCTTCAAATCCGACCGATTTTTGAGGGACATTTACTATCAGCAGCACGATTCTGTAAAAATCACCGTGAGAAAATTCAAATTCAAATTCAAATTCATTTATTGCAAATATGGGTAGTTATACAGGTGGTTATTTTTAAGAACAGGAAAGTTGTTAGTGTCACCATATTCTGCACTAGGCATGCAACATTTAGTTCGGAACGTGTTTAGTCCCTAAATTAAAAAAAAATAATACATTAAAGTTTAAAATTACATGTCTATTAAAATGTCAGTTAAAGTGAAAGTAGATAATGTCAATTTATCATTGTGAAATAATATAAGCAATTTATGTCAAACTTAAGTAATAAACATTATTTAGAGTCTGTCACACAAATATTCATTAACACTATAAAAAGATTTTACCAATAACATTTTTTTAACATTGCTTTTAAATATGTCGATACTGTTTAAGTCTATAATACATCTCGGTAAATGGTTATAAAGTCGAGGTGCCATCCAAAAAATACTATTGCTAAACAAAGTAGTTCTACTGTTTTCAGGGAAATATATTTTTTTATTGTTACGTTGACTTCTATAATTTTTGAAATAATGCAAGTTGCGTTTTACAAAGACTACGACTTCCAATATATACAGGGTGTAACGGAAAGGGTATATACATACAAACAGGGTGAATAGAGTATTTAATAACGAGTCTTTCCTCAAAATTTCAGCTCCCAACTAATAACTTTGAAACTTCACGATATGATTTAATATCGACAGTTTATTAAATGCGAAATCATAACAAACGTGTCACCGCACTATGAGGGTCATAATCCTGTCCGGCAAGGTTCCAGTATATCTATCTCGGGTTCTGCGCGCCTAGTACAGACCTATCGGGCTCTGCCTAACCGACGAAGGCGCGACGGCGCGGGCGGGCTCAACTTTACAATTATGTATGTATATGTATAAAAACGTTGCCATGTCGTTTCTTATCACCAAGAGAATCCGTGCCCTTCGGATGTATATACCCTTTCCGTTACACCCTGTATAAACATGGTAGTGTTAATATTTTTAAGCTTTGGAAAAAGGGCTTACAACTATCTGTTGGTTTCAAACTACATATTGCGCGGATACATCTCTTTTGCATTTTAAATACAGCTTCCTTTTCTGTAGAATAGCCCCAAAACATAATGCCATATCTCAACAAGGATCCTACGTAACCATGGTAAGACGCTAAGACCGCACTGGTACTGACCGTTTTTGCAAGCATATACATATAACGCATAGGACTGCTGACTTAATTTAAGACACAAGCTTTCCAAATGTGACTTCCAGTTTAGGTTATAGTCTATATGTAAACCTAGGAATTTTGTTGTATTGATTTGAAAATGTTTGGCAAATCACCTATTTTATCTTCAGAACCGACCGATTTTTAAGAGACATTTACTATAATTATATAGCACGACTCTGTAAAAATCACCGCATTTACTATCTATAGCACGATTCTGTCAAAATCACCGTGGGAAAATGTTTAGCAAATCATCTATTAAGTATATCTTCAAAACCGGCCGATTCCTGAAGGACATTTACTATGAGCAGCACGATTCTGTAAAAAACACAATGTGAAAATGTTTGACATATAACCTATTTAATCTTCAAAACCGACCGATTTTTTAAGGATTTTTACAATCAGCAGTACATTTCTGTGAATATCACCATGTGTGTAAATGTAGATCAAGTGAAGTCGAATTGAGCGGTCATTCTCTACTATTGCTAGGGATTAACAGTTCACTTCACTCAAGTTCTCACGGGGTGACTTTCAATGCAGAACAAGAAATATGAAAAAAAACTCATGAAATACCAAGCGCACAACTAGTAGATAAATAATATTGTAATACAGAACGGATAGGTATCCGAGTATTTCAAGAAAATCCTTCTATTTAAAGAATTAACGCGATAAAAACGCTTTTAGCAAAATGTTCTTAGGAAGTCCACTTCAGCCATGTTACGAGAACAACAAGCATATTTTTATCTCACAAAACCGGGAGTGTGGAAGGATGTGTGGGTGAGAATTATTTATGTCTTAGTACGTAGTCTTAGCAAGAAATACTTGATACAAGGGGCATTAACCGTTTAGGTGTATAATTTGATAGCCATGAGTTTAGGACCTACATAGTTCTGGACCTCCCAACATTTTTATCGAATTTTTCTGATTTTAACTATAACTACTGCTGGAACACAGACCTCTTCTCTGTGAGAAGGCGTGGGCTCTAATCTAGTTAATTTGTAATATGGCTAGGCCTGCTATTTTGTTTTGACACCTCTGTAAACTCTCGGTCTCGGTTGTAAGTCTCAGTCATTAAACGCCATGTAGTGTGAGCTCACACTTCTACGTATTGCAACAATTTGCGCGAGAAAAGTAAGATGAGGACAAATACAACGATTTAAATCTTTAGGTATTTCTATTGTACGGGGCAGCTGCACATTTTGTAAGTTACCTGATCTGTGATTGTCCAGTCTGTCTAGTTAGACGAAATCACAATCACACACAAAAATATAATATAGATCAACATCAACAAGCAACAACAAAGGCGAGTTACAAATCATTATAATTAATATAATATCTTTATTTTCAGACAAGTGTCCATATGGTGTAAGTAAAAATAGAAACTTAGGATATAAATGTTAGTACAAATTTTCTCAATTATGGTAAAGAGGGGAGGGTACGGTGGTGGTGGTGGTGGTGATGGTATGGTGGTATTCTTTATTATGGTAAACAAATTTTACGCATATCCTTGTCATAGGTAATAATGATATGGCGGTGTAGGTTCTAACTTGTGTCTTGGTTATTTGTAAATAATTTAATTTAAAATTAAATTAAACTTAATGTTATTAAATGTAATAATTTAATTTAACGTTATTTAATGTAATGATTTCATTTAATTTAATACTTGTTTTTAATTTAATATTTAATTTTCTGTTAATTTTCTATGACTATTATATGGGTGTTTAAGTGGAGGAATTGCCTGAATTCAATTATTTTTATTTATTTATTTGTCTATTACTATAGGTGCACCGCTGCCTAATCCTTCGGGGACTACAAGCGGGGCGTTATGTGTTAAATTAAACAGTTTCCACAACGGCAGTTTCCGTCAATTACGTAGGTACTTACATAGAATACCGTTCTAGAATATAGGGCAAATTGATTGACTGACGCAAATCCGATGCATTTCAAAATATGGAACAACACAATTTGGCTAGTCGCCGTGTTCGGTAACAAATAAATTTATTTTATCATCTATCATACGTTATCGCTATGATAATGGAACTTGCTCTGAAAGCTTTGCCAGGTATATCTCGACTCATGCTTTATACATACCTACTTTCGTACATTCGTAGGTATATAGATAAAGTTATAGTGTATGGGTAAAAACAATCTGCGGTTCAATAATATTACTACTGCCTTTCATTCACTTTTTTAACCGACTTCAAAAAAAGGAGGAGGTTCTCAACGCGTTTGTATTGTTTTTGTTTGTCACCTCTTAACTCCGTTGTTTATGGACGATTTGAATACTTTTTTTGAGGGAATTTTTCACATTTTAATACTTTGTACAAAACGCTGGTGAGCCACGAACAATTGAATTTCTATTGTGTCTGGTAGTCTGATTGTCAACGTGGATTTATTTTATCCAATAATAAAAGCTTAATAATAGTTTATAAGCATTTCCACTCCCTCAACAATCTATTTACATGTATAAGTATCGTGTCACAGTGCTTGTTACAAAACTGATCCTCCGAAACGGTTTGACCGATTCTTATGAAGTTTATTGTGTGTCTATCTATTCAGTACCTATGTCTGAGAATAGGATGTAAGCTAATAAAAACTAAATAAAACTAATAAATTACTTCTAAGGCGACAGAAACGAAACTAGGCGGGGCAGCTCGCCTCACTATCGTCTTACACAAAATTATTTTTCTCACAGCCTAGACGAGCCCGTTATGAAGTCTTTTCCTTACTCCATACGCTTTCCTTGAACTCTTAAGATGCTTGCATGAGCGAACAAGCCGATGTAACTAAGTTACCTGCCACAACTTACTCGGTAGGAAGCGAAATCAACCACGTTTTGCCTTGTTAGCTGAACGGAAGAACTATCTATGTATCTATTGTTCGTCAAAAAAGGCTGCATGTATGCAATGTACGTTTAAAAAAACATGACTGTTTCCCATATTTTGGAGAGATTTTTACGTAGGTACTTCATCCAGTCACGCCGCCACGCCAATTGTGAGCTAGTACCTACTACACACCTTTTCTTTTTTTTTGAAAAACTTGATCAATATAATGCACATCGAACAATAAATAAATAATAAATAAATATACCACAACTTTTCACACAGCTCCATTTAGTCCCAAGTTAAGCTTGAGAGCTTGTGTTAAGGGTACTAAACAGCTGATAAACATACTTATATATTTCTAAATAAAATACATATAATAGATAAATTACACCCAGACACAGAACAAATGATCGTGCTCATCACAAAAACATTTGTACGACCTCCGGTAAAGCAGTCAGGGTCTCTAACTACTAGACCAACAGGCCAGTCAATAATCTGGTTTACGTTCCTAATGTTTTGCAAATCTGCTATGGATGGAACTTGTTCGCAATAAAGTAACTATATCTTTTTTAACCGACTTCAAAAAAGGAGGAGGTTCTATGTTCGTGTGTATGTATTTTTTTTTTTATTATTTATGTTACCTGATTTCTCCGCCATTTGAGGACCGATTCTCAAAATTCTTTTTTTATTAGTTTTTGTCTTAGACCGTTTTGAAATGTAGTCAGCGGGGCTAGCCATATTACAAATTCTATTTCTATTATCGTAATCGATAAGGCTAAAATAGAAAGAAAATGGCGTAAGTATGTATGGAATCAGCTGTTTGTCAACTGTCAAGTGTTAACGAGTGGAATTTGTAATATGGCTGAAAATGAAATACACTTGACAGTTGACAAACAACTGATTCCATTTACGCCGTTTTTTCTATAATAGAAATAGAATAGAAATAGAATTTGTAATATGGCCAGGCCTGCAGGAAAGATACAGAAATCTTCTATAAGTAGATGCAGTTGAACACAATTCTCGTCTGGGGGATTGTACAGGCAGCATACGTATGTGTGAATTCTTCACGCATATCAACAATGAAACAAGCGCTGGGCAGTTGCTAGTTTTATTATAAGCTGTTTCTACTCTGTAAGTCAGTTATAAGCTCTACAATAATATAAGTTTTATGAGTACTTGTATGAGATATAAACAGATTTAAGTATAATTCTATATTAGATAGTTCATCTGACATGTTCTATCGCTGCTATAGTCAATTTGCCTCACCTACATTTGTATAACAATGTATTTACCAAAACCGACATAAAAAAACCACTGCGTTGTGAAAAATTACCTAACATTTCCAAGTCTGTTTTATGTGTTTGATTTGCACTCGACTTTGTCAATTTGAAGTGGTTTTTTTTTTTCGTTTTATTTTTTCGCCAATTTTTTATTTAATTATATTATAACATTACGCCTGTTAGACTGTATTACCTATAGGATAAGGTGTACTTTTAGTAATATTTATTTAGTTTTGTATTACTAATTATTTTGTGAAGTGTTATTTGTTACCAGTCTGTCGTTCCTTACTCAAACTTATGCATCACAAATTACGTCCAAGGTTTTATGTGTAAGCAACTATAAACAACATACATAGATGAAGTGAATCACAAAACTATAATTGAAGAAAACAGAAAAATTTAGACACATAAAAACACACACACACATACACACACATCGACATCATTATTCACAACCCAACTTCACCCACTCCTGGGTATAGGCCTCTCTTAGCTGGTGCCAAGCTCCACGTCCTTGTGCCAGCCTATCCACGATATTCCCACAATGGCAGATATGTCGTCTGCCTACACACACATAGGCACAAACGCCAGTACAACCCAATTGAACAAGTGCCTTATTCTATTCGAAATAAAGTTGAAAAACTATTAAAGAAATTACATAAAAACGAATCCCAATACATTACCTCTTCCTTCCCAATTAACTTTTCCTCCCCAGAACTGCTTGTAGCGCTGATAGTTTTTATCCGTCAATATAAAATTGTGAGCTGTCTCCCTAAGTCTCTTTCGGTCTGATTGTGGTATAATATTTATTAAATGTAGTAATAGGTAATACAATACTAACAATCGTACTAAGTATTTAATATTTAATTTCATTTTTTGTTTGTTTCAGTCATACTAACCAATGAAGATCTACACTGAGTTCAACTATATCAAATGAAGATTTTTGTTTTGTTATTTCATACATGTTTCTTTTTCTTATTTATTTTGACGCATTTCAATTTACTTTAGACATTGAGAGAATAGTGAACAGCGGCTTTGTTTGCCATAATAAAAAATAAAAAAAAAATAGAATAGAACCTCTTTCTTTTCTGGAAGTCGACCAATTACAAAAAACATCATTCTTGTACATTGTCAGTAATTAGAGGAAACAATAGGTGATTACTGAAACCCGAAGACAAACCTACGACTAAGGAGCGGTCGGTAGGTAATGATGACCAGCGAAGACAAGACAAAGTGTTGTCTCAAGTTTTACAACATCGAAGAAATGTCGAACTGTTCGCTAATTGACAGTCTTTGTTAGTACTCGGTCGGATTCAAGTGAAAAAATGTTTTGAGATTTTTCAGTGCTCTCACAGCTACACACAGTAAAGCAGCAGAGAAAGCTTAGTGGTGTTACCGGGAGACTGCAAAGTCACAGGTCTCGAGTTCGAACCCAAGACTCGCATCTCTGCCTTTCCGAATTCATGTGGACATTGTATAACGAGTGTGTGTGTTAGTTGCTTTAAGAACGGTGAAGGAAAACATCGTGGGGAAACCAGCAGTGCGATTCTGGTCAAATCACCGCGTGAAAATGTAGGCGTAGTGAGGGCGAATTGAGCTGTCATTCCATACTACTTAATGCTAGGCATTGACAGTTCACTTCACTCAAATTTCCACGCGGTGAATTTTACTGAATCGACCGGCTGTTATACGCCTTACACGGA
Source organism: Euplexia lucipara (assembly GCA_921972225.1). Taxonomy (NCBI): domain Eukaryota; kingdom Metazoa; phylum Arthropoda; class Insecta; order Lepidoptera; family Noctuidae; genus Euplexia; species Euplexia lucipara. The sequence goes on along the minus strand of OV179145.1, from coordinate 5,153,794 downwards.
TCCACACGTTGCGTTGGCCCCAACACCACTCGCCCAACGTGTGGTTTTGGAAAAGAGCATTGGTCCCAACGTTGGAGCGACCGTTGGTAGTTGGAGTGTCGGTTTTATCAAAGGAATCTATGCCAGCGTTAGCGATCCGTCCTTAGATTGGTGATTTCCTCAGTCCTGTTGCAACAAGCGTCGAGTGCTAACGTCGAGATGTCGTCATCAACAAAATCGCCACCCGCATGGTCAAATAAAAAAGTTATAGAATTTATAGAACTATAGGTAACAGGCACATACAATAATATGGAACGCATCGCGAAAGGGTCATTAAAAAAAAAATTAAAAGCTGATGGATGGCGCACTATTCAACAGAATATGAGAATGATTTACCTACTCGATTATTGAATTAAAAAAAAGCCATTAGAGCAATTTCGGTATCGGACGTCTTGTGTCCTAGTAGACAATTCTATGAGTTTTTTTTAGTACGCTCCGCTGCCGCTCCAATATTCATATATTATTCTAGATGGCGTTACTGAGACATGGGATCAAAGTTTTTCTAAGACATTTCCTTGACATGCCCGCTCTATAGTCTTGGCTCTGACGGAAAAGAACTAGTATAATAGCTATATTATACTAGTTCTTTTCCGTCAGAGCTAATACCAACGTTGGTCAGCGTGTGTACATTATCTGACCAACGTTGGTATTAGCGTCGGAGCCAACATGTGGAGCCCGTCTCAGAGATATTTCTTGGAAGGCATGTTTAGCCAAGTCAAAGGCCCAGGGGCGGCAAAAACTCTGATACTAGGTTAGTTTAGTCGCACACGCTAAGAAGAAGATTAAAACAATTAGATAAGTTATAAGCTCAGAAATCGGCACGTTAAAATGTGGCTAACTAGCCACACTTGACCTCGGTGTCGCGTCGCACCGTCACCGGTCGCGTGTGTGCGTAAGAGCTGGTTCACATTAGGTCGGACCGACATCGACAGTTTGCCGTTCACCGACTGCCGGGTGTTGCTGTTCACACTAGACGCCGCCGACCCGACTAATATGAATATAACTGTCGGTACGGTCGTTTTACTTGCTAGTACGCCAATATTATGTCCGATCCGACAGAAATCGTGGCTGGACGTACGGTTATTGTGTCGGCTCCGACAGTTTGGTCGGGTCGCCCTAATGTGAACGGCGCTATTGACATATATACGCCAATATGGATCCGACACGTTTGTCGGGCCGGTAAAACTGTCGGTCCGACCTAATGTGAACCAGCTCTTAGAGTGCCGTTTTTGAAAATCGAATTTTGTTTAGGTAACCAATCTACACCTTTTTACTTACAATATCATTGGATTAAAACAGGATTATTGTAGAATAGGATAAATGCTATGAAAAATTTTAAAGTAGGTGGTACAACTCATTGGATTTTAGATTTTTTTGCCAGGTTTTCCTCATTTCTACGGCACGAATAGCGCAGCTGCTGAGCGGTTGTCTGCTGCACCGCGTGTCTCGGGTTCGATTCCAGCACGGAATCAAGAAGAAGTATGAGATATAAGTTGTTGTTTTGGTTGTTTGTGTATGCAAGTTAAAATGTTTATAAACTAACTCACGACACAGGAGAAATTCCTAGTGTTTCGTTTGTTTTTTTTTACTTTGGATAAAGATATGTTTATTGCATAACTGTGGGCATTATTTCCACCCAGTATCTGTATAATTGAACTTGTGGTGTAGGTACTGGATACCTGGACGTATAGGCAAGCTGTTATAAATTATTGCAAATCGGTAACTAATTATGCAATTAAACTTAATCAAATATTCCAATAAAATTGAAGGTATATTTAAAGAAATACAACATCTTTATTTTTCCGCCTACCCTCATACAGGCATGTATGTCGTTATGTTATTTAAATAAGGAACGATTCAGACGAATTAAAAAGTACCTACATAAAAGTATCCTATTTAAAAAAACGTTTTCAAACTTATTTGAATTCCATAAAAGTTACCTTTTTAATACCGAAGCGGTGCTCAACTTAATTTCGAATTTCGAATCCCCAACACTTTTGATAATCAAAAAGTTTTTATTTCGGTCCCTCCGGAAGAGAGACCCTGAATTATTTAAGTATAGGGTTTTATCCTTTGTCAGTAGACATTTTTGTCACTTTTATTAATTTACTAAAAGGAAACTTTTTTTTGTTCGCATTGTCATATATCTACCTATGTAAAAATAGTCCGTAGACTTTTCCAAAAAATCCACCAGGACTAGGTTATCTTTTCATTTCTAGCTAGTATCGTATTGGGTATCATCAGTGTGTATCTAGAGCACTCGAAGAGGTCCGATAGTCACCGTAACTTGAAGTCCACTTAAAGTGCAATACTTACCAATTTTTTAAAATTCTGAGTAGGTAGTCGAGATTTTCTCAGAGGGCTACAGTATAGGGTTCTTCAAAAGGGGAGTAAATAGGTTTTTAAAGGGTCGGCAACGCGCGTGGGCCGCCCCTGGTGTCACAAGTGTCCATAGGCTACGGTAACCGCTTACCATCAGGCGGGCCGTAAGCTTGTTTGCCTCCGTCGTGGTATAAAAAAAAAGTCAAAATATTTATTTATTAAAACGATAAAAATAATTAAAATTAATTAAAAATGTATCAATGAGTTGTAAATGTAAAACTAACTAGGTACAAATAAAATAATAATTATTGTAGTGCGGGAGGTATTATTCAAGTCTAACGCGTGTAGAAGTTGTCGGCATTTTTCCAGAGATCAAACGCGTCGTCCTACTGTATTAATATTTACACTGTGATAATGCTTTGACATTTACAATGACTTTAAAATACGAACACAACAAACAAAAATTTCAAATCGTTCTGTCAAGACGTTTTCAATATTTCCTCCATGAGAATAATGATCATTTATCTACAAATAGAAAATAGATACCTAAATACTTTTCATTAAGCCTAACCTAATGTAATCTTTAGTTTTAAGGTATAATTCAATTCATTAAGTTCTTATTGTATGGGGTAGAAGTCCTTTCCTTTGTGTTGCTGGGGAGTTTGTTCCGCCACTTCTTCCCAGCAAAAACACTAGGAAGTGGCGAAGGGTGGACTTTTTGGGGGACTGTCTTATGTAATTTCGACGTTCAAAAAGTGCTGGTCCTCAGCCTAATTTGAATAAATGACTTTTCATTTTGATTTTGATTTTCTATTTTCGCCAACAGGGTCTTAATTGCAACAAAAACAATGATGTCTCCCTTATTTTCGCAAATAAGTCCACCAAAAAAAAACAAACAATCAAAACACCATGCTTATCTGACGCTAACATGAAAACACGCGTTATTTCACCAATAACAAATCAGATAAGCCATTGAACACACTGAAAAAAATCCATAAAAATCTCCTGTACACTTACCTTTATATTGATTTCAATCCCGCAGTCAATGATGAACAAGATAATCATTGTTTCAGGAACCAACATCACAATATCACTGCACTGTACAAAGTTTCGTATCAACATTTACCAAGCGCGCAATCTTTGAAAAACGTCCGCCCGCATCGGGTACCAAAGTATTACTAAAGATCCGTTGATGTTTTTACTGATAAACAGGGTTCCAATTATGAATTTTCTGTAAGGAGATCGGTTAAATTGACGGATTTTATTGTTTTTTTTTTTGTGTCATACTTGTATTAGGTACTTACTGCCATTACTGGACAGAGTCATAAATTAATTAAAGGTACATTTTTGATCTGTGGTTGGGTGTGATGTTCATTAGGTACATAGTAGGTACATATCATCACATGCTGTCATGTTCAATACTATTCGTTTCAAATGAGAATAAATGATAAATGATATTTATTTCTGTAAATAGGTTTTCACAAACACTTTTACACGTCTTTTTTTTTAACTAGTAGATAAGATCGGTGTTTCACTACCTGACTACTCTGAGAAGAAACACCGAAAGAAACTCAGAGGTCATAGTCTCTTTTAAAGTCCAGACATTATCTTGGTGAAATCATGTAAGATCCATGCCGATTTGTGTCTGAAATGGTCTTTTGAGGAAAGAACCAAACAGAATGAGGGGACCAGATCAGTCAGTGCAAGCATTTGTCAGTAATCGTGAGCTCAACTCAGAACTTGAGGAGCTCCGCGAATAGGAACGTCAATGACCTCTAGCTGTCAGATGTCACTTAAAAAGTACGGTCTGCAACAAAACCTTATTCGCGTAATCAATTATTTATAGTTTTTTGTTTTACCGAGTCGCAGTTATTCAAAATGAAAAAACGTCTCAAAAGAATTAGTCCGAATGGACCGTACTTTTCAAGTGACATCTGACAGATAGAGGTCAACTTCAACTTCAACTCTTCTCTATGGCATTTGTGGAAGAGAGACACCACAATTTTGCCAATAACACGTAGGTACTATGATACACCATCAAACGCTGGAGATTAAATTAGTAATTATTGTTGATTTAGGAAGAGTGAAATATAATTTATAATTAACCAAAAAAAAACATTTAAAACCTTATTCTGCACAGATATTTCAGTGTTGTAAGAGAGGAGATAGAGGTCATTGACGTTCCTATTCTCATTTGAAACGCATAGTACGTATCATATGACCAACGAGGTAGTCTTATAAATTTTAGTCTTAGTAGAATAACGCATGGAAGCCGCGTCTAGAACAAAACACGGGTGAAATCTTGTGTCCACTTTATTATCTTTGTGTGCGTGAGCCGAATGTGTTTACTCCAGAGCTGTGTTCGACAGATCATGACTTAGGCAAAGAAGACCATTTTGGCTTATTAACCGACATCAGGAGGAGGTTCTCAATTCGATCAGTTTCTTTTTATGTATGTAAACATCGATTACTCCGTGATTTACATGTTTCTTTTTTAGTTCGATGCGGAATAGTTGCCATTTGGGCCCATATAATCTTAAAATAGTTTGGCCCGGTAGTTTTCTTTTTATGAACATTTATAAGAACATAAAATTTATTTTTGAACATTTTTGTATGTATATGCACCGATTACGCTGGCATTTATGTACCGATTTACGTGATTCCTTTTTAGTTTGATGCGGGATAGTTGCTTTTTAGTCTCATAAAACATCATAAACATTTTTTTCATGATTTAGTTCTTTTTTAATTTCATCAAAATCTGTTCATTTGTTTGAATGTAATGTTAAAAGAAATGGAAAATGTCTATATTAAAATAAAAAACTAAAAATTATAAAATTAAACTTTTGAAAAAAAGAATACAACCGACTTCAAAAAAAAACACTAACCGGTGTAAAATAACTCTAAATTCGGAAATCGGTGGCCCACCATTGATGAGACAAAACCACCAAAGCCACAGACATCCTAATTTAGAGTTATTTTGCACCGGTTAGTGTTTTTTTAAGTCGGTTGTATTTTTTTTTAAATCTTCGGATTCACCATCACTGATTACAACACTGCTTACCATCGGTATGGCTATTGCGAATCTCAGTTCGTTGACAGTTCATAATCACTGGGCAAAATGTTCAACGATTAACTGTCAAACAGATAGTATCGTATTAGCTATCATCAGTGTGCAGGTATCTAGGACGACGTCGTGCGCACTCGCTGATAGTCGCCATAACTTGCAGGCCACTAAAAGTGCAATACCAAGTTTTTGTAAACAGTTGGCATCAAAGTTCGGTCACGGTGTGCAACCGGACGCCAGCCTGCGTAGCATGAACACCGAAGAAACAGCCTTTGTCTACAGATGAATCAGCAAAGTGACAGATTATACAGGGTGTAATTTTGACCGTGGGACAAACTTCCACAGGCTGTTCTACTGTTGAATATGAACAACTTGCGCTATAGGACCAACTCTGAAATCGCGAAAATAAAATCAGCTGTTGCATACAAAAGTTTGATACCTACTCGACGAAAATGTATGAAACAGCTGTTTTTTTTTTCGCGATTTCAGAGTTGGTCCTATAGCGCAAGTTGTTCATATTCAACAGTAGAACAGCCTGTGGAAGTTTGTCCCACGGTCAAAATTATACCCTGTATAGATATTTCTTTCGTCTCGAGCATTATAATGTCAAGAAAGATGAGAAGTTATATGTCGATTCGTCAGTAGACAAGAATCAACAATGCCGAGCATGAAGTGCGTACCTATTTTCTCCAGTTTTGACAGTTCTTTTCGAAACATTTCCTGTCAACAAGTGACAGTCTACATCGAATGAGACCTAGACAAGCAATCTACACCTCTGGCAACTTCTTTAAACAGCATGTTAATTTCTTTCTCTACGTACAAACGCTTGTCGACGAGTCGCCTCATGATCGGGTAGAAGAAATGTCAAGTTGGACAGAAAGAAAATTGTCGTGTCTCGGAAGAAAAGAAATTAAGCGTTCATGCTACGCGGGCTGTTATTCACTGGCAATAAATAGCCAATAGCCTTGCAGGTGGGATCGCACTCAGGCGCAAGTTAATATTATGCGTTTCAAATGAGAATAGGAACGTCAATGACCTCTATCTGTCAAATGTCGCTTGTAAAGTACGGCGTGCAACAAAACCTTAATCGCGTACCAATTATTTTCTTTTTTTTTGTTTTACCGAGTCGAAGTTATTCAAAATGAAAAAAACAACTTAAATTAACTAGTCTTGTGAAGTGCTTACGTTTTATTTATTAATTCTGTTTGTTACACGGTTGTTTGTTGTTGTTGATGTTATTTGTTTTTGTTTTCATCTCCCTGACTGCTCGAAAATGTGTGAACGAGGCGCTGTTTTGCATGGGAGGGCTTGAGAGATTATCTCCAATTTAAACAAATACTTTGAGAGTACAATTTAGAAAATTACTCGTTCGTAATTCGTAAATAAATTATATTTAGATAAAATCTTGTTTTGCTGATCTTACCCAATTTATTCGAATTGACAGCTATGACGTCACAACATGGCGCAAGGTTATTCCTATTCTCATTTGAAACGCATAGTACCTATAATAAAAGAACATTTTTTTAATTCTTCTCAAGTCAAGTAGTGGCGAGCGGCAAGGCAGCCCTGTTTTCTGTTCAAACGTGTTTAATTAATTACGACTCGTAATTTGTCTTCCTTATTACGTAGAGTACTTTCATAAAACTCTTGGATATGGTATATGTTTTGGTGATGAAAGGGAAAAACGAAAATGACAGAGATAACCTTCATTCATCTTTATTTGTTTCGAAAATAATTAAATTAAAAAAAAAACCAGTTGATGGCCCAATTCTTGAAGAAGGCTAGAGGAATTCTGTCTAACATCTAATTATCATCTAATATTATAAGTAAAAGAGTAAAGTAAGTATGTTTGTCTGTTTGACTGTCGGCTTTTCACGATTAAATGGCTAAACAGATTGTAGCGTGGAGATAGATATAATATACTGAAGACGGACATAGGCTCTTCTCTTAATTTTTATTCTCAAAAAGAAAATTCATTTCCAGAAACATTTTTCAAATGCAGCGCCATCTTTGATGATAATTAAGACAGACGGTGAAGAATGTCTTTCCAATTCATTATCAGCACGCGTAGCATGATCACCGAAGAAACGGTCTTTGTCGTGTCTCGGAAGAAAAGAAATTAAGTGTTCATGCTACGCAGGCAGGTTTATTGAAAGAAATTTGACAGATTGAGGTTCCTGTCTATATAATCTGTCACTTTGCCGATTCGTCTGTAGACAAAGGCCGTTTCTTCGGTGTTCAATGTGTTCATGCTACGCATGCTGGTGTCAATTTGACATTTGTCAAGTTTTAAGTAAGGATGTAATACAACATTAATTAATTCTAAGGCGTTACGAAGTTTACCGGCCAGCTAGCTTGCTATATTATTATTGGATCCATTATTTTAATCTGATTTGTTGATGTGAATTTACCACTAGATACAAGATCAGGAACAAAAATACCTCGCAAAAGTGTCCACGTTTATACACGCATAAACAATTGCATTTCTTACTACGAATATAGAAAAATGTTTTATAATATTATCAAGTTCAATTCATTATAAACCTTGACACTCAAGCATAAAGTTTAATTACAATTGCAAAATATTTATGCCTAAGTCCTTCTGTCGTTGGAGAAAAGTAAAAGGAAAAAATTTGAAATGTGACTTAAAAATAAAAGCCATTTTTATAATAAGTACAAAAATATTTTTTCTAAAATGAAACTTAAGGCCTAGAAAATAAGGTTAAAAACGTTTTGTTCACAATTTCGTCTTTACTCTATTTTGGAACTAGACGTAGTTCTTGGTATGACATTTCAATGCTCAGAACACAGTAAGAATTGAGACGTAGAGTTGCAGAATAATCATTTATATTTCTTATGCGAGCGAAGATTTGTTTTATAATGGTAGCAAATAATTACATTTGACCCATTTTAAAAAAGTAGTAGGCCTAAATTAGTACAATAGTTATTTTATTAAGACATTGCTATTAATTGTCTGCGGGTTGGCTCATTATAATCAAATCAACCAATAAAAAAAATTAATGCGTCTACTTTTGCATGCGATTTAGAAGTTTTCACATTAATATTATAAAGGCAAAAGTTTCTAAGTGTGAGTGTGGGAGTGTGTGTTTGTATGTTTGTTACTTCTTCACGCTCAAACGGCTGAACAGATTTGGATGAAATTTAGTATGTAAGTAGCTTATATCCTGGAGTAACACATAGGCTAAAGCTACTTTTAACTACTCCTGGTTTACGCGGGTTAAACCACGGGGAGCAGCTGGTTAAAAATCATTGAATGAAATCAAATTATTTTAACCGACTTCTAAAAAAGGAGGATGTTATCAATTCGGTTGTATTTTTTTTTTTAGGTTTTGTGACCTCAGTACTCCGTCATTTAAAGACGATTTTCAAAATTATTTTTTATTTGATAGGGTATATAAACAGATTGGTCTCATTTGTATAAAAACTCATATCTAATGAGGGGCCCTTGAGGAATTGAGGAAACTCTTCAAAAAATATAGGTACACACGTACCGATTTTTACATTTTTAGTAACAAATCAAGCATTTTCATTTAGAAAGCAACATTTTGTGAAAAAAAACTGATGAAAAAGACAGGTGACGGAACTCTTCAAGACATAACAGCAAATTGTTCGCGATTGCTACAGTGAGATGTCTATGCAGAGTTCTTATATTTGCCTAACATAACATTACGCCTGTCTATTTTAAAAGGGGCCCGGCAGATTAATGTTTAGATTGAACTTCTTTAGCAATATTGTTAAGCGATTTCAATGATTCTGTGAAGTTTTGAAAGACTTTTTTGACACACGAAGAAACTAAAAATGGCGAAACAAAAACTTTTTTACAAAAAAAAAACCTTCTTAAAAAAACACCGCCAGGTGAAAAATAACTCCAGTTTCGAAAGTCGGTGGCCAATAATGAACGAAACAAAACTAAAGTAGCACTAACCGAATTTAACCAACAAATTTTTAAGTATTAGTAACAAATTATTAAAATGATTACAATACAAATCTACTCCATGCATCTGCTGTTCAGTTAAACAAAAGTTTGTGCAAATGTTGGCGAGCATTGGTCAAACATTTGTAGCGGTGGTTTAAAATCGGTAATTTTGTTAAAAAAAATCATATTATTTGTTAAATTATAGCTTAAAATATAACTTATTCTTCATGTCCTTACTGAAAGTAAAATACTCCGGCCGAATAATTACGTTTACGGGGATTATTTTTGCAACTGTTGAATACACACTGCGGCATTGTGGGACGTGTTTACATTGGCCGTGTTTCAAGCAAACAAAACAAAATAGCAACCCCGGTTTCTATTGAGCTTATATTTACCGAGACGGATTTTTGACGCCGACCCGACATCTAGTGCTATTATTGATCGAAGGAATTTACAAACTACTAGCGCCATCTATTACTGAACGGCGACAACTTATGTTAACTTTGGCTTATTTAATAGCCCTGGCTGAGCTATTTTAGAAATCTGACTAATCAGTCTAACAAAATGCATATTCGATCGTTTTAAATGAAGCTAAAAAAACTCGACTGCTTACAGCTACACAGTTGAGAAAGATATAAGAAACCGAGCTTTAGTTTTACGGCCAGAATTTTCTTTGTTTCATGTGGTAAGCAATGATAGGTATTATAAGTACATAATAAAAAGGTGTAGATAGGTTACCCAAACAACATTCGATCTTCAAAAACGGCACATTAACGCACGCACGCGTCCGTTGACGGTGCGACGCGACACTGAGGTCAAGTGTGGCTAGTTAGCCACATTTTAACGTGTCGCTTGCTTAGCGCCTATCTTCACCTTTTTACTTATAATTATCATTGGTGATAAGTGACTAACCTGGTCCCAGATATTTAAATTGCCCCCATAGGTCTTCAACTTGGCTTCACAAGCATCGAAAAGCAGCATATTTGAACCACATATTCGAGGACGTCTTGTGTTATTTTTACTAATAGAATATAAACCTCGAATTATGGGATATAAAAATAACTGGTTGTATAATTGTATAATAGTAAGGAGTACGCAAAATACGCGCTTGGTCGTGGAGTTGCGGACACCTGCCCGTTAAACCTAACCTAACCTAACCTAGTAAGGAGTACGAGTAGTAGTAGTAGTTGTATGAGTGATATACAGACGCCAGCACGTCAAGTTATCCCAATGTGTCAAATTACTTTGAACGCTTTCAAACTTTATGTCAATCAGAATAAGGTTCATATCCAATTTGGAAAATTTGACACACTGGGGTAACTTGGTGTGCTGGCGTCTGTACAATCGGGTTAAATTATTTGGCTCCTACAGCTACTATTTTAAATAAATAAATAGAAAATAAAATCATTTTATTTCGAACAACTGCAGGATCCATAAAATTGTTAGTAACAGGTATACACTTAAAAACTATTGTTAGCAACTTAAACTACAGACGAATTAATAAGAAGACCGCCCTTACCCAAGTTCCTTGTTCTGGTTGACACCAGAACAAAGAACTGCGAACTAGGGTATATGCCTTCTCACAAACTGCCTTATAAATATAGAGGAAGTATCGGCCGCCACAGCCTTCAGGATGCTATTTTGACTGCCTTTTATTCTTTTCAGGAGCGAGGCCGTATTTATTTTAAATACTACTACCTACTTTAGCTATGTAGCACAGTTGTTAACTTGAAAATTATGAAATTAATATCTATTAAAACAATGCATTTCAGTAAAGTAGTTAGGTTAGCTAGTTAGGTTCGCTATAGAGTTAGGTTTGGTTATAGGTATATACATAATATATTGTCAATAAAATTCTATCTAATAAGAGCATATTATTACAGGCGCGCTTAGAAGAAAAGTGTTAGAAGTAGTAGTAAGTATGTAGACGTAATTTATTGTTTTGTGTGGACCATTTTTAGTCATTTTACTCGTATTATAAGTACCTACCTATGTGTATGTCGTGGAAAGCGATATTCTTGAATAATAAGTTGTGAAGTTGATTAACTTAGTATGGAGTCTATGGTGACCAGCGTGACGTTACTTGTCATTTAAAATGGCGCGAATGTGTTTTTGGTAATGTCACGTGGACAGAGTCATGTTGGTGTGTGGGAGCTGGGCAGAGCTCAGGTTGATTTCAGGTACCAACGAAGACACACATCCAGTACGAAACTGTCTGTTATGTATTTGAGTTATGTTTTGTGATTACGAATGTTATAGTGAGGTTATTGCTGCAATGAAGATTGTTATTCTACGTCATGAACTCGGTACCGCGAAACCCCCATCGGTGTCAGCTCATCGCTCAGCCATCGCTGACGCCGACATGTATATTTTTGTATGACGGTTTTTTTAATGGAGAAGGGGATTATTAGATCTACACACTTTTACAGACAATCCCCAAATATGTTCTGTTCATTTAATATAAGATTTTTAAAAGCTTTTATAACGGCCTGCATGGAGGTTTGGATATTGAAATCGAAACTTGCATTCCTCATAAGTAAAGCCAAAGAAAGCGCGGATGAGGAAATTAAAGCTTCAGTAGTTTTGATTGGAATATTTACAAAAAACTTTTCGAATTTCTGATATATTTCTACATCTGAGTTTACTAGGCCCCGAGCAATCTCCAACTTAAATTCAGTATTTTGTTGCTTCTTCCCACCTGTTTCATTATTTATTATTTGCCAGATAGTTTGTATGTTATCATCCACTGATTTTATCTTATTGCTAAGTGAAAAGCTTTAGCAATCTTGCACACACTTTAAAGTTTTATAAATATTTAGCAACATGCTGATGAAAGTTTGTGCTTTTCACATGTTGCCTCTGGCTGTACTTTTCCCCTGGTTTAACGAATACCTGCAGTCACCCAGTCATTAAATTAGGTATCTTACAAGTGTCGTAGTCTCGAGAATTTTCAGGACTTTTATTGCAGGCTGTCTCGTGTCTCTGAATGTAAAATAAATGCTTTTCTTTCTTTGCCTCTGCTTAACCCTTCTAAGAACAAAGAAGTGATGTTAAGTGTGTTGTAATACATGTATAAAGCTTTGTAGTTTTGCCCCCTCTTTCCTCTTAAAACTGCATGTAGTTACTTTTATTATATTAACAAACAAATATGTGTAACCCACACACGTAACCAGGAAAATAGTTTATTATTGTAAACTAAAATACAATATTAGTACCGTTTAAGTAATTTTATTGTGTAATTACTCATCAGGATACTCCATTACTGTGCTTCGGGTTAATATTGCGGGCTAAATAAATCAGTGTAGTGCCGTCAGTTGGGAAGGATGTGCGCGTGTGTTAAAGTGTACGAGTATATTGCCATCTCTTGCAAACTACGATTTTTATTCGTTATATACTGTTATATGTCCGGCCCAAGAATATTTTCACCTGTAGTAGTGTTAACTTGATCATTGTTTTTGGATAATATTGTAAGTACCTAAATAAATAAATAAATATTCCACAACTTTTCACACAACGCCATTTAGTCCCGAGTTAAGCTTGAGAGCTTGTGTTATTGGTACTAAACAACTGATAAACATATTTATATATTTCTAAATACATATTACCTATAGATAAATTACACCCAGACACAGAACAAATGATCGTGCTCATCACACAAACATTTGTCCTGGGTTAGAATCGAACCCACGATCTCCGGCATAGCAGTCAACCCGGGTCACTTACTACTGGACCAACAGGCCAGTCGAACCTACCTGGGAGTACCTACTCCCCATGACGTTTATTTAATTGAATTACTTAAGATTTAGCTTCAAATGGTTTAAGGCTTTAGGCTAAATAACAACAGCCACATGAGTTGATCAAATGTGGTACGCATGCCGAGATTGGTCTGTGGATAGATGAACTCAGAAACTACCGGCTCGAATTGAAAAATTCTTTTTGCGTTGGATAGTCCAATTATCGAGGAAGGCTATTATTATAGGCTATATAACATCACGCTATGACCAAAAGGATCGGAGCAGTAATAAGAAATGTTGGAAGCGGGACAAAAACTTCCGTTACGTGCGCTGCGTACACGGTTTATTTACGCATTACGAAAAAATCAAGTATTACGAAATTATTCCTCTTTAATCAATCGAAAATACGATTTTAAAATGCAATAGGCAAGGGAAATGTGTTTATAATACAGAAGTTGTATGAGTAATAATGTGATAGTTACATAATGAGGCAAAAACATAAAATAACGTAACGGAAAGTTACGCAAAAATTCAAAACATTTAAAATAGGAAATCTAATTTATTTGTGACTAGCTTCTGCCCGCGACTTCTTTCGCGTGTAACACCTAGTTACTTTGGGCTAACGCTAACTTTAACCCGCGACTTCGTTTTCGTAGAAGGTGAAATTATTCTTTAATTAAGGAGCTACATTACGTTTGACTTTTGACTTTGACTTTACACTGTAGGTTAAATTAAACTGCCCGCCGCGGCCGCCCTTTTAGCCTTGTGTGCCATCATGAATGCGCGCACAGCAATTGATATATATTTTAGTGCTCTTATTTTAAAACTGCGATATCTTCTAAGATATTCATTGAAATTTAAGGATGAAAAGGACAGTTTTGTTTTAAATGAAATACTTGTGATGATTAACGTATTTAATTTGATAAGGATTCAGACCATGTTAATAAAAACTTCCTGCAAATAATGCATTATTTTAGAACTAATTTGATTTCCATTAAAAGGGTTATAATATAGTGAGTTAACCTTAAGGGATAGACATATGATGTCGAGGTCTTTTTTAGAACTTTTAAGGAGAAATAATTTCGTAATACTTGATTTTTGCGTAATTTAAACTGTTTACGCAGCGCACGCAACGGAAGGTTTTCTCGCGCTTGCAACATTTCTTATTACTGCTCCGCTCCCATTGGTCACAGCGTGACATAATATAACTTATAGCCTTCCTCGATAAATGGACTATCTGACGCAAAAATATTTTTTCAATTCGATCCGATTCGATATTTTTAGTTCCTGAGATTAACGCGTTCAACCAAACAAACAAAATCTTCTGCTTTGTAATATTAGTATAGATTATCTCTTTTATAATCTGCAGAACTGTTTCTACATATCTTCATGCCTTTTGAAGTTGCTCCCTAAACCCAGGGGAAAAAGGTGTGAGTTTACGTATGTATGCTAAAATAGCCAGACACATATTTACAGTTTATTGATAAATAAATATTATTACATTTAATTACCATATGTGTGAATTTTAAGTTATCCTCTTATGGACTGGTGGGACATATTAATATTATTATAAGCAAACAAAGTCGCAATGATGGAACTGCGTTTTTTATTTCGGAAAGTGTTTTTTTGGACTTCAAAAAGAGGTTCTCATGGCGAATTATGTTAGTTAGTTATGTCAAAAATCGAATAACTTTTATTTATTTATTTTATTTTATACACTTACAAACCAATGAAATACATAATATTATTATGATATTACAAAATAGCTAACAACACGCCTCCACATCAGTCGATAAAAAGTAATTGCATATAGGTAATCATTTTAAATTGTTAGAGTTAATAAGTTGACTAGATATCCAAGAAAAAGACAGTGCCAAAAGCCATCTTAAGGTCGATACACAGGTGCAATATAAATCGACATTAAGGTAGCCTATTGACACCAAGTGCACTTCTCCACTAGAGCTAGTTTGAAAGACGTTACTGCAGTTTATAGAAATTTTGTTTTGATATTTTTAAGGTCAATTTATGGTATTTGCGGTAGGTACTTTATCTATACTTCTAATCTAATATTATAAAGAGGTAAAAGAGGTGTTATATTTCAAAAACCAAGAGGGATGAAGGGGATGTTAAAGTACGAAATGCACGCGGACCAAGACCGGTACGGACGTCAGCACATCAAGCTACCCAAAACTATCAAATTCTCCAACTGAACATGATCCTTATAATATTTGCAATTAAGTTGATGACACATTGGGGTAGCTTGATGTGCTGGTTTCTATACATTGTCATTTAATTAATAAGTCTTTGTACGCCGCGTCGGTCACACGTTGACCGCGAATAATTGAATTTCTATTGTGTCTGGTAGTTGGCAGTCAACGTGATAAATAAAGCTTACTTCGATTGAAGTGGTCACGTAGGTACTTATGTAACTAATTGTTTTGATGCCCTGTTACGGTTATGATGCAAGAGTCTGCAATGTAAAAGTATGAATAATTATTCTTGGGACAATTAGTTCACAAGAAAAGATTGTCCTGCTATGCATAGCGTTTTCATTCACTTAATAATTAATTAATGAATAAACAAGACTTATCAAACTACTTTCACTTTAACTGCTTTGAGTTACGTCAGTGGACAAATAACTACTTAAGTAGTTATATTTTTGCTATTATTTTGGTTAAACAAAAATTTCTTATTTGTCTGTAGAGTGGATCGTGACTATGTAAGTTAGTTATTTAGATTTTTTAATAATTTAAAAATATAAAATATGTGGGTGTACTACCAGGTACCTACACTTTTGCCTTGCCTTTCGGGGATTACAGGCGTAATATTACGATATGTTATGTTTATAAAAAGAACTGTTTAAACTGTCAGACGGTCAATGGGCCAAACGCGCGTCCCAATGGGTTCCCTTACAAGGCAAACGACAACGGTAGGCCCAGAGGCGAAGATGGCGGGACGAGCTTGACTCCTTCGATAAGGCCTGGGGCTCGAGTCTGCTAATGCAATCGTGTCTCAATGACCGGTCATTGATCGAATATTTGACAACTTTGACAGTTTTTGTATGGGAAATGTGTCATAAGTTTGACGTTAGACGTCAAAAATCGATCATTGACCGGTCATTGAGACATGATTGCAATAGCAGACTCGACCCTCTGTTATTGTGTACACAATAATACGTACATATAAAATAAGAGTAGTAATGTCGGTTTTAGCGTTAGATTTGGAGAGTTCAATCACGCCGAAAAAAAAAACTTAGTACGACTCCGTACTAAGTTAATCAACTTTACAACTTATTATTCAAGAACATCGCTTTCCACGACATATATATGTCGTCTCTTCATTCTTGACATTGTCGTGCTCGAAGAAAATAAATGTTTCCGCAATCTGTGACTTTCTACGGTGATGTTCAGTACTTGTTAATGTTACAGATTACCTAATATTACAAAAGAGTTTGTTTAGGATTTCGGACCTTAAAAAGAAAAGATGATAAAAAAAATATTATAAAAGATGGTTTTTTTTTTCGCAGGTAACGTCTAAAAACTCAAGATGGAGTACCTTGGGGATATTGGAAATGATAATCACTCTAGCAGTGAACATGTAAGTAAATATCTATCGAAAGAACTTTTTTACAAAAAATACAACCGACTTCAAAAAAACACTAACCGGTGTAAAATAACTCTAAATTAGGAAGTCTGTGGCTTTACTGGCTATGGTGGTTTGGTCTCATTTATGATTGGCCACCGACTTCCGAATTTAGAGTTATTTTACACCGGTTAGTGTTTTTTTTGAAGTCGGTTGTATTTTTTGTAAAAAAGTTTTTATTTTACAATTTTTAGTTTTTAATTTTTATGTAGATCTGATCTATTATTTTCCATTTTTTAAATATTACAATCAAACAAATAAACAGATTTCGATGAAATCAAAAAGGAAAATTCATGAACAAAAATGTTCATAAAATGAAAACTACCAAGCCAAACTATGTTAATGTTTTATGAGACCAAAAAACAACCATTCCACTTCAAACTAAAAAAAAAACACGTAAATCCCAGCGTTATTGGTGCAGATACATACAAAAAAATGTTCAAAAATAAATTAAATGTTCATAAAATTTTCATTACTTAAATAAAAACTACCGGGCCAAACTATGTTAAATTTGTATGGTATTAAATGGCAACTATTCCGCATCGAACTAAAGAATCACGTAAATCGGTTCATTAATCTCGGAGTAATCAGTGTACATACATAAAAAAAAAAGATCGAATTGTGAACCTCGGTCAAAAATGAACGAAAATGTATTGAAGTCGGTTAAAAATGAATTGATTCTTTCTTCAGAAGGCTTTTCCAGACTTTGTGATGATATTAATACAATCTTATGTCTGCACGATGAGTTTCGGAAATTATTTTCAGTGACCAGACATTTTGAAAATGCCGATGCCATTTAGTTCTAAAAAAAATACTTGAAAGTATTTAAAGAAACGAAAATAAGAAATTATATTTGTTTATTCCTTTTCTTTAAAACGTCTGAACTTCAAATTGTACCTATTGAGGGTGAATTTTTAATCATGAACATATATTATGATCAACTGTGTAAAAGAAATCTGTTTCATCTACCTATTTCGGCCGAGTAAAAAAGGTATCAAACTTTTGTATTCAACAACTGCTTATACTTTTGCGTTTTTTAAGATTAAACGTCTTTACGTTTCTTTCACAAATAACTCACCCTTAATAAATAACCTCACCCTCTAGTTAAAAAATGACATGTAAAAGTGTTTGTGTGAACCTATTTACACAAATAAATATGAATTATGATTTATCCGAGACCGCATGGTGCCTTTATACACTAAACCGTGACGTGTATTTTAGTACACCAGGGAATTAGGAACAAATTACCTTACAATGTTCCTAAGGAGACACAGGTTGTTTTCCTCATATTAACTAATAAAGTGCTAGTTTTGAAATAGTAACAATTGGTATTTATACATTAAAATTCAAATAACAATTGGAGGACAATGGAACATAATCATAATTTAAATGATGTTTGATGATCTAACAGTGATTTAGTCTAAATAATGCAACTAGTAAATTGTTACAAGGGAAAAAACAATCCAGAAAAAAATAAGGCTTTTCAACTGGACCTTTAAACAAACGCTATTCAAATATTCAGATTTTCAAGAAAGTATGAATGAAAATAAACAACAGTTTTCATTAAAAAACACTAACAGCCAATAAAAGCAATAACACCGACTTCAGCGGAAGTCGGTAGCCAATAATGAATGTAACGACTTCGGCGGAAGTCGGTGGCTAACAATAAATGAACCAAAACCACCAAAGCCATAGACTTCGGAAACATCAGTTATTTTACACATTGTTTATAATGGAGTCAGTTGTTTTTTAGAAGTTCTCAAAACTTGAAAGATTCATTGAAATCGGTAAACAATTGCTAAAGAAATCGAAGAATAAGAATCATCATCATTCAGAAGTTATGATACCTATGAAAATACATAAATCATTCCCAGATCAATCTGTGACTGTGGTAATCGCGAGTAATTTGCTGTTATGCGTTAAAGAGTTCCGTTGCCTGTCTTCTTCGTCAGTTTTTCTTCACCAAATGATTTATGCTCTCTAAATGAAAATGCAATCAAAAATTTTATGTTGGTGTTGGGCTGCTAGTTTTGGAATATTTTTTTCTGGATTCAAGAAAATAATATTCCAAAACTAGCTGTCCAAGCAAATTTCGTTCTGCATTAGAATCAATTTAAATTATGACCACTCTTATCACTTTGCTACTGAAAAGAAATATCGAAACAAACTTAGTGATCCCAGTCTATTTCAAAGATTTATTGAAGTTCGTCTCTGTACCTACTCATTATTAATTACGTAAATAAATTGATTATGGAAATTTTAAAAATACGAAACGTTCGGGAGTTTCCCGTAGTCTACCTACGTTAATTCACTTGGGTGTTCCATGGGCATTTTTTCTTCTTTTTATTTTTTTTCTCTTTTTAGTAACTTAGGATCAATGATATTATAAGTAAAAATGATTAGATAGGTTAGGTTATAAGCAAGCGTCACGTTGAAATGTGGCTAACTAGCCACGCTTGGCCTCAGTGTCGAGTCGCGCTGTCAACGGCCGCGTGGGTGCTTTACTCGTAGTGTGCCGTTTTCGAAGATCGAATGTTGTTTAGGTAACCTATCTACACCTTTTTACTTATTATATCATTGCTTAGGATGGTGACACTTTCGGATAACTGACTAATCGTTACGACTCGTCTGACAAATTACCGTGCAAACCAAAAATGGGTAGGAAGGTACCACAGGTTAAATTATTTGTAATTGATGATACTTTTCTCTATGATTCATGACTTTCAACAACGTTGCGTCATTTGTGGAAGGTTTTATATGACCTAATACGATGCAAGGAAAACTGCGTGAGTAAGCTAGTATCTCCTATACATTCTACAAACAAACACACAGACAGACAGTTTCTCTTCTTCGGAACTTACTGCAGCGGCTGAACGATTGACTGCTGTGCGGCGTGTCGCGGTATCGATTCCCGAACAGAACAAATGTTAATAATAATAAAATACTAGATATCGAAATAAAACGAAGAAAAATAATTAGTTTACGAGAATCAAACAAATTGTAATTGTGGTGAGCACCAATTTACACATTTCTTATGAATGTGTCAATGTTTAGGTACCTACGTTGGTAAAGTACATAATATACAACGTGCCTACTAGTACGAATGCTTGACTTAATCGTCATGTAAATTCAAACGATTTTATTATTGTAAATATATCTAAGTACCTAGTAGCATTTTGATTTATGACAATTTTATTATTATAAACAACAACAATGATAATTATCTTCATTAATCATTATTATTAATTGTAATCTGTGGAGAAAGTAGTGGGTCATAGTTAAGTATTTAAAATGTTAAACTTAAGACAATGACTTATTTGTACTGTGCTACCGCTTGTTTTTCCTAAAATAAAATAAATGAATAACAGTTTATTCATTTATTTGGGATGGCTCAGCCAAATACCAACTAGCCACACTGTACTCAGTAGAGCGCAGAGCCAAGAGGCTCATTGGTGACGAAAAGCTGGTGGGTACCAAGCTTCATACCCTTGCCCACCGCCGCAAAGTTGCATGTCTGTCGGTCTTTTACAGACTGTATTTCGGTGAGTGTGCTCTAGAGCTCCACGACCTCATTCCACCATCGCCTTTCTTCCATCGGTAATCCAGACAGACGTACTGCAGGTTATCACCCATTCCTTGTAGATTTTCCACACAATCGCTCGAAGCGCTTCCTTCATTATGCGCTCAGCCAAGGAGTGGAATTCCCTGCCTGCATCAGTGTTCCCGAGTTCATATGTACCCCAATCTGTTTAAGTCGCGAGTTAATAGGCTTCTTATGGGTAAGCTCGTTCCATCGTCGCCCTCATCTCTGACCGCAGGACAAGATTGAGGTCAAGGGTAGACCCATTATACATAAAAAAAAAACGATTCGTCATCTGGCCATCGTCAGCCAAACCCTTAAAAATAGCGGCGCGGCGCGGCGTACAGCGGGTTTAATTCTCACACGGAGCAAATACGGCCTACAGTTAAGTAGTTGTTCAGGATCTGGCTATTTGTGTATCAGTGTAGTTCATGTGGAGCTACGTTTTACAAAAAAAACCGGCCAAGAGCGTGTCGGGCCACGCTCAGTGTAGGGTTCCGTAGTTTCCCGTCCGTCACAATAAGTGTTCAAAATGCTTGCATATACGACTATACTACAAACTTGTCCAGAAATTATTTTGTACAACTTTTTGTCTTTTTTGTACAAAAACTGTTGTTTCCATCCAAGTTCAAAATAATTTTCCTAGAAATTTCTTATATAGAGTTCTACATTTCAGATTTTTTTCATATTTTCTAAACTTATGGTTCAAAAGTTAGAGGGGGGGGGGACGCATTGTTTTTTACTGTTGTAGCGATTATTTCCGAAGTTATTGACATTATCAAAAAATGATTTTAGTAAACCCCTATTCATTTTTAAATACCTTTCCAACAATATATCACACGTTAGGGTTTAAATTAAAAAAAAAAACACTTTCCACTTTACATATAGGGGGGCTACCCTAATTAAACATTTTTTTTCCAATTTTTATTTTACTACTTTGTTGGCGTGATTGATACACATTTTGGTACCAAATTTCAGCTTTGTAGTGCTAACGGTCACAGAGATTAAGCGAGGACTGACTGACGGACGGGCAGACAGACATGGCGAAACTATAAGGGTTCCTAGTTGACTACGGAACCCTAAAAAATGGTACCTTATTTATATTTAATAGATCGTGTTTTTATGGTGTATTTTTTTGTTTCTTTTCAGCATCGCGTATTGTCGAGCAGTACAGACAGCGTGCTTCAGTTGGATAATGATGATTCCAGTGAGTGTTTCTACAAAAGCAAATTGATTCATAAACGAAGGCTTCTTATAATCTTCTAATATATCTATAAAATTCTCGTGTCACAATGTTAGATACAACACTCCTCCGAAACGGATTGACCGACTCTTATGAAATTTTACATGCCTATTCAGTAGGTCTGAGAATCGGCTACTATCTATTTCTCATACCCCAAAGTGCAGAAACAAGTTTGCTGGGGCAGATAATAATAATACCAGCCTGTACCCCACTGCAGGGCAAAGGCATCTTCTCATACAGAGAAGGCACGAGTATTGATCACCACGCTTGCTCAAGGCGGATTGGCTATTTCAGACTTATCTATACATATAATAAGATCTATACATATAATAAGACTGTAAAAAAACTGTGTCTGTACATTGAATATATTTAAAAAATAATAATTGAGGGGGGTTTAGAAACAGTAATAGAGCACGAATCCAAAAAAAAAGTCTGTCTGTTTGTCTGTTTGTCTGTTTGTCTGTTTGTCTGTTTGTCTGTTTGTTTGCACACGCTAATCTTCGGAACTACTGGACGGATTTAAATGATTTTTTTTTTGTTGTATAGATATTAAATTTGGTCAACACATAGGCTATAATTTATCTTGGAAACTGGAACACCTGATGCAGAACCGCAACAGACCAGCTAAACTATAGGCGATACAAAAATGGTCCCATAGCAAAAATTGTTCCACGTGATGAGCATTTTCTGCTGAGAGAATAAATTTGAAGATCCGGAACACCTGATGCAGAACCGCAACAGACCAGCTAAACTATAGGCGATACAAAAATGGCCCCATAGCAAAAATTGTTCCACGTGATAAGCATTTTCTGCTGAGAGAATAAATTTGAAGATCCGGAACACCTGATGCAGAACCGCAACAGACCAGCTAAACTATAGGCGATACAAAAATGGCCCCATAGCAAAAATTGTTCCACGTGATGAGCATTTTCTGCTGAAAGAATAAATTTGAAGATCCGGAACTCCTGATGCAGAACCGCAACAGACCAGCTAAACTATAGGAGATAGAAAAATGGTCCCATAGCAAAAATTGTTCCACGTGATGAGCATTTTCTGCTGAGAGAATAAATTTGAAGATCCGGAACACCTGATGCAGAACCGCAACAGACCATCTAAACTATAGGAGATACAAAAATGGTACCATAGCAAAAATTGTTCCACGTTATGAGCATTTTCTGCTGAGAGAATAAATTTGAAGATCCGGAACACCTGATGTGGAACTTCAAGAGCCCAGCTACACTATAACATACAACGTGGCGCTACAATGGTGACATTAACTTAACACACGTATACGTTATCCCAGTTTCGTTTTAAGAAGTAATTTTATTTCCATTAAACGTCATTATTTACTGATTAATTTAAAAAAATATAGAAATAAGCATCCTGTACAAAAATAATCATAGTGCAGCGGTCATTTGCCGGGGTCACGGATCATAACATCGCGTCAAAGAAATTGAAACGAATAAGCAATACCTCAATCCTTTTGTCGGCGCGCGCGTTCTCCCTTTCACCCCCGCCCGCCGCACCGCGACGTACGTGACGCGTTGCCGCTCTGAGTAAACGTAAACGAGTAACGTGCATCTAGGTAAGTAATTTCATGAATGAATTTTTGCACAGAGTGATCCCAATTGTAGTCACTTTTTTATTATTTAGTTTGTTTGAAAAATGTTTTTGTTCAAATTACCAATTATTTTAACCAATCATAATTTATGTGGTTAATGGCCACTAGCCCTACCCGTGTGTTAAATTAATGTCACCATTGTAGCGCCACGTTGTATATTGGAATGACGTCTTAGCAAGAGTTGTTCAGCCTTATGAGCACTCGCTGTTGACGTATAAAAATCGAAGATCTGGAACACCTGTTGTGGAACTCCAAGAGCCCAGCTACACCATAACTCAAATAGGAATGACGTTTTAGCAAAAGTTGTTCGGTCTGATAGGCATTTCCTGTTGACTTATAAAAATCGAAGATCAGAAACATTTGATATAGAAATTAAAACTATCACTAATTTCATTGCATAATTATAAAATAACATAAGTAGGAGGTACTACGCGGTGAAGGCGGGAACAGTTCAGGACTGATTTTCGATGACGATGGTATATCGTTGAAAATTAGACTCAACTGGCTAAAACTCCCATTTTTTTATCGTATGCCTTCGGGCTTATGTTATTTGAGTGTTTAATTTCCTTTTCCATTTATCTTCGTTACACGGTAGCTTACCCGGTAACGCAGGGGTGTAGCCACTTAGATTTTAATTGATCAGGTATCATCACAAAAAAACTATAACCATGCCTAGAAAGAGGTCAAATTTTTCCCAATGTTCCAAAGGTGCTAAATGATTAAAGACCATAAGATCCCAACAATCTACCGAAGAGCGTTAGGAGAGACTTGATGCTGTTCGAGAACATGAGGCTGCAACTCGCTCCGTGGAAACTTCTTGGGATCGCGAAGCACGCCTGCAGTCTCAGCGTATTTACGCATCTACATCAAGGTCTCTAGACACCAGTGAAGAATATGTGCGCGACTGACCGCTGATCGTGAACATCATGCACTGTCTCGCGAGTTGGAGACGTTCACGGAAAAAGCATGACGCTTGAGTTTTCAGCGTATATACGCATCGACTCTAGAGATAAGTGGGGGAAGGAGATGCGCGACTGACCGCTGATCGTGAACGTCACGCAACATATTATACGCTATAATTTATTTTGGAAAATGGAACACCTATAGTAAAAGAGATATAAAAATGGTGCCATTGCAAAAACTATTCCACGTGAAGAGTGTTTTCTGCTGTGAGACTAAATTTGAAGATCTGGAGCACCTGTAAGGGAACTCCAAAGCCCAGAGACAATATAACATATACATAATGGCGTCTTAGCAAAAGTTGTTAAGTCTGATGGCATTTCCTGTTGACCAACAAAAATAAAAAATCTGGAACATCTTGAATCGTCTCGCGCATCCCATTGATTTCCCGTCCCCGGGCTTATAGAATTCGACATCAGATGTTTCAGATCTTCGATTTTGACGACCCCGTTGTCGCTGGCATAAGCAACAGGATCCGCGTACGAAGTCGCGGGCAGAAGCTAGTAGTTACTAAAAGCTTCCTCACGATGTTTCCTTCACAAACCGAAGCCGGGTCAAGCAAAGTGTTATTGAGATTTTCCATCTGGAATTTCTCAGTAGCAGCCCGGAATCTGATGGCAATAGGCTCGCCCCTTATTACATGAGACTTAAACATACCTGGCGAAATGTGGGTGCAGGTAATACCAGGTACCTACACCTCTGCCTAGCCCTTCCGGGATTACAGGCGTGATGTTATGTTTAAATTGTTTTTCATTACCTACGGTTTTTTAACTTCCTTTTTGTATTGTTTGCTTTACACATGATGGTTTTAAATAATTTATAATTTTATACTGATTCCAGTGTTTTCGTCTGAATTGCCTAAGCCACGTTACTACAAAGGAATATTCTGTCCGGTCGTCAACAATGCTTTTAAGGTAAGGTGCTATTTATCTTCCTAATTATGTTTGTGGGTGTCAGTCAGTGTAAATGTTTGTCAATGCTACCACGGTACAGAAAAAAGTTCTATACTCTAAACCAGTCAAAAGTACTATATTGACTAGCGAAATCAGTCAAAACCACTGTTGACCAACCTGTTCAGTCAAAAGTAGTTTTGACTGATTTGGCTAGTCAATAGTTCTTTTGACTAGTTAAGAGTTTTGACTGCAACATATACACATCTACAGTTAAGAGAGTTTAATGCTGAAAATCTATTTCCAGACCCCAAGCATAGAACAATCATTCCAAAGATATTCTCGGAGACAGCGACAGAAATCGCTCATCACGGTCAATCTCGTCGATCTGGCACTTAAAGTAAGTAACTATTCTATAAAAAAAAACAAAAATCTATGTGACCAACCCGAACACAGCATTATTTACAATAAACAAGTTACAACCATTCTATTGTTAAATCAAAGCAGTTAATTTTTTTTTCATAAAAATACAACCAACAACAAAATTAAGGGCCGTTTTTTTAATTGGCAAATAAAAATGGCGGATTGACAGCTTGCTTGCTATGGATAATCATGAAAAACCGCCACATAAATTAGTGTGTAGTATAACCTGATTTCATTTAAGTCGTTAATATTTCGTGTGTGTGGTCCAACATTATTAGTTATCTTTCTTTTATTCATAATTGCTTTTTTTGCAGCTAGCTTTGGTGATCATTTACACACTCACGGACGGCCACAATGGTAAGTTTATTATAAGCTAATTGTTTAAATATGTTTCGGCAAAATCTCGCTTGTTACAGGTGTAAAACTTATGTAAATTTAAGTTATGGAAGAGTGAAGTGTCCTAATACAGGCATTTACATGCTTTAAAGAGCACTTTTATTACTAGTTAAGCTGCACAATCTTGTTAAAGAAAATAAACTATTTGTATTTGTACAACTTAATTGAAGCTTTATATTTTATCAAAATTAAAGCTAGTAGTATGAATCTCTTCTGGGGAGTTTTTCTCGCCATTTCTGCTTGCCAGTGAATGATAAGAGGTGGGTGTTTTGGGCGTCTCGCGACTGTCTTAATGTACTTGTAAGCCTATAACCGTCAATCGGGCAAATTTCAGAGGGAAAACCTTAATAACACTTTGCACGACCCAGAGATCGAACCCGAGACCTTTTACTCAGCAGTAGCACTTGCGATCACCACCGACCTATAGAGGCAGTCAGTAATTGAGGATCACGTATCCTTAATTCATTAAACCCCAAGCGGACGCCCGCGCCGGCGCCGGCGTCCGCGCTGTCATTGTCTTTGTATTGTGTCTTTATTTGACACGATTGAAAGGTTAATAAAAGAATTTAGGTTCACTTGTAATTTGTTTCTTTCTATAAATACATATAAGTCGGCTTAGCAATAAATGTTAAATTTTATTTATTTCTGACAACAAGTTCATACATACACTTTTACATGTCATTTTTTAACTGGATGGTGAGGTCGGTGTTTAACTATCTGATTACTCTGAGAAGAAACTCAAAGGTCACAGTCTCTTTTAAAATCCAGACATTATCTTGGTCGCATCATGTAAGAACCACGCAGATTAGTGTCTGAAATGGGCTTATGGGGAAAACACCACACAGTGACTCCTCTTAGTCTTATTCTTTTAATGCTATAAAATGATTTAAGGTAGATACTATTTTACATGAACTCTTAATAAGTGTGTGTATACTTATGTACACGCATTAGAAGTTATACTTCTTTGTCGTAACAAGATAAAAATCTTTCTAAAAATGTTGCCTTTCGAGTTATCTTAAGTTTGTAGAAAAAACGACACTACTAACAGAAAAAAACTAAGATGTTGACTACAGTCAACTTTTTTTTTAACATTATAAACCAGTGCTTGACTGCAATCCCACCTGGTGGTAAGCAGTGATGCAATCAGTGATGGTGAAGCGCACTAGTTTATTAAGAGCCTATTCATTCTAGCTTTGAAGAGCAGCAGGCAAGTTGTTCCAGTTGTTCAAGTTGTAACTTAACAGGGTATCGATTTTTCGTGACGGTGTGCGCGCGGATCGTGAGAATTAACTTTCATAATTATTCCCTAACGTGCCAAAAATAATATAACTTCAAAACTCTTCCAGTTTCGTGGGCAAAAATACTCCCGAAAGCGGCATGGACAGCGGCATTCGCGATTGCGAACGTGTCCGTGTGCGTACTGAGCTGGTGGGTTTCTTTCGCTAACAACCACCTGCATTGGGCAGCAGCGGGCACCTGGGTTCTGCTCATCGTTCAAGGTATGTGCGAACTCTAATCATGACGTCACAGGGCGATCTTTATATTATTGCTAACAATGTCATATCCTTCGACGTAACATTTTGAATTGACATATCTACATAATATTCTTACAAAAAAAAAAACTCTACTTTACAACTTTACTAAAAATAGTGTTGAGTCAAACCGTTGCCTCACACTAGAAATTGCTTCTGCATTAACAAATATTTTAACTTGTATTCGTATACAAAAACATACCCTGAACCTCAGAATCCCATTGTATGAGTATTATTAACATTTGTTTGTAATTTACAAATCATACAAATCTATAATTTTACGAAACGCTGGCAATATAGATTCTTTAATAAGTTTGAAGCCATGGGCAAAAGCTTAACCTACTTATTCATATTTATAATTCTACACTATACTAATATTATAAACAGACACAGAGAAAAAGATAAAATTTATTGTTTGTGGATAAACTTAAAAAGTACTGAAAAGATTTTAATCATTTCTCCTATTTAAAGTTACATTGTCAGCAAAGAGATTTAAAATACTATAGAACAAGCATGCGAGGAAATGTTATGAAAAACTTTGATCCCATGTCTCAGTAACGCCATCTAGAATAATATGATGAATTAATTGAAGAACAAAAAGGCTTTAG
Organism: Euplexia lucipara; assembly: GCA_921972225.1. Lineage (NCBI taxonomy): Eukaryota > Metazoa > Arthropoda > Insecta > Lepidoptera > Noctuidae > Euplexia > Euplexia lucipara. Next base: position 5,125,803 of record OV179145.1, on the reverse strand, counting down.
AAAAAATAAAACCATTAACATGGCAATTTATGACTTTTTAAATACAGTTATCACAAACGTTGATCATAGTGTACCAGTATGTTCAATCTACTGCGATATGACTCAAGCTTTTAACTACGTTGATCACAATATCTTACTTAATAAGTTAGAAGCCTACGGAATAAGAGGAAATATCTTACAGCTTATCGAGTCATATATAAAAACACGAAAACAATATGTGGAAATATCACAAATAGATCCTAAAACAAAGAACGAAAGGGTCTATCGTTCGCGTGACAGAACAATTACATATGGTGTGCCACAGGGCAGCGTTCTTGGACCCCCTCTATTTTTACTCTATATTAATGACCTACCAAAAGTTACGAAACATCATATATATGACTTTATTTGCCGATGACAGCACAGTTACCATTAACTGTAAAGACCAACAACATTATAATACTGACATCACTAATACCATAGATTCGATTATAACATGGCTTAATAACAATAATTTAAAGATAAATATTGACAAAACCAAATTGATGACTTTCAACCAATGCAAAAATCTACCTATGAACATTTATTACGATAGCAAACAAATTGAACAAGTAATTACAACTAAATTCCTAGGGTTAACCATAGACCAACGACTAGACTGGAAAGCACACACATTAGACTTAGCGAAAAAACTTAGTAAATCGGCATACGCTTTATGTAAACTTGCACCAATCACAGGAGTGGATGCTATTGTAACAGCATACCATGGCATGTCTGGTTCGTTATTAAGATATGGAGTTATCTTTTGGGGAAACTCAACAAATAAGGAGCTTATTTTTAAAGCCCAAAAAAAATGCGTCAGGTCAATGTTTGGATTAAAATGCACAGACACTTGTAAACCTTTTTTTATTAAATATAAAATACTGACGTTACCCTGTATGTACATTTACGAAGCTGCTGTATTTGTAAAAGCCAACCAAAAATTATTTCCTAAGCTATCAGATAGAATTGACCGCAGTCGACGGCATGCCAATATGTTATGTTCAAGGCGATCCAAAACAGCACTGATGCGTAATAGTATTTTTTGTATGGCTCCAATAATTTTTGATCACATACCAGAATCAATCAAAATGTTAAACATTAATCTATTTAAAAGACATTTCAAAAATTTTCTCGTAACCAAAGCCTACTATACACTTTCTGAGTTCCTGGAAGAAAAGATACTTGATACGCTCACTTGAAATGTTTTATTTGTGTTTGTTCTTTTTAATGAATCTGTATGAATACCCATTATTTTAATACTGACATCTGACATCCAATTATTAAATAATGTAACTTTGACATAATTATTATCATATTATTTGACTAATGTTTTATGTAAATTCAAATTATTTTATTTTATAGTTGTCAATAATAAGACATTCGTATCATAAATTCCATGTTACTTCAATTAGAATTGTAATATTTGCACGCCATGAAATGTGGCAAACATGTCTGGACTCTTTTCTTTTTTTGTTATCTTGCATGCACGTTTATTGTTATTCTTGTATGTGAACACATGTTTTAGCAAATAAATATCTTATCTTATCTTATCTTATCTTATCTTATCTTATGATGAATATTGGAGCGGCAGCGGAGCGACAACAAGAACACAAGTTTTGGCTGAAAATTTAGTTCGTGAGGTCCGGTCTATAGGTATTGAATGTCTTTGATTGTCAGCGAGCAAAGACGTTCAAAACTTACTAAGTATAGACGGAACATCACGAACAACATTTTCATCCGAAACTTGTGTCCTAAAGGACACAAAAATTCAAATTTAAATTCATTTAATGCAAATATGGGTAGTTATACAGGTGGGTCACAAGTCTGAGTTTTTTTAGTACGCCCCGCGGCCGCTCCAATATTCATATATGATTCTAGATGGCGTTACTGAGAATGGCGCATAGTAAATAGCCGCAAATTATGGTCCGCTAAAGCTTTGGTTCAGTTTGACCATACATCGCAGCTATTTGCGATGCGTTGCGAATTCGCAATTATGTGTGAGAGCCCTATCCCCGGCCGACATAGGTTCCCTATTATCCCTGTATTCCCACGGTAACGGGGATTACGCGGGTGAAATGGCGTGACGTCCGCTAGTTACTTTCATGTTATTTGCTCCAGGTTTATGCAAACAAGGCATCGGCTTCCACGAAGACCAAAACCAAGTGTGGTACATGCTGTTCATAATTTTCGTGCCGTACGCGATGTTTCCGCTGTCTCTGTGCTGGTGCATCACGGTTGGGGTAGTATCCAGCATCGCGCAAATTGTGGCCACGTTGTTCTACATAAGGGAACGTTTGAAACAGCAACAAACGCCTATAAACTGTTTAATTAATGTAAGTACAGAACTGATAGATCAATGCAGTTTGAAAGGGCCATATCCCAACACAGAACATGATCCTGGACCTAATGTTCATTTTAGGCACGTGCATTTATCACCACGCTTACTCAAGGCGTGTTGGAAATTTCACTCTTATTTTTGTTTCTTTCGGTGTTTCTTTTCTGAGTAGGCCGATAGTGAAACGCCGACCTCACCTTCTAGTTAAAAAATGGCATGTAAAAGAGTTTGTATTAAGCTTTTTATAGAAATAAATATGATTTGATTTAGTTATACGTTCATCTTACAGGGTAGGGGATAGGGTTACAGATGATACACAAACGCCCTGCGGTCACAAGGACACCCAATATTTACACATAAATTGCAATGATGAAAATCATGCTAGATGACAATAAATATTATAACTCAAGCAAGGAACGGAGCTCTCACCTTTTTATGCTATAATAGTCCGACTAGAGTGGAGAGTCACTAGAGCAAAATGGGCACTGCCCTTTGCATTTGGGGTGTACTCGGTCTATCGAGAGCCTTAGTGAACCCGCTAAGGGCACCACTGTGGGGCAGCAAAAAGACACACTACATCTGAATGTGATTAACTAGGCCGGAAAGGGATATCCTAACCAAAAAGTGTTCTTTATTTGTTTCTTAAACTTTTTCACTTTTGCAGCCTTACACGTGCACTCTTCGTCTGATGGCTAGCAATGTGTTGCTGTATATAGCGGTGAACTTCGCGGGAATGTATGCCAAGTCTCTGGTCGATTGGGGGCAAAGGAAGGTGTTCTTGGAGACGCGCAAATCATATATAACCTTGGAGAAAACCAAGAAGGAGAGTGACAGACAATGGAACCTTTTTCAGAGTGGTTAGTGTTCAAAAACATATTTTTGGAAATTAACCGTTTGGAATCATTTGATAGTTTTTCAACTTTATCACAAATAGAATAAGGTTCGTATTCAATTGGGAAAATTGGGCCGTTTGGGGTCACTTGATGTGCTGGCGTCTGTATATTATCGCGAAATAAGGCCTGACTCAAAATATTGGGCGCAACCTAATGTACAGACATCAGTCGACTCATGACTGACCTCACGATCTAGTCAGATGCCGAGTGCTGGAACTCTGACACCATACCTTCTTCTTTCTCTACACACTAGAAATATCTCCAGTTTCTTGGGTATGTTTACAAACTTTTAACTCACATACATAAACAACCAACCCCCGAACATGCCCAAAATATTTGTAAAGCCGTTTTGTTTGTTCCGTGCAGGCATCAAAACCTACAGCAGCAAAGCAAGAGATTTGGTTTTACTGTCATTTGTTTTTTTATGCATAACCCATCTACAGACCTTCCCCTGCCAGCATAGCTTAACCTTCTATCAACACTAACACGACATGCCTCCAAATTATAATATAAATAGCATAAATAAAATACATAAAAAGCTTTTACTGCAAATAAAACACTACAAAACTAAATGACTGACTTTAATATTGCAGTGATACCTGACTTCCTGGCAACTAAGATCTCTAAACACGTGGGAATGGCAACCGGTGATATTGGTGAGGAGCAGTTCAGCCAGCTGGTTGATGTGATGCATCACCACCAGGGCGTGTCCATACTGTTCGCTGATATCAAGGGATTTACCGGTCAGTCTTACTCTAAAAATAAAATCAACAGTCATCATCATTTGCTTAGCTTTTTCCGAACTATGTTGGGGTCGGCTTCCAGTTTAACCGGATGCAGCTGAATACCAATGTTAATATAATACATTTTGAAATCGGTTAATCACCGAGAATCTGAAGACCTACAGTTAGAGATACTTTTGAGACAACTTTTAACATTTCGTCATAAATAAAATTGAAGTGTCTGTCGATTTTAATGTCCAAATAACACCTAGATTATGAAAGAAAAAGTATTTTAGCCCTTTTCTATGAATTTTAGTTTTTGGGAGTTTTTTTGAGCGTGCAAGCATACGGCCTGCCTGATGGTAAGCAGTTGTTTACCAAAACCTATCGGAGTCTGCAACACCAGAGGTGTCGCTCGCACGTCGCAGACCCTGTAAAAACATTACACTCCTTTTTTGAAGAATCTCAAAACATTTTGAGAAAACCTTAACAGGTTTTTGGACCAGTCAAGTTATGTTTTGTTTTGTTTTCTTTCAGAACTATCTAGCCAGTACAGTGCACAAGACTTGGTAGTGTTGCTGAATGCGCTGTTCGCTGGCTTCGACATGTTGGCATCGGTAAGTTTTTCGTAGTGCCCTTCAAAACAGATCACATGCTTTCTGTGCTACGGTTGTATGTCCTATAAAAGTGGAGTTCAGTACAGGGCGAAAAAGTCAAAGTTAAATCATTTGTATCGATTGGACCATTAATAGGCTCTTTTGAACGTCAGACTTGTATGGTAAATTAAACAAGAAAATTAATTCTAATAGCCCCTTCCTAAAGGTAGATTCGTATGGAGAAGAATGGGTAAGAAAGTCCATAAGTAGGTACTTACTCTTTTACAGTTATCATTTAACTAGCTTTTTCCCAGACTATGTTGTCGGGGTTCAAAGAACTGTCAAAGATCTACAAAATAAATGACAGTCGAGGCTGACAGCTTAACGTGCTTTCTGAGTCAAAGAGGAGTCTTGATAATGTGATGACATGGTTACCAATCCACGGACTGACCCATCAAGCGTAGCATTTCCTTCGATAGATTTATGCGGCTGTTACTACTCTTATTTACTCCTTTAAAAATGGTGTTACAATACTTTAAATACATTCATCAGATGACATATAAATATGATGTGCCTAGGAAGGTACGAGGAACTAAGGAAGGTACGAAGTAAGTAGTACAAAAAAACAAACGACCGAATCCTGACGTCATACGAGAAATAGGGAATGAGTCGGATGGATTCCTTAAGAAACAGGAACCCATCTATGCATGCAAGCATTAGTACTTATGCATGGACCCTTCCCTTCCCTTCTCCTAAAGTACAACGTGAGTTTACATTATTTTTTCCAGGATAACAACTGCATTCGTATCAAGTTGCTGGGTGACTGCTACTACTGCGTGAGTGGTCTGCCAGAACCGCGTGAAGACCACGCTCAATGCTGCGTCAACATGGGGCTGCACATGATACAGGCGATCCGTGAAGTGCGGAAGGCGATGAAAGCTTCGACACTGCCTAAAGTTGAGGTATGTTGAGCTATGGGAACTAGCTACTGATAAGCTGATATAGCACTATGATCATTTAGAAAGAAAGAAGAAAGAAAAATATGTATTTGACATCAGTCATTAAAACACACACATACAATATACATATATAAAAGATAGTCGTGTTAGTTACACCATTTATAACTCAAGAACGGCTGGACAAATTTAAATGATTTTGGTATTTTTGGATTTGTCTCTGTCCGGAATAGGATAATAATTAATAAAAAACAAGAAAAGTCTTCGAAAAAATAAAATATCAAGAATATTCGTTTTCTCAAACATTTTTCAAACGCAACACCATCTTGGATGACGCATGACAGGAGTCAAACTTCTCAGTTCATTATCAGGTGACAATTTGACATTTGACAAGTCTTAATTAAGCTAAAACTATGTAGCATAGAAAAGTCATATATTTGAGAAATCAATTTATGTAATAAATAATGACGACAGAGACGAACTTTAATAATTCTTTGCAAATAGAATTTTTTACTGTTTGGACTTTAATTAATGTAGATTGGGAACTTTTCAAATTATAATGTAACATAGAGGCAAGCAGAGAAATAGTTCAGATTAAAATTATGAATTTAGTATTCTTTAAATTAATGCATTTTATTAAGGAAGTTAGGTTAGGTAGTTAGGTTAGCTATAGGATAGGTATGGTAAGTTAGGTTAGGTTATAATTATACATGTTGTAATTTTAATTCTATCGAACACAAAAATGTTTAATTAAGGTCACAGTAGAGAGTCGCTACATAAAAAGTAGTAGTAGTTATTATTGGTTTGGATCTATTAGTTGTCATCTTATTAAGCGTACTTATGTATATCTAATATATAAAAAAAATGATAAGAGCGATAAATTGACTTAGGGCACAACGAAGTTTGCCTGGGCAGCTAGAAATTTATAAAACATACAAATTATACAATAGTAGGTACACATTATGTGCTGTGTGCCCCACGGCTGCGCCAAAAAGGTCCATTTCAGCATTCATGCCAGACAGGTGATGCTGTCTGACGCTGGTCTTCCAATGACCCAAACATAGTTGGAAAAGGGCTAGCCTGATGCTTAAATAAGTTGGGGTCGGTTTCCAGTTTAGCAGGATGGAGCCAGTGTTTTACATGGAGCGACGTTTATGTGTAGTGAAGATGTATTGAGCTGTCATGCCATACTAATGCTAGACATTGACGGCTCATTATGCTCAAGCTTTTACGGGTTGACTTTTACTAAATGATCGGCTAAACTTCACAACCCAGTGACTAGGTAACTTGGTTGAAATAGCTATCAGATTTGAGGGTTCTGCTTCCCCTAACGACTGTCAGAGATCTACAGTAACAAATGGCAGCCGGGACCAACAGCTTGACGCATTTTCCGGAGGATCTTGAAATACTATAATGGATGATCACCCATTTACGGGAACGAAGAAGCTGGAAACTCATGACACAGGGTGAATTTCAGGAATCATTGAACTGATTGCTCTTTTTTTAAACATTCAAATTGTTCTTTTTCTTTAAACTGGAGATTTACGTCAGTTCTTTCTGTGCTCAGGTGGACCTGGACATGCGCATCGGTATCCACAGCGGTAAGGTCCTGTGCGGAGTACTGGGACTTCTTAAGTGGCAGTTCGATTTGTGGTCTCGTGACGTCACCCTCGCTAACCACATTGAGAGTGGCGGCTTACCAGGGTAGGTTTACGTGGTGTAATTTATATAATGAACTTGGCTTGACACACTCCCGCTTCTCAAGATAATATGTATTTATCTAGAAATATATAGCGTGACTGGTAATTAGTGACCGATACTTAAACACGTGATTGTACTCATGAACACGAATAACATTCCCAAAGAAACTTTTTTTATACTCATTAACTTTCAATTCATTCAATTACGTACCTAAGTACTGCACAACGGGAGCGGTGGGGGTGGCGGGGGAGCATGTGACACTACTACAAGTAGATGTTGTGTCCATCCCGAGGTCAGACTATCAGCTGATCGATCAAAGGCGCGCGCGCGGGAATTTCAAACAGCGCTTTTGTTGTTTATTGTGTTAATAAGTTTTTGAGTATCAAAAAAAGTTTCTTCGGGAAATTTATTCGTATTCATGAGTACAATCATGTGTTTAAGTAACGGTCACTAATTACCAGTCACCCTTTATGTATGAGTATAAATATCAGTCGTCTAGTGCCTACTCATAGCACAAGCTCTACTTTGTTTGGGACTAAATGTCGTTGTGTGAAAGTTGAAGAATATTTATTATTATTAAACTGTAACTGGGTTATATTTTCTAGCCGTGTGCATATTTCATCTGCCACACTGGAATACCTAAACGGAGCGTATGAGGTGGAACCAGGAGACGGTGGATCACGGGATGCGTTCCTTAAAGAACATCACCCTGTCACATACTTCATAAAGAGTCCTGAGTTGGACAGCGAGCCTACCTATCAGCTACAGGACCGGAAACAGTCCCAAAGGAGCAGGTGAGGCAAAATACTCATTCAGTTGGAAATAAAAAAACACGAAAATCGCAACAAGCCTTAGGGCGAGACTCCACCATTGCGGAGACGACAAGAGATGTGTTGTACAAACAATCAGCTCGCATCATTTTGACAGCTCAGCACTTAACTTCAGCACAATACAAAATTCTATTGGTTAATTACGAGATATCTCCTCTCGTCTCGGCTTTAGTGGAGTCTCGCCCTTACAGTTAGTCGCATAATGATAATAATAATCAAGAATGGTAACATTTTACATGTTTTCGTAGTAAATACGCCACCAAAAATTAAAATGATAGTAAGACGTAGTACCAACCTCAAGCAAAATGCTTTGACACTGACAGCATCTCACAGCCATCTCTCCGCCACAGCGCGCGCTCATTGGTAAAACGAAAAATCCCGTTTCCCCGGTTTCCTGTACCTAATGCATATCCGTCCCTTTTCACGTAATCACTCCTAAGAAAAATATCCCTCAATCGAGAGGATCCACCTCACAGAGGACATAAAAATAGAAGAATGCTGTTTAAAATGCAGTCGCAGTCGTTTTACCCATACCTACGTATACTAAAAAATTGGACTTATACTTAATTGTTGCTTTATCAAATCAATAAACAAATGACTATGATAAAATGCATCAAACTTTAAAATTGACTACTTGTGGCGCCAATAAGCGACACCAAATGTCATCGTAAAATCGACGTCACTTTCACGGGATAAAAGAAAAATACTCGTCCAATCTTTTTTGAATATCAAACTAACGGATACACGGATTTCTTTAGGAAACTACCCTATTAAAAAAACGCACCTAAAGCTTAATGAATGTATACCTAATACCCGTCTTATTTCGATTATCAGTATGCCATCGGCGTCGCAGCTGACCTGGGAGATCAACTCGCGCCGGCCAAGCAGCATCGCCGAGGAGTGGACTCCGAAGATGCCCTTTGCAGACGTACTGTTTATCATTTTAATAGAAAAATAATTATGTTAATAACGATACTATTAATACTATGCCAAGTATATCATTGTTCACACAATTTAATTTGATTGCAGTGTTACGATGATGAGTGGGCAAATTCAAAGGAAGACCTGGTTCATGACGTGCCACCAATGTTAGAAGTTGAGGTGAGATTATTATTATTATTATTTAGCCCAAATTGTCCCACTGCTGGGCAAAGGCCTCCCTCCATTCCTTCCATCGGTCGCGATTCTGCGCCACCTCTCTCCAATTCTCAAGGAAGACATTCAGGTCGTCCCAGCATCTCCTTCGTGGTCTGCCGCGGCCCCGTGTCACTGTAGGGCCCCAATTCTGGGTTTTACGAGCCCATAGCTCGTTCGGCATGCGGCAGACATGTCCTGCCCAGTCCCATTTAAGTGCAGCAACATTTCGTGCACAGTTGACTATTTGTGTTTTGGAGCGCAGTGTGGTGTTTCGAACACGATCTGTGAGTTTGACACCCAGAATACTGCGCTCCATAGCACGTTGAGGTGAGATATTTTACTTATATCGCCAGGGAACTTGTATGTATCTCTTGCCATCACGCTAGCACCAATAGGCACAGACTCGAGCTAGTTGATCCAGTGAAATTCACCCTGTGAAAACCTAAGTGCAGTGAAGTGACAATTGCCTTTAGCATTAGTTTAGAATGACAGCACAATCGCCTTCACTTCACAGCCTTAGCTGAGTATAATGTGGCATAACAATCTTCATCTTCTGTGTATTTGATAGTTTTAAGATGTTATTTTGCTGTTATGTCAATAAACTCATTTTAATTTCTTTTCTTTTTAAATATTTCAAAATACATTTATTTAAAAAACACACTGTTCTTACAGGAAAACGACATAATAAACCACTTGATCGAAATGAAATCCATTCGGCGAATGCGTCTACGCTCTATGTACGATTGGTCTCTGCGATTCAACTTGCCGACAATGGAAGATATGTTCACTAAGTTAAGCAACGAGGTGACCTTCAAGTCAAATATCATGTGCTGTCTGGTGTTATGGCTGTTCGTCGTGACTGTACAGACTCTTGTTTACTATAAGTAAGTATAATATTGTACGCGACTGTTAAAAATAATATCGAGTGTAGGTAATCATTGCATGTTTAATATTTTAAGTTAATTTACATTACACTGCCACTACCTTATTTACGTACATACATACATACATACATACATAAACTCACGCCTTTTTTCCCATGGGGGTAGGCAGAAACTACAGAGCGCCATATGCTACGATTCTTACATAGCTACTTCTTTTGCTTCGTTTACATTCATACATGTTGTCATACACACACGCCGTTTGCGAGTACTACGCACCTGATTTTTCTTAAAAACCTCACCAATAAGGTCTATGTATGTCCTTCTAGGGCGTCCCCTCCCGGCGTTCCCACTTACATCTGCCGTATAAATACCTTTCGTTAGTCGCCTTTCATTCATCCTTTCAACGTGACCAAACCATCTAAGCATACTATTTCAATTTTTGTGACTACATCTTCTTGTGTTATCTCTTTAAGCCTCTTTTCTTTTTAGAAGGATTGGCTCCAGACGAAAAATCTCATCAATCAACGGAACAGACACGAAATTTTGCATGCGCATTTAAACATGGCAGCCCAGTCGAATCGAAAACAGGTTGTTTTCAATATTTCTATTTTTTAATTATTTTTCTATTTCGTTTACAGTTGCGAGAAAGTCGTAATTGGTCTGATGGTGATGACGGTTCCCTTGACTCTTTCCTTCGCACTGGTCATGTTAGAGGAGTTCCCCTGCATACACATGAGCCTCTTCAGGATCTCTGCACGTTTAAACAACATGCGTCTGTTCAAAATCGTACACATTTGCTGTTTTATCACCGTCATGGCTCTCACAAGGTAAGCTGGCAGAGCTTGTATTTCTATAACAGCTATTTTGGTGGAGGAATACAAAAGTATTTTAGTTACGGTTTTTGCTTGGATACTGTTAGTGACTTATTGTTTGTATTACAACAAACTAACCGGTGAAAGTACTAGCTAGTTAGCGCCTGGCAGGGCACTGCCCAGGGGGCCGAGACTGCCCGGGACAAAAGCTTATACCACTTCCATACTTTCGGAATATTCGAACTTAGTTATTTTAAATATTCGAGAAGAAAGAGAGAGGGAGAAAGAGAGAGAGAGAGAGATAAGAGTATTCTATTCTATTCTATTCTATATTTAACTTTGTCTGAGCCCCCTGAGTATGTCCAGCCTTTGCATAAAGGGACCTGCGACATACATTCCCTCTTCCTGCCCGCAACATACCCATATTGCGGATAGGAAGAAGAGATGGGTCTCGTTGAGTACTGGGCGCCAAAAGGCATCTCCAGTCACCTAAAACTGTTGTCTACACAGTGACAAACTTAACCTAAACAGACACAAACCCGCAACGGCGCATTGCAATGAAAAACTGTGACCTTGTGCAGGGGATGTGGAATCGACTGAAATCATGTGGATTGACGAACTGTGTAAGTTACCTACTCCAGGGTAGCAGACAGGCATGGTCGATGTGGCATCACAGTATTTTCGGACAATTATTTTACTGTTGTTGAGGTAAGAGTTAATATTACCTATAACTTTGTTGCAGCACATTAAAACTGTACGTCTGCCCGGATACAATGATCCCTGACCTCGTGAATGGTACCATTCCTATCATAACATGCAACTTGACAGAAATTGAGACAGACGACAGCAGTGAGCCAGGTTTGTAAAGCATATGAGATTTCTTTTAATAGGTATTATACTTAGGAAGATAGTAGGCTTCTAGAAAAATTTGGAGTATTGTCGTTCGCTCTTAATCCGAGAATCTCTTACTTATTTTTCTTTTCTGCATAGGTACTACTATTTCTACTTATGTCCTACTTAGTACATTTTTTTTCTCCTGCTATTACAAGGCCGAGGTAATGTAGCTCTTAATGTAGCTCTTAATTATTTACAGGTTTTTATGTAGTTAAAAGAGAGTATGTAGGTACCTATTCTATGTCTGTATAAGGTTAAATAAATATACCTTTAACCTCGCCAAGTCTTAGTTTTTCTTAAACTTTTATATACAGCGTGGTGACGATAATACGACAATAAATGAAAACACGGACACTGCTAGTTCCTAGGAATAATTCTAAACCATCAAAAAAATCCTAACACCAAAATTAAAAAAAAAAAAATTCTAACAAACTAAATGGTATAAAACTGGAAACAAAATAGAACGTCCTTTATAACATTAGTTCACTAACCTGTGGTAAGAGTGGCAACAGCGCGGTCTTGCAGCGACTTGATCTTTTGGCGCCATTATTAATGCTCAGTAAAAACAATAACACTGAATCATAGATTATTAACCGAATAATCAGGTAACTCTCACCCGGGTGGTATATAATAATCAAATTATTAATCACGATCAGGATCACTATTCAATCACATAACTCAGTAGGTAGGTAAGTACCTATTTCACAATTTTTTTCGTTTTTCGACACGGCAGCCATGAATACACAAATCGCACCGTCGCCGTCGTCGTCGGAGAAGGTTATTTCTAACGTTTGCTAAGGGGTCACCATTTGCAGCCATGTCTTTTAATTTCATAACAGACAATATTATCCTATCTTTTAAAAAAAACAAACACGAAAACACAATAAAAACTAAGCGTCTAATTCACTTAACTATTTAACTAACTACCTACCTATTACTATTATACGTGTCATATGATCTTATCACAAATAAAGCGCCCAATTTCGCACTTATAAATCAGTCGTTCGTTAGAAAAACACACGAGCGGCGGGCGGCGTTTACTTGAAAGACGGCGGGTAGGTACTTCAAAGGCGACGCGGGCACCGGTTCTCCTGCGGCACTCGTGCGCTTGCACAAATCAATGACGCGAGGATCGTCACAGGATTGCGGCGATACACTGACCAGCGACCTGACCGTGACCTAAATTTGTAGTTGCAAGTTTCGACAAGAAAGTGAAGTAATAAGCAAACGAAACTAGATTTATCTCTTTCGCACACACTAAGTTTTCTATTGATATGAGTGCATAGCAACTTCCGCATGCGTTATTTTCTTATCGAACTCTGATGACACGCTTTACGACTCTTGTGGCACGGGTTTAAGGCATAATTTGCACTAAATTAAATTTATAAACTGATTTGGCAAGTTTTTAAGTAAGTAGCGAGTAAGCCACGTCACCACGTATCTTTAATGTTTTGATGTTACCGATGCGGGGGTCGTTAACCTGTCTGTCAGTGCTTCCGTATTTACAGATACATCATGGAGCAAATGTTAAAAAAGTAAAATCACCTCCTGTGACTAAACTAAGTACTGGATATTTTCAAATGAATTTTTGTATGTAGACTGGGAACGTCATAGGTAAGTAGACGAAGTTTCATTTATTGTCGTATCGAAATTTCCACTCTGTATAAGTAGGTACCTACTTAAGTCTAATTCAATGGGTGCCAACTCCATTCTTTTCTTTAACTAAACTTAGGTCTGTAATCTAGCCTTTTCTCAATTTGTTCTCTTTTATCGTTAAGTTTAACTAAAACTCAGCTCTTGTTAGTTGTCAGTGTCTGCAGACAAGAGCTGTCAATTTTACATAGAAACTAGCCGTACTTATCCTGCCACGCTTCGCTGTGACACATTGCGATTAAATGATTAAATAAAAAAGAGAAAATGACGTGTGGCACTCGGAGACTGCCGCGGTTAAGCTATTGCATAGCATTTCCATCCCCCTCCCCTACCCCTCTCCCCCACACCTCCCACGCCCCTCCCCTCACCCCTCACCCCTCCCTCACTTTCCTCTCCCCTCTCATTACACCCTTTCTCTACCCCTCCCCTCTCCTCCCCCTCTCATTCCCTCCTTCTCCACCCCCTCCCTTTGTCCTGACCTCCCACCTCTCCCACTTCCCACCCCTCGCCCACTCTCCTACCCCTCCCTCCCCGCACTCCCCTCCCCATGCCACCCGCTGCCCCTGACCCTCCCCCTCCCCTCCCTCCCCTCTCACAATCTCTGCCCCTCCCCCTCCCACAATCTCCCCCCAACCCCTCTCACGATGCCCACTCCGACTCCCCTCCCTCTCTCCTCCTCCCACTCCCCTCCCTCTTCCCTCTCCTCGTGATATTTCAAAAAGTCATTAAAAGTTCTGCTATGACTATTAAAAACCAAGGGTTGGTGATAAAAAAGTGCAAATTTAGAGTTGTATGTATTTTTTGATACCACATAATAATAAAATGAAAAAAATAAAAAATATCAAAAAAATAAAATAAAAAACTTTGGGGTAAACACCCCTTATCACTTACAGGTTAGAAAAATAGATAGTAGCCGATTCTCAGGCTTACGAACATTGCGACACGAGAATTTTATATAGGTATATGATAAGATTTGCGTAGAATCAAGAGGTGCAAAAATGTAAAAGCTCACCTCATTTAATTTTTGCTTGAGTTATTTTCATGAAATCTCTAAAATAAATGATGACAGAGAGCCACACGTTTTTAAATCCACCAATTATATATTTTCCAGCAATCGAATGCTACCGCCCGGAATACGTGGTGTTCTCGTGGGTGCTATGCCTGGTCGCGCTCACCTCGGTGCTCAAGTTGTACTTCCTTATTAAGACGATGCTGGCGGCTGCTACTGTCTTGATGTACTGCACCCTGATTGTTCACTACTACACTTATTTTAGAACCAGAAATATGTAAGTAAACATCGAATTCATCTGCATAACTACAGGAATCTGACAATGCAAATTATGGGAAATTGGCTGTTGGTAAAAATATGTTGTGTGCGTGAAAGATGCATGCATCTCAGCATCTGTATGGCGCAAAGACATTCAATACCTATAGACCGGACATCACGAACAAAATTTTCGTCCGAAACTTGTGTCCAGCTTGGACACAAGTCTATGAGTTTTTTTTTTAGTACGCTCCGCTGCCGCTCCAATATTCATATATTATTCTAAGTGGCGTTACTGAGACGTGGGATCAAAGTTTTTCTATGACATTTCCTTGACATGCCCGCTCTATAGTATTGAGTATTTTAAATCTCTTCGGTCTGGAATTACCGCTGAAATGAACCTTTAGGCGCAGCCGTGGGACATGCCATTTATGTGTCTCTTTCTTTGTGTTATTATGTTTTTACTGTGCGTGTATCCAGCTGTTGCCAATATTTTTATTCTTTCTTCTTTCTTTCTAAAGAAGGTTAAATAAATGTTATATCACATTCAAATATTTTATAAGGGACAATTTTTCAAAGGGTATCTATTTCTAGTACATGGAAAGTTTTGACACCCTTGTTTATTAGACCAATAAGTTCCTAAAGGAATTAATTCATTTGAAGATTTGTGAAACCCGTTTTTCTCACTATTAGGGACAAAGATGTAGAAAAAGCTAAGTCCCAAAAATTTTTAATGATATACCATTCGATTTAGAGAGAGGCTGCAAAAATGTTCTTTAATTTTCTTTTTATTAAATGGCTGAATTTAATTTAGGTCGCTAGTTGTACGGCGTCGCGTCGTTTAGTTAAGCGGCTGATTAAGGTAGTTGGCTGCGACATATACTTACATATCATTTTTTTTTCAGACTATTGCCAGCGCAAATGCTGGTACTGATGCTCGGTTTCCTAATTATGGTGGTTATTCACGCGCGGCTGTTGGAGGTGATATCACGTCTAGACTTTCTTTGGAAGCTACAAGCGAAATCCGACCTTGATGAAATGGAGTACACCCATCGCTTAAATAGGCAGTTGCTCAAACATATACTACCAGATCACACGGTCAATCATTTCTTGAGCAAAGATTGGCATCCCAATGTAAGTTTAATTTGGAATATCAAACCAAATCCAAATCCATATCCTGGTTTTGTTTAGTTTTTTGTTTTTGGTCTTTTTTCTAATCCATTTTTTTTTTAAGACTAATCTGATCTCCATCACGGAAGCTTGAGTCGTCTCAACCCAGCATTGGTACGAAAAAATACTAGTAGAGTCATCATCATCATCGGCCTAGCCTTACGATACCCCTTGGTTAAACTGGTTGTCAGCAATGATATTATAAGTAAAAGGGTTCTGTTGAATAGTGCGCCATGCATCAGCTATTAATTTTTTATTTTTCGAGATGCGTTCCATATTATTGAAAAGGTGTAGATAGGTTACCTAAACAACATTCGATATTCAAAAACGGCACGCAAACGCACGCACGCGTCCGTTGACGGCGCAACGCGACACTGAGGTCAAGTGGTAGTTAGCCACATTTAAACGTGTCGCTTGCTGTGCCCTAACTACGAGTTGTTTTTACATAAACGCGATCGAAACGTTCGCCGCGTTTGGCCTCTGATTGGTTAAAAGCTTGGAGCGGGCCAATCGGAGCGCCGAACGTCATGAACGTGTCGATCGCGTTAACGTAAAACAAACTCGCACAAAGCACTCTGAGCGCTTATATATAACCTATTTACACCTTTTTACCTATAATATCATAGGTTGTCAGACTTCCAGGCTTCTGTCTACCCGTAACGTCTACAAATGGCAACCAGAACCAACGGCTTAACGTACTTTCCGAGGCACGGCGGAGTCTTGATATTTTATAATTGGTCACTCATCCACGAACCAACCTTGTCAAGCGCAGCTTAATTAACCTTCGATCGACCCGTGTTATCATTTATAATTTATTCCTTATTACAGAATTTATATTCGCAAGTGCACGAAGAGGCAGGGGTGATGTTTGCGTGTATCGCTAACTTTGATGAATTCTACTCGGATCAGCATGCAGTGAAGTGCATGCGTGTGCTGAACGAAATTATATGTAATGTATCATTGTTGGTTATATGTCTATGAGGTAAATAAGCCTTGACCATGGAGAGTAGCAGAGTGACACATGGTTTAGTTCCTAAATGAAGTAATGCAATTAATGGCAAAGCGTTATTGAGTTTTTTCTTCTGGAATATCTCATTATCAGCCCCGTTTCTGAATTTGTGCCCGATTGATGGCAATAGGCTCGTCTTTATTACAAGGTACGGAAACTGACTGGCGAAAAGTGGGTTTTCTCAAATCAATGTCTTTGATTCAAATCAGGCTGAGAAACGGCACTTTTTAACACCAAAATACATAAGACTGTCCTCCAAAACACCCCTAGAAGAAGGAGTGATTCGAGTGAGTGCCCACCGCCGCAAAGTTGCATGTCTATCGGTCTTTTACAGACTGTATTTCGGTGAGTGTGCTCTGTAGCTCCACGAGCTCATTCCACCATCTCCTTTCTTCCATCGGGAATCCAGACGTACTGCAGGTTATCACCCATTCCTTCTAGATGTTCCACACATTTACAAGAAGCGGTTTGCCTGTTCCTTCATTATGCGCACAGCCAAGGAGTGGAATTCCCTGTCTGCATCAGTGTTCCCGAATTCATATGACCCCAATCTGTTTAAATCGCGAGTTAATAGGCTTCTTTTGGGTAAGCTCGTTCCTTCTTCGACCTCATCTCTGACCGCAGGACAAGATTGAGGTCAAGAGTAGACCCATTATATATATAATATAAAAAAGTGAGAAGATCTATGCCTAACCTTTCGGGGATATAGTAGGAAATTTATCAGATTTTATATGAATTTGTATTATCTACCGAAATGATGGGTTAACCTGCAATATTTTCATATGTTACAGTTTCCTTCGATAAGTTACTGTTGCAGCCACGATTCAAGTGTATAGAGAAGATCAAGACTATTGGTGCCACATACATGGTTGCTTCTGGCTTAAAGTCTGAACCCTCGGTACGTAACATTAGGATTTATTTTTTAATTACTTTAAAGGCTACAATGATTATTCAGTCGACAATTGTTTACAATTCGAGCATTATTTATTCCAAAGACATTCATCAGACGATCATTCCTATAGACCGGACATCACGAACAAAATTTTCATTCATAACTTGTGTCCTATTTTCATTCATAACTTGGGCACAAGTCTAAAAGTTTTTTTAGTACGCTCCGCTGCCGCTCCAATATTAATATATTGTTCTAGATGGCGTTACTGAGACATGGGATCAAAGTTTTTCTATGACGTTTCGTTGACATGCCCGCTCTATAGTATTTTAAATCTCTTCGATTTCTTCTATAATCAGCAGAAATGTATCTACCATCTTTCACTTTTACCATTATTTTGTCAACATACCCGTTTCTACGGTGACCAAAGATCATGGTACGCGTGTTGGAAAATCTTGGAAATAAGGAAAAACTGACGAAAAATTTTAACGCTTGGGGCTCAAGATCGTGGGCAGAATTTATGGTGTCCAGCTGCGTGATGATCTCTCTAGCTATAGTCCATATCTTACCTTTGTTGCTTAACTTTTGTTTTTTAGCCGGGAGAACAAGACTACCACCACTTGTGCACGCTGGTAGACTTGGCCCTCGCTCTACGTGAGGAGGTCAAAAGCATCAACTACTACGAGTTCCGGCTGAGAATAGGTAAGAAAGGGGAGATTGAACCTTTAGGGTTTGATACGACCTGCCATTTTCATATTTTCAAGTATCCGCAAAATTAATGTGGAACATAATATATGGCAGGCTCGTGGACATGTGTGTTCTCCCCGTACAAACTTGGTTTTTGACTAAATCTCAGAAGTCCAAATTCAAGATTTGCCAGCGAGAAATGCCCTGATGTTCTTGCATGATGCATCTACATATTTATCATTGGTTGTACCCATGAATATGAACAACTTTTACTGTGACAACAATCTTATGTATGCGACAACTGATATTTTCTTGCGATTTAAAGGCTCGTCCCATCGTAAAAGTTTATTTAGTCTAAACTAAATAGAAGGTTGTAAACCTAGACTAAAGTAATAATGGGCAGGCAGTATAATACGCAAGGCATAAACTGAATTACTGAGTGCCTGCTTCTTATGTTTCAGGTATAAGTTACGGACCCCTTGTAGGTGGAGTGATTGGTGCTGGCCACCCAGTTTACGACATCTGGGGCAACACTGTCAACGAGGCATCTCGCATGGAGAGCACCGGACTGATTGACAAGATTCAGATCACCAACGACACTAAAGAGGTAAGCTGTGCGCTAAGTGCGAGTTGTTTTTACGCTAACGCGATCGAAACGTTCACCGCGTTTGGCTGTCTGTGCGCTAAGTGCGAGTTGTTTTTACGCTAACGCGATCGAAACGTGCACCGCGTTTGGCTCTCTGATTGGTTAAAAGCTTGGAGCGGGCCAATCGGAGCTACGAACGTCATTAACGTGTCGATCGCGTTAACGTAAAACAAACTTGCACTAGGCACTCTGATTGGTTAAAAGCTTGAGGCGGGCCAATCAGGGTGCCGAACGTCATAAGCGTGTTGATCGCGTAACGTAAAACAAACTCGCTCTAGGACTCTGGTCGGCTTTAAGGTGGATGTTCCAAAGTAGCTCGCGAAATTCAAATTTTCTTGCGTTCTTTTGCAATTTTTCGTTCAGTGCCAGGTTATAATGTATGTTGATTTAAATATAATTCATGACCGTAACACGTATGTGTTTACAGAATTTTAAAAATCGATTAAATTCTCTTAATTATTATGAATCGTATTTCATGGCAACCGATTCTTTTTTTCTTCTCACTTTACATAGCATTTGAATAGTTGTGAAATTGTACTTCTGATACACAAAGTTAAAGATTAGTACTACCCAGTAACTAAGTTTTGGTGTTCATAGAGGCATTTTATCCGTTTAACCGAATGCAGCTGAATTCTGTGTAAAACACTGGTATTCGGCTGCTGTTCGGTATAAAAAAGTTATAGTTAGTTAGAGTTATGGATAGTTGGGAAATTATGAGGCAAATGATCCTAAAGATAACAAATACTAATTCTTTTTCACGAAGGCTTTGGACGGAGTCTACGTTCTCAAGAGTCGCGGCGGAGTAAATGTGAAAGGCAAGGGAATGATGGACACATGGTGGGTAGTAAAGAAGTCGATGAAGTGGTACGAGGACGAGATATCCAAGGAACTGAAAGGAGACGAGAGACCGGCAGCGCCACCGCGCTCGCTTGCAGCACTCGTCTTCTCTATGCTGCAGTCGCGCAAGCGCATCTATACGCATCCACTAGATGCTGCAAATATGCGTGAGTAGACACTATACCAACTATCATATTAAACTTCAGTGTGTAAGCCCACTCGAATAATAATAATAATAATAGCAGCTTTTTACTGTCCCACTGTAGGACAAGGGCTTCTTCTCATACAGAGAAGACACGAGCATTAGACTAGTAACAGACTTATAACATGCCATGCCACTCGAAGCCAATATGGTGTTCTCATTGGTTACTATAAGCACCTTTTTCAGATTTAACCAATAAAACCGCGTGGGATGGCGTCGGGTGTTACAAATGTGCTGGAGCCTTTATATTACCTTGTTTGCTCAAGGTGACCAATTCAGACCTATATTGACCGCCACGTCACCCGCGTAGTACTCGCTCCCGTAGGAATACTGGGATAAAAATTGGTCTACGTCACTCAAGGATAATGTAGTTTCCCAACGTGAAAGATTTTTTCAAATCGGTCCAGTAGTTTCGGCGCCTATTTAATGCAAACAAACAAACAATCAAATCTTTCCTCTTTATAAGCTTTGTATTGATAAAGTTTAAAAGTGCCATTACGTGAGTTAGAAAGAAGATTGTCAAGACTGTAAAAATATTAAATGCAGTTAAAAACACTTATTTTAATTTTCATGAGTTATAACCAAGCAAATGGTAATGAGAGATCTAGAAAATCCTCATGGATATCCTCCGATTTGTGAGGAGGTGAGAAACCTCCTCACAAATCGGAGGTCATCCATGAATGGCTCTTGAACACAGGATCCTCCATCCCTTCTCCAGGATGAAAAACCTCCTCACAAGGTGTGCCGTGTCCAATCAAGCCGACTACCTTCTGTATCTGATTCTCAAGCTTAAATTATTTAGTTCAAGCTGCTGTCTCTCATCTCATTGTAAACATGTTTGAGCGATAGTTCCGTTCAGTTTAGATAGATAGATGTTGGTCGAAACTTTCTTTTCTTATTTGCTATAAAACCATTAACTGATACGATAATCAGCACTTAGTAAAGGTGTGTGCATGTGTTACAGCTAAACACAACAGTAGTGTCCGCAAGAAGCGCGCAGTGACCGCTCCGTGCGGTGACTCAAATCAACAAGGCGATAACTTGTGGCGCCCGCGTCCTAGGACTGCAAAGACGTGAGTATTTTTACCTCCTCTTTTTGTTTGGTTATTGACTAACCTAACCTGATCTTAGTTATCTAACTTGGCTGTAAATCTGTTATAATAGCTCACAAAGATCCTTCTCTTCTTCAATAAAACTTTGTCATTATTTTGGTGAACGTTCACATTACTTTATTAAATTCTCCATATAAAAATCTTCCATATTATAATTAAATTATATAAAAAAAAGATTAAAAAACCAACTCTTTGTGTTAATATAACGTGTTTCAATCGTGTGCTTTTTTATACTTCTACTGCAAAGAATAAACTTATTGTTATTATAACGTGTTTCAAGACCTAAAAAGAAACACTGTTAACATAATGACCCTGTCGCAGAATGGGGAACGCGCATGAGTTAGGGGAGGGTGTATGCATGCGGCGGCTTAAGGCTCGCCCTGCAAAACCTCCCGGAAGGCCAACCACATCAAAACCCAGTGGAAGTGGTGCGCAAGATGAAAACGTGCCTCCCAAGCCACGCCCGGAGGGATCAGGTACGTAGCTCTATGTAATTAGCTTTTCTTAAGCGATACCATATCAGTAGTAGCAGCAGCTTACGTAGGTACCTACTACTAATTTAAATTAGTACAAAAAATGGGCTATTACTACTGTACCTGTTACTGATCATATTTGCTTAATCAAAAGTAAAAAAATCGAAATGAAATTTTTAAATAAGCCACTTTTTAGTTGAGCTGAAAAAGCTGTTGGAGGGGAGAGTTGAGTGAGATCACGCAAACGTGAGCAAGAGATGACGATTAATAAATACTACTAATGAATAGCCTGTACAATATTTCTATAAACTGGGTGACTTTTTCGGATATCCTTAAAAAAAAAAAATTGTGGTGTATAATGTTCCTTACCTTAACGCAATTTTATGGAGGTAGGCGCAACATGGTCTTTGTTGTTTATCTACTCCCCCTTTACTCACCCCGTTTTCGCACCAATTTTTACAGGGTGTTTTGTCCATCATACACAAATACAAACTCAAATCGATGAACGCTGACTGCACGCACGAAAATACTTTCCTCATTGTCACGTTCCGGCTGGACTTGCAAGTGAGAGCGCGGAACATGTGATAGAGATAAAAATAAATTATCGTCAGTAAACCGAAATAAATGACAACTATTTTTCTCAGAATTTCGGAGTTGGTCCGATTGTAAAAGTTGTTCATGTGTGTAGGACACCTAGTGAAAACTTGTCACGTGATTAAAAAATCTCCCTGTCATCCATAATTACAATACACAAGTATTAAATTCCCATAAAGTACCTATGCCCATTTTTTCTACTTAATATCTTGTGTACCAGACACATTAATGTAAACCCTCAATATAACACTGGCTTATGTTTATCTTACAGCCGCAAGATCAAAAGCAGCAAGTTTCTCAACTACGTCATCATTCAATGGCTCGGAAGGCTCCCTGCGCATGCGCACTATAACGAACGCCTTCCTCTTCAAACACAGAATCAAAAAACACAACAACACCGATAAAGAAAAATTGTGTATAGAAGAAAAAGAAAACGGTGAAGACAATGGAGGCAGTACCGTGTAGATATAGTAACCATTAACTTGTATAGCGTAAAATCTGTTAAATAGATTTTATCTCTGATCTCTTGATGTTAATTTTTTAATAGTAATAGAAACTTTATTATGTACGAGTAGTATTAAGTATACACGGTGAATGTCATCGTCGTACATCCAGACAACATGAGTCCTCTTCATCATCCTGAACCCCAACATTGCAATTTTTCTTCGGTTCTCCCTTTTACCTATCTCTCTATATAGTTTCCAAGTGTTACCTTTAACCAGCCACAATTGAAATTCAATTGTTCTGGGCTCACCGGTGACCACACACCCTACAAAGTCTTGATAAACTGTATAATATAAAATCTTGATTTCCGCCGAAACCAATGAGGTTTTTAATTAAAGAAGTGACTAATTTAAATTAAAGTGACTAATTTAAATGAAAGAAGTGACTAATTTAGTTTATAAATAAAAATCCCATAGTTTTAGACATGATTCTTTCATGGTACTTTAGATTTACAGTTTTAAGCAAAAATCTGAAAATATCATACTTATACAACGTGGCGCTACAATGGTGACATTAATTTAACACACGGGTAGGGCTAGTGGCCATTAACCACATAAATTATGATTGGTTAAAATAATTGGTAATTTGAACAAAAACATTTTTCAAACAAACTAAATAATAAAAAAGTGACTACAATTGGGATCACTCTGTGCAAAAATTCATTCATGAAATTACTTACCTAGATGCACGTTACTCGTTTACGTTTACTCAGAGCGGCAACGCGTCGCTTCGCGCGCTGGCAACCGCGCCTTGTACTCCTGCGATCCTTTGACGGCATTCTATCAAAGACCTACCTACAGCGGAGCTGTTTAGTCAAACACTTATCATATCACGCTCTCTTATTACTATGAGTTATTACCACTATCATCACTAATCACTAGGTACTTTTATTTAATTGTCTTTATTTTAAATTTTCTTATTTTCAATGAGTCCACCTTGTTGACGAATACAAAGGGCCGAACGGCGTTTCATATTTTCCCGCACATTTGAAAATAAATTGTCACTTACAGCCATTCCTCTCAATTCGGATGTGTACCTATTTGCCATCACAAATTCACAAATAATAACGTCCTTAATCGTAGAACACGTAGGTACTATGTAGATCGGAAAACTAACGAAAACAAAGCAAAGCGTCTTTATCGCAGTACTATAATCTATTTACTATTCTAATTACACAAAACTAAATAAATAAAACAATAAGTAAGCGTCTTTTTCGCGAAACATTCACAAAACAACGACGAAATTATGCGCACGACACGAGCGTAAAGATGTGTGTCAAGGTAACGGGTCCCGCTAGCACTAGTGAAAAGAGATGGGTGCTTCTGGGATTCGGGTGCGGCGGGCGGGGGTGCGTGGAAGGGAGAACGCGCGCGCCGACAAAAGGATTGAGGTATTGCTTATTCGTTTCAATTTCTTTGACGCGATGTTATGATCCGTGACCCCGGCAAATGACCGCTGCACTATGATTATTTTTGTACAGGATGCTTATTTCTATATTTTTTTATTTTTTTAAATTAATCAGTAAATAATGACGTTTTATGGAAATAAAATTACTTCTTAAAACGAAACTGGGATAACGTATACGTGTGTTAAGTTAATGTCACCATGGTAGCGCCACGTTGTATATAAGAAGAAAACGACGAGAAAGGGGAATGGGCAAAAATATATGGAGTTTGGTCCAAATTTCCACCACCAATAAGAACTATGGCATATGATGGAACACTGCGTACTGAATCATTACAAGAAGACCGCAACTAAAAATATTTACTCAGTAAAAAGTTATGACCCCATGAAAACTAGCAATTTAAAAACCTTTTTACGCTTCTTTATTTCACTATATCTTTAAAACTACTAGATTGATTTGAAGTATGACATTTAGTTGTAATTCATACGTTATTTTGGTTGATATTAGCTATACAACATCAAAATAAAAACAATATGGCGGCCGCGGTAGGTACCTCGCTACGTCAAAAAAATCAAACCCTATCATGTGGGGTATCAAATGAAAGGACTTCTACCTATCTATACAACGCTTATATTTATTTTAAAATATTTGTATTACTGGGAAGAATGTAAACACAAAAATATTTCACAATAGTTTTATTTATTACTGTCTCAAATGTGGGGTCTGTCCTTAAAAGAGTAGGTACAACAGAAGTTGTAAGACTTCTGAATATAGACGTAAGTTCCATCTATCACCAGAATAGCTTTCCTTTCTTGTAAGGGTGCATTTGGGTTTCGAAATATACCATTTGCCACAGTCAGATTTTTTGAAACTACTTCATTTGTTGAAATATGATCCAGGCCTAGGTGCCTTGGTACGAAATCTTGTACCAAACATTTGCGCACAGTATTCATTTTCCTTTCGAGCGTACGGCGACTCATTCTGAAAAGTACACTGAGTCTTTCGTTAGACGCTACCCGTCCGGAGCTTCATCAAATAAATAGCTATTGAAGTATTGGGGTCGGTTACTTCTTGCTGCAATGAAGGGGTTTCTCGTATCACTTGCTCAAATGCGTTATGAGTGATGCCCACACGATGATGCAATAAAATGAAATGAAATGTGGCTATGTGCGAAAAAAATTAACGGTTTAATAATTAAAAATACGTATTTTTAAAACAGCCATAACTTTTTTCTGAGTGAATATATTTTTTTCGCCTAGTAACCAAAATTGTATGCTATTTAGTCGATTTTAAGCTTACATAGCCCCCAATACTGGTGGAAATTTGGACCACTTCTGCTCATTGTCCTTTTTTAAATGTCGGGGAAATCACAATCATGTATCTACAGAACTTATGGTATCAGATACAATATGTGCGACGATGTCCCTTACATCCCAGTACATCGATCTTGCTCATGGGTTTGCCACCATGTGAAATATAGACTCAACATATTATGTGCCAATAGTCGTATCAGTTAATGGTTTGACAACAAAGAGTTTCGACCTACATCTTAAGAAACTATTGCTAAACAGCTGGATAGATATTCAGGCATCTAGCTGCATAAAAGGCTTTGGACACGGCACGCATTGTGAGGAGGTTCTTCACATTAAATCCCATTGCTGTGAGCTTGGATTGTTTCACCTTGCGTTGCTAGCTAGCTAGGGTCATTATTTTTATATTTTTTTGTAAAAGTGTATTTGTGTATTTGATACGTTTTTGTTAAAATAAAGAATACTTTATTACTCGTACAACTAAAGATCCTCATAAATAAATAGATAAGGATCTTAAGTTTTAGTTTAATTAAGTAAGTGTAAGTCTATTTAGTTACTAACTCTATAGTGTACAAGATTTGGAACTCACACCTACTACTAATAATTATGACAATATAACAGACAATGACCACTTCCGAGTGATTTCATTATATTTTGTTTTAACTGTTTTTCCTATTGTAACTATTTTATGTCTTTTTGTAACCAGATTTACAATGTAAGGAATAAATGAACAAAAATGTAATTTAATTTTAACCAAAGAAATAAAGTTTAAATTTCAAATATTTTTTTTTTACTTTCTATGGATCATAGTATAAATGCTGATATGATTACCTATATACATACTTACGCCTCACGCCTTTTTCCCAAGGGGTAGGCAGAACAGAGCGCTATTATCTGCTACGATTCTTACATCTACTTTACCTTCGTTAACATATCAATGTTGCCAGCCTGTGCCAGCCTGTGTCTCGACAACATGTATCAACATGTTGTCAAGACACAGGCTGGGTACTAGTACTACGCACCTGACTTGATGATTATATAATATAGTTCCTTATTCTTCGGTGTAAAGTGGATGCTTGTGGATGTGACTTCTTGTATTTTTGATGGATATGAAGAGCTCAGAAAAACGGTGGACCGTAGTCGGAACCGTGTCGTATTTGGCAGAACAAGGGAACAATACACAATGCCTATAACGAAACATTCTCAGGGTCCACTTTCTTCCCTTTTGATGTTGAGGTGTCAGGAACTGAAACACAATAACATTTCAGAAATAAAGATAAAGCTTTTACTTAGCACAATAAATATAATTTTATATTTTTTTAATAAAGTTAAAGCAAAACAACAAAAAAATGTGTGCAATTCACATGTGGTAAAAGATAAAGATTTAAAAAAATATATATTATTATTTGGCAAACTCTCACTATGCCTTGGTAAACACGAGTGGACCCCTCCACTTACAAATCAGAGCACAAAGAGAGCCATGAATATAAAAAACACTGTATAATGTCTCCTATCTCATTTTCAATCTTATGAATTTATGTGTCCGTCTCTTTTTATTGTCGCTTTTTCGTTTCCTCTATTTTCAAATCACTACGAAGCTAAAGAAGTTTTCACTTCAAAAAGCTAATCGCAACTTAAATACATAGATAGTATAGATACAGCTTAGCAAGAACACAGCAATTGCTGAGCTGAGGCTCTTTTGGCATTACAATGTTTGTCTTCTGTGTAGTTTATAGTTGTATTTATTTTGCTGCAATGCTAATCAGTTTTTAACCGACTTCAGGAGGAGGTTCTCAATTCGATCGGTTTTTTTTTATGTATGTACACCGATTACTCCGAGATTAATGATCCGATTTACATGATTCTTTTTTAGTTCGATGCAAAATAGCTGCCATTTGGTCCCATAAAACACTGTACATTAGCCTGGCACATGCTGAGCTGGACTCCCATTTGGTGCAGCCTTGAGACGCACACCGCATACTTTCATCGTTCATTGTTTTAAATCACTTTTGATTTTGTATTGTGTGTTTGTCTGTGTCTTTTGTGTGTACTAAATAAATGTTTTATCTATCTATCTATCTATCCATAAAAATTTAGCATAGTTTGACTCGTTAGTTTTAATTTTATAAACATTTTTATGACTATTTAATTTATTTTTGAATATTTTTTTGTTAAGTCAATGTTCATTGATCATTTGAGCTTAGTTCTACCTAACCAAACCAACCAACAAATTTGTCGATACATAAATGATTTATCTCAAACAAATTGTGGTAAGTATGTAAATTTTAAATGGTGTATATATCCGGTGAAAGCAGTCGAATTATTATTAAAACTTTTACCTCAATCGAATAGTTTAAAAGTACCATCATCAAGTAATGGCTAAAAGAAGTTTGGTATTGGTTGGTTCATTTAGGCTAAACTAAGATCAATCTTATGTATCTCGTTGGTTCATTTTAGCTAAAATAAGCTCAATTTTAAAAGGATATGTACCTCGTCAGGGACTGTGCGGTCCAGTTGTGTTACGAGTTGTCGTCGGTCACATGGTAAGTCAAGACAGGTACTGATGACATTTCCATAGTCAAACGGTGTAGGTCGCAGTCTTCCCTGCACCCACCAGGTCTTCATCATTCCCTTCCCTTTCACTTCTACTTCACCACGATATTCTAGCGCGAACTCGTCTTTCAGTAACTGCGGGGTAATATGGTTATCTCCGTAAAAAAGAGAAGTGACCTTATCCAAAATAATGTATAGGTTGGGTCAAAAATCGTGGATCAAGCGAAACAGGGCGATAATTTGCAGTAAAAAATATCTGTGGCTCTTTTTTTATGGATGGGAAATCATAAAATGACTCCTCCCGCTCTGGGTGAAGCAGAAGGGAGTGTCAGAAAAAGCTATAACTATTTGAGGACAATACAAAAATTTTAAACAGTAATATGCAATTAGAGTGAAATGCTACCCATTTCACTCGAATTGCATATTTATTAAAAATGTTAGTAACTATTTTATTTTAACAAAAAATAGTGTTTATATCTAGGGAACGTATAACCACCGTGCGTCTGTTCTGAAATGTTGTTAAATGTTTTTGTTCTCACAATAATGAGAACAAAAACCTTTTCTCATACAACAGCTACACAGGACAACTGTTTGATGAATGTGATCCACTCTAACTGTAAAAATATATAGCATTGCTGGGGGTTGTGTCTGCTATTGCAACCGTGTCTCAATGACCGGTCAATGATCGATTTTTGACGTATAACGTCAAACTTATGACACATTTCCCGTACAAAAACTGTCAAAGTTGTCAAATATTCGATCAATGACCGGTCATTGGGACACGATTGCAATAGCAGACTCGAGCCCTAGGCCACCTGTCGAGTGTGCTTGGTGACTTGGTCTGTATCAAGGTGGAAGCATCCTCTCCAAATCTCTAAAGGGTAGCCGATGCAAATCAAACTGTAGGGATGTAAGCTGCGTCCATGCTGCAACCTACTTTACTCAAGTATTCCTTCGATTCCTTCTGACAAAACAGGTGTGATGAAGCCTGTTTAGTTCTAGAGAGAGTAACGAAAGTCTGGTCACCTGTTGGGTATGCTCGGTGACTTGTATCCGTTGTATCTCCCCGGTGCTCTCCATGCGCGAGGCCTCGTTGACAGTGTTTCCCCAGATGTCGTACACCGGCTTGCGAGCGCCGATCACACCGCCCACGAGAGGTCCGCAACTTATTCCTGAAGGCCAATTTTCGTCTTTAAAATCGTTTAAAATCTCAACGGCAATCAATGGCAAAATCTCCAAAAGCCATCACAGTACAAGAACTAAAAAAAACCGGCCAAGAGCGTGTCGGACCACGCTCAGTGTAGGGTTCCGTAGTTTCCCGTCCGTCACAATAAGTGTTCAAAATGCTTGCATATACGTATAATATGATTATACCTACTACAAACTTAGTCCAGAAATTATTTTGTACAACTTTTTGTCTTTTTTGTACAAAAACTGTTTCCATCCAAGTTCAAAATAATTTTCCTAGAAAGTCCTTATTAAGTTCTACTTTTCAGATTTTTTTCATATTTTCTAAACTTATGGTTCAAAAGTTAGAGGGGAGGGGACACATTGTTTTTTACTTTTGGAGCGATTGTTTCCGAAATTATTGACATTATCAAAAAATTATTTTAGTAAACATCTATTCATTTTTGAATACCTTTCCAACAATATATATATATATCACACGTTAGGGTTGAAATTAAAAAAAAACACTTCCCACTTTACATATAGGGGGGCTACCCTAATAAAAAAATTTTATTTTACCACTTTGTCGGCGTGATTGATACACATATTGGTACCAAATTTCAGCTTTCTAATGCTAACGGTCACAGAGATTAAGCGAGGACGGACGGACGGACGGACAGACAGACATGGCGAAACTATAAGGGTTCCTAGTTGACTACGGAACCCTAAAAACTAAGAGCTTATAAGGCTTATAACTAGGTCACAATAATTGTAATTCCCTGACTCCTAAACTAGGTTTATGTGCCCGTGTCTTAGGGCTGAAATTGCGTTAAGCGGAGGCCGCGCGGTCCCATACAAAAGTGCTCCGTTCCGGGGACACGCGCGGGCATCCGTCGCGGGCAGGCAGTGATTATTCGTAAGTCAAGACAAAGCCGTAGTATAATAAAATGGGATAACAATAAGCAATAATAAGCAAATAATTTATTTAGTAGTGAAACTTGTTTATTTTTGACAGCTTGAGAGTGAGACAAATAAAAATGCAACCATTCTTAGAATAACTATGCTCGAAAGAAATATGAGGAAAAAGTCTTGCGTATCATTACATAGTTTAAAGCTTAAAAGTGGCAAAGCCCAATGGCTATGGCGTCGGACTGGTGATCAAGAAGTCCTGAATTCGATCCCAATCCCAACCAATTGGCTGGGATTGGGAATGGCTCTTCGACTTGAGCCCACGTCGTTTGACGTCACAAGCATATTTAGCTTAGTTAGACGGGTTGAGAAGACTACAAGTAGGTAATGTGCAACCCACATGGCTGTAAAAAAATAGTTTTTTGGAATTAGTTTCCGAATAGAATTCTAAGGACTAAGTTATGCACAAAATACTGGCTGGAACTCAAATCAAATCAAATCAAATAAAAATCAAAAGTCATTTATTCAAATTAGGCTGAGGATCAGCACTTTTTGAACGTCGAAATTACAGAAGACAGTCCCCCAAAAAGCCCACCCTTCGCCACTTCCTAGTGTTTTGGCTGGGAAGAAGAAGTGGCGGAACAAACTCCCCAGCAACACATCTGTCTGATAAGTTAGAAGAACTTGAATTTACACAGTACAATTAGTTATAATTACAAAATAATTAAAATTAGTTATTCACTACATGTTAGCTAGCACACTCAACATACAGAATACCAGTAATATATATAGCTACCGACAATAAAACTAACTTAACTCAAGCAAAAGCAACTGACTAATAAGAATCCTCCAGGTAAAAAGGGTGTGCCAGCTTGCATGTGCAGAGTTGGATTAAATCCATAGATCTGCAGAACACAATGTAACAAAATGATAAACTAGAACCGTGGAAGATTAATAAAACACAAAAAAAAAACAGGTAATAGTTAAAACAATAGCAAAACCAAAGCCAGCAAGACGACCAGTTACCACAAGCAGCACCCGTCCACGAGCATAACGCAAAGATCAGCCATTACCCCCCTCGCCATATTAGAGGGAAGGTGGTAACCCGACCCTCGACGCTACCACAAGCAGTAACATCTGAGGGAGCATGACGAACTTGCTACCGGTTATTTAAGTAAAAATTAACCAATAAATAGGAGTCTCTAGTTCACCACATAATGCAAATACATCTCATTTAATACAATGTACTGAGAAGATTGGTTGATGTACTGAGACTGGTTAGAAGAGCTAGTCAAGCTAGTCTGCAGAAAAACCTTTGATTGTTTTATTTAAATATCTCTTACCAACTCTTAGAATGAAATTGTAGTCAGGATTATATCTCAAGATCTCCATAAGCGCAAAAGCGTAATCGCACAAAGCGTACAGATGCGCATGATCATCTTTCCCCGACTGAAGAAAAAAAATGGAAAGACGATTAAGTACCTATACTCCATCCGATTAGGTAGTTAACAAAAGGTAAACAATTTTGACATGTATTTTTAGTTAATAACACAGTTTAAAAATAAAATGCAGCTGAAAACAAATTTAGATACTTACAACAAAAACAATTAGGTACATGATCAATTAAACAATTTGTTTCACAACAGTAGTTCTATTTAATTAATAAGCGTTTATGTAAAAGACTTGTCAAGATTGTTTACTTTTAGTTAACTACCTACTCGGATGGAGTATATATGGATGGAAGGTTAATCAAATTGTATTTAGTTCTGTATCAAATTGGTTGTAAAAGACACTTTTATGCGTCCAAAATTAAAACTAGATAAGATTGGTGGTTCCTAACTAGACCACTTTGAGAAGGAACACCAGAACAAACCCAGAGACCTCAGCCTCTTTTAAAGTTCTGACACATCATGAGAGGACCATGCACGTGTAGACATCTATCTTACAACATATGAACTAAAACTGGCATAGTTATCCTACATCGCGATGTTGAAATTATCCGCACGATATGAACTCTTACATAATTATAATGATAATATGATGAATGAAAAGACCAATGTCTTACCCCGTGTTTTGAGTTAAGTCCTGACGCAGCCATGTATGTTGCGTTTGTCGTTTTAATTTTCTCGATACATTTAAATTCTGTCTGAAGTAGTAATTCGTCGAAACAAACTGTAATAATAAATTATAATAGTTTATACTAGTACGGGGACCAGAGTGAATCTGTTCCGTTTTTTTTTTATATTAAATTTGATGATGTATTAAAAATATCAGTCATAAAATGTTAAGACGGCGAAATTGTGTAACACAGAACAGGATTTTCATTCCTTACCATCCATTAAATCAATTTACTTAATAAGTATACCTACTTTACTTTCACATTTATATAAAAAAATAACTCCAAAAGTGGTAAAACCTAAGTCAATGGCAATTAGAGATCTATAAGACCTGTGTCTGTAAACCTGATAAATAAGTGTTGAATGAAAGCATCATTATAAAATACTTTCACTTTAGAACAAACGATGGCTTAAATGCGCTTGACTTGGTACTTGGTACATTTGTAAACTTGAAGTATCAACTAAACTATGAAATTGGGACGAAAAAATAAGGTAATCTTTACATAAAAGCATCCACAACTTAACGACACGATAATATTCCCACCTTTATACAAAAAAAATTGACGTTTATTAGAATTATTATTATTACGTATAACTTTGTTGAGCACGCGCACGCAGTCGAGTGGTTTCAGTCCTCTGTGGACAGAGTCAAAGTTAGCGACGCACGCGAACATCACGCCCACCTCATCATGTTGCTGAGAATACAGATTCTGAAATCAAAATCGAACTTAAAATAAATCAGGTAATCAATACGAGATTAATTGTATAAATACGATGGCTAGGAACGAGGTTACTATTGAAATGTAAGAAATAAGATGTACCTATGTTTGTCACAGTTAACAGATTCCCTGAAAGACAATTCAGATTTAGAGATGGAGCGCATAGCGTTGTCAGTCCGGGCGAACATGCTGGCCCGCAGGTTGTCTCGATGAACAGTAGCAGTTAAAGTATAGACCGTTTTAAGGCGTATTGCACAACACTGTAATCGGGGGCCCTGAGGTTCAGTTAGAGCTCTGCCTCATTAAGACGCCATGGCGACGTCGCCGGCTACGTATCCAAGCAGTTAATATTGAAATGTATGGTACCTAACTCACTTGGCGACGGTTTGGCAACTTCGCCAAATTGGAAGCGTGCACGATCTACAGTTCTCTACCTGGCTTCTGGATACTCTGGCGGCTTGGCGACGTGGCCACTATAATGTACACGGTAAACTGCACCTCGCTCACTCAGTCGCCAGTCAGTCGCCATTTCGGACGCTCGCTCGAAATATAGTAGGTACCTAGTTGATGTTGTAAATAATGAGTTTCTATACTGAAAAATTTATAATAGAAATTCAAAACCGTCCTCGTATATAATGGGATAGTTCATCTAATGAGTATTCCGATCGTAACTTAAAAATTATGATCTGATATAAAAGGATGAACCCATGGTTTTTATTTCTATTTTTCTACGACGTAGATAACAAAGAAGTGCGATTTCTTCTACATCCATTCCTGACGACGTAAACGAACTGACTGTCGAGACGCCATGGCCACTCGACTTGGCGACCTTCGGGTGCCAGAAGTAGCCATGCCAGCGCCGCTGGCAAAGTCGCCATGGCGTCTTAATGAGGCAGAGCTCTTCTACCCATAAGACTGGCAATGCTCTGCGTATCCGTATAACAATACGTTCAGGGTGTTGTCGCGACTCCCACGCTTCTGCAGTGCGTCGGCGATGTATACCGACGCATGTATAGACAGCTTAACCGCAGTGTGGCGTAAGAAATCTGCCTCGTTACTTCGCAAGTTGCATGCCAGTCCCATCATTCTTCATTTAGCCGCCCGGGCTGTTATTGCTGGTAATCCACTTGTGTGGGCGTTGGCCGATCGTAAAAGGTCGCTTTTAGTTATGAAAAGTACTAACCTAGGCTAAGTAAGATTGTAACTGACACAATGGACCTCAATTGTAGTTTAAAATGATAATAATAAATAATTCTATGAAAGAAATAGATAATTACGATAAGCTCTAAAATCGATTCAAAATAAAACGTACATCAGGGCGCCAATCTCTACTCAGAAAATGATTAACTACATGATCGGGCAGTATATGTCCGAGTAGTTGCCTGTTCATGTCCTGTACAGACTCCATGCGTGCAAGGTCAGTCTTCACTTGCCGTTTCCAGAGAAAGTCCAGCCGTGATATGGCATCTACCAGCCGTGCGTGGATAACCACGACTACTAGAAACCCGCAGATTAGAACCAGCATTTCAGCAGACCCCAACCTAGAAGACAACGGATTGTTTAAAATATCTGTGTTTTATGAAGCGCTGACCTGCAACAAAGCTTTTTATTATCGTTTTTTCCCTTTTTCATTTATAGTAAAAAAGGAAAAAAATGGTATTAAAAAGCTTTTAAATTTCATTTTCTGAATAAAATAGGAACCCAACGTAATCGGGAACAGGGTCCAGGGAAAGGCTTCATAGAGAGAGAGGAATCGCCTAATACCTAATGCGAGTCGAGAGCTCTTTACCTAGCTGCCTCACGAAAGCCTAATCAGATGTTTGTCAAAGCCATTGGTTGATACGACTATCGGAATTCATATTAGTCAACCCACATGTCGAGAACTTACGGGGACAAGTCAAGATTCTTTATCTTGATCAGCCGGTTCCAATACAAAGTATTAATAAGTAAAGTAATAAAAAAAATGTAATTAGACTCACCTGTTCTTAGTCTGTTGGTACATGTAGTAAACAAGCAGGATACAGTACATCATGACGTTGAGGGTCGCTAGCAACGTCTTGATGAGGAAGTACAACTTGAGCACCGAGGAGAGTGCGACCAGGCATAGCACCCATGTGAACACCACGTATTCTGGGTAGTGGCATCTTTCCGCTGATCGAAATAAACGTTTTGTAGCTAAACCATTTCAAAAGTGATTTTAATATATTTTAAGCTGCATCCTTAACTTTTAATCTATCATCTGCATAGCATTTTACCGTCTTTGTCGGAGTCAGCTATCGGTCTACACAGATGTAACCGATAATTTTTTTTATTCGAGTTAAGTTTTAAGTGCTCTAATCTCTAAAAATCCAAGTGGATTTGAAAAAACTTGTTAGCATTTGATAGCCCAATTGTTATAGCCCAGGTAAGGCGACATTGCGAAGAAGCAGGTGAAACCACGGAGAACAGCTAGAAAACTAGGCTTTGGGATAAAAGTAGGTTTTACATCGTCCTCACCAGCATCATTGTCACTGATCAACATAGTGTTCGTAGAATTGATAATTGTGCTCGTAAAGTTGCTTGTCGTCTGTTGAGGTGCCAGTGGGCAGATATACAATTTCATGGCGCTATAATAGAAAAAATAAACAAATAATTATCATCTCAAGAGTCCAGATAAATTCAGTAAATTTTTGAAGGTAAGAGTATGCGTATTTACCTTAATAGTGACATTACGAAAATGAACAAACAGATATGCATGACTCTGAGAATGCGGGTGTTGGTCACCTTGACGGAAAACTTGACCAGGTGATGCTGAAGATTCGGGAACTCTTGGAACATCACCAGCGCGAAGCAGAGGGTAAGGGGTATAGTCATCACCATAAGAACAATCATCAGATTACCGCAACTGTGGCAAGAAACAGGTTGAGTTTGTAAGCTTTATATATCGTCAAAGACATTCAATACCTGTAGACCGGACATCACGAACAAAATTTTCGTCCGAAAAAGTGTATCCTGCTGGATACAAGTATATGAGTTTTTTGTAGTACGCTCCGCTACCGCTCCAATATTCATATATTATTCTAGATGGCGTTACTGAGACATGGGATCAAAGTTTTTCTATGACATTTCCTTGACATGCCCGCTCTATAGTATTTTAAATCTCTTTGTATATCGTCATCTCGTCTCTTACTTAAATCTATCCTACTTCCGTATTATAAACGCGAAAGTTTGTGAGTATGGATAGATGGATAGATGGATTGATGTTTGTTACTTTTTCACGTAACAACTACCTACTGAATGGATTTTAATAAAATTCGGTAAGGAGTTAGCTGACACCCTGGATTAACACGTAGGCTACTTTTTATCCCTGTATTCCTACGGGTACGGGACCTACGCGGGTGAAAACGCGGGACGTCAGCATGTACTTACAAAGAGTACGCTTTGATTGTTTGTGTGTCCATTCTCTATGGCTAAGGTCCTAACCTTAGACATAGAGAATGGACTGAGTGTTCCTTATCCAGCTGTGAAGTGAATACTGGTAAGAAAGTGTGATTGAGAAACGAACGTGCGGCCAATAGCTGTCTCTTTCTTTCTTTAACCACAGACCTACAGAAAAGAGATAGGTGTTAGCCGCACAGTCCCAGTGTCTTTTTCTATGGAGTGGTCAATTTTGTGCGGGTTTTGCTCAGTCCATTCTCTTTGTCTATGGTTAGGACTGAAAAAACCGCTCAACGAATTTTAAACGTTCACGAATGGTTAGCTACATTATCAGTGAAAATATACTTACTTATTTTATTTTCAAAACTGAGAGGGGTAGATGTTAGATAGAGTTCAAAAGAAAAAATCAAAAAACATTTTCTAAACACTTTTCTGTCGTTTTAACATCAACTCAGATGTCATTATTATAGAGAACCTTATACTTTGAAGGTCATTTTTTTCGCACTATACACAAATGTTCACCGGTTGTGTTTATGTGCTATCTATTGAACGTAAATTTTGTCGTTTAGGTACTGAAAACGAAACCTGTACTTATCTCGTTCTTCATATTCGCGTTTTCATACTCGCGCTTCAGTATAAATATTATTGAGTTGACAGTCATATATGTAGGTAATATAGTACTTACTCATAGTGCGCAAGAGCTTGCACGGCTACAACAAACAGCCATTGGACCATGCAGCACATGACGTCAGACTTGAAGGTATCTCCATCGAGCTCTTCAAAGCAAGACTCGAGATCTCCTCGTCTAAACATCAACGAGAAGGAGTGCATGTGCTCTGCGCTTGCGTCGATCAGGCGGTGAATTTGGTCGAACTCCTTAGAAATAAGTTTAAGCCATTACAAGTTGATGAAATTTAATCCTTTTTAAAACAGAAACTTTTTGAACAAGCAGCGCCATTTCTTATAAAAAAAATAATTTCATTTCGCTTCAACGAACAAACAAAATAGAGAAAAAATATAAGTGTTTATGGCCTGTACCTTACCTCAACGACAGTCTTCTTATATTCTACGTGAACATCGCCATGGTAGTACTGTAACAAATATTCAGATTAACCAAAGAAATAAATATTGATTTGTGGTTTTTTTTAACACGTCAACTTAAGCGTGCTACACATTCTTATTCGGGGCACATTTGATTCATCAGTACCTATCTGTTAAAAACAAATCTAACCCAAATCACTTATTACATAGAGATGTGATATTAACAACCTGACATTAAAATTTATTATTAAAATTATGCTGACATAATTATAGTCAGCACTCCGTCGTCTCAGAACGTCAAAAATTTTATCTGAAAAGAAGAATTACGCAATAAACTTTCCACCAACACAGCACCTATGTCTAATTAGTTAGAAGAACTCGAATCTATAGAATAAAAACAATGGATGGCAAACCACTCGGTCCACATTTAAAATGAAAGTTCGTGAACTTATGCGTAAGATGTTGGCAAGCTCATCACTGAGTTGATAGTATCTCTTCACTATGTTACCTATTTATTTTGTTTTAAGTAGGTATGCATGCATCTGTGTATTTTTTTTTTGTGTCACTTATTTGTCCTTTTTTTTACTCTGTTGCACCTACCTTGTTCCATCTCTGCACCACCTTAAGGTAGACTGGTAGAAAATTTCGAAGACATTAAGTCCGCCGTTGTACAGATTTTTTTACTTGTGCCTAAAGCTTTAATAAATAAATAAATAAAATAATTAGTAAATTCGGTGACGAAACGAATTGAAATGACTAGATTATAACACCTATATGCCCCTATAGTTCCGTTTCAAACACGAGTTTAGCAAGTCTAATTTACCCATTAACGAGCTTTATACAGTCATATAAAGACGGAATAAGGAACACATAAATCATAAAAGGTACATACATTTTCAAAAGGCATCTCCGGCTTCCAGTGGTTTCCTTCGAACCCTAGGTTTCGGCTGCGCCTCCTGCGTCGTCGTTTAGATTCAAGTAGCTTAGGTGGTGTGGAAACCGTTATGTCAGAGATTATGGACCGCTTATTTGATCCATTTGGAACCCTGAAAAGTGAAAGTACTAAAAATAATGTAGTTGGTATGGTAAGATGTCTAGAGTAACCCTTATATGTCACCGAAAGTGTTTGAGCCTCATGTTATCGCCGTCAACCAGGCATCAATCCAGACACAGAGCTATTGATGAGAAATTCCAGATGGAAACACGGAAAGATCCAATTAAGGTTTATTAGAGTAGATTGATAACAGATCCTGTAATCAGCAAAAAGGTGAAAAACAGAGGTACTAACACACTTATGATACAACAAAACAAAAGCTCTTTTTTTTTGCGCAACTGCCAGCCCAAACCGTAGCCAGAGCCGAATCCCCAATTTGTCGTATTCTAAAGGTGCTGAATGCCCTTCTTGCTGCCAACCCTGATTGTGATGTGTTGGCGAATGGATTAAAATAATGCGTGTATGCCTGGTGTTCTGCGAGAGTAAGTATGCCAGGGAGTCGACTGTTCCATGTTAGTTTAAGGGAAGGTTCATATCTGACGCAACATGCGTCGCGTATTATCAGTCGCGTAACGCCAGAACAGACAAATTTATAGAAAAACACTTGACCGTTCACACTCAACCGATGATACGTTAGTGCGTCGAGCGTACATTGTCGCAAACGCTCGGCGCACGTTCCGTCAGATATGAACCTTCCCTTAAGATTTTTATTTTTGAATTCGTTTTTATAACTTTTTATCTTAATTGTCTCCATGTTACTTAGTGTAACTGTTGTTGTACCGTATTAAGTAACTATAAATAAATAAATAAAATAGAAGGGACAGAAAAAAATAAAAAAAATACTAAAGATCTTTAAATCTTAGGTCACCTGTTGGCTGATGTACTTGTAGTCCGTTTTGGCTGTTCCGTGCTATCAATGAAGTAGGTGACAGGGTGGTATAATTCAAGTAACGGGTCCCGCGCTCCTCCATTTCCCGGCTCAACCTTGAATGCTCCATTCAGACACTCGAACGTAGAAGATGAGATGTGGACGCGACTGGAATATACAGAACAGTGTTATAATATATCTTCAGTTACAAACATATTGTACACAAGTTTGGGGCCCACCCCGCGCCAGAATAGCTCGCAGATCGCTACTTAAAAGTAAGAAGCGATACTTATTGTGATATTTTGGACAATTCATTCAATATCTTTATATTTTATTGACTGTGTTATTTTGACGTATAAACTATATTTTTGTAAGGTTTCATTTAAATCCATTCAGTCGTTTTTGCGTGAAAGAGTAACAAACCATCCATACAGATTTTCGCATTTATAACATTACTCGGATTCAAGTTCTTCCAACTTATCAGACAGACATATTGATGAAAAGTTTGTTGCCGCAATTTCTTCTTCCCAGCAAAAGCACTAGGAAGTGGCGAAAGGCATGGTTTTTGGGGGACTGTCTCATGTAATTTGGACGTCCAAAAAGTGCAGTCTCAGCTTAATTTGAATAATTGAATTTTGATTTTGATTGGTGATGAGTTTGTTGCGTAGCAAAAACACTAGGAAGTGGTTCATATTTAGAGAGGATCGTTATCTATACTTATATATAAAGAAGAAGTGTTTGATTGTTTGTTTACATTGAATAGGCTCCGAAACTACTGAACGGATTTGGAAAATTCTTTCACTGTTGGGAAGCTACACTATCCCCGGGTGACATAGGCTACTTTTTATCCCTGTATTCCCACAGGAACGGGAACAACGCGGGTGAAACCGCGGGACGTCTGCTAGTCTTAGATATTTAAAAAGTACTGATTCACAGGCAAAAATGTATAAAACAAAATAAAACCTACCCCGGAAGGCCGCTGCTCTCAATGCGGTTGGCGATGGTGACGTCACGCGACCATAAGTCGAGCTGCCACTTGAGCTGCCCCAGTACCCCGCACAGCACCTTACCGCTGTGGATACCGATACGCATGTCCAGACCCCGCTGATGAAAAATGAGGAATATTTGTTTTATTCTCACATATTCTATTAAAAATACTGAAGAGAAGCCAAAATAGTTCTTAAGAAAAGCAATTTAATTTTACTATTATTTATTATTCCTTCCCAAAAGATATACTATGAAGCTTAATTTTT
This sequence comes from Euplexia lucipara, assembly GCA_921972225.1. Taxonomy (NCBI): domain Eukaryota; kingdom Metazoa; phylum Arthropoda; class Insecta; order Lepidoptera; family Noctuidae; genus Euplexia; species Euplexia lucipara. Next base: position 5,085,229 of record OV179145.1, on the reverse strand, counting down.
TTGTTTGTTACTTTAGGAGTCACAGGAACTCAAAATCATACCCCCTGTAATACTGTGTGACTGTTACTGACGACGAACTTTACTTACTTTACTTTATTTACGAACTTGTGAATACTCAGCATGAACAGTCATTTATTCAGTTAAAGAAAATAATCAATAAGTAGCTATGGAGTGTATCGCATAGAGGGCATTCCACACCAAAAATGGATATATGTATAGTGCGAATGACCAGATGTATAAAGGCTGTAAATTTACAACAAGATTTACAAGAACTGATACTGAAGTGGCGGCAATATCGTTACGATTACACATCAGATATCGAGAAAATATACCGACAGATAATGGTGGAGGAAGCTGATCAGCAATATCAACAAATCATCTGGAGGATGCGCCAGACCATGTAGAATTTAGGAAGTCGCTTAAATGATACTGCTGATTATAAATTTCAATTAAATATTCGGACCAAAGATTTAGTTTAGTAATACAAAGGAGCGAGGGAGCACACGCGATGACCGCTAATCGTGTACTGAATGCTCGACTTTAATATTAATTAGTAAAATGAGGTAAAAATGCATGGAGCACCGTACAGTTATGTTTGCTTTATTTGCTTCCAAATTGTAAAAACTGGATAAATACATAAATAAATTAATAGCTGTACAGCGAGGCTCTGTCTCAATCATAACTAAACTAGTACGTATAGTCACCGCTAGATTGTTCACTTGACGGCGCAAGTCGTGGATGACGCGAATCATGTCCAGACCCATGTTGACGCAGCAGTGCGCGTGGTCTGCGCGTGACTTCAGCAGTCCGCTCACACAGAAGTAGCAGTCGCCCAGCAGCTTGATACGGAGGCAGTGGTATTGCTGACGAATACACACAGTTGTATTAAGGTATCTCTATTACTTCCTGAAAAGGTTGATTTTAGTTTTTTTTTTCATTATTAATATCGTTTTTTCTACGAATGTAAGTTAACGCAATAGGTAATATTTTTAGAAAGATTTTTATCTTGTTACGCCAAAAAATTATAACTTCTAACGCGTCGGTACCTACACAAGTACCTACACACATTTTTTTTGTTTAAACACGCTTTTGTAATGTAGGTATATTAACAACTAGCTTCTGCCCGCGACTTCGTACGCGGATCCTGTTGCTTATGCCAGCGACAACGGGGTCGTCAAAATTGAAGATCTGAAACGTCTGATGTCGAATTCTAAAAGCCCGGGGACGGGAAAACAATGAGATGCGCGAGACGATTCAAGACGTTCCAGATTTTTTATTTTTGTTGGTCAACAGGAAATGCCATCAGACTTAACAACTTTTGCTAAGACGCCATTTCTATAAATATATGTTACATTGTAGCTGGGCTTTGGAGTTCCACAACAGGTGCTCCAGATCTTCAAATTTAGTCTCACAGCAGAAAACACTCTTCACGTGGAATAGTTTTTGCAATGGCACCATTTTTATATCTCTTTTACTTTAGGTGTTCCATTTTCCAAAATAAATTATAGCCTATATGTTGCATGACGTTCAGCGGTCAGTCGCGCATCTCCTTCCCCCACTTATCTCTAGAGTCGATGCGTATATACGCTAAAAACTCAAGCGTCATGCTTTTTCCGTGAACGTCTCCAACTCGCGAGACAGTGCATGATGTTCACGATCAGCGGTCAGTCGCGCATATATTCTTCACTGGTGTCTAGAGACCTGGATGTAGATGCGTAAATACGCTGAGAATGCAGGCGTGCTTCGCGATCCCAAGAAGTTTCCACGGAGCGACTTGCAGCCTCATGTTCTTAAACAGAATCAAGTCTCTCCTAACACTCTTCGGTAGATTGTTTCGATCTTATGGTCTTTAAAATCATTTAGCACCTTTGGAACATTGGGAAAGATTTGACCTCTTTCTAGGCATGGTTATAGTTTTATTGTGATGATACCTGATCAATTAAAATCTAAGTGGCTGCTCCCCTGCGTTACCGGGTAGGCTACCGTGTAACGAAGACAAATGGAAAAGGAAATTAAACACTCAAATAACATAAGCCCGAAGGCATATTTATACGATAAAAAAAATGTAATTTTCAATGATATACCATCGTCATCGAAAATCAGTCCTGACCTGTTCCTGCCTTCACCGCGTGGAGGTACTAATGTTATTTTATAATTATGCAATGAAATCAGTGATAGCTTTCATTTCTATATCAAATGTTTCTGATCTTCGATTTTTATAAGTCAACAGGAAATACCTATCAGACTGAACAACTTTTGCTAAGACGTCATCTATGTGAGTTATGGTGTAGCTGGGCTCTTGGAGTTCCACAACAGGTGTCCCAGATCTTCGATTTTTATACGTCAACAGCGAGTGCTCATAAGGCTGAACAACTCTTGCTAAGACGTCATTCCTATAAATGTTAAAGTGTAGCTGGGCTCTTGAAGTTCCACATCAGGTCTTCCGGATCTTCAAATTTATTCTCTCAGCAGAAAATGCTCATCACGTGGAACAATTTTTGCTATGGTACCATTTTTGTATCTCCTATAGTTTAGCTGGTCTGTTGCGGTTCTGCATCAGGTGTTCCGGATCTTCAAATTTATTCTTTTAGCAGAAAATGCTCATCACGTGGAACAATTTTTGCTATGGTACCATTTTTGTATCTCCTATAGTTTAGCTGGTCTGTTGCGGTTCTGCATCAGGTGTTCCGGATCTTCAAATTTATTCTTTTAGCAGAAAATGCTCATCACGTGGAACAATTTTTGCTATGGTATCATTTTTGTATCTCCTATAGTTTAGCTGGTCTGTTGCGGTTCTGCATCAAGTGTTCCAGTTTCCAAAATAAATTATAGCCTATGTGTTGCCCAGACTTAATATCTATACAACAAAAAAAAAATCATTCAAATCCGTCCAGTAGTTCCGAAGATTAGCGTGTACAAACAAACAGACAAACAGACAAACAGACAGACTTTTTTTTTTGGATTCGTGCTCTATTACTGTTTCTAAACCCCCCTCAATTATTATTTTTTAAATATATTTAATGTACAGACACAGTTTTTTTACAGTCTTATCATATTATAGATATGTATAGATTTAAAGTGGGTTTCCTTCAGAACCCATTGTTTTTTGCCACCCTATGTAAGTATCTTCTAACTATCAAAAACCACTGCTCCATGTCTTGTCGGCATAGCTAACCTATTCGATTTCAGTAAGTTTCTAAGAGGACAGATTTAGTATAAGTAGGTAAGTATTTGTAACATTCGCAAATACATATTGTTATTTGTTTTATGTTTTGTTGTTTTCGATTTGGTCTTCATTAAATTTAAACTGAAAATCGTAGCGTAGTGCGTAGCGTAGGCACTTTTTAACCGACTTCAAAAAAAGGAGGAGGTTCTCAATTCGACCGTTTTTTTTTTGTGTGTTTGTTACGCGATTACTCCGCCATTTATAGACCGATTTCCAAAATTCTTTTTTATTTGATAGGGTATACTAACATATTGATCCCATTTGTATCAAAACTCATATCTGATGAGGGATCTTCGAGGAATTGAGGGAACTCCTCAAAAAATATAGGCACACACGTACCGATTTTAACATTTTTAGTAACAAATCAAGCATTTTCATTTAGAAAGAATCATTTGGTGAAGAAAGACTGATGAGGAAGACAGGCAACGGAACTCTTCAACGCATAACAGCAAATTATTCGCGATTGCTATAGTCAGATGTCTATGCTGAGCTTTTGTATTTCTTTAACATAACATTACGCCATTCTAATTTAAAAGGGGCCCGGCAGAGATGTACAGATTAATGTTTAGATAGAACTTCTTTAGCAATTGTTATCCAATTTCAATGATTCTTTCAGGTTCTGAAAGACTTTCTTTTTGCATACAAAGAAACTAAAAAGTACAAAAGATAAAGTTTTTACAAAAAAAAAAACAACCGACTTCTTAAAAAAAACTAACAGGTGAAAAATAACTCCAGTTTCGGAAGTCTGTGGCTTTGGTGGTTTTGTTTTGTTCATTATTGGCCACCGACTTCCGAAACTGGAGTTATTTTTCACCAAGAAGTCGGTTGTTTTTTTTTGTAAAAAAGTTTTTACTCTAAATTTTGGAGTAGAAAGTAGAGAGCGAAATTCTTCGAAGCGTCCTGTGCATGATTGTGTCACTCGCTCGCTCGAGCCGTGCTCAACAAAAAACCGAACATGGCCGAAGATGCAACGAACGACGCATCACACGCGTAGGTACCATAGTTTACGAGAAATTGAAGTTGTTGCAATCATGACCTGTTTTAATTGTCCCCAGTCTACCCTAAAAATTAAGATACATTTTTGACTGCACTGTAGATTGTACAGAATCTTACCGATGCCAACTTATCGAAGCGAGCGAAGAGTGAATTCAGTAGCTCCACCAACTCCTGCGCACTGCACTTGCTGGACAAATCTGTAAGTTAGCAGACACCGCATTATTGATCACCATGCGATCTACTTTCGTCACTCAATTTATTTTATTGTTTTATATGTGCAACATTAGTATAGTTTTATTTTAAAATGAATTATTAAATCAAATCAACTAATGTGATCATACAGTCTAATAGGATAGCATCATATAACTTAATGCTTTAATTAGACTACTAATTAATATATTGTGTTTTATATTTTCTTGCTACCAAAATAAAAAAATAACGTTGCCCCGTACTAGCTTTTTTCCCATGTTGTGGGTTACATTACAAGCAACTTGCTTTTACAATATTCACTTTAGGACATAAGCAAAATGATCGACATCGGCTGAACTTTGCCACAGGTAATAAAAATAGAATAAGTGGCACGTGTGATGGTCACATGTGCTCATCGGTAAAATTTGTAATAAGACTCACCTGTAAATCCCTTGATATCTGCAAACAGTATAGATACATCGTGACTCTTGTAAGCTACGGCATCTAACATGCCTTGAAAGTGGCCCACATCATTGCACACATAATTTGAAATTCTTTTTGCCAAAAAGTCTGGTATAACTGCAAGAGAATTAATAACAAGTTAATCAATGCGTGTGATTTTGATTGTAATTTTGAATTTTGATTTTGATTTAAATCTGATCTTAAATTCCTTCACTAATTATTATTATTATATATTTATTTGCATCCCTAGCCTCAAGTTTCCTTGATTGGTATCTGTGTGTGCCACGAAGGAACTTACCACTTTGAATTAGGTTCCATTGCCTATCGCTCTCGACCCTCGTGGTCTCGTATGCGCTCTTAGACTTTCGTGTCTCCAAGAACACCTTCCTCTGTTCGCAGTCCACGAATGATTTCGCGTACAATCCCGCAAAGTTAACTGCTGCGTGAAGTAACACGTTACCTCCTAGAAGACGCCAGGCGCATGCATATCCCTACAATCATTTTTTTTTAGAGCTTTGGTAAGTACTAGCAATTTGGGTTACATAAAAAATTGTTAACCCCTCCAACTAAGCTAAATATGCTTGTGTCTGAAGTGGGTTCACGAAATCTCTTTGGTTCACGTCAATAGTGCAATGGGTGGGGATCAAACTCATTTCAAAAATAAAACATCATTAATTATTGAAATGGTTAAAATACCGATCGTATTTAGAATGATACAAATGTAGGTATTCTTAAGGGGTTAAGTACCTACTCGTCTTAACCGTTTCAGGTTAGCTTTACCTAACCTAAAGCATCACTTGTACATAAATGATTTTAAATACTCGAAGACAATGATATTATTAGTGAGCTCTTATAACCTATCTACACCTTTTTACTTAGAATATCATTGCTCGTAGATATAAACATTACTACTTACATTACTACCTACACTAACGTATGGAAGTGAATATTGGGCGTGGCAAAAGAGGCATGAAAGTAGAATAAATGCTGTAGAAATGCGTTCCTTGCGAAGTATGTGTGGTGTAACGATTAATGACAGATTGAGGAATGATGTGATAAAGCAACGTTGTGGTTTAAAAGAAGATGTAGTAACAAAAAATTTAAAAGAGTATGCTTAGATGGTTTCGTCACGTTGAAAGGATGGATGAAAGGCGACTAACGAAAGGTATTTAAAAGCAGATGTAAGTGGGAACGCCGGGAGGGGACGCCCTAGAAGGACATACATAGACCTTATTGGTGAGGTTCTTCAGAAAGGTCAGGTGCGTAGTACTCGCAACCGGCGTGTGTGTATGACAACATGTATGAATGTAAACGAAGCAAAAGAAGTATGTAAGAATCGTAGCATATGGCGCTCTGTAGTTTCTGCCTACCCCCATGGGAAAAAGGCGTGAGTTTATGTATGTATGTATGTATGTACTTACATTACTATTTAAGTTAACAACTATCGGGCGAGTCTCCGTTTGTATGTACACCATGGCAGCCACGAAATGTGACAGGAAAGACAGGACTCCCAGGAAGAGGCACCAGCATAGAGACAACGGGAACATCGCGTAGGTCACGAATACTATGAACAGCATGTACCACACTTGGTTCTGCGACTCTTGGTAGCCGATACCTTGCTTGCTTAGACCTAAACACATAAGTAAATAGTACGTTCTTGTTATCCTTGTTAGCGAGATGCGGTTGCTCTTGAATAAGTAAGTAGGTATCTACGACCCTGATGAAGAACGATGGATGAGGTTGATGATGAAAGGAGCTTGCTCAGGCAATACGGATGCTGGCAGAAAGTTCCACACTTGGGGTGAGCACATAATTTGTATGTGGCGTGCCAATATGCCATGCAAGTATTTGAAAGTATTACTAGAGGCTCCGCAAGTGGCGCACAGTGAGCCCTGTAACCATGTAGCAGCTGCAAAAATGAACTCGTTGAGTCAAAACTCCAATGTCTTGAATATCGACGCCAAGTTGCTAGCGTATTTGTTTTCTATCGTTTACATTTAAGGAGAGTGAATCGGAATTGCACATTAATTAATTCCGCCAAGCCCTTTCCATCATTAGACCACTAAACGGTTCTGCGCCACCGATACATAGAGGACATCCCACCCATATATATGTAGGTACTAAACGTTTTGGGAACACATTCATTGTGCGTACAGTACAGCTAAGGAGTGAAATTCTCTGCCAGAGTCGGTGTTTCCTGACAGCTACAACCTAGGAGTCTCTAAGTCAAGTGTTATTAGGTTACTTTTAGGCAAGCGTGATTCATCGTCGACCACATCATCGCATATTATCAGGTGAGATAGTGTACAACGCGAACCTAACAATAATAAAAAAATGTTTGTGTGTCAACTCGTCCAATTCATATTTTTAATGCGGAATATTCCTTTCCATACCTTGAAATATAAGTAGCAACCACGTGCCCACCGCGGCCCAATGCAGGTGGTTGTTAGCAAAGCATCGCCACCAGCTCAGCAAGTACAAACAGACGTTTAAACACGCGAAAATTGCCGTCCATATGATTTGGTTGGTAGTCAGCGTCGCTGCTGTAATATACTATGAGTTGTGCATAAAATTTCGACACTACCAAAAGTCTAATCATTAGTTCAAAAAAAACAATACCTCTATAATACAAATATAATACTACAAACAGTTATTTAATAAAATTTAAGTAAGTAGGTAAGTACCTATTTTATAATTCCTTCTCAAAGTATAGGTATTCGGTTTATCTAAGAACAAAAACCGATACAAACTCATTAGGTCAGTCTTTTAATCAATCTACCTAGTGAATATTTAACTTACCATCGAAGTGATTGAGTACAAAAATAATCACCATTCCCACCTAAAACAAAACCACTTTTTATACCTACTCGAGCAAAGGAATATCTTAATTTTGTTTCATTTATTTTGTACTTACTTTCAGTGCTAAATCAATGAGGTTGACCATCATGAGAGACTTCTGTCGCAGTCTCCGAGAATATCTCTGGTATGATTGTTCAACGGCTTCATCCTGGTGAACAGTCTTTTTTTATTAAATTCTACTGGGCCATACGCAGTAGAATTTGATCAAAAAAGGGGTTAACATAACACGGAAAAAAAAAAGTAGGTAAGTATCGACCTACCTACTTACTTACTGAAAATTATTTCAGTGACAAATCCTAATTCGACTGGACTATTATGACTATATTTACCTACTACTTTATCCTTTTGATTTCGAGTGTTTAAGCTTTAAAAGCGACAGGCAGGTAGGTATAGTCCACTAAAGCCCTTAATCGTAGAGCATAACAAAGATACTGACCCTCGGTGCAGAAGGTCCACCGGGTGGTTTTTAGTCAGTAAGCGACTGACAGACCCCTCCACCCCCATTCAACATTCCTCTATTACAAATTATCACTTTGCTTTAGCGTTATAAGTTAATTCATGCGAAGTGTTGTTCAGCTAATTTTGAACTTTTAAGATGTTTTCCTATTCAATTCTGGAACTAGCCTTGTTAAGCAATTTGTGTAAGCTAAGGTGAGTAAGTTTAGGAAATAATCATGGATACCTATAGTCATCGACTTTTGCGATGTAGGTACCTGATTATATAGGTAGGTACATACACACACTTTTTTTTTCGCAATAGTACCTAACCCGAAGTGAGTTGTAATCAAAGACATTCAATACCTATAGACCGGACATCACGAACAAAGTTTTTTCGTCCGAAAAAGTGTGTCCTGCCGGATACAATTAGTCTTTGAGTTTTTTTTAGTTCGCTCCGCTGCCGCTCCAATATTCATATATATTCTAGATGGCGTTACTGAGACATGGGATCAAAGTTTTTCTATGACATTTCCTCGCATGTCCGCTCTATAGTCTTTTAAATCTCTTTGGTTGTAATGAAATCTTGGTTGAAATACAACATAGGTACCTTAAAACTATTTGTGATGACTGGACAGTAAATTCCCTTGTAGTAACGTGGCTCAGGCATGTCGTGTGCAACACTATACCTAAGAAAAAAAAGTTATATTCTAATATGGATTTTTTTATAGATCTTACATAAGATTTACAATTCCGTAGGTAGTTTATTATTTAGTTTAGCCAGAGCTTGCAATTTAAACGTACCAAAATGTATTTTTACGACGTCGCATTAATACTCGGCCTTTTTAACCGACTTCAAAAAAAGGAGGAGGTTCTATGTTCGTGTGTATGTATTTTTTTTTTTTTTTTTTTTATCTATGTTACCTGATTTCTCCGCCATTTGTGGACCGATTCTCGAAACTCTTTTTTTGTTTGAAAGAGTAGACTCCTGAGGTGGTCCCATTTTAATTTGGTGAAGATCTGGTGCTGATCTTCGGAGATATACAACGGAACTCTTCAAAAATAGACGGCAAATCTATCGTGATTACTGGAATCGCTTGGATGTTTATTGTTTATACAACATCATGACGTATCATCAAGCCTGTATGCTCAGAGGGGTAGGCAGATGTGTTCAATATACCTAGATTTCGACAGTTAGGTATGTTAAGTTTCATTTATTAGGGTTAGGTGGATAATCCTATTATAATGACATGTATTGTTAACAATTAACAATATAAAATGAATTCATGGCAAATGTTTGTATGGGAACAACTAAAAATGGAAAAATAAAAAACTTTTTTACAAAAAATAAAACCGACTTCAAAAATAACACAAAAGGTGTAAAATAACTCTAAATTCGGAAGTCGGTGGCCCATCAAGAATAAGACAAAAGTACCAAAGCCACAGACTTCCTAATTTAGAGTTATTTTACACCTTTTGTGTTATTTTTGAAGTCGGTTTTATTTTTTGTAAAAAAGTTTTTTAGGGCCTTATTTTAAACCGTTCGATTGGTTTCCGTGTCGGTAAGGAACCGTTTTCGACAATCTCATTTCCGAGCCGAAGAACTGCCAAAACGCTATTCACAGATCCGAACGGATACGTTTTTTTTTTCTATACAATTGATCATTGTATTTATGGGGAACGCTACAAAATGGTAGTAAATGATCAGCGTGGTAGAAAATTTAAAGTAGTAAATAAAATTGGTTTATTTGAATGTTTCGATCCGTTTAATTATAGAATATACAGCTAGTAATTTAATAGACATCAAACGGTACAAAATGATTTTATTATTAATCAAACAAACTTTATTTCGAATAAACTTGCTTTGTAAACAGCCGTTTGTCAATCTGGCATTGCCAGTTTGACAGACTTTTTTACTTTTTAAACTTTTTCCAAAAAAAAGTTTTTACATACATACATACATACATAAACTCACGCCTTTTTCCCATGGGGGTAGGCAGAAACTACAGAGCGCCATATGCTACGATTCTTACATACTTCTTTTGCTTCGTTTACATTCATACATGTTGTCACACACACACGCCGGTTGCGAGTACTACGCACCTGACCTTTCTGAAGAACCTCACCAAAAAGTTTTTATTTGAAATAAAACTATGGATTAAAATTTATTTTATTATAACTTTGCTTTACAAAGGCTAAATGACTGTAAGTATTTGATATCAATACACAAATCTTGCTATTTGCTTATTGTCAAACAATAACACGTACAACTATACGAATAAAGTAATTCAAAGTGTAATTATGTGGTTCTACATAATTACACTTTAAATTAATGTAAATGCGAAAGTAGCAATGAAATACGGTCAATACAATAATAAAACTTCATTTACTTAAAAGTGCAGTGTTTTAAAGGTTTACAGTGTTTATATTTCTCTGAAATAACCTGGATTTATGAAAAATAAATCGTTTAAATTTTGTTCGGTACGGCTCCCGATAGCAAACAGCTGTCGGAAAGATTTGAGTCTTCTTATCGAATTTGAACTGTCAAAAAAAATCGGTTTCGGATTTGTGAATTGCGTTTGGATGACATCTTCGACATCTTAGACGTTCGATTCGGTACGGAATCTAGTCGAATGGTTGTGAATAAGCCAGCAGGATAAAAGAAACTAAAAATAGGTTACAATGTGAAATTTGTGTAGGTACCTACCTAGGTACCTACTGTTGTTACCTAGTCAATGGTGCGGAAACCTTCGTGCGCGAGTCCGACTCGCACTTGGCCGGGTATTTTTGTAATACATTATGTAGGTACGCAATGTACATATAGGTATACAGCTTGGCAAAAAAGTGTAGAAACGGAACTAAATTTTTGACTGTTGGCAACAATTCCAAAATAACGACATCTCATAATAAACAAAGTTCACGATTTCGTAAAATTTTTATTTCGACCACCAAACGTTGATTAATAAACGTAAGAAGTGAAGAATAATGAATAAAACCATTCGGAGTGCTGGCAGGGAGGTTATTTATAAGGTGTACAGGCGATGTCTGGCGGAACATGAGGCCCAAACAGTTTTTTCTAAACTTCACAAAGTTTACCAAAGAACCGCTGATAAGACAGGTACCTATGTAAGAGTTTGTTTTGTTGATCTTAGTTGAATCAAGTGTTAATTGATGAATACAAAGCTATATTAATTCGCTTGCATAAGAAATAACTAGAAATTTAAAACAATAAATGTCGAGCACATAGGTTATGTTTACATTTTTTCGGCATTAAGGCGCGGACCCACCGCGGTGCACGAAGAGGCTACGCACGTGTATTAAGCTTCGCTTTGTAAGAAAATGTATGTGGTTGTGTCCACTGCAACCCACGGAGAGGCTACGCATGAATTGACGTCATTGATACACGCGTGGCTTGCTCGAATAAGCGGTTATATAGCTCAACGCTGTCAACGTGGGTCTACGTTTCCACTGGAGTACACGAATATGACCCACGACTATGTACAGCTCAATTATCGGTTTTAGTTCTACTGCTAACGAAGCTTACGAACACGAAAAATTCTAAAACGAGTGTTTCGTTTTACGTTGCCTTTATGTAAGAAATTAAAATTTAATTCTACAAATTCCAAAACATCACCTAAAAGTTACCTTTGTATTAGAGTAACCTAAAAGTAACCAATGCAGTTCAAAAATCACCTAAAAGGTTACAAAAGTAACCTTCTGGCAACACTGCAGGCGTCGCTCGCTTTCCCGCACGTCCGACCTCCCCACACCTCCCGCAGTGAAGCCCGTGTCCGTGGATTGCAGTGGCTTATGCGTAGCCCCTCCGTGCGCCGTGCCACGCTATACATAGTCGTGGGTCATAGTCGTGTACTCCAGTGGAAACGTAGACCTACGTTGTCAAACAAATTAATACACGCAGCTAAAATGCGCCGCGTGCCCGTGCACAGCATGCGCCGCGGTGGGCCCGCGCCTTTACTCAGGTATAGCGCGCTGAGATAAATTGATACTTTGGTGACTTGGCTTTTAACTTAATGAAAATTAAATTTCTACGTAAATTATACCTTAAGTGCGATATCAAGGGAGAGAATTATTTGTTCTAGCGTTTGCATTAGAAATGTAAAAGATATAGTCTAAATCTATTATTAAATTCAGGGAAATCTGTTATCGTTCTAAGCAAAATCGTGCTGGAAGGAGATAAACAAAGGGATATTTTATATATCCGGCTTATTAGCTGTATGTGTTAAAAATGTTTTACTTTTAATATTGTTAGGGATAAATGAAATATTTCGTTTTTACAGGAAGCAGCTGAACGGCCATTCTAAGCTATTACCGAGGAGGATTGGAAGAACTCGTACTAACATGTAATAAAAATAGAAAAGGATTACCTACTGGGAAAAAAATAACTATGAACGAGGAAAGAGAGCGATTAGTAATAAATCTAGAAGACGATAGCAGCATCGCCTCTGAACCCGAACATGACTCAGATGAGTTTGCGGCCTACGTGTTCGGGGTAGAATATTTAGAGGAAGATTTACTAGAATAAAATATAGAAATTATGTTATACAATGTAATGTTTTCTTTTTTTATAATTCCTAAACAATGTTGTGAACTTGGAGTATTTACCCAATTTGTTAATTTTAGGTAAATAATCAGTTGCGTGTCGAGAACACGTCCTTGTTCAATAATTAATTACTGATTTAAAAAATAATACATATTTAGATTAATTTGTCTAAAAAACAGCTGAGTACCTATCAAGACTAGGTTGGTACGCTATGCGGTTGCCACGGGTAGCCATACGAAGAGCACAGTGGCGCCTCCATTATTTTCTACTCTTTTTTGCCAAGGTAGGTACATAAACCTCGCTCTTCAATCACTCTATCTATTGATAAAAACCATTCGTGGTTGCAGTGAACAGACTGCGAGAAACGATTTTGTTTATTACTTTAGTTATAATTACTTTTAAAATATGCATTTGTAAAAACCGTTATTTTGAAATTACAAAGTTCCAATAGATATATAGATCATGAATAAAATTAAAATTTGAAAACTAACAAAAAATATTTATTCGTGTATAATACCTTACTCATCTGTGTTTTCAGCTTCAGAGAAACAGAGCAATCTCCTCAGGTCCTCACAAACTGTAAAGCACCAGTAAGTAGTAATTAAGCTACTTAACACAAGGTAAGAAGCGCAACTTAGGTACGTCTACCCAGACCACGCTCGTCCGACGGTTACGTTCCAATCTGAAGGCACTAATTGGTTCAAAACTAACCGTCGGCAATCTCACAGCGTTATCAATTTTTGGAATTATTTTCCTAGTACTGCACTGTTGATAGTAGCGGTAGCTTGCGCGTCTGTTGTGCCTGCAGTCCGATTACAAATCAGAATGCAATTATTCTTAATAGGTTGAGAACGACAAACAAACTCCCCAGCACACACGCAACTCGACAGGACATCTAGGCATCTATCTGATAAGTTTCAGAAACAATCTTTTATTAATAGCTATCCTTAGGCAACACACACACTACGTTACTACTACACTTAAAGCCATACTCCATTACTTATACTTTTAATAGCCATAAAGCCATTGTAACAATACTTAGGCCCAAAAACACTTGTACATAGACTTACACATAACAGAGATAAAAAATAATAAATAATAGGTAGGTACACGCAAACAATAAAATGTTATATTACTTCATGTTAATATTAAGTAGTAGGTACCTAATTTAAGTTTTTGTCCAATTTATGTATTATGTTGCGGTGCCCCAACCGGGTTTCATGTTGGAACTTATATTAAATGTAACAACAAATGTACCTACTTACACATGAATGCAATAAAGATTTTGAGTTTGAGTTTGAGCTTTTCGATCTCAATCTTTGCTAGGTTCCCTATTTCATGAGATATAATTATATTAAATGTAACAACAAATGTACCTACTTACACATGAATGCATTAAAGATTTTGAGTTTGAGTTTGAGCTTTTCGATCTCAATCTTTGCTAGGTTCCCTATTTCATGAGATATAGGTAAATGTGTCCAAGCTGTGGAAACTCTCCAGATCGGATACCTATAATTAAACCCTTATAAGTATCTTTTGACAATCTAGCATAATATAGCAATATTGAAGCGGCAGCCAGAGCGGGGCGTACTAAATTACTCATTGAATTTGTGTAGTTAGCATACAAGTATCGAAAGAAAATGATGATCGTGATGTCCAGATGAAGTATTGAATGCTTTTAAACGAGTGATCGACAAATTTAACTAGCGACATATTAATATTACGTAATAAGTGAGAAGTTTTTTATGCTGGCAATATTAAAATCCCTGATGATGATCCACATGTAAGTAATCAGTTAAGTCTGACGAAATGTGGGTCGCCAGTTATACCTAAGTCCCGTGTAGGTAATAGGTAGGTAGCGAGCCTTTTGCCATAAATCGGGCACAAATAAAAAACTAGGTACTCAAAATCTTTTTATTGCATTCATGTGTACATTTGTTGTTACATTTAGGTATCTATACTAATATTATAAAGAGGAAAAGTTTGATTGTTTGTCTGTTTGCATCGAATAGGCTCCGAACCTACTGGACCGATTCGAAAAATTATTTCACCGTTGTAAAGCATGTGCCCGAGTGAAATAGGCTACTTTTTATCCCTGTATTCCCACGCGAACGGGAACTACGCGGGTGAAACCGCGTGACGTCTGCTAGTTTAATATAAGTCCTAACATGAAACCAGTAGGTAATGCCCAGGCATTCCAGATGGAAAAAACTAACACATTACCCGACCCGGGGATCGAACCCAGCAACGGCGCTTGCGACTACAAAAGTCAACGAGGCAGTCCAGTCAATAATCGAACATGTTGCTATTTAATCAATCTCTTGAAACTTATTTGAAACCGTAAAAATACACCACTTATAAAACAGGAAATGTGTTACTGTAAAACAAAAGTCTCTAATTAATTTGATGAATTAATAACCAGCTCAGCAGAATCGTCGTAAACACAAAAACAAGATAACACCAGGACAAATAAGATTATAAATAAAACACCAGGTAAACTTTCCATATATAATTGATATAAACATTATAAATAGAAGCGACTCACATCATTTAGGTACAGGTTACGAGTATAAATACACACACGTGTAATTTTAAAGCGATATTATTGCTACTTCGATCGAGTCCTATTTGAAAATAGTATGTTTCGAAAGTACAATGTCATTGGGCGAAAATCCCTATTAAATGTTACTTTTGTAAAGTATTTATACTCCTGACTGTACAGCGTAACATCTTGCATACAAGGACTGACCACAGATTTGTAAAGTATTCAATTATTTGACTTCATTCGAGATATACGACCCTTGCATTATTCACAGGTTATTAAAACAGAATTTATGAAATTCGGTCAGTGGGTAGTCTGCATGGGATTCATTGCACTTATGAAAGAGGTAATTCTCGAATTTTAAATCTCAGATTCAATCTGTCAAAAATACGTCTAATTTCCCTGCATTTTTGACACGATATCGCGACTACAGTGCCGCAAAATTTGCTGTTCAGGTGGGCAAAATTGGAACTACAGCAGCGTCAGCCGCCATTCTGAAAACAATACTACTACTTTACAACTGGCAATACCGAATTCTTCACTAGCGCCACAGTCAACTGAACAGTTAGATGGTGGGACTAAAGATTTGAAGGGTTTTAAATAACGGGAACATTGCTCTTTAGAAGTCAAATCATTGTATCGTTTACGAATATAATCTGTGTACACTAACACTACGGTAACTACTTCTGACACATTGATACAATGAAATAAGAAAGTTCTCATTATTGGTTATAAACAAAGACATTCAATACCTATTGACCGGACATCACGAACAAAATTTTCGTCCGAAAAAGTGTGCCCTGCTGGATACAAGTCTATGAGTTTTTTGTAGTACGCTCCGCTGCCGCTCCAATATTCATATATTATTCTAGATGGCGTTACTGAGACATGGGATCAAAGTTTTTCTATGACATTTCCTTGACATGCCCGCTCTATAGTATTTTAAATCTCTTTGGTTATAAAATAATGGAGCAAATACATTGCTACGTTAGTTTTATAAAATACTATTGATAACTGTGAAAATATTAATGTTTTGGATAACTGCAACATTTTTTACCAAAAATATTTGTGATTTACTAAATGTCGTTTTATACCAAAATATGTATTCCAATTTTTAATAGACAAGTGTGAAAACATCCCTTAATTATATATTGAACTTTATTCGCAGCGCAATAAGGATAAAAATCTTATTACAGAAGGTAAGTACCTAAACTACTGGATTCATCTACTAGACATACAATGCTACTTTTAGCGGATAACATGATATTGTGCGCATTCTCTTAACAATTACCGTATTGGTTACATCTGGGCAAGTTAAAGCTCAAAGTGAACATAGAAATAATCTTGATCTAAGTCCTTTAAAAAAAATCTGCAACCGTTGCCAGTTCTGAAATAAAAAATATTTTCGAGACTCCACTAAGTTCTTGGATTAGCATAAGACAATTAACATTAAATATTTAATTGTTTTTTTTTTATATTTTTTTTTTTAATGTGATTCGCACTCTGTTTCATATGCTTACGTGACTAGGTATAAAATAAACAGCCAGATACAGGACCTTTTACGATCTCACACCCGATCTCTGAAAGGCTAAAAACTGTCAGACTGTCAAAAACAAGTCGAGTAATTTGATTGGCTATTTCTAATTCACTCAGCCAATCACAGTAAAGCAGTTAAATTAAATTCCCGGAATTAAAAGTTCAAAGTTTGTCGCAATGTCATCTCAGCAACAATCAATGTCAAAAATACGGAAATTTGCCCTCTGTTTACATTGTTTTTTAACATTTCAGGAAATGGATGTCGATATGCCGTACATATATTACTTTATAGTAAATTAGGACTCAAAAGCACCGATGACAATATTACGTGGTAAAATATTCATAAAATGTTTTTGTAAGGAATTTTATAGTTACGATTTGGCATGTAATATAAAAAGAATAGGTTCTTCATAATAAATTAGAAAACAATGTAAATAATAGCATAGAGTAACGGTGGACAGGGGAGAATGGAAAAAAATAAACAATAAAAAGTCAGGGTGACCAAATTATAAAAAAAATAAAGGTATTTTGCGCAATATCGGCCTATAAAATACCCTTACTTTACATTTACTTATCTTACGTGGTAACTTAGTAATAATGACACAAATTATAATGTACAGACGCCAGTTACCCCAATGTGTCAAATTTTGGATCGTTTTTGAACTTTATGTCTAACAGAATAAGGTTCATATTCAATTGGAAAAAATTGATACACGCAACTTGATGTGCTGGCGTCTGTACAACCAACTAAACAACGCATACATTGAGCGCGAAACGGAAAGAATATTTTTTTATAAAAATAAAATGCTTAGAGAGCGAACCGCCCAATTTGTGCGTCAAAGAATACGGGACAGAGATCAAAAAGTTTTTTTATTAACAAATAATTTCTGAAAATTCCTTATTTTATAAGAACAATTAGATTTTACTTTGAATTTTTGGACGAGGTTTCTTTAGATATTAGTTTTAATTATAATATTTTACAATAAGACCGGTTATATATAATTCGCATTAAGTATAAACTTCCATAACTAAATACACTTTTTAAAAAAAACATCGCTTTATTCTACGTATTAATATTATTGCCAGCTCTATGTACGCTTACACATTCTAGACAATTCTACTGAACACGTTAATCAGGCGAGTTCGTAACACTTATAGCTTAAGACGACACACTGACATAATTATATAAAATTGTATAAAAATCAACGAAGCTACTTATATCACCTAGCTTTTCGTTATGAAAAATCATTTGGCTAGCAGACTTAAAGTGTGGCATATTGGGAACGGGCGCAAATGGGCCATCCATTCCATCATAATATATTATATTGTATTTAATTACAAAAAAAAATAACATTAAATAGGTTAATCAGCAAAACGAATATAATATTCATCGTGATATGGAATAGAGTCGATTTACCAAACTATCCCATTGATTTTTCTGGATATCCCATTATTCTTTCTGACTATTCAACGATCAATTTACCAACTAACAGAAAAAAAAGTATATTTTATTGACTAAAAGTTATGCTACATTTATAATGCAGTAATTTCAACTTTGGTTTGAATTTTATAACAATAATTATATTTTAGATTTGCTGATTTATGCTCATTTTTTTTAATCATCATTATTGTGATGCAATCGATAATTGGTTGTTAATGGTATCAGTATTTAATTATATTTTTAATAATATTTTTGCCATTATACATTATAGCTTTAATTTCTTTGCATTAAGCTGTAAATGGCTACTACTGCTCAAAACATTACAACAAAAAAATCTACACGAGCAATTAACAAAAAAACTACTAAATTAAAACTTATGTATTCCAAATACATAATATAAAAATGTAGGTGTGAAATGTAAATCTCTGTAACAAAATGAGATTCGGTTTTAGTCTTGAATGTACAAGATAACGTATATAATAATCAATATTTATTTAAAGACTCAAAGCCCGGCCATTAAAAAAAACAATGGCCACGCCTCACCGGTGAGACGGCGGCCCTTGACCGGTTAAGCGATCCTTTAATATTTCGTATATTAGAGATGAGGTACGAATAAATATACTTTTCTGAATATATTTGCATAAAAACATTGCATTGTAAAATGCAAAATAAGATTTGTAATTGATATATTAACAAGAAGCATTACTTTACTTACGCATATTTTAATAAAACAAGCTTTAGGGATTTTAAAAATATTAGTCTTATTTTTTTTAAACGGGTTTTTTGATGTTGCCAACGTTTTCGTAAATACCACATAAAAAATCCGTAAAGCTTTCATTATTGTTTGAAGCTTTTCATTATTTTTTCTTCACCTTCATTAACTAACAACTCTTTTATTAAATTACCAAGTTCCTATGACGAGCAAGTTGCCGTACAACCTACCTCCCATGTTACCATTAGTTTCTCTCCTAAACAAATGGATTCATATCCTGATATGTCAGCAAAACTTATTTTCGCTTAAGTACATTATGGATCGCAGATTTTTTATGAAGACATTGATATAATTATGAAGAAATAAATCATTCTGAAATTGTTCTTAACGTTCATAACAAACACTGCACTTAGGTCGTCAATACAGCCTCCTTTTTGTAGATAATACATATTAAATTTATTTTATTAAAAAGATCACACAAAAAGCTTTAAAACAAATGCTAAACCCAATCAACACAAACATCATAATTTAATCTCAAATAGTAGCAAACCAAATAGGATTAGTCAACAAGTGATATTCGAATTATTGTATTTATCGGTAGGTTAATTTAAATCTGTTTTTACCGGTACGTGTATTACAAGGCTGGATCTATATAAGAGTGAAGAGATTTTCGCACAACCGGACACACAAGTTCAGCCCATGATCCTGAACCTAATTTTCCTGATGTTATTTTGGCTTTAAACAGTGTCAAATCGAGATTTCTGTCTTAACTTATGAGATTTTTAATTAAAGAAGTTTCTTATTTCCTTTTTTGTAAAGGAGTTTTTCACGATACTTTCCACTTTTAAGCAAAAATAACACCAAGAAAATCTGGCGAAATTGAATTGTCGAGAATTATGTACAGAACTTGCTGATATGCGCCGATGTCTCGTACACACTTTATAGGAGCTTTTTGGGCTGCAGCCCAGAGCCTCGTGGATATGAAGAACACCAAATTAACCACTTCCCTGTCCCATGAGTCACACATGACTCGTGTTAATTGTTTAACTATTGTCTACTTTGTGACAATGGGCGTCACACCAGTCAGCTGCTACACGACTCCACGGCTGCGTTAGCGCGTTTAATTACCGTACTTGGTTATTGTCCTTTTTTATCCCGACGGACATCTGATATAAATTCCTTTATTTAATGCTTACACATATTTACGTAGTCCACTCTAGGTAATCACTTTTTCCACCTATCTTCGATACTAACTAATCCATGACCAAACCAAACGCAAAAAATATTGCACAACATTTTTTTATCACAATTCACACGAAAATAATTAACGTTACACCCCGCCAGCATGATGAAATTGCGCATTTAAATGCAAATTATGTTACTAAAAATTAATAAGTATTTTATACGCAGCGGTCGAAAAATTTCATCGCACAATTTTATCGTGTTAATAAAAAACTTTTAGTTTTTAAACTTGAACTTTAAAGTGTGAATCTAAAGTTTTTAAACATTTAAAAAGGAAAAAAAAAGTTTTATTTTAAATACTATTGTAAATAGCTCTTTCAGATCTCATTACATAGGTACAGACGCCAGCACGTCTAGTTACCCCAATGTGTCAAATTTCTTTGATCGTTTTTCAACTTTATGACATACAGAATAAGGTTCATATTCAATTGGGAAAATTTGACACATTGGGGTAACTTGATGTGCTGGCGTCTGTACATTTTTTTTATATTAACCCATAGTGGGTCTATTCACCGCTGTTAACACGACATATGTATCGGCTAATGTGGAATATATTAAGCATATTCGAATGTGCCACCAACATAGACTCGTCTTTCCTGTATGGAAGAACGACAAAAATATTCTTGATACTCTTCAACAAAAAAAAAACAACGTTCATTCCTCCATCTCCAAACATAATAAATGTATACTAACAATTAAATATAGGATGGATTAATCCTCTAGTGCCTAGATTCATAAAAAATATTAGATACGTATATTTTCTTTTATAACGTAATCAAAAATAACAGCAATATTGTGTCGAAATGTCGCGTGACGTCACGCAAAGGTACAGTTTATACTAAATTATGACGTCACAAGTCCTAACTTTAATGCGCTTTATTTAAAGAATATTTCCATTAATTTAAAAAAGCAAAAAAAAATACGTGTCTAATACTTTTTTAGTATCTAACTAACGGACTTTGATTTTCATACCCCGGCACCGTGGCTTAAATATTTAAACCAATGCCTTTAACTGCTCCTTAAAAATAAGGTACTAAACGTGCGCCGGCGGCGGTTCGTCGACCACCTCGCCGACTACGTGCTTCCCGATGTCCGTGATGTCCTGATGGTCTCCGTGAGCCGCTAGATCGAAGTCAGACCCTGACAGGGAAGCTATGTGGTTCCAGTTCGGTTCTGTTGAGTCTCCTGCGAGTTTAGAAGATAGTTTTAATATTTTTGTTTTAGAAAAACACCGTGAAGCTTTGGTGTCGAGAAGAACTTTCGGGTTTGTATTCGGTAAAAGATACGAGTACCCTAAAAGCTTAAGATAGTAATTGAGTTATGGTAATTATACAATACATAATACGATTGCATTAACAAAATGAAAGCGACTGTCATACCTCTGTTGGACGCAAGGAGGTTGCAGATTAACGTCAATATACCTAGGTATAAAATAAAAAAGGAACAACAATTATTATATTTTATTTAACTTTTAAGTTTGACGTTTAAAAGTGCCCTTTAAATGGCCTAATTGAGATGCGTAAATGAAAATCTCTATTGGCCCAAATGCTTATTTAACCCCGAAAGTTTTTCAAGACAATAAAAAAATTACGGTGTATAAAGGAAAATTAAATGAAACACATAGTTAAAAAAAAATGTAGCATAAAACCAGATGCAGCATTTTGTTATAGTAAAATGATTTTGTATAAAGCATGTGTTTTTACCTGGCTGCGAACGAAGGGTTATGTTATAAGCAAAGGTTGAAGATTTTCACGGCCTGTTAACCCAAACCCGAAACCGGTCGTTAGGTAGTCTAACAAAATTACTTAAAAAATAACATAGATCAAAATAGTATGAACGAATATGCGACGCGACTAGTGGGGAGGATAACAGACTGTTAAATTTATTATTTATTTAAAAGGAACGTCAGTCTCTCTGATGATGATTTGGCGCGAATGAATCAAATTATGTTACCTGTGTAACATAGATTAATTCGCGCCAAATCACCTGTCACTTGTTTCGTCTTTTATTTGTTTTGTCTGTGGTCGCTGGCGCAAGACGAGTGTCGTGAACTCGTGGCCAAGGAGATACTGCTTTGATCTAGGTTTGTTATAAGTATGTGTTTTTAGTGCTTTACTCGATTATGTATTGTGAAATTTGTTTGTAGGTTCTATTAAAGTCATATTTTATTAAACTTCTGTGTGTGCTGCAATAATTTGTCCCAAGATGTGTGAATGTGACAAAAACGATGTACTGTCAGCATCAATAATATAGGAACGAACGGGCTGTTCAAAATAATCTAAACAAATATGAAAATTAAATTTTAACTCAATGACTCAAGGAATGTTTCAGAATGAAAACAGTTCACGACAACTGTCATTTTGACAAGAGCTTTATCCAGTTGAGGTAAAGTTTAATTTCCTTATTTGTTGAGATCATTTTGAACAGTGTATTCGTCCCGATAGTTTGAAGCCAACTTTACCTACCCAATGAAAGTAGGTAATAAATTGTGTAAATTCAATATTTTTTTCATTCAATCAACCTCTAAAAGCTTAAGCTGCCTAAATACAAAGGCGAAATTAACTAAGCTTCATTTATGATCTATTTTGAAAAAATGGTGGCCAAAGTGTATGTTAAACTACGTGATATCATTATGTAAGCCAATCTGTTATTTTGTGCGTTTACAATGTAGCAAAATTCAAGTGCATTGGAATTGCTTGTCTTATAGTTGCTTTACCGCCACGTCGTTAAAGCAAAAAAGGTGCCTTGCGCGCCAAGCTATGAGCTAATCTTTTAAATTGGTTATGTAGTCGTGACGCATGGCGTCCTGGGCACATTTTGGTTTGTCATCTATATAATATTCCAATGCACTTCAATCTTCAATTAGTAGGCTTAAACATAATGTTTATTTCCATTACGTATTAACCAGGCATGCTGTTACGTTTAAGAGTATAATGTTCACTCACACAGCACCACACGGTATCGGCAGCGATCCTGCTTGGTTCAGTCAATACAACGTACGGTCGACTAACGAAAACGTCGACCACACTTAGAACTTAGTCACATTTTACGGGCGATAACATCGACGTCAAAAATGTAACGCGCCAATGCAAAAGTATAATGTGACAAAGTCCTTGAACGATCAACGTTTACGTAAGGTAACCTGACAGTACCCAGATGTAAACGACACATCTAGCTCAAGCCGAAAGCGTAAGTTAACCCGTGTAATAAAAATGATATTACTTTTTTTTCTAGTTATAATGGAAGCTAATATTGAGCGTATTAGCTTCCATGTATCTCAGTTTTACCATATTACGTAAGCGGCAATAGCCCAATGGTTAGGGCGTCGGCCTGACGATCGAAAAGCAGTGAGTTCGATCCCTAACGATTGAACTATTCACGTGAATCTACTCCAGACACAAGCATATTTTACTTAGTTGTTAACCCCTCGGTTAACAACACTACTAGTAATTTGCAACCCACATTACTGCTTCATATAAAAAAAAACTGAGCTGTAATTTACAAAAACCTTAAGAAAATCACAATTTTGAAGTCTAGCTTACGCATTCACTGTAAGCGCATTACCTTATCTGTGTGAGACAACGCTCTACAAAGTCTTGTTTTCTGATAATTATCAAAAAATGGCTTTGTAGGCTTTGAAAGTTGCTCGATATGTCGTATTTACGGCCGGGTACTGTACAGTTGGCTGCACGCCGGTAGTAACATAGTAACAATTCGACTACTCCATATAATAAACGGCGTGTCCATATTGATTTTGTTACCACCGACGTGGAACCTACCGTAGTAATTGTAATAAATACTTAAAATTACTTAGTATTAAGCGAGCCTCAGTCTTGAATTAGTGGAAACGTGTCGTGGGGATCTTCAATAGAACTTTTTATAAGCTTTCACTGCTAATGTCGACTATTTATAGTATACAACGGCTCGCTTGTACTTGGTCGACTTCGCTTGCCCGACGAAAGCAGCAACCTATCCAGTGTAAATACTTCATCGTTTCACAAGTACTGGCCCCCTAGCCAAGTTACAAACGATTCGTATCTATTCTCTTTCTACAATCGAGAACGCCTCAAATCCCTTTGTTTTGACTACGTGACTTATCACCTTTCGCTAAGTCACGTGGTCAAAACAAAGGGATTTAGCTAGGGGGGCAGTTTGCTTGTCGAAGTCGTCCGAGTCGACTACACACTGTCGGACGGACTTAGACGCCTGCGGCAAGCGAACTGTGCTTGTAAAACGACCAAAGGTTTAGGTACACTATAACAGTTTTGTATAGGTATTTAAATGAACGTAAACAATATTGATGTGACTATTTACACAAAAATCTTTTTAAACTATTAAACTACTGCTTAATCGAACAATATAATTGATAAAGTCATAGTTGTTGTTGTATTTACGTTTTGTTTTAGTTGAATTTTATTTATAAACTAGTTTATAAATACAAAAGATGATTGAAAACTCATTGAGATTCTTTACCTTTAGTTAAATACATAAATAAAAAGTCAGTTACCGCCCGAACCGGTTTCATTTCACTCGGTTCGGTTCGGTCACGCTGATCTTTGGTTGAAGGTGGTAGTCGACTTAGTACGAGTATAGACAGCGAAGCGACTGCGCCGTTTCAAATCGAAGTCAATTGCACAAAGCGGTAGTCATCCTAGTGTAAGCGAGTCATAAGTTTGATATACTAAGTATTTACATTAATATTTTCTCTAGTACAGCTTTCAAAATAATTGTAAAATTCACCCAAAAACAATCACAAACGTCAGGCAAATTTAATGTTTCGAAAGAAATACTATTTTCAATTGAAGTTCCCAACAATACGAGCTAAGACTGCATTGAACGTGTATGATACATTGTTTTTTTTTAACGTATAAGCTGATGAAAGATATTTTCCCCCAAAATGAATATTCCAAACTTTGGTCGAAGCATCAGCGCCGCTCGAAATGGGTAGACTTTGGAGTAAGCAAATAGAATTAGATTATAAATGCCTTTACTTCGACGGCATTTTTGGTAAAAAAATATTTTTTTGGCAATAATATACAAATTTAGAAGCGTAAACCTGGAAAAAACGTTGATTTCAACAGCGTTAAATTTTGACATACAAGATCCTGTATGCTTTTATAAAAGCTAAGCTAGAAACTCTAAGCATTTATTGGATATCTTCGACCGTTACCAATTCGCACTACCCACTACTTGAAACATGTAAACCAAATAATTATAATACAGGTCGGCACATATTTACTGCAAAACTTTCAAAGCAAAACTCGAACTCAATCACCCAATGCTGTGTGGTGATTTTCAATAACCACCGAATGTAGGTTGGTGATTATGATCACATCACAAATAACCATCTCACACTGTATTATTTGGCAAACTTTACAAAGGGGGAGGGGGGCTATTATTCTACTTCATAAAAATGGGGATTACGGGATTATGACGTTTACAGTCATATCGTAGGAGTATCAAACACACAAAACACAGTCTTCATACGGGCGAAGTTCACTGGCTATTATCATAAATTATTTTTTATAGTGACTTTTAAAAGTTAAAATAGGTTTATGAATTGGTCGTATAATTTGGCACAATTCAAAGTCAAAGTTTCTGTCACGTCATTTGCCAATACAAAACGTACGGTTTGGTAGTTTAGCTGTAAAAGTAAACCAAAAGACAACCAAACCAAACTTTTCATGCTCATCAGATCAATAAAATTACCTTCAAGGGTATTAAAATCGATAGACCCGAAAATTCAAACGATTATTAAATATCGATGTTCACCCCAGCCCCAACGTTAGAGATGGGAAAATCATCGATATTTGAACAAGCAGCCAGTGAACCGCACCCGCGGTTAGTAACCAAAGAACTGGATAGCGAAGCGCTCCGCGTGCGTACCGTGCGGCTACACGGGCGTGGAGGTGGCGGCACCTTGCTCGCGCACGGAGCGCGCGCGCGTCTCGTCCAGGATGAAGGAGTTGATGACGTAGGCCTCGCGCCGGATGCGGTCGCGCAGCTCGCCCGACATGTCCGGGATCGCCCAGCGGACTATTATCATCACTAGGGCTACCACGTTCTATTGAAAAAAGGTAGAAAAATAAGCTTATTGACATTAAAGACCTTTGTATACAATACAAATACATTTCACAATAGGTACAAACGCCAGTATATCAACCTACCCCAAACTGTCAAATTTTCCCAATTGAACATGAACCTTATTGTGTTTATAATAAAGTTAAAAACCTATCAAAGAAATTTGATACATTGGGGTAGGTTAATGCGCTGGCGTCCCGCGCGTGTATTCCCGCACGTATTTGTACCGGGTCTTGATATTAACATAAGTTTAAGTGTTCGTAAACACACCCACGATACAGGAGATATTACTGGCCTAAGGAAGGTGGTTGTATTGTAGGAATAAGGAATACAAAAGTAAAAGGAAGAAGTGAATGATAGCTTGACAGGAGGACATAGGAGAAATAATCCTGATGCGCCGACGTTAAAGCGTCATCCTTTTGCCAATGTACGTGCGCCCGTGCGTTCAAACATACTGAAATCCTACTGAATGTCCTATTAAAGATCGCATCGCATAATCGCACGACCTTCAATAACCACGTTCATTTTCGTCGGACGGACGCACCACCGCGCAAGCGATAGCAATAGGACGGCGCCTTAGTAACATATAAGACAAATAATTGAAGAAGATGATGACACTGATATCAGTACCGGTTTCTTGAGCATTATAAACCGTTCAGCTACTTTAAGACACTTATTATAAAGCCTATTATTCAATGTCATGAAAAAACCTGTACCCTACTTCTTAATATTGGTTACAGCTTGTTCTTACCTCAAAAACGACGACGAACGCCAGTCTAGCGCCCATGATGTGCCAGTACCAGTTGCTATGCTCGTAGCTATCGCCCTCTTTGTAGTACCAATAGCCAGGGAAACTGGAGGAAAATACACACGATTATCGGTTATAACATGGTTTATAAACTAGTTAGGCAGTCGAAATACGGCTTTTTTGTCTGACGATCAGAATTAATTTTGCAGAGATTATGATAAAATAATTACTACATAATAACCCAAGTGATTGAGATTGGAAGGGTCACACAACCTGATACTACAAGTTAAATACATGATTCGTGCGCGTAGATATTTGTCGCCCAATGTATTTCTTTTAGATTAAACTGTTTACAATCATGCTTTTATGTAACCCAAACATAATTTTAAAGCCTAGAGTCATGTACAAATCTAGAACTTATGGCAGTAATCACGTTGTGCGTCGATATCCATCGTATGTATTTAGTGGAAATAAGACTTTCGTGAAAATATGTCAATTTGTAATCTCAGTGGCATCCCTGCTAGTCGATTATAACCCTTACGACACGAAGAATAAGGCCATATTAATCTGCACAACGTCTTGAACAGCGGCTGTTCGACAACCACGCAAACGACGAGCAATTTCGAACCTTACGTCGATACAAATAGAGTAAACTTTCACCTGCACATGCTCTCATTATACGTTGATGACATAGGCGGGTGTTCCAACACGCTGATGTTGAAATCAGCTAAGGTATGGTTGACGTACTGCTTCATAGAACCAGTTGAGAATTGATACACGAGGCGCGGGATAAAGTCTGATGTAAACGCTATTATGAAACCCTGAAAAATAAAACAGATAGTAAGCTTTAATTGCATCATGACATTGACGTCGTAGATTTTTTTTGCTTATGATGAAACCTACTTTGCTCTAACGATGCGTGTCCCAATTTAGGGCTGATTTTTCATTCATTCAATCACTTTAGTAGTGGTATAATTTTGAAATTTTGACGGATATTTTCTTACAACAACTGGCAAACTACAATTTTATTCCTCGAATATTAGTTACCAATAGCTTTTACAATAAAATGTCAAAGTCAAATAATTTATTTCAATTAGGCCTTTTAGAAGGCACTTTAGAACATCAAATAAAATAACATCACTAACGAACAAAAATATACTTTTACTTATAACTGTGTAGCAACCGAGAAAAATAATGGCCTCTGTAGTGTTCACACAGTATCACTAACACTATTATTGTACTTGGCTCGCCTACGCACCACCACGTGGTTCCTCACTGACGGTCGGACAGCAACTAACTCCCACTCCCACAGTGCACTCCATTCTACTTAGACTATGGTCCGCACCACGTGACAGTTGTGACGTATGCGCCCGAGACAAATCATAAGTATATTTGCATACACTACAGCCTCCTATTCTAATACTGTTACTTGAATAATCTCAACTATTTAGTGCATATTAGCGCAACGTATTTCTCTTCACGAAAGAACTTACAATTCTTTACGACAAATCGGTATACGTAAGCAGTACGCACTATGTAATACTTACATTAGTGATAATACTAAGTTTCCCAATAGAGTCCAGTATCCGATACCAGACACCGATATCGTTCACCCTCTGCGGTACCGGTCTCCGGTAACACGTGAGGAACTTCTTGGCGTCGAGGCGCATCTCTAGCACGTTGTTGATGAGCGCGAACAGAGGTGCGAGCGGGAAGGCCGCCACGAATATAGTTACGAACCCGTATTGGAGAACTGTTGGAAGTACACAAATTAAAAAAAAATAAGGTAACAATCATAAAAGCTTATGTATTATATTATATTTTCTAAAGTTAACTATTATTTGCTTTTATTATTATTGCCTGGTTAATAAATTGTCAATCCGTAATTGGCAGTAACATTCTAATCATTAAGTAAATATTTTAAAGAGCTGTGGATTTTTGGCTTCCACTCAAGTAACACTTCAATTTTTTTTTATTATTATTATCTCAATTAGGCTCGCGTTTGACCACTATCTCATCTGATGGTACTATGCGTTTCAAGATTAAGATTAAGATATTTTCTTTGCATAAACCACGGTATACAGGGTGTTATTATACCGTGTTTGAGAATAGTAATGTCAATGACCTCTATTTGTCAGATGTCACTTGAAAAGTACGGTCTGCAACGAAACCTCATTCGCGTATTTTTTTTTTTTTTTTGTTTTACTGAGTCGTAGTTATTTAAAATGAAATGACGCACGATTGCCTAGAAGTAAGCTATTCACTCTTGACTTAAATAACTATAGATTGTAACTATCAGGAAACACGTCATTCATTAATACACAAAACACAAAATTATCTACATTCGCTTAAATCACACGCCCATTCTATGACAACCCTGTGTCAATCCACTTTCCATACACAGGCGCCTCTCAGACTCACACACTCATTCTTCGTCTTTCGCGTAACACCACACATTTCCCCTCAGAATCCACATAAAAGCTGCATGCAACTGTCTTTCAGTCTTCCCTGAGTTGTAGTCTGAAATTCGGTTTATCTTCTCCTTATGTATATTAATTTCACCGCTAGTCTTGCAAACACAAACCAAAATGTTCCCAGCACGCCACGCGTCACGACTACATGACGAATAAAAAGAAATATTTCGTAGCTTGGCGCCGAGGGCAACTTTTTACTCGTAGAGGTTATTTATCTAGAAAATATGAAGCTCGTACTGTTAACCATACAAAATAGAATTTTAACTTACCCATTTCCAAATATTCTGGAAACAGTCCCATGTTACCGAAGTCGACTAGCTTGAAATCTTTCACCCACTGCATAGGGCTTTTAATTCTGAAAACGTTAATAGCTTTAATACGTACATAAATCTTCATGGTGGTTAATATTGCCAATAGCAATGTGTAAAACAAAACTAATATTTTCTAACAAACATAACATATTTGTTACACTGTACGAAGTTTCTATAAATAAAGTTATCATCTGCTTACGCGGTGTCCTGCGTGAGCGACGAACACGACGCGACGCGACGCAACACGACGCGACGTAATGCGACGCGATGCTACACGCGACAAATGTCTTACGTGGTTTTGGTTATTACTTCTCGAATCATGGAGAAGTACAGTACAATTTTGCTTGAAAGTTCATATTTAATGTGGTGTCGCATCTGGTCACTCTCAAAACAAGTCCGCGTTAAGTCGCGTCTCGTCGCAGACTGTCATATAGGCCGCAAGTAGGGTATGCCGTTGAGTTGATCGCGTTCGTCGCGTTCCCAACGTCGCATCCCGTCGCGTTCGTCGCTCACGCAGGATACCGCGTTAGCTTTTTCTCAACTATGATAGGGTCGGCTTACAATTTAACTGTATGCAGTGAAATACCAGTGATTTACATGGAGCGACTGCCTATATGTATGGACTGAGCAATACCCGCACAAAATTGACTCCCTTGAAAAAGACAGAGGGACTGTGCGGCCAATACCTGTGTCTTTCTTTCTCTTTTAATCAGAATTCTAGAAAGAGACAACTATTGGTTCACGTTCGCTTTATCCCTCTCACACTTTCTTACCAGTGTTTGCTTCATTTCAGTATTTTCACAATTGTGACACATAAAATATCTATTTTTACATATTAAGTATTAGTATACACACAGTCACGTTAACTGGTTCGGCGTACACACCTCTCAACCAGGTCCAGTTGAAAACCAGCGTCAAGCACTTAGTGCTTGACATTTATGCTGAACTGGGCCTGTTTGGAGCAGCAAAAAATGTTTTTAGGCCAAATAGTTTTAAGTTGTTTCAAAAGGAATCACTTGTTCATTTTATTTTTTGTACCCTGTGTCTGTGCCAATAAATGTTATTTCTTTTTTCTTTCTTCTTCACAGCTGTATAAGGAACACTCAGTCCATTTTCTATGCCTATGCACGATACTCAGTCACTGGTACACCAACACCAAAACTTATGTAAATTTTGAACGTCAAAATTTACTTATTATGACAGTCCCCCAAAACCCCTTCACCACTTCTTACTGTTTTCTATTCATTGATTTATTTATTTATTTTGTAAACATAGGTAACAATATTTTTGCTGGGAAGAACTGGCGGTATAAACAAAACTTAGTAGTAGTAGTAACTTAGTACTTACTGTCTTTTCCTCCCAATTGTCCGTATGATGTACCACCACTTGAGAAGATATGGCATCAGCATCTCAACGATAGTGTTGATGAACTGCTTGCCTATCATGATGATGGCTAGCTGAATAGACAGCTCTAGGAGACAGCCTCCGGGTGCGCACTGGACAAAGAAAAAGCTTATATTAATATGGTGTGCAGTTGGTCTCAGTTCCGGTAAGCGATTATAGCCTTAAAGTTGATTCACTAAATGCTATAATCGCTTGCACTCGCCGTCCGCACTCAGAGCTTGATTACTTATACAAGTTGCGTAGTTCATTTGTTAGCTAACTGATTCGCGTATGGTACAGAGACCAGCACATAAAGCTTTCAAAGTTTTTCAACTTCATTGCAAACAGAATAAGGATGAACTTTGTTTAATTCGGAAAATTTTACAGTTTGGGGAAGCTTGGTCTGCTGGCGTCCGTAAATGAAAAAAAACTGAATGAGGCAGTGCAAAAGTGTACGACATATATTTTTGATGGTGTAAAAATTCAATTGAAAAGTTTATATTTTTAAAACAAAGTTTTATATTTGTTATTTATATTAGTTATTAAATAAAAGTCCTAAAAATCTAAATTTTAGTCGTATTTTGAAGAAACGTTACAGTATCATACTTTACAAAGATATACACGCAGAAGTCGCGGGTAGCGCTAGGAACACAATGTACAGAGGAACAACGTTTAAAATATCCCCTATACTTACCCTAACTTTACTTACTGCAACAACTTAAAAAATTACAAGCATCGAACCTACATAGCAGTGACTTGATATTTAAAGTGCCTACATCCCAGATCCAAAAAGAAACATTTTGTTTCTTCATACCTCTTCTTGTCTATGCCCAAAAAACCGCACATAGTCTCCGGGTCGACCAATAAGCTTGCCTTTAAAAAAGGCTATATAAAATATAGACGCGTAGTAGTTCACGAACTGTAGTAGGTATATCTTCAGTGTCAACGAGTCGTCGAATTCTGTCTGTGTGCGCAGGAGTTCTTTCTCTGTCAGCCATTCTGCTAGGTATTGGTAAACCTGGGAAAAAATAGGACATTTTGTGAACAATCAATCTCGTTTTCATTTCGCCTTCGGTTTAAGGCTTGTAATCCAGCCGCAAGCGAAAGATGAATTGAATAATCAATAAAATAAGTATTAATAATACATATTTTTTACGAGGATCTTGTTTTACGTAACTATTGTTACTTTGATAAGTGGCGAGCATCGGGGATCAAGCAATAGGCTATAGGTTCAACTGCGACAAATGTCAAGAGAATGGCGCCCAACTAGGACCAGACGCTAAGTATTGGAGCCCAACTGGGCCTAAGTCCTAGGGAATGGTATCCAACTTGAACCAAGCTCAATACCAGCTTACAAAGATTGGGGAAGAGTGAAAAATTTAATACATTTAGATATAACTTACATAGTTAAACAAACAGATGAAGCACAAGTTGATACACGCTGCCGTTGCCGTAGTAAACATGATTGGGTTGTAGGTCGTCAGTGCATTTCCATCCCGAAGTATAGTGGCGCCCAACAGGGACATCCGGTACAGTACCACGCCCAGTACTGTGGCTAGAGCCATGAGTACTAATAGTGCGACGACACTGAACGACATGAGTGTTGCGGGGAGACGCATCCGCCAGAATGGTACCATTGGCTCGCGCTCCCCTGTGACGATATTCAGCTGCAATAGAATAGAACATAAATTTAAGAAAAGTCTTCTAATAAACGTTACTATATTTGTGATTCTAGAGCCCTCTTCATAAGATACAGTTAATATTTGAAAATTCGAAGTAAACACAGTCACTCAGTCAGTCAGTCGGAGTCACTACAACTACTTAAAATGTTGGTAGAACAAAACTGTACTGTACCTGTGTTCTTTTAACGTGTGCCAACCTTGCGAGGTATTGTGGTCGTGGATGCTCTTCATAAACATCGAATCCAGTTAAATCCCACCGATGCGTCATTTCCGCCGAGTATCGCTTCCATAGCTCCAAGAAACACGCGCCTGTTTCATAAGTAAATAATGAAATTATATATATAATTGACAAATGCTTGAACTAAGTTTTGTTCTTGGTATATGACTAACGCCCGATATTAATATTCTATCTCAATCCAAATCCCGATCCTTTGTTTTTGACGGCTGCTTCTGATTGGACATCTTTAAGACTCGGATAGGCGAATTCGGTCGTTGATTGGTTACAGACAAAGATCGGGATCAAGATAGCAACCGAGATAGATTATTAATATCCAGCGTGAGATTTCAATTCCTGTATTTATTTAACCACGTCGCTGTCCCATGCGTCACATATGAGTCATGTTGATTGTTTAACTTTTGTGTCTACTTTGTGGACAGTGAAGTCTATTATTTTTAGCTCAACAGAAAATCAAAACTCCCAGAGAGACGAACGAGGCAGACTTATAAAGAAATAAATAAAACTAATTAAAAAAATAAATACCCCAAAAGCTCATGAATATAGCGAAGAACACAGTGGTTGGGTTATCGAAGAGATATGTTATTCGTGACTGCAAACACGTCGCGTTTAGATCCCAATAGTCACAGAAATAATCGCATTGTGGACACATTTTCACTGACGATTTATAGTTGCATACGTCTTCACTGAAAATAATTAAAGATGATTGAATTAAAATTCATTATTAACAAGATACAATTAAAAGAAAAAGTACCAATATGTAACTATCTATTTGACCTCCACAAGCCGTAACGACTGTCAAAGATCTAGAAATGCCAGCCAGGACCAACGGCCGTAGTTGCTAACGCAAAGAGCGTGGGATGAATTTTTTTTTTTTTTTTTTATACCACGACTGTGGCAAACAAGCTTACGGCCCGCCTGATGGTAAGCGGTTACCGTAGCCTATGGACACTTGCAACACCAGAGGCGCCACACGCGCGTTGCCGACCCTTTAAAAACCTATTTACTCCCCTTTTGAAGAACTCCATACTGTAGCCCTCCGAGAAAACCTCGGCAGGGAGCTCATTCCACAATCCAAGTGTACGCGGGAGGAAATTCCTCTGAAACCGCACTGTACGGGACCATTTCGGCTCCAGTGTGTGAGCATGAACTCCCTGTCGACGGCGAGCGGTGCGAATTAATGATCAGACTTCCAAGAACGATCTTTCATAGTTGTAAATGGTGCCTTTAGAGGGATGAGGAACAGGGTGAGTCAGGGTGTACAGTTCCTCATCCCTCAAAAAAAAGGTGGATCCTACGACTAGACGGGTGTTGTCTGGTGGGTTACTTCTATGCTGATACTGCCCGACAATAATAGCCAGATTACACCTACCGAGTAGAGTGGCGAGACAGTAAAATCCTTCTCCGAGACAGTGATGCAACCGAGTAGCTGTTCACGCGTATTTTTGAAATTGTGGCGAGACAGTCAGTCAGTCAGTTCAGTTTACCGGACAGTACAGACGCGAAAATACATGAGAGTAAAATTCTCGGGAAAAATTACGTGTACTGACCGAGTGGCGAGTAGTTGATTAGTGACCGAAATGCAGGTGTTTTCACCGCCATTCACCGAGTGAGCGAAAGAGACAGCGCGGAGAAGCGGGACGGTGGTACTCGGCCTAGTAAATAGAATGGGGTCCGAGTGGCTGTCTAGGCCGAGCACTCGGCTATGTGTTTACAAATACCGAGCGCTCGGCCGAGGACACTGTCCCGCCACTCTACTCGGTAGGTGTAATCAGGTTATAACCGTCAGGCAGTATAAGCTCAAACGCGTGGATAACTTTAACATCGCGATGTAGGATATCAGGCGTAAGTTCATATGTGGCGAGATCGAGATAGATGTCACTACAAGCTTCGTTGTTATTTTGTAGGCACAAGCCCCCTAGACCTATTTAAATTATTATTAATAGCTTACCTAGGCGTGTTGCTATAAACTGTGGCAGCCGAGTAAATGACGCATATTAAACCTACTATTGACGCTGGAATCAGCATATGTGTGTAGAAACCGAGCCATGCGAAATATAAACCTGAAATTCAAGGAAATACATACTTTAAACTGTTGTTGTATTCTTATCCGACTACGAATTGTACCTATTTTAACCGGTATGTATGTATGTGTTTTTTACCCAATAAGTTCTGGATTACTCAGCATAACTAGAAGGTATAGATAAAAATGATAACGGCATGCGACCATGGCTACGTTATCGTGAGGTAGCCGTGGTCGCATGCCATTATAGATTTTTCCTGGCATCCACCTGTAACTATATCTTTATTTCTAACTCCATCCATGATTTTTCAGTAAAATAAATTTATGGCGTTGTGTCAAATTAATACGAACCTATTTTAACTCCAAAATAATCCTTGACGTAGTCTAATGGTTGGTACTTGATACATTTGGAGACCGCCGCCCATTCTGTGTATAATAAATGCCTCATGGAGCCAGGAGTTTTGAGATCACCCTGTAACAAAAGCTAAATGAAACATTCGTTACAATATAACGTCCACCTACATCGTCCACAAGCCAGACTATGCATGGTACGGCCAACGAAACGTGATAATTTTCTTGCTTTACACTATAAAACATAAACCGTATAGTAATTCTAGACCTTTTAAACCCCAATCTGCGGTAAAATTCGTATTGAGCTGAATATTTGTATACACCTTTATTACGGCGTTGTTATGAAGTTGTAAAAACTTGACAATGATATCGTACCGGCATAAAAATTGAGTAGAAATCCTTTCATCTGTAACGAAATCTAATAAAGATTGATAACAATACTGTTACCACTATTCAATCAAAAAAGTGATTATTAAATGGCTCAACAGCCACAGTTCCTATAGCTTATGCCGTATACAAGAGTAAAAGTATCGTCATTTATGTAAGTATTTGTAGCTTTTTATCAAATAAACTTAAAGTATTGTAGTGTGAAAACACATTACAACTTCATTTGTTGACTGTTTTCGGATTCAGTCCTCTGCCCTAGGAAGTGTGCAGGGGTCTGTCAGACACTTTTTGACTAAAAACCACCACGGTGTTTCATCTCACACCTACGCCGGGGATCGCGGTAACGTACGATTTGTCCGAAATCTGATTCGCTGAACCTTTCCGCCAACATAGCCTTCGTGAACGTAATTTCTAAAATGTTGACTTACATCGTGTAAAGGGTATGCAGCGCTATAAGTACAATTAGATATCAGTCTTGTGATGCCGAAAGCGAAGTCATCGTTTGACCGCTCCGAAAACTTCTTTCGGTCGAGAATGAACTGAACGATGCGGGAACGAATGGATGGCGTCCAGAAACATTCAGCTGTCGTGTCGAATCTGGAATCATAAATTTCACACATTTAGTTTGACGTGCGTTAAGTGATTGCGTTATTGCAGAACGATGATTGGAATCGTGCATGATAATGACGGCAATGACGGGACCCAATTATGCAAAATAAATGGGAACCAATTGTGATCGAGGCGCCCAGTCAATAATGATTCAACAGAGCCCACATTACACGTCTTTCATTTGAAATAATTCGTAATAAGAAGAGAAACTGCCAGTAGACACGGTTAAAACCATTCTTCATTTACTCAAGGCCGATCGCGGTTTTGCACGTAATCAGACAATTCGTGTCTCGTGTATCGAATTACGATTACATTTTCAACTAATCATAAAAAAATACATTATTATCATTTCAGGTTTTTCTCGTCTGCCTAACGGCAAGTAGGTACCTGAACTGGCATAAGCTATAGGTGGCCAGGATTATTCATCAGCAACTTTACTTGCTTTGAAATATTAGCTTGAAGATTCGGGAGGGTGAGGAATGGGATAATAACAGCTTTTGATATGCTCTGATATGCTTTAATATACATACATACATACATACATAAACTTACGCCTTTTTCCCATGGGGATAGGCAGAAACTTCAGAGCGCCATATGCTACGATTCTTACATACTTCTTTTGCTTCGTTTACATTCAACATGTTGTCATACACACACGCCGGTTGCGAGTACTACGCACCTCCACCACTTACATCTGTCTTGTAAATACCTTTCGTATGCTTTAATATGTCTGACAAAAGTATTCTATCCTACTTACAAATATTCTTTGTCCTTGGAGTAAATGGCGGTCAGTCGGTGTTTCCTCTCCGGGAACATGTCGGTATCGACCCGGATCTTGGCCATGAAGCGGTCCCAACACGCGTCCACTTGTTCTATGAGGCTGTTCGTCTTTTCATGGACGTCCTTCAGTGCTGAGAACTGATTCAGTAGGTGTATAAGTTATTGTGAAAAAAGACATGTGCTTGTGTGGAGTTGTTTTTGTATTTCTTAAATAGTTTTGACATCTATAAATAAGTTAATTTTTTTGAAAATTTAAATGCATGCATTATTTTAAATAAAACTTAATGTTCCTTCTGTCAATTTATGTCGGTGGGACTATTTCGATATCTTTAATTTGTTTTTTTTATGCATGCATTATTTGGCAGTTTTTTAAAGCGGTAAATGGCAAATTTAGCTCGATTATAATACGGTGTATTTATTTCTTAATGAGTCGATATCAATTACTGTGGTGAACGATTGTATTTACTTAGTGCTCCATCTCGCTATTGGGTGTACTTTAGCGCCATATTTCTAATCAATTCGGATTGATAACAGTACATAAAGCAAAATAACTGCTCATGTATGCGGACAACTAAGTATTGTCTTCTCATAAACATTATGAAAAGGAGCAATGCTTCAGCTTTTCCTCAGTTCTTAATCAAAAGTGTAGATGCCATAAGAACCTGCTTTTTTTTGCCGGGTGTACAGTCTAAGGCGATTAACACACTGCCCCGCATGATGCAGCGTAGCGCGTGGATGCGTGTTCTTCCGTTGCTTGTAAGTATCTCCGTTTGTATGGAAAACACGCACAGTACAACACACAGAAAATGCATCCACGCGCGTTCAATTCAGTTCAGCGACACGCAACATGCAGCGTGATGCGGGGCAGTGTGATAATCGCCTAAGGGTCGACCATAGCTCTTTGATGTAGTCTATGAATTACATATCTGCATACGTAATGAATCTATGTCGTGTGGCCACTTGTGTAGTTCAATGTAGTGTAGAGTTAAATACAATATTATTATGGTGGCACAACATTGGCCGTACTTGTTCAAATATTTATGATGTTTGTCTAATACGAACTTTGAAAGAGTGTTTGGACCAAATATTTGGACAATTACGCCAACTGTGGTGCCAGCATTACAAACACATAGAAAACATCGGTAACACTTATTGGTGCATATTAGTTGGACCATGTTAATCTTAGTGAGACATCAAGTTATTTCCCAAAACATTAAGTTAGTCACAACATCATACAATGTTTCATGGAAGCCAAATTGCACCATTAACAAGAAACAATTAAGTCGATAACAGTTTAAATAGATAAAAAGCGTTAAGAACCCAAAATTTCATATGTAGAACCACCGAAATATGAGAAAATGGAATTATAAATTACAAACATAAATCGTAAGTTCTCTTTACCCGTAAAGTAAGAAACAATGACTATTAAATAAGACTTCAGAAGAAAAACCATTTTCCATCACCTAAATTCAACTAAAAGTACCTCGATTGACTAGCGAGCTATTCCAACAAAATAGCACTTTTCTAGTATTATGCTAGCATTATGCTAACATTTACATACTCTTTACACCAAACTTTTACATGAATCGGAAACGAAACGATAAAAAGGAAGATATGGCGTAATGTTGCTAGTTTGGAAAACTAGTTACGTAGTAGAATAACATATACAGGGTGTCTCATTCAAATCGGTCAGTATGGGAAAGTCTGAAACTATAAGACATACGAAGATCTGTTCTGAGGAACCATGTCATCGATTTTAATAACAAGAAAAACTGCATTCATACATTTTAAAAAACATCTGTACTCCGTTCGGGAATCGAAACCGGTTATTTTGAAAAAAAAAAACCTACACTATTTCTATTTAGATATCGATTGTGTAGGTCTTAAGCAGTAAATGTCTGTATGAAACATGATGTCTAAATTGAATAAAATGCATTGTTTCCACATACTTTAATTTATTTTAGTCCGTGACCACCGCCTTTTTCACAATATTCAACACGTT
Organism: Euplexia lucipara; assembly: GCA_921972225.1. Taxonomy (NCBI): domain Eukaryota; kingdom Metazoa; phylum Arthropoda; class Insecta; order Lepidoptera; family Noctuidae; genus Euplexia; species Euplexia lucipara. The sequence goes on along the minus strand of OV179145.1, from coordinate 5,045,962 downwards.
TAGGTAAAGATCTTACAATTGCATTTTAAATCTTCATGTGGTGAATTTGCGTTAAAATTGTCTCTATGGCTACTTTTAGGTCTACAACGGTGTCATAGCTTGATTTGTACACTTCATCCTTAACGTAACCCCACAAGAAATAGTCCGCCTTGCGAAAATTTAATACACATTTGGTAGGGCCTTCCGGAATGCAGTTTTTCTTGTTGTTAAAATCGATGAAATGGATCCTCAGAACAGATCTTCGTATGTCTTATAGTTTTAGACTTTTCCATACTGACCGAGATGAATGAGACATCCTTTATTCAATCAATCTTATCATATACTCTATGCGCACTATATTTCTGAATAACCTGTCTTTAGGGTCTGTTTCACCACCATTGCTATCGAACAAACAAAACTAAAAAAAAAATATTATATTAAAGGGACTGCGTTCGTTTACCCCGAGAAATCAATTTTTTCTATATTTTTTTTTGCAATGGTATGTTATTAAGAAAGTTGTTATGGTATGTAATTATAATACAAGAGTCTCAGTACAAAGTTCACTATTCAGTGACTATTTAATAAAATCATGACAAAGTGATTGGCTTCAGTCAAAGACTTTCAATACCTATAGACCGGACATCACAAACAAAATTTTCGTCCGAAAAAGTGTGTGACACAAGTCTATGAGTTTTTTTTAGTACACTCCGCTGCCGCTCCAATATTCATATATTATTCTAGATGGCGTTACTGAGACACGGGATCAAAGTTTTTCTATGACATTTCCTTGACATGCCCGCTCTATAGTCTTTTAAATCTCTTTGGCTTCAGTAGTCAATTCACTCTGAGAGCTATAATTACCTTTAATGGTTATAATACCACATAAACAATGAACAATTGAGACGGTCGCCAATATTTTTTTACTATCAATTCCAATACTAAGCTAACTAAGCTGAAAATAATTAAATTGTAAAAAAAACATAATCGACATCCGCGATAACTGTCAAACCGACATTTTTAAAATGGCGGTTTGACAGCTGTCTGCCATAGAAAGCTTTACCGATGTTATAGAAACTAGCACATTATTTAGCTTCTTGTCTTACCCTTTACAAAAAACCATAATATCAACATCGAAACAATATGACATTCAACACCAATGGAGCCACCAGCCAAGCGCCAAGTTAGCAAAGCCATGCTCATACCTGATGCATACCTTAGACATATACAATGCTGCATTCAGTATCGCATTCGCCCGATCAGACTTCTTTAATTTACTGCATTCCTATAACACATGACGTGATGCAGTTATAACACTGTGCTGCAACACTGTGCTTGAACAATGTGCTTTCTTTAGTATACGACATTTAGGCGGACTGCGGGTTTTGGTCGGTATAGGTTTCGGAATTTGTAGCTTAATGCTTGTCACAAAGGATCAATTTGCATTAGGTTTAAAATTGTTTTAAGACGTTTCGAAAGATTGTATCAGTGAAAAAGTTGTGTGTCATGTTTGTGTTTATCATTTGTTTTATTCACGGGGATAAGGACATAATTTCGTTAACTAAGAATGCTTACTGTGTCTTGTATTTAAATGTAGGTATATGGTATATTAATAGTGCTGTGCCAACAACATCAACAAACATCTAATATCGACATCAGATACACAACACAACTAAATGCAATTATTAGAAGTTCAAACTAGTATTGCAATCTATACATAACTAATACACACGATGAAACCATTGAATACAATATAATGGACTTGGGCATGACTTCGTATAAATAATAATAATTAACATTTATTATATTTAAACCCTTAACATCCAAAATAGAACTTACTGATTAATGTTGGTCCCTTTGCAAAAGTTTACAAGTACTCGACAATTTAATAGGTTATTGTTAATAGCAAATTATATCGACACTTAGAATGCCTTCGCTTCTGACGTTAATACTGACGTTGGGTGTCGTAAACGCTGCGCTAACGGTGCGTAGTCAACGTAATTAATTCGAGGCTTACGTCACGAGGATCATGTATTGAGAAAAGTTGTGAGTATGAATGTGGAGGGTCACAAGATTAGAGGAAGACCAAAGAAAAGATGGATGTATTGTTCGATATGGCTACGAAGGAGGTGACTATTGAGATGTATGGAAAGAAATTGGATAAGGGTCGACTGATGATGATGACGTCACAACGATGCGTTACGTTCTCACGACTTCAGCGTGAATGATCTTCAGAGCGAAGACATTCTTAGTTTTATTTCATCTTAGGCAAAATTAATTAATTTATATGCATAACATCTACTCAACTAAGAACAACATTTAAACAGTAAGTCAAGAAAACACTTCTACCTGAAGCGAAGCCCTTGTTCTAGAACCATATAAAGCCATAACACGAGTTCTGCGCCTAAGAGGGGTCAATAGTTGTTTAGTAGAAGTAGAGGTAAAGGGTCATAATTACCTTCATTGGCATCCTAAGTTTGAGGATTTCGCTGTAGTCTCTTAGGACAGACACAGGAGCGTGGATCTGGAAAGAGAACACACCATGATGTACTGACAGACAGCGTCATCACCTCACGCATTAAAATACCTTAAAAGGGAGGATAACCAGTTAATGATGCTTACCGACGACCACCCAAATAACAGGCGCAGTTGCGGTCGAAGATTGCGGCGGACGGTTGAGTCATGGTCAAAATTTATAACACAAAAATATATCAGAAATGAATTCTTATGAGTCAGTCATTTATTTTTAAATTATTCAAAATAAATAACTGATTTGTCTGACTTTTTCCCAAAAACGTGATTTCTGTCTAAACCCGTGAGCCGATTAACACATACATACATACACATACATACATACATAAACTCACGCCTTTTTCCCATGGGGGTAGGCAGAAACTACAGAGCGCCATATGCTACGATTCTTACAAAGCCGATTAAAATCGGAGTAAATTAATTATTTAATTAAAAATTTCGATCATATAGAAATGATGATGTTGTCACTGTTGTCATTGTCACGAATTTACAGTGCTATTTAAAACAAAGAAAAGTTGGGAAAACCTGAGAAAATTAATCTTTCACGAGATGAGAGCAGTTCTAAAAATAAAAGAAGTAAATTGCTATTCATGAATCATAGGTCATTATCGTCTATGAATATGTCAATGAACCAATAATGCGCTATTTATTACTCCATCGGTCTTTCTGATAACGGAACAACAATTTATTCACCGTCACACACAAATGTAAATCCTAATACACAACCATCAGAAACGATGGAGAGACTGCTCCCCTCATACTTAACTTCGAAGCTGGACCAAGTTCAGAAAGTACACTTCTTACCTTAACAAAGTTTAGACCAAACAAGTTGACTGGCGCCTCCCTTTCCAACTGCAACCCTTCCAGTTCGAGATTCTGCTCAAATACCTTCCGCTCCTCAGCAGCTTCTGGCGTCGCGGCATCTTCTTTAAACGCCTCCCACACTAGCACATAGTCTATGGACCGGACGCCATCGTTGAATGTTAGTGATGGGTTGTTTAGGATGCCTCCCATTACTATCCTGTTTATTTGAAAAATAGAAATCAGTATCCAGGCACCTTATACTATTTACTTTACTTGATTCTTAGGGCATAGTGTCTAATGTGAAGAAGTGCAGTAAATGACAGTGAACGTGCTATTTTGAGGTTTTAAATACCACCAACACTGTTGGATACTTTCGTAGCGTTAGGAGCGACCCAGACGCATTTAATATTTTGTTCGGATAGTCAATTAACTACCATAGACTAAGAGATTTAAGATACTATAGAAAGGACATCCGAAGAAGAATTGTCATCCTATGTCCCAGTAACGTCATCTAGAATAAAATAACAATATTAGAGCGGCAACGGAGCGTATTAAATTAAACCCATAGATATCGGATGAAAAATTTGTACGTGATGTCCCGTCTATAGTATTGAATGTCTATGACCATAGATTACTAGACTTAGGCCTCATCTCATACAGAGGATGCACTAACATTAATCACTACACTTGGTCAAATTCAGGTTGGTGATTTTAGACTATTGTTACTTAGAAATACAGGTTTCCTCACATTTTTTTATTTCATTGATGTCAGGAATATATAAGTAGATGGCATATTACGCAAGCTGATTATTATTATAAATATTCTACCTGGATAATCTGCGATCTACCATAGATTTTATAAGGGGTCTAACACTCCGATCCTTCCTTGATAGCACTTACTAATATTTCCCGGCAAAACTATCCAAAATGCTTCTAAATTGAAGAACCAAGGGATTCTCAGAAGGGCTCTTGAGCCTGTTCATTTTTACAGGCTACATGAATCAAGTTATTCTTGAAAATGACAAATTAAACCTCGGTATCCTCGGCTTGGGGTCACTGTGTCATCCCAATTTCATTTGCGGTTGGCATTAAACATTTTTGCATCACAATTATTTATAAACACTTACGTAGTTCCTTTTGTGGATATAGATGAGCAACATTACGCATTTCAGACTATATAATTGACTGTGTTTCCTTCCTCAAAAGCAACACGTGGGACTATGAATTCTGTGTCCCATGATTATAACAAATAGGTGATACGATTGAGTTTTTAATCACATTGTGTCAGTCACATTCCTATTTTAAACTCTAGAACCAAACTACATGTAGGTATATCAATTGATTCAAACAAATCTGGCTAAGGTCAAATAAAACAGCCTTGAAGAAAATTTAATAACATACCCAACGTTATTTGTTAGCCAAACCCATGCGTTATCCCACACCACACAAAACAAGACAATGACAAATATGTATAATATATAATAATGATAATAATGAAATTTCGTCAAATGGGGCCTAGATCGGCAGACAAATCGTTTGATCAAATGTTTGACCAATCTACTCACGAGCAATGGTTGGCTGGAGGTTTGCCATTGCTGTTTGGACCAAGGTCTGTGGCTGGTTCCCCACACGCACAGTCTTCGGCAGCACGGGTTGATGCTTCACTACCATTGTCCCTGAAATTAGTCTACACTTGGGGACATACTTCTGTGCCAGTGCGGCATTAGGTACCTTGGTACTTAAACTAATGTTAAAACGCGGTACAATTTATGATTAGTTGTGCGAAGATATGTCCACTGTATCGCAATGTCTCACAGGTTACAATTCAATACAGTCAACACATCTATTTAAATTATTAGTAGAATTAAAAATCGATTGGTCAATTGTCAGTAGCAAAACGAAGCTGTAGTTATATGACGTCACTCAATTAGAATCTAATGACGGCTGCCAGGACATCCATAGAAGAAACGTTGTGTACTGTGTCATCATTATTTGCTTGTGCACTTTGGTATTATTTGCAGAGAATAGCTAGTACTTGATCGTCGCAAGACTTGAACATATCCATGATTATCTGTCTATAACTTCATGCTTTTTCCCAACAGGGTAGGCAGAAAGCCACCTGCTACGATGCTTACTCAACAAATGAACGATATAAAAGCCGACGACTTTCCCGGGACTTACGGTTTATCCAATTTACGTGTCACGATCGTAAATAAATGTGATTTTAAATAAAAAAACGATGAAATAAATAACATACAGAAAGTAATGTAGAACCGACAAATAAATATAGACATTTGACCATCACCTGTGATATTAAAAATATTATTGAATTGTCAGGCCGCGTTCACACCGAACGGCAGCTGCAGACTGCGAGAATGTATGAATAACGAATGGCAGAAGCTCTTTTGTTTTTCTTTCGGTTCTTACTGGACGCTAACTAGTCTTTGGTAGTCGCCTGTTTTGCACATAGAAAGGCAGCTGGTGCGCTGCTTGCTAAAGCCAACCGAGCGACGCTAACCAATTCGGATACGAGCTTGCTGGCGCTTGTCAGCTGTTCTTTTTACCAGTTCGGTAAAAAGAATTTAAACGTACAACCAACTGCGCTTTCAATTTAACATACACTTCAGTGTGAACGCAGCCTTAGAATCATGCACAGGCAAAAAAATAAGATTCATTTGTGATGGTTGTGCCAAAACGCACATGGACTTTGTTAGTCAATCCCATGTGCCACGACGAAAACCAGAAAAAACTTCATACCAGTTGTGTAAGTGAACATAGAACTTATCACAATAATAATTGAGCTCAAAATAGAACATACCTACTAAAAATCAAAAATCAAAATCAAGTCTTTATTCAAACTAGGCTGAGAATCAGCACTTTTTGAACGTCAAAAAAAATACATAAAGACAGTCCCCCAACAACGGCCCACCCTTCGCCAAACATATAACTTTTTTATAGACTTGATACATCATTCCAACAGGAAGTTCAACGACACACAAGAACACAAAATCATAGAACGGTGACGTAAGCATTTAGCACACTCACACACATAAGCGAACCATAGAGGCACACAGGTATAGATAGACACTGTATTTGCAAAGTTTACACTCGCTGATGTTATTTTTTTTTTTTTACAGTCAACGTCAAGGTCAAATATAATCACTGGATTTAGTACTAAAAGCGAGAGTAATGAGGATCCTAATGCTGCCAGTGCTGCCAAATTATATAAAAATAATATAATTAATATAATCGCGATGGATATTTATTTAAACAACTCCGCTAATAAAACCCTTATCAAATCAGAGTAAGTAATTAAATGTACTACTTAATTAAATAAATAAAATGTCGAAATTGGTGGATTGCTGATTTTTCCGTTTCAGATTTTATAGAACGGCAAAATAAACCATATAATTTAATAACACTATGCTATTTTTTTTTGTAGAGAAGGTTGATTTCATATAATGATAGAAATTAACTAAGTAAGTACATAAATTTAAAAATTAAAAGATCTTAATGCTAATTTCAGTGACAATTGAAACTGTATGCAATGAAGTTAAAGTTGAGTGTAGAAAATTATAATCAAAACTATCTACGCGGTATACATCGCTACCTCTAGCAACGATATAGATTCAGACACTTTCTTTCATTAATTCATGTCCATAACATAGAAACAAAATATCGACTAGAAAAGACGAATTTCGATTTTCACAAAAACCTGATGCATCAGGCATCAGGTTTTTGTGAATCTCGAAATTCGGCTAAAACTCTATGTGAACTTCCAGTGTTTTTTTTAATGTAAATATATTGTTCGTTACTACTATAAAACGACGTGTGCTGCCAATGTTATTTAGACAGCTACACAATTAATTTAAATCCACCAGCTTTCCTTCTACAAATTGGTAACATAACATTAAATAAATTAAATTTAATAACTGCGGTTAAAAATAATTAACTTATATCTGATTAGGTATTAGTGTACCTATCATGTGTAACCTACACAATATTATGTATTATTCTGTGTGCATGCTATTATATGTATACGTTGTTTACCTAACTTTTTCATTACTTTTTAATACCGATCGATTCGTTAAGCCTTTTTCCATCAGAAGTCTAAACATTTCTATAAAAAACTATAATAAGTTTAGTGAAGGTGAGAAAGTACAAGAAAATAAAAAATGAATGTCACATTGACAGGGAAGGAAACCGTTAGGGAATTGAGTTTAAAAAATAACTAGGTAGGTACTTTATTAAAACTTTCCTGTCAAGGTCAGACAATATTTCCCTAAAGAATACTCATTTTACATTGAACAGTAATTATGTACAGACACCAGCACATCAAGTTACCCCAAAGAAACAAATTTTTTTGATCGTTTTTCAACTTTATGTAAAACAGAATTAGGTTCATATTCAATTAAAAAATTTGACACATTAGAAAAAGAAAGAAAGAAAACATATTTATTTGGCACATGCCACAACTGCACAAAACAAAGTAAAATAATAATAATAAAAAACTAAGAACTAAACACGAAAAAGAGTATGTATCTCACGGCTGCGCCAAATAGGACCAGTTCAGCAAAATGCCGAGCATTAGGCTAACTTGATGTGCTGGCGTCAGTACAAAGAATTACGACATCCGAAAACAATATTAACTAGGCTTCAATTTTGTGACGGCAACCAATATAAATTTACAAAAAATAAAGCTCATGTTCAATTGGAATTAAAATACAGCTTGGTATAGCTTGATGTCTGTACAGTTACACTGTCAGACGAGAGAGCCTTCAATCTAAAGTGAGAGTATTCTTGACCTAACAATGAAACCCACCTCTAAGCAGTTGTCGCTAGTTTGTTAGCAAGTCCATAGAGTAAAATAGAGTTACATAACAGAAAAAAATACCAAGAAACGTGTCTTTAGAAACATTGAGTTCTTCCGAAACAAAAAGGTTATAACGAATCAGTTTGCGTGAGTTTACATTTTGTTTTAGTCACAACAAATACGAAATTCCCTGCCAAAATCGACAGTGACTCATAAAAACGTCAGCGCGTGGTTCATTTGCATTGCATTATGAGACGTTTAACTCACCGGTCGGTGTTCATGTCCTGTGATAGATTGTCCTGGTATGTGCTGAGGACTGACATCGCCTGTAGCTCCCCGTTTTCCTCCTGGGCCTCCCTCTCCGCCTGGCCCAAACAGGAAGCGAATCAGTCACTTTCATAAACGACAAGTCTATTCTCAATGTAAATTGAAGTCTTTACATCTACACGTAAGACTCATTGTTGAATCAGGGATCATGTGCAGTCAATGGTTCAACAACACGAAAGGATTCAGCATAGATAACGTAAATTAGTAGAAATCGTGATAAAACCCGCATACTTGGAATTTTTACACCTCTCATTGGAGTTGTTAATTTCGTACAATGCTACGTCGAACAGTATTTAACATGGTCCTTGAGTAAATCACCTCATTATCATCACTTTGCTCACAAAAACTGCACAAGTTCTTAAATTACGGACACGTAGCAACTGACCTTGCTTCGTTCACTGTTCAGCGCAGACTTAAGTCTGAATCATGTGTGTTTGATCAGTGATCTTAGAATTTTAGTAAGAGATAGGACCTATCTGTCAAGATTTATTTTGAACCGTCTGACTGACAACACCGATGCTTATTTTGTCTGTGCTTATTTATACACATATAATTTGAATTTAAAAACGTATTGACTACTGTTTAGGACTGTTCGAAGTTAAATGTTAGTAAATGTCGGTAAATGGCACGCAAATACGTGTAAAGGTGCAGTGCACACGCCGCGACTTCTCGTCGGCGACTTGTCTGGGAACTTTGCTGGCTATGCATTCTTTACATAACATTGGGATTGCAGCCAAATGTTTGTCGCAAGGCTTAAGGTCAATGTTAGAAACAATAAGATTTTAGAAAATGATTAGAACGGTTATATTTGTCTCAGATCATTTTTTGGGATTATTTGGGGATTGCTCGACCACTTAAGGGTAGAACGGGCTTTTCTTTAACCCTTTATAAGGCACATAGATTCCACGGCGGAGCACTATAATATTTTACGGTATACAGTTGGGATTAAACGTCAACATCTCACTGTTATTCAGGTTAAAAACAAATTCTGTATGAAATTACCATAGCATCCCAAAATTTAAATTGTATTGTAGTCAATTATCATAGTGATCACCATGTGAACGGTGTTTATAGCGTAAGTATGGGAGTACCCGGGAGCAGTAGCTCTTCCTGAGGTCAAATGAGGTTTTAAACAGTCCTAATCAGAGAAGAGTGATTCATCAGACAAAGTGATTACAGTACTTTTGACTCATGAATCAGCTCATAGGTGGGCTAAAGCTGGGTACTCCCCTTGAGCAAAAGACTTATCTAGTCAGTAAATTCCGCAACAAAAACAAAGGAAAAGCTTTAAACGATCATTACCCCAAGCACCAAATTTTTGCTGAAAGTATTTGACATTATGCAACAATTTGTATATTTCTTTCATTAGGTACTAAATTAGTTCCTCATGCGCAATGTAGATGCGCTGTTAATATCTTAGTAGGTACAAATAGTTGCGAATACCGTTCGAAAACTTTCCACAAGAAATTCGTGCTATACTATAAGTGACCGGGTTTGTGATGCCGGTCGTATTTAAAATGCAGGTTCTTCTTATTTTATATTTTAGTTGCGGAAGGAAATAAAATGCCGGTTTTCAGTTTCACCAAAAAGCATAGAGAGCGTTTTATTTTTTCTTAATTTTTAACAATAATGTTGGAGCATGGTCCATAGACAAAATTAGTTTCTCTAAAGGTAGGTTTACATCAAATTAAAGTAAAATGCACATTCAATTTGCAACACCCTCCACAGCCCGAAAAAGTTAAAGATATGCATTTAAATTTAAAGGTTACAAACAAATTCAAATTCAAACTCTATAGAATGAAAATACAATCATCACATATTCTAATAATTAATAAGATGTGCAAGTATGTATTAATCAACTTAAACATTTCCATCTTTCATACTTGACTTGTGACACAGATTTAACAATAATAATGAATTTGTCCTAAATTTAAATTACATGTTGAAATACTTATTTACTTCAGAATAATGGATGACAAACAACTAACGCAAATTGATATTTTTAACCAAAAGCTCAATTTCCTTTACAAGTACACAGCACAAGAATTCAACTCAAATGTTGCCTAATTATAACCTAAATGACCTAGGTGCTTATTTACTAACTATTTACACCATGGTTTTTCAGAGACATGGGTTCAGTGTACACACACAACCATAAAGAACAACAAATATTATAATTTAGCGAATTTAAAATGGAATTGCTCAACATCAGAGAAACCTGTGAACAGAGAAATAAGATTATTGCTTACAAAATATACTTACTAGGCATTTTCACAGCTCTGCCATAACGAGTTGTCTTTTCTGAAATTTGACCTGTGTCTGTCTTGGAAATGTTCTCTATTTCTCCAGTACTGTTAGCATTTGTTATTGGTAAATTACCAGAAACCTCACCTGATGACTGCTGACTATTCTGAAGTTGATCACTTTCTTCTTTAGTAGACATTTCCAATGGATACAACCTCTGGAAGGGTCGTATTTTAAAACCTGATGATGTTTTTACTTTTGCAGTTCTATAATTACCATCCTTACCTTTATATACCTCTTTAATTACACCTAAAGGCCACTTTATTCTTTTTTCTTCTGTTTCAATTAATACAATGTCTCCAATATTTAAATTATTTGTATTGTTCTTCCCTCTTTGAACTAAAGCTGTAAGATATTCATTTTTAAATCTTTGCTTGAAGTCTTTCCTTAGTTTCAGCATGTACTTCAGTCTAGAGTTCATAGAATTAGCATCAGCTGTGTCGAGGTCAGTGACATCTGTGTGAGGAATACATTGTAAAAAACAAGCTGGAGTCAATGGTTCCAGGCAAGTATTTTTGTCATCTTGTACATAAGTGAGTGGACGTTGATTCATTACTGCTTCGCATTCGCATAAGATTGTCTCAAGTTCTTCATAGTTAACACATGATTGTCCTAGTATTCTTTTAAGTAAATCTTTCATTATGCGGATAAGTCGCTCAAAGAAACCGCCCCACCAAGCTGCTGTTGGTGCATTCATCTTCCACTGAATATGGTCAATTGTTGACTGCTTCTGTACTTCTTCCCAGTCTATATCAGCAAGTCTGTTCTTAGTACCATGGAAGTTGGTTCCATTATCACAAATGAACTGCCGAACTCGTCCTCTCCGAGCAATAAATCGTCGTAAGGTGAGCATAAATGCTTCTGTCGATAGTGACTTCGTTAATTCTAAATGTACACAACGATAAACAGCACACGTAAAAAATACCACCCAACATTTCTCCTTCTCTCGTAAAAATAGGGGTCCCGCGAGGTCTACGCCACTAACTTGAAATGGAGCAGTACATTGGACCCTCTCACTTGGCAATGGAGCAGTAGGTACTTGTGCTGGTTTTGATCTGAATCTAGCACATATTGTGCATGCAGCTATAATTGATTTTGCCAGACGTCTAATACCAATAATCCAAAATCTTGTTCGTATGTCTGCGGTAAGCTGATTTGCACCTGCATGCTGTAATTCTCTGTGCCGTTGTTCTACCAATCTTCTTACTATAATATTCTTTGCCGGAAGCAATGCTGGAGACTTGGTAGATTCTGGAAAATCTGATAATAAAAGTTTTGTTTTTACCCTTAATAATCCATCTTCATCAAGGTAAGTATGCAAACTTCTTTTCTGCTCTATAATGTAATCTTCTTCACTACTTTGTATAAGCTTTACAATTTTCTTTTCTGCTTCTTCATATTCTACTACTGATATTTCTCCATTCTTATTGGCTTTCGTAGATTGCATGTTATTTATAAATCTTAACATCCATGCCATCATCCTTACTATTTTACTATATTTAGAGAAATAATATAACCTTGCCAGTCCTTCCTTTACGCATATGTCTGCATTGCACACTGTCTTAGTCTTTTGTAGTTCATTGCAAGCTTCCTTGCCATCAATGGTAAGTGAAGATTTTGGCCACTCTTCTCTGGGTAGCTTCAACCATACCGGCCCTTCCCACCAGCGAAGAGAAACCAGCTGCTCAGCATTGCAGCCCCTTGATGCCACATCTGCCCAGTTCAGTGTTCCTGGACAGTGATGCCAACATGATATTTTCGTATTTTCTCTTATTTCTTTTACTCTATTATATACATACACATTCCAAGGTAAATTTTTAGTTATCCAATAATATGCCACACATGAATCAGTCCAACAGTATTCCTCTATCTCTTCAATGCCAAGACTCTTTTTAACTTCTGCTAGTAATCTCGAACCTACAAGTGTTGCTGTCAACTCGAGTCTAGGAATAGAAGCTTTTCCAGGTGGTGCAACTCTAGATTTTGCTGACAACATTTGAACACTAACATGATCTTCTTTTTCAGATCGTAGAAGTACACAAGCACCATATGCCAGTTTACTAGCATCACAGAATAGGTGAAGGCTTAATGAACTTTCTGCCACTTTATAGTAAGTCAGTCGTCGTGGGATTTTGCATTCACCTAGATATGACACACATTCATACCATTTACGAAATTCAGTCTCTAGGTCATCTGGTAGCTTCTCGTCCCATGTGAGACCACGTCTCCATGTCTCCTGCATTATTAACCTTGGTAGGAGTGTTACGGGGCAAGTGAAACCTATTGGATCAAATATTCTTTGTATTAGTGACATAAGATCTTTTTTCGTTATCTTACCAAGTTCTGAATAATTGGGTAAGTTACTCAGATTGCAACTAAGTTCATCTGTTTCTGTATTCCACATTAACCCAAGGATAGACACTAATTTACTACCTGTCTCATTTATTCCATTAGGTGAAGTGACCCACTGTCTTAAGTCAAACTTAGCCTGCCTCATAATGTATTTTGCCTCAGCTATGAATTTATTTACTTCTTCTTTTGAATCCATACTTGTAATGCAATTGTCAACATAAAAAGATTTAGTTAGTATTTCTGCTGTTTCTTTTCCTTTACCTGTGACCTGCTTCAAATGATGCGCTATAGTAGCAGACAGTAAAAAGGGACTAGAGGTTAGACCAAATACTACTCGACAGTGTCTATACTCTACTATGTCTGTCTGAGACTCATCTTTCCACCATAAAAACCTTAAATAATCTCTGTCTGGCGGTTTAACAGATACCTGTAGAAACGCTTTGGCAATATCAGCTGAAATACCTATCACACCTTTTCGAAATCCTGTTAATAAGTGTGGTATTTTATCTAAAAAGTTTATCCCTTTATTGAGATAGGAATTTAGTGACCTATTGTTTTTGTCACACGCAGACGCATCATATACTGGTCTTAACTTCGTTGTCATGCTTGAGTCCTTTGATACACCACGATGAGGTAAGTAATGTGTGCCTTGTTTCAAGCTCTGCACCTCTGGTACTCTCTCTATTATGCCCTCTGTCTCCCAGCTACATATAATGTTATGATATTCATAAAACTTACCTGTAGACATAAGGCGTTTAGTTGTTGCTCTTAAGCGCTTCTCGGCTACATCTTTGTTGCATAGTAGTTCCTCATGACCCACCTTGAAGGGTAGCGACACCTCATATCTGCCATCTACATAGGTGATGCTTTCTTCGAATGCCATCACTGCCTCAGCTTCAGCCTGGATCTTAGATTTGTTCTCCACAGGATCCCTGATGCCGAGCAATTCCAGTGACCAAAACCCTGATATATCTGATGAACAAAATAAAGTATTAGTAGAATAATTATTTGAATTTTCGACTTTACCTTGTAACACCCAACCTAATTTGGTTTTGATAGCAATCAACCCTTGTTTCAAAATAACCATAGTGTCTGTCATTATGTAGCCTGAATAATCTGCACCAATTAACAATGAAATTTCAGTACAATCACTATCTGCCAATACAATATTATTTTTACCTAACAACCTTGTCAAATTTGTATCACTGTTATTATATTTAGGTAAATTATTACAAATTACTGGTTGATCTAAAGTAGCTAACTCCATGCTAAATGATTTATCAGAACTCTGAACAGATATGTTATAAATATTGTGGACCTTTGACCTTACTTGAACTCCACTGAACAGGCAGTGAGTGAGAGTTTCTCTACCTGCCTCTTTGAGACCTAGTTTCTGTGCAACATCCTTCCTCAAATAGGACCTCTGTGACCCATTGTCCACCAGGGCACGCACCATCATCTGCTTGTCTCCATTTACTATTCTCACCATGGTGGTCTGCAGCAGTGTCACTGTACTCCCCTGAGCGGTGAAGTTGCTGGCTGTTGAACTCTCAGTAGTCTCAAAGTCCTTTTTCTTTGTTGTATTTTCTGTAGTTCCTGGGCATAGAGTGACCGAGTGTCTTTTCTTGCAGATAAAACACTGTATAAAACTCTTGCACAGTTTGGCAGTGTGCCCAATTTTTAAGCAATTTAAGCATGCCTTCTTTTTCCTAATATGATCTCTCCGCTGTTCTAGACTCATTTTTGCTAGTTTATAGCACTCAATACTTGAATGGTTCTTATCACACCAAAGGCATGTCACTAGTTTTTTAGTGTCACTACCGGCTACTAATGCTGCTGCTGTGGACTCCACTGGTGTGTCTCTTTGTTCCTGTGAGAAAGCTGTTGTAGCTAATTGAATTCTCTGCTCGCTTTCAACTTCCTTCTTTAGAAACTCAAGCAATGACTGAAGTTCATTCTTCATTGCAGCTGGTCTCGCTCGTTCCCAAGCCTTGAGCGTTTCTAAAGGAATAGCGGATTCAACCATTGGCAAAATAAATGATGAGTATCCCTCTTGCGTTACACCGAGTATTTCCAATGCTCTGAGCTGGGTACTGATTTGGTCATATAGGCAAGTCAAACTGTTACTGCTGTCTTTGTGCAATATCAAGGTTAGTAGCTCTCGAACATATACTTGCGTGAGAAGATCATTGCGTGCATACCTTTCTTTGAGATCTGCTATTGCCTGCTGGTAGCTTTTGCTGGTGGCTGGGTAGCTGTCAACGAATCTACTAACTTCTGTGCCAGGTGTCATGGACTGTCTTAAATACTGCAACTTGTCATTTTCGTTCATCATTTGATCCAAGTGAATCTTCTCAAATTGAGCCCAAAATGGCAGCCAGCCTTTCAAATTACCATCGAACTTTATTTGTTCCAGCCTCGGCAACTTATAATTTCTTTCCGCTTGTGTATAACCCCCCACCTGTAGCTTTTTCGTTGCGTTCTGTATTTTAAGCCACCGTAATTTATAAGTAGCTACATCATCCAACTCTTTTTCCAATTCGGCGTCGTCGTCGCCATCTTTGTCGAGAAGGAATTTTTCTATTTCGCTGTCTAATACAGCCAACTTTGTAGCGAGTTCCTCCAGGAGAATAAATTGTGCCTCACCTTCGGGGGTGAGCGCGTCGCTTGCCTCCAGCAAATTGGCGATTCTTGTGAACTGCGCCCTCGTGGCACGCCGGACCTTCTTTGACAAATCCATTTTTGGAATATAGCCAAACAAACCTTCCGCCCTCTCGATCTATACTTCCACGGTCGCCAGATGACCGGGTTTGTGATGCCGGTCGTATTTAAAATGCAGGTTCTTCTTATTTTATATTTTAGTTGCGGAAGGAAATAAAATGCCGGTTTTCAGTTTCACCAAAAAGCATAGAGAGCGTTTTATTTTTTCTTAATTTTTAACAATAATGTTGGAGCATGGTCCATAGACAAAATTAGTTTCTCTAAAGGTAGGTTTACATCAAATTAAAGTAAAATGCACATTCAATTTGCAACAATAAGCACAGTATAAATATTAATACAGTAGGCCGACGCCTTTGATCTCTGGAAAAATGCCGACTACTTCTACACGCGTTAGCCCTGAATAATACCTCCCGAACTACGAACACGTTTTGTTCGCAGTTCGGGAACGGCGTTCCCACGTCTCGCCCCTCACACCCCGCACGATTGCCCTGTCTAGTTGGCTTCGTCGGACGACTGTAGGTTTTTAGACTGTGGTATAAGTGACTAGTGTGGGTATCCGCTGGCGTTAAACGAAACTATACTACTGCACATGTCAATACTACCATCCGGTAGTCAGTGACCTCGCGGATCTCGCCTCTATCCTATAGCCCTTCCCACGCGCATCGAGAGCCCAAATAAGTGTTTCGCAACATTTATAGCGATGCAAATTTATCATTGGCTCAGTGGTCGAATTTCGACCGTTATTGTTTAATGCACTCTTCCTCCATGCATATAAATTCTAACATTATTTCGTGCGCCTTCTTAAAAAGGGAATGTTCGAAGCCTTCGCTTCACGTTTCAAATGACAATAATCTCGTAAATATCTTCATTGTCATATGTAGATCCTCGTCAGTCGTTACTTAGTCAGCTGTTCGAAATTCTGCCAACCAGTTTAACGGGTACCGTGGTACCCAGTAACTGGGTTGTGGAGGTCAGGCAGACAGTCGCTTCACGTAAACCTCTGGTATTCAGATGCATCAGAATAAACTGGAAGTCGACCCCAACTAAGTTGATAAAAGGCTAGGCAGATGATAAACCTGGTAAAAATCGTCGTTCTGGAAAGCAATCAAATAGGTACCCGGAAAAATGATAAAGAATGTGAGCACTTAACCGATAACATTTATATTTATGTCAAGTGGTTATCAATCACTGTGCTTCTTATGTTATAAGATAATACTCAAGTGGATACGGCTTCCTGTTGTTCAGTTACTTAATACCTTTCCTCATCTTCTACGACCCTCATGGGAAGCGGTAAGGTAGGGTAAAAACGTTTCACAAGACAATTTTGACATGAATAATCGCGCGCGATCAGATGACAGTGTGTGCAAACCCTTATAGTAAAGTAATGAGTGGTAACTGGTAACTAACATCACTTATCTTTATTAGCTTTAGCACCATAGAGATTAGCGTGGCAAATGTAACGAACCTAAAAAAAAATAAACAGTTATTTTATGCTACAAAAGACTATTTTGTCATAAAATTTGGCTTAGCTCCACATAGTGATAACAAGCTCGAGTGCACGCCAAACTCATGAAATAAGGAAATGCAAACGTAACTCTAAACGTAAGTCTTAAGCTAAAATTAAGATCATAATCCTATTAAAAGGCTTCAGTAAGCGCACACCTGTTACGGTATACGCCCAATCAACCCTGTTCCTTTGATCGAGCAATATCACGCTATAGCGCGCTGTTCGAAGGACGGCTATTTGAACAACCAAAACGCGCTTAACCGTAACACCACGCGTATATCTGAACTTAGCCTAAGGTCAACCTACCATCATTATCAGCAAGTCTAAATGCGTGCCTGAACCTTTTATCCCGTTGTTTTTATGGAGCGAAACTTCTGCATTATCTATGGCATAACTTCCTGTCTATTTGTAGCATATTTACCTATTTGCAATTAAACTAACATTGACATGGTTACCTACAAGGGAAACTGTTACAGTTCATCATCATCACCTGTTATAAGTAATGAGTAAAACTATAGTAATTTAAATAGGTTGAGGAAAACATTATTATGGATGTTTATCTCTTGATTATGAAACAATATTTACTTTTTTAATAAACACTTTTTTTTACAGATTAAACAAAGAGATATTTTGAAAATAGAACATGTTGGCACTTACTCTAATCTGCAAAGAAATAGTTTTAAAGTGCAGACATTCTATTAACCAGTGTTCATATGAGTTTGCAGATGTTTTTTTTTGTTTCAAAGAATAGACAGAAACTATACCTCAACCAAACCTTTATATTCTTTAGATATTCTCTAAATTATTTGTTTTTCATGCAGTACATTTTGTTTGTTTATTTATATGCTTTGTAAAGTATTTCACATTTGTTTATATTTACAGATGTGTCTGTGAAGTAGTTTGTGTGAAAACTGTTTATTATTATACATAAATACCTATGTAGAGAGAAGTAAAGTTGGGGCTTTAAATAATGTTTTTGTTTACTTAGAAAACCATTAGTTTGTCTAAACAACTTTACAATTCATAAATTAAACTAACCAATGACTGTGTTAATGAAGAATCATCAACAATAATGAGCTAATTATTCCAAATAACTAACTGCTTGATTAGGTGTTGACTGACGATTATTTAAATTAGTGTATGCACAACTACTTACTGCCCTGTTGATTTTGTGATTGTAAGCAGAACTGTACCAAGTGTGTGGTCTAGAGTTTGATTTCCAGTTCTGGCAGTGTATTTTTTTTTTACTATAGTAACAATGTGTGTTGCACTGTACTAGTCAACCCCTTCAACTAAGCTAAGTTTGCTTAATGGGTGGGAATCGAACTCATGACCTCTCAATCGCCAGGCCGACGTCTTAGCCATTGGTTTATTGAATGTTTTCATTAAGATTTTCCCAGAGGCAACTTTTAAGCAGCCTGTACAGCAGTTGGTACTGCTCTTGAATTTAGCTCAGTCATGCCTCATTATAATCCCAGCAAATTTTGACTTTGCAGAGAGAGCTTGTGTACATTAAACACAATGTGTTTCTAAACTATAGTATCTCTAATCTGTATACCTGGCTAATCTCTGTTAAGATTGGCCGACATGATCAAAATCTATATATATAAAAGAAAGTCGTGTTAGTTACTTCGCTTATAACTCAAGAACGGCTGAACCGATTTAGCTGAAAATTGGCAGGGAGGTAGTTTAGAGCCAGGAGAAGGACATAGGATATTTTATCCCGTTCGACATCATAAAAATAAATATCAAGAATATCGGTTGTCTCAAACATTTTTCAAACGCAGCGCCATCTTGGATGACATGACAGGAGTCAAACTTCCCAGTTCATTATCAGGTGACAATTTGAAATTGACAAGTCTTAAGCTAAACCCAAGAAGGTAAGGTTGTCAATTTATAATACGCACCTACGTTCTGAAATTTATTTTGTTACTAAACTTAGAGGTTTTATGTAGCATAAAAAAGTCTTATATTTCAGAAATCAATTTACGTAACTAGCAATGATGACAGAGACGAACTTTAATAATTCTTTGCAAATAGAACTTATTTTACTGTTAGGACTTTAATTAAAGTAGACCGGGAAAACTATAGGCATAAATTATTGTATGTAACATAGAGGCAATAGTTCAGATTAAAATTATGAATTTAGTATTTTTTAGTAAGGTAGTTAGGTTAGATAGTTGGGTTAGCTATAGGATAGGTATGGTCAGTTAGGTTAGGGTATATATACATGTTGTAATTAAAAAGTAGTAGTAGTTATTATTGGTTTGGATTTATTTGTTGTCGTCTTATTCAACGTATGTATATCTAATATAAAAAAAAATAAGAGCAATGAATTGACTCTAAGGCACAACGAAGTTTGCCGGGGCAGCTAGTATAAAATAAGACATAAGTCTAAGTGCAATAGGTACCTAGGCTATTAATAACAACTATACCTTACAAACACACACACAAACTAATGTAAACTAGGTAGGTAGGTATTTGTTACAGAAATGAACAATTTGTTTTTGTATTTGTATACCTTGTTTGATCACATGTAAAAATAATTTTGTTTTCAGCTACCAAGTGGAGGAAAAAGATAAAATTAAAGTTTTTTTTTTATGTTTTGGCCTTCTATCAAAATTTGCTAGGAAATTCCACATTACCAAAATAGTTTTTTTTTTTTGTATACTACCTATAAGTAAGTTCCTACATATTTGAAATAATTTACCTGTTATTATTGATCTAATTAGGTACTTAAGCTTACATAGTTATTATATTTGATACTCCATTCTGGTTGTTTCAAAATTATTTATGAACACAGTTACTCAACAAGTAGCTCATCAGCAGATTGATTAAGTGCCAGCCACTTTATTTTGATAGACACCCTGTGGTTAAAACAGCTATTTATTCACAGCTGGATAGCATTTTAGTAAAGGGAAGTTTTTCAAAGCTTAGGCAATAACAATATACAGTAACAAATTCTCCAACATCTGAATTTCTGAAGAGATAAGTACTCTTCTATGGGGAGAAATTTGGATGAGAGTTATACATAACTGGCAATATGTGGGTATACTACAGGTGCACCTAAGCCTAACCTTTTGGGAACACAGGTGTGTTATGTTGTAAATACCTAGAAATACTAGAAAAATATAAAAATTCTTTATTATTTCTATAATTGGGAAATTTTAAGCAGTAGGTAAATAGATTTACCTAAACTGCTTCATAGTTTCAATACCCAAAAATGTTTATTCACTAAATATTAAGGAAACAAACGTATGTAAGGTAAGTACCTATACACCAAATAGTGTAGTGTTCAAAAGAGCTCATAACTGGTACTATATGCATACATACATACACATATACATTATAACATACCTATTTCTTATTTCATAAGCAAGCAACTTATATTCTCCAAATCTTGAAAAAAAAATACTTAAGTAGGTACAAACTTTTGCCCTGAACTTCACTAACCATAAAACAAATAGTTTTCTAATGAAAATTTTAGTTTTTAAATTACAAAAATATTATGATAAAAATGAGGATGTTAAAATGATACACACATTTCTGTAAATTGGATTTTACAAAAATTCCATGTTGCTAAACAAGTGAAACAATATTTTATAAACCAATGAAGTGAGATAATTTTTTGTAAAAGTAGGAGAAACAATATCTACACTTATTAAATACTGAGCTTAGGCCATGTTAACCTTTGCCTTTATTTTTAATGGCTCACTTTGTTATAATGACTCATTACAAAATGAATAAATAATGTTCCATAATACAGGCAATCTAACTTCCACTACCTTGAATCGGTTAATTGTTTATAGTCATGAAAGCAAAGTTACAGAAATAACAAGACTTTGAAATAATATTGCTATTACTTAGTAGTATTTTACTAGCAATAAATAAAAACCCACACATTAGTAAGAAAAAAAAAGAACAATAGCCAAGTTTTTTAGACCTTTGTCAACAATAAAAACCAAAAGATTAAAACAGAATTAAGTACCTCGTGAAATGCTCCATCTCCATCCTGGAATAGTTGTTGAAACGCAAGCTCATTCCTTTGTGCGTCAGACAAGAAGGACTCTGTCTCCCCGGCGTCAGATCTTTTGTGGTGCAGCTTCACACCTCCCGTGTAGATGGGAGTCGCTATCTTCGGCGTAAACACATTTTCCTCTACCCTCTCAAGCAGGGGTTTTGGCACGTCTTCTTCGAGAGATGGATCTCCGTCAGACATCACATAAAATAACGCGCCAAATACTTTCACTTCACACCACTCTTTAATTTTTCACACGGTTCATAATATCTAAGAAGTTCTTACTTCCGAGGTATTAGTCATAGACGGAACTGTAATGCGAAAAGATTTATCTCGTATTCTTTCACACTAACTTTGAACTGGAGATGAACAAAAACAGATATTTTTGTAAATGTGTAAATTTCCACAACAGGTATTTGTACTGCTATATAATTATATTATAATAGGTTGCTACGTGGTTTTCGGAAGGAAGGAACTGGCTGGTACCTAGTCCGGCACCGACCGAAACTATTTCAAAGAAACGTCATGGAACGTGTGGAACGACAAGAAAAGAAACATTTTTGAGAAGCAAGAAATGACATTTACATCACAGGCAATTAATAGCTAATTTAGTAACATGAGACAACATTACATGATTAAATCGAGCGAAAAAGAGGTAAAATAGATTTAATGCTAAAGATGCTAATTTGTCTGATCAATCGATAGTCCTGTCATTAGCCTGTCTTACTTAGGGTTGTTAAATACATAAGTATCGATGATAGCAACAGTTTGATAGAAGTATTGTAATTTAAATCTGTTTAGATAAATTACGAATATAAAACAACTATTTCATAACTTAAACTTTACTTAAATCCTCCCAAGACTTCCCACTGACCTTTATTTTACTAATGAAAACAACTGTTTCATAACTTTTCAACTTTAATTAGTTTTTTTACTTGGATTGTCCAACTTTTTATCGTAATTTATTCAAAAATATAAACATTATGAAAGAGTCGATATATTCATCTCTTAACCTGTCCATCCCTAATTTATCTACTGACAGCGATAAGCTGAGCCCGTACAAAAATTCAATAAACTTAACTATTACGCTTTTCTTATTCGATGTTCTTATTTATTGGTTCCTTTAATCATTTCAGAATCACTACATAAACATTTTAAACACCTTAACTATAATGTTTACAAAATATTTTGGGGTTAGATTTTTACTATGGCAACTAATCTTGCCACGCCGCTAACAATCTGTCAATTCGCGTCGTCAAAAAACCGAAAAGGATAGGTTGCCGGCGAAACATTTCTTTATTTATTATAAAATATTAAAGCAGAGCTATAAGGGAAATAATACAATCAAGGAAAATATCACAAACCCAATATGACGGTGGAGGTGCAAGCTAAGACGAGGCTCCCGCAGCTATCGTCTGACAAACAACTAACATTTATAAAATTAGCGGTTTTATCAATGGCAGCAATATTATGTGAGTATTTTCAAAAGTTAATTAGCCTCTACACTTGCATTAAAACGATACCATATCGTATCCTTTCGATACAACGTGAACTAGATCGATTTTTGTTATGACTTACGTGGTCCTATTGGGATAAGCAATGGCGATAAAATGTGCTGATTTTAGGAAAACAGAAACCGTAGCGTGTACTATAAATATCATGGTGCTCTGTTTGCAAGTCCAAGATAACACTAAACATCATTTTAAGACTGTGTAAACTCAAAATCTCCTGAACCGATACCCGGACGGACGTATTTCGCGGTGGCGTGCAGACACTGCAACGGGAGATCGTCCGTCGGGCATGCATTTTTTTGTCTATTGAAATGATTTTGTAAATAAAAGACCTGCCTAATTGTCTTTTTTTTGCAGCCTTCGGAACGCGTCTATTCTCTGTTTTACGTTTCGAGAGCGTCATCCACGAATTTGATCCTTACTTTAACTACAGAACCACCAGATATCTTACAGAGGAAGGGTTCTATAACTTCCACAACTGGTTTGACGATAGAGCATGGTATCCACTTGGACGTATCATTGGTGGTGAGTTTTAAAGTTATATATTTTTTTAATAGAAGATGAGCATTATCTCTGGCAATCATGTCTTGCCGTACTCATTGAATGCCTTGTGTTACTCTGTGGATCTGGTTTACAAAATGACTGAAGCATCCAAGTTGTTTAGATAGTTGAGCTATTAAAAAAATGCTCTTGCAAGGTAACAAAATGTTTGAATACAACATAATTATTTAGTAAATATTAAACCCACTAAAACAGTTGTTGTACTCATCATTCCGAACAACTTTTACTATGACAAACCTTGATATTGAGTTAAAAATAAGGCTCAAATTTTGCTAGTTATATTAAAGTCCCATCTAATAGGGGTCGAACCTTTTGCTGTCAATCAGGTTCAAATCTTTGCCTGGCATGACGGTTGAACCCAAGACCTTATGCTCAGCCATTAAGTGCTTGTGCCTGAAAAAGCAGTATCAGTTTATTTAGGAACTGCACAAACATAGCCATTTTTTGTTGCTAGTTACCAACTTTTTAATTGTTATGGGTATGTGTTATGTTGAAGCAACTGGACTCAAAAAATGTTTACATATGCCCATAAGGGACTGGATGATTTCATACTGGTTCTGTAGAAATCAAATATTCATCAGTAACTTGTATCTGACACAAGACACAAAAGTGTCCATGTTTGTGCCCGGCTTTAGAAGTAACATCAAATCCAAAAACCTTGTTTATCTCTTACTCGTTGATCTCTAATTTGTATGTATGTGTTCAGGAACCATCTACCCTGGTTTGATGGTGACATCGGCCACCCTGTACAACATGATGCAGTTCTTGAACATTACCATAGACATCAGGAATGTGTGCGTGTTCCTCGCTCCATTCTTCTCTTCGCTCACTACTATTGTCACTTATCTGCTGACTAAGGAATTGAAGGTAATTTAGTTTTTATGTGTTTGTAAGATTGTGAGACAGTAAAAGTTTAATTTTTATGGCTTGTTAACTTTTGTTGCTATGGATAGTGGCATTGAAAATACCATATTTAATAAATATTTATTCTTTATAGACGCAAGTTTTTATTATCCCCTTGACTGCCACAGTCGTCTGTCAAAACAAAATGTGCCCAGTACGCCTCGCGTCACGACAACATGACGAATATAAAGAATTAATCAATATCTTTATTGCTTTCCGCATGTATGTTTAGGTGGTAACTTTCGATTATCTTTCTACAGGTTTCTTCTCCGTCTAAAGTATAACTACGCCGAATCTCTTTAAAAAGGATCCGAAGTTTTCGCCTTAATATATATGTTCAATCTTGGTCCAGGAGGAAAAACATGAAAAAACTATGAAATAATATACCTATTGTTAATTCCCCTGTTTTTATTATGCAGGATGAAGGCGCAGGTCTGGTCGCGGCGGCCATGATAGCCATCGTGCCCGGATACATAAGTCGTTCTGTTGCCGGAAGCTACGACAATGAAGGCATTGCCATATTCTGCATGCTTCTCACTTACTACTTCTGGATTAAGGCAGTTAATACTGGGACCATCCTGTGGGCTACTATGACGGCGCTTGCTTATTTCTACATGGTGAGTAATCTTTGTGAAAATCTTTACATGCAGTGGCACTGGCAACTGTCTATCTGACGTCCATAATCCAGGTTCTACGGTAGACTAGTTGACCGATTTTCAGGCTTCTAATTATACATAACGGCCCATTGGCGACCTTGCCGCTGTGAGCTGCGGCTAGGCGCGGGGCGGCGAGCGATAAGATTTAAAGTATGAAAACGCCACGAGTCGCTCGATCGACTCGTGGCGTGGCGTGTTTCGTACATTTTCATACTTTTGAATCTTACCGCTCGCCATTCCGCGCTTAGTCGCTGATCACAGCGGCAGCAATGATAGGGCCGTTACACTAGCGGACGTCACAAGGTTTCAACCGCTTAGTTGCCGTCCCTGTGGGAATTAAAATTTGCATTGTTTCACCCAGGATTGTGTAGCATTCCCAAAAACGATTTTTTTTTTCAAATTGTGTAAAATGATTATAGTTTCGGGAGTCTGTGGCAAATGAATGAAACAAAACCACTAAAGCCACAGACGCTCCCTTATTGCACGCGAATAGCGGCGGAAGCCTGATTTTGTCATTTAAATCTAAATCTGATATTGTTAAAATAAAATCAGTTACCTACTTTAATCAAGATTGTTGAATAAACATTGATAAAGTTAAGCCATTATCATTGTTTGCTAAGTACTGATTGGCTATATGCTTTCATAATAAAGATGTCTGAGTTATAATCAGTCATTTTAAAAGTCAATCACAGAACAATCAGATGACAGTTTCACACCAATAAGTTTTTAATTGAACTTTTTGGTTTTTGCTCTGTCATACAAATGTTCTTTGAACAAACTCTAGTTTCATTGAAAAAGTCTATTAATGATATCTCTAGGTCTATGCTTTGTTGGTACAGTGGTTGCAAGCTTTACTGTTCAGCATGAGGTTTCGATTCCCAAGTCGAGCAGTGTTGTTAAAAGAAAGCTTGAACCCAAGGCTCGGACTTTTTGAAATTATGTGTGCATTGTATAATTACCACTTGCTTTAAAAACGGTGAAGAAAACATTGTAAAAAAACCAGTATGCCTCAGAGATATTTTGAGATATGTAGTCAAGACCAAGCTCCATGGGCGGCATAAAAACTCTAACACCAGGTTAGTCTTAAGAAAAAAAGAACATAATGACGGAAACTATCAAAAACTAAACCTTACGCTATTAAGTTACAGTTTTATATTCTGGAACAGGGAAATTATATTTTTAATGGTTTTATAAGTTTCGTTGGAAGGAGGAGACTTCTAAAACGTTTGGTTTACGGTATGATGGGAATCAACAGCTCAATAAACATTGTTCTATCTTCGACAGGTCTCATCATGGGGTGGTTACGTGTTCCTAATCAACCTGATTCCCCTCCATGTGCTAGCCCTCATGCTACTGGGTCGCTTCTCGGCGCGAGTGTACGTGGCGTACAGCACCCTGTACTGCGTGGGCACTATACTGTCCATGCAGATCTCCTTCGTGGGCTTCCAGCCGGTGCAGAGCTCGGAACATATGCTGGTGAGTCTGTTTATGTGTTAAGGATCTCCTTATTTGTTAGTTGGATTGTGATGCGGGCGGATACAGTTTTAAATAGAAGAGAAGAGAGACAGAGCGGAGAAATGCGAAAATGTGTCACGTTTTTTGCGATTTGTACTTTGATACTTGATTAAGGTTGGTGATAAATGCTTATGTCTTCACAAGAGGCTTTCGCCCTGCATTGTGAATTTAACAAACAGGCTACTTGTATATTTTTTATTATGTATCCGAACCGCAAGAAAATTTCTTTAAAAACGGGCTTTGATATGTGGGTGTTATGTGGAGCAATGCAATTGCGCCCGCATTGCTCTTAGCGACCTAAGTTTATCTATTAAGCAGTGATAGCCTAGTGGTGTGACCGGCGGATTGCCAAATCTTAGGTCTCGAGTTCGAACCCAAGGCACGCACCTTTGACTTTTCGGATTCATGTGCGTATTGTATAATTGTCACTTGCTTCAAAAACGGTGAAGGAAAACATCGTGAGGAAACCGGCATGCCTGAGAGATATTTCTCGAGAGCATGTGATGCCAAGTCAGAGGCCCATCATGGGCGGCATTAAAACTCTGACACCAGGTTAGTTACTAACCACACGATAAGAAGAAGATCTATTCAGACTCTTAAACCATGAGTACACTATTACTCAATAAAAACCGTAAAAATACTTGTCCATGCGCAACATTACATTACGAAAAGCACAGTTTGCACAACTAATGAATACCTACTTAAAATATTACTATAAGATGAACGTAAAAGAAGTAAGTACGAGGCGTATATGGCGTGCGTATAAGTATGTAAGATATGTGCTTGTATACTATGTTAGTTTTATTTTTTCGGTTCAACATCATAAAAATACATAAGACGATTTAGCTAAGCCTTCTAAATTGTCCAAGTGACAATATTCAACATTCACGTTACTTTTTCTTCCACAGGCGTTAGGAGTATTTGGTCTCTGCCAGTTGTACGCGTTCACGCAATACTTACGCGAGCACCTATCTCCAGCTAACTTTGAACTCCTGTTCAAAGCTCTGATCACTACCCTGCTGGCTACGTTGGGAACTGCCTTAGTCGCTCTTACACTAACTGGTAAGTCTTCTTAAGTATTGCTCAAAATAGGAAATTCTACTGTATCGTGGGTAACATACCCACGATACAGTAGAAATATTACAATTTACGTACACAAACATCCATTGCAGACATGGAACACCGCCACAATACACACAACTCCCAACGCAGCAACTAATTGCTCAACCACTGCGCCAAATGTTCCATCAAGATAATTAATTTTTAATTAACACTGATCGGACGGAATAACTAAGTCTAGAATGAGAAACCAGAGTACCAGACTAAGCGAGATTCCATATTAATCAGCGAGTTTATGGCGAATTATTTGGGCCGAGTCCGCTAACAACCTCTTTTGGTTGCCCTGCGAGCAGTAGCAACTGCATAGTGCCTGTCTCCAGGGAAAAACTTAGTTCTATACTTAACTCTGACTTGCTTTTATTTACCGGCCAGACTTTACTCCTAATTTTTATTTTTGTTACAGGTAAAATCTCGCCATGGACCGGTCGTTTTTACTCTCTGTTGGACCCCTCTTACGCTAAGAACCACATTCCTATCATCGGTAAGTAATTAAATACCAAAAACCTAGCACCTTAAGGTTTATATTTTTTCGTATTTATTACAAAAGCTTTGTCAAAAAGAGTTTTTAAAATTATTCCTATTTGAAATCAAGGTATACGATTTTCATTCAGAATAACAAATGGACACACGTAGCACAAGTTGAACTAAAATAGCGATCGTCGCTATGGCCACGGCGTAATGCATACCGTATCTGAATAGAGTCCCGAAAATCTGTCACGCGCATAGGTCAATTCATGTGCCGCGATATGTAACTAACTACTTTTTGTTTGACAGTTTAGAAATACAATACAGAGACAGAGGCGGGATGTAAAAAAAGTGTGTTTGTTACCATCTCGGACAAACTTACCATCTTCATTCGTACAACATGTTCATTCATAATTGAACAAAAAAAAAACTGTGACAAAAATCTAAAGTCGTTTATTTGAATCAGGCTCATTGAATCATCAGTTTATTGATCGTCAAAATAACTCTTCCCAGTATTTTACTCAGTATTAAAAAAAGCTGTAACTAACTAAAACTTTACTCATTCAAATTTAAACCTTATAGTGACAAAAAAAAACTCATTTCCCCACAGCATCCGTCTCTGAGCATCAGCCCACCTCCTGGTCATCATTCTACTTTGACCTCCAAGTCCTAGTGTTCCTGTTCCCGGCTGGACTGTACTTCTGCTTCAGCAAGTTGACTGATGCAAATATCTTCATCATCTTGTATGGAGTACTGAGCATTTACTTTGCGGTAAGTTGTATAGTAAAACAATGCGAGGATATGAAATTGCAACGTTTGTTCAAAATACCAAACTGGGTATTTCTCTGCAAGTTTTGTAACACGAAAATAATTGATAAAACTTACATACATAATAAATAATTTCATTTCATTTCAATGATGACACAAAAAGCTTGAGCGCGTTGAGTCAACGTTTAGCGAACACTCCATTGACTCCGCCCATGATCCATACACTTTGATCGCTGACATACAACCACTTTACACCTCTATACCACCATATCAACACAATATTCACTACACCATCTTCTGTCCAGGGTGTGATGGTCCGTCTCATGCTGGTGTTGGCTCCAGTCATGTGTATTGTGTCCGGAGTAGCTGCCTCCAGTTTGCTGAGTCTACACGTCAAGGATATTGAACCTAAAGTGGAGAAACATGAGAAGAAGAAGAAGCATGAAAATAATTTGGTGTTCAGGTCTGAGGTATGTAGAAGAAATATCATTATCATGAAAGAAAGAGGGAAGGAAAAGTACTTTATCATGTTTACAGTACCAGTCACAATACCAGTGATTGTTTTAAATGCACCCTATCTAATTAATAGGGTAATATTTAAAAAGTTAAAGTCAAAATGTTTATTTCAATTAGCCTATTAAAAAAACACTTGAATGTCAAACTTCAATGGTAAATAAGTATAAAAATGATTCTAGTTTCCCTACCTGTTTAAAAATGTCGTCGTCTATCAGTGAAAGAATTTTTGAAATACGTTTTGTAGCATGGAGTTTACCTACATGAAAACTTACAAACACTTTTTTACTATAATATTAGTATAGATTGATTAGTAATTAGTTAGACACTATAGATTTGGTTGTTTCAAGTGCTTTCCCCTGTGTGCAGGTGGGAGCCCTCTTCGTGTGCGTGCTGGGCTGCCTGCTGATCTCGTACGTGTTCCACTGCACGTGGGTGACGTCAGAGGCGTACTCGTCGCCGTCCATCGTGCTGTCTGCGCGTGCGCACGACGGAGCTCGCATCATCTTCGACGACTTCCGCGAGGCTTACACTTGGCTTAAAATGAATACTCCTGAGGTAACGAGTTTTATTCATTTTTTTTACATAAAAAAAGTAATTGATTCAATAAACTTTATCTACGACTAGTTTTGAACACAGACCATATGTGCTGAGCTTACTGTATTCGAAATTAATTCATGAAATTACACATTTGAGTTACAAATTTGATTCATAACGCGTGCGTCCAGTCAGGTAACTTATAATATGATGAGAAATTAATATTATAATCAAAATTGGGATTCCCTATTTTGGCATTCTTTTACGAGTTTTTCTTCGTTTGTATAGTGGTCGCAAACACAATTGCGTGAGGAGGTCCTCATGCTCAGCAGTAGTGTTTGTGACCTCAGGAGAGGGGGATGTCACCCAGATCAACCCAGTTCTATTAGGTTTTTACTTACAGCTGGAATTTCTCAGTAGCAAGCAACAATGAAATGTTCCCAGTTCTTAAAAAATGCTTTTATAACCACAGATTAAAGCTAGTATTAAAATAAATATAAATTTCTCATATCTTGTCCAGGACTCAAAAGTAATGTCATGGTGGGACTACGGATATCAGATAACAGCGATGGCGAATCGAACAGTGATAGTGGACAATAATACTTGGAATAACACGCACATATCACGCGTCGGACAGGCGATGGCTTCTTCTGAGGACAAGGCGTACGAGATCATGAGGGAATTGGATGTGGACTATGTACTCGTTATCTTCGGAGGACTCGTCGGGTACTCCTCTGATGGTAAGACAAATATGATTATGCTGTGGAGTGATATATCACTGGTCCACGGCAAGTGAACCCATTTTGATGAATACACAGCGTGAAAAGGACTAAGCTCCACAAACTGATACCTGCCAGTTAATATAGTAAGTCACCTTGTGAAAATTGAGTGAGAACTCTCAATGCCTGGCAGTATTATGAAATGACTGCTTAATTCCCATTCACTATTCTGTAATATTCAGTTCAGTACATGATTGAAAAAAAAATAATGGTGCGATGTCCAGATTTCCACAATCTATAAACAAAATATAACAACTAAAGTCATGGTTAGTATTAGCTAAATACAGATGACAGTAACAACATAACGTTTGTTTTGTATCTAGACACGTGTTTGTTGATATTGATCAGGGAAGGAATAATCTTCTGTCCTAGGTTTTCGTTCAGTTCGTCATCTGAATAATATATAATATGTACCATATGCTGTATGTTTTACCGTTTATTTTCCTAAATAAATAAAATAAAATAACCATCTTTCCCAGACATAAACAAGTTCCTGTGGATGGTCCGTATCGGCGGCAGCACGGACCGCGGCGCGCACATCCGCGAGGCAGACTACTACACGCCCTCCGGGGAGTTCCGCGTCGACGCCGACGGATCGCAGACTCTACTCAACTGTCTCATGTACAAGATGAGCTACTACAAGTTCGGCCTGGTTTATACTGAGGGTGGTAAGTGCTGGAAAATGTTATTTTATGTTGAGGTAGCTGCTAAAGAATCGTAGGTTCCAGCGACTCCCGGCGCAGGCGTGAGACTGAACACTGGGGTGGTTGTTAGTCAGTAATATTCTTAAAACCTCGAATATGATAATATTATTACATTGATGAATATTTGAACGATAAAATTTGAATTAGATAACTGCATTTTTTTAATAACAAGTTCTTTAAAGTTAATTCTACAGTAAAATTATGATATTTAAGTATTTTAATATATTGAATAAGAGGATTTTCCACTCAGAGATAGAAAAAAAATGGTAGGTACCTCCCAAAACATAGTCTGGTCTGCGCAGCATGTCCTCCATTTACCAATCTCAATAGTCAACTTCTTTCAAGCCATATCGACACTCACACAATCCATTAATTGTTTATTTCCTTATACAAATTTAATAATTAATTTAAAATGTGTTCTTCCCAGGCCGTCCCCCCGGCTTCGACCGCGTGCGAGGCGCCGAGATCGGCAACAAGGACTTCAACCTGGACGTGCTGGAGGAGGCATACACCACGGAACATTGGCTCGTGAGGATCTACAAAGTCAAGCCGCTGCCCAACCGGGGCGTGTGAGTGTGCACCCGGGGGATATCCAGCAAGTTTATATTGGTAAAGGAGGTATTACGTGAAAATCGTGGATTATTTAGAACAGTGATTTCGTAATGATTGAATGTACGATCACGGAATAAAAAGATTAGGTTATTTTTAAAATCTTAATTTGTTTTTTAAATTCATACAAAAACAGCCTCTAACACCCGCACACTTCACCGTTCCTAGTGTTTTTGCTGTGAAGAAAAAGTGGTGCAATAAACTCCCCAGCTACACATCTGTCTGATTAGTTTGATGAACATGAATGTATGCATATTAATGTTCAGTCAAAATCATAAAGCTTAACCCGTCATGTGCCGTAACTAAGATCTACGCGACACAATTGCTTTTTTAACTGGTTCTATAATTACGGCATACGAATGGTAATAACTATTTCAAATAATTGTGTAAACTAATTAATCAGCTATGACTCCTGATAATATGGGAAGTCATCCTGGTCAATCTTTCTGTTCCGTGATTCGTACTATTCATACTTAGTATGATAAGCGAAATATTAATACAACAGCGATGCTCAATCCAGCTTAGAATTAATTTATTAAAGGCTTATTAGTTACAAAGACCGCTTAGCGGCAAACAACATAATTTAATTGTTATTCCAGACTTGTATATGCAAGTTGAGGCTTATATCAAGTCTAATTAGTTCACTGGATTAGAAAATTTGAGAAAATTCGTAGAAAAACATAATAAATTCGCGCCTGCACAAACATTTGCTAAAACGTAGTCAATTTTAATATCATCGGAATCCATAAATATGTAAAAAAACTTCCACAATATAAACTTTTGTAATATTTACCGGTCAACCACACTCAAAAGCGAATAATATAAGAATAAAAAAGTGATAATTATTGGAAATATTTATGCTAAAAGACATCCAGCTCTTTTTACATGACTTTTTAAGAGTGCGTCGGGCGTTGGAAATACAATTGTTGCAGAACATCGAACATCGCATTTATCTGTAGTATACTAGATATTAAAACACCCTACTAATATTATTAACATGCTTTTGCGCGCGACCTCGTTCGCGTACGGAACCTTACACATCTGCTTTTTATCAGTGAAACCATTGTTGAAATTGGGTGAGGAGTTCCAGAGAATGCCTCTTGCATACAACAAAATTTCCTTTTTATAATGTTAGTATAAAAGTATGCCAGTTACTCGGCGATGCCTCGCAAGTGCACAATCTACTAATGTAGTGACATTTAGGCATAATATCAAAAATAATGTGTGTTACATCTTAGTTAAATATTAATATATTTATGAAAAATTTAGATGAACTAAGGACACAAAGACACGAAAAGCTACTTGATTTTATAATCTTTGTAGATTCGAAAGTTCAACGACTAATCAACTAAATGGATTGCAATGGGCATAGATTTTTTCGAAGCTATGTCGTTTTTCGATCACAACGCGAGCGAAGCTGCGGGCAAAAGCTAGTAAAACAATTCTATTTTATTTTATTTATTCAGGGATAATAAACAGCTACAATATATATATTCTGAATACAATTGTGTCTTCAGCGTATCTTCATTAGACTTAGCAACGTTTTTTAAATTTTATAATAAGCGTGATGGGAATGCAAGTGAAAAATGAAAGTTGAGTGTGCAAGCCACGCCGCCGTCTACCTGTATGAGTGCAATCTTAAATGAATGTAAATATCTTACTAATAAGATTCTATTGACTGGGACTAAAAGTAAATATGGTTGTGTGACTCAAACCCCATAAATTGTTATTATATAATTAAATTGATTGTCCAAGAGGACACCGGTGTCCGCGCTGTCATTGTCTTTCTATTGTGTCTCTGATTGACAGGTTAATAAATAAATAAATAACACTACTTTGTCTTTGTGTTAAGGCTGTGCTAGTCGCAGACTTGAACTAATGGGCTATTTGACGTTTTAATTTTTAATCAGTCATCTAGAATTATAAGAAAATATTCGACACGTATTTTTTTCTTTTTAAAATTGATGGAAAACTGCTTAGATTAAGCGCATTAAAGTTGAGGAGAGGGGGCTTGTAACGTCATTACCTAGTATAAACTGTACTGGCTAGTGATGTCATGCGACGTTTTGACTCGATGTATCGCCGTTATGTCGAATATTTTTTTGTAATCTAGACGAGGGACTAAAAACTAAAATTTTGTCAAAGAGCCTATTCGTGGGCGCGGTGTAAACACATGCGGACATCTGAAGATCGGATTTTTCGACCACAACTTATTGTCAAATCACTTGACTTGTTTAGTTAGCAATTCTCTCAAGTTAATATGGGACGCATAATGTCAAACAGTGCAATAATTACCACTACATTTGTGTATTAAAAAAGTCCACTAGCGCAGTCTTAATGAAGATATACGGTTATATTGAAAAGGGGGAAAGTCACACCATGCTGGTTTTGTACAATTGATCTATTGAGAAGATATAAAACGGCAATTACGAATTAAAACTGATGTTTTTATTTTACTTCACTTATAGTTAATTTTACCAATATTTCATTGGTTTTAATTGGTAATATCGCGATACACTGCATTTAAGGCTGAAAAAGATTGTGTATATAGCCTAATACTGTATTGTTTGCGTGTCTATGTCAAATACTAACATTTTAAACTGTAAGAAATAACTGCTCTATAAACACCGATCTAAAACTCTGTCTTATAAAACTGTAACCATTCTTCTTTCGGGAAATCTATTACGATAACACGAAATGTTTTTATCTTCGATAGAATTTTACTGTAATTCTATATACGTTCCATTTATTTACAATAGATATCCTTGTACCCTAGTTTGTAATACTACGATAAATATAAACCTTTTGTCTCTAAAGCTGTTTACGCACTATGCGGCTGCCCGCACGTTATTGTTGCGTATGCGGCTGCCCGTGATATAGCAACGTATAGCAACCGTCCGGGTGGCCGGAGCGGTCTGCGGGTAGCCGCATCGCAGTGCGCATAGAAATTAATATTACGTACATATAATTGTGTTTGCGGCCAGCCGTCCGGCTGCCCGCATGCGGGTAGCCGCATAGTGCGTATGACCTCTAAGACTACAGTCTGTTTACACTTTAATTAGATCAATTTAAGGCCTGCACTTTATTTTTCTTTCAGTGCACTTTTAAATAATCAAAATGTAAACAGACTCATACAGACTGAAGCCTACTCATCGTAGTTTCTTAAAATGTATGTAACAATAGAGTAGATGTACAGACGCCAGCACATCAAGCCCAATTGCCCAATGTGTCAAATATCTTTGATCGTTTTTCAATTTAGTGTTAAACAGAATAAGGTCCATATTCAATTGGGAAAATTTGACTCATTCGGTTAACTTGATGTTCTGGCGTCTGTAACTATGTTAAATAGTGGATAATTCACTTTGTATTTCTACCTCTATCTATAAGCTAGACTAGGAGATACGCACAAATAGTCATTTGTCACAATACCTGTCGATACGGTCAACACTTGCCTAATCTAGATTGGATTCGGTTACTAAATGAAATGATGTAAAGGAAATGTTGTATAAATTCATTTTTTATTTTTATTTTAAATAAAGTTTATTGATATAAGACATTTGGTTTTATTTTATTTGTAGATTCTACACGCCCCCGTCGAGGTAAACTGTGTGCAGCGTGCATTCTAGACGGAATGATAAATGGCCTCCATTAGAGCTAACATGATTTTTTAAACAATATTTTGTTTTCTATTGTCACATAAGTTCTGGATGTTATTTATAGATCTTTGATAATTGTTACACCCGTAACTCAGACAATCAGAAGCCCATAAGTCATACAACCAGTATCGGTATCGGATTACTGGGTTATGGAGCTCAGAAATGTAAATGCTTAGGTACAGGATACAAAATATTAATGAATAGGTATTTATTTGCACCCTGGCAGACTTGAAGCCGACTAAAACATAGTCGGGAAAAGACGACGACGATTTGAATTATGTTTAGACTTCTGTTACAAAGAAATGCAAGTGTAACAATTGTAATTCCAATCATTTAATTTAATATTTACACACAATGGCACCACTCCATTTAACATGATCACTCCACATCTGCGTCGCTGTGTTCCGAGCAGTCTTCAGGCAGGAAAGTATCGTCATTGTTATAATCGCGTCTGTTGGGACGGAACCGCTTCTTGCGACGTCGCATTGGCTCTGCTGGACGGGTACCCACCTGAACGGATACATAAATCAAGATGGTAAGTGATAAAAATTGACAAATAAAACATCTGTGGCGACATATACAGGGTTATTTGTAAAACACCACCAACCTCGCAGGAGTAGATTACCAACATCATAAACAACAACATTTGTTCTACGACTTTTTCGAAAACAGACAAACAAAAATGAACTCTTCATACATATATCCGAACAGTTGTGCTGTTTTCCTAATTTTGTATTTAACGCATGTCGTGGCAGCCTTTAATTAAGGCAACACTAGTAAATTTAATGTAAACTTTTCATGAATTATGGTGTATGCTTTGTTGGTTGTCCTTAAATAAATAAAATAAACAGTTGATTGAGTGTTGTATGAAAAATCGATTTTTTTTTGTTGTTTTCGAAAAAGTCGTAGAACAAATTTTGTTGTTTATGATGTTAGTAATCGACTCCTGCGAGGTTGTTGGTGTTTTAAATAACCCTGTATACCGCCACTTTACAGACTACGTAATACTCTTGACGTCACTTATCCTACAACGCGCAAGCAAAATTATCCATGAGATTAACATATATTGTACACAGAGACTCGACAACAACCGTCGAGCAGCTGCGCATCACGCTTAAGAACTTATTCAATGGAGGGTGGGGTTTGAGGAACTTCCTAACCAGTTTTTATACCCAACTCGCTTCGACTTATTTATTGTTTTGTTTATAGAAGAAAGTTAGGTTGTCTGTTACAAGCAAGCATCAACGAAGACGTTAGAATTGGCAATCCAAAATAAAAATAATGCAAAATAACAAACCTGCTCTACTAGTTTGTAAGGTCCAGCGCCATCAATAAATGTATCTCTGAAGGCTTTATGCAATGGTTTTCTTTTGAACAATGCACACTGTTCTCTCAGCACGTCAGTCGCACCATCGGGTAGATCTGCAAACGTATATCAGTTCAGATAAGCATTTATCCGACTAGAGGCGGCACAGTGGTAACGTAAAGGGCACGATTTATGAGTGTAAATTATTTCATTACCACTGGACTTAAAATTGGCGTCTCACTGGCGTGGAAAATTACGGCCCACTCCTTCTCACAGAGAAGAGGCCTGTGACCCAGCGCCCCCAGCAGTGGAATCATTACGTGAAGGCTGATTACGTAAGTAATTATTAGCAATACTTAGTGCATACTCTGTAGTTTCTGCCTACCCCTATGGGAAAAAGGCGTGGCGGACAAACTTCCACAGGCTGTTCTACTCTTGAATATGAACAACTTTCGTTTCGGGACCAAATCGGATATCGCGAAAAAAAAATCTGTTGTTTTATACATTTTCGTCGAGTAGGTATCAAACTTTTGTATGCAACAGCTGATTTCTTTTTCGCGATATCAGAGTTGGTCCTATAGCGAAAGTTGTTCATATTCAAGAGTAGAACAGCCTAAGTTTGTCTCACGGTCAAAAATACACCCTGTATACGTACTTCCGTGTGGGCACCTAATAGGGAGACTTGCTACAGAATCAATCTACATATGCTAATAATTTTCCCTACTCACCTATTTCTTTAAAAGAGAACTGCTTGGGCCTTATATCATAGACCCTGTAGTCTAACATGAGCACCATGTCAAATGGCTCTGCATCCTCATCCATGACACTTTGAGCCACAAATGACACCTCCATGTGAGACCCGTCCAGGATTTTGAATAGTTGAGCTTCTATGTTTAACATTTTCTGTGAACAACCACATTGTGTAAGTCTATTGCAGAGGTTAACAGCTGTAGCTGGGGGCTGCGGTCCATGGAAAACAGAAATATTATTAACTTTGTACCCCTTATTAATAATCCTTAGATTAAATTAACCATGTTATGTTTAAGGGGGATTAAGTATATAGCACATTTATTTCGTCATCTGAAGGGGTGAAACACATTTGTATTTTTTTTGTAATGAGACATTCCATTAGGTAAATGCCTTTTAACTTATAAAAGCCTTACTTTCAAAGCTTCAAACTGCTCGAGTCTGCTGTAATATGCCACAAGAGCTTTCCTGATGGCACCAAGACATTCTGGCAGCATGATGTTATCAAAGTCTTCCATCACTGCATCTAGGTTGAATCCCAGTGGGAGTGATGATTTGGACACCTCATTTAGACCTGCAATGTATATTAGAATGGTTATAATACCTGCTGCTTGCTCTAGCAGTACGATCAGTGACTTGCAAATCTGCTTTACAGACAGCAATATGAAAAGATGAGTTATGTAAAAATGATTCTATTTTCTCTATCTGTATTTTCTCCCATAAATTAAGTATGTTGTATGTTAAGGGGAAAGGAGTGGGTCAACAAGGTGCAACATCACGTGTTAAATGAAATTAATGTTGATTGTTAACTATTTAAAAATAATTATGAATTGAATCAATATTATGGATGTTTGTTTTAATTTAACAACTACTAAAATTACGAAATATTTGACTTCACACTACCAGAAAGATCATAAACTTCCCAAGGTGTAATTTCTGCATGACTCCTGACATACCATTTTTGAGCTCAATCCTCAGCCCATGTTTGACTTCATGCTCAGAAGCATGCTGCATGTGGTAGACAATACAGCAGTGATCCTCCAACACATAAGACTGCACCTCAATGCCTGACAGTACTGACATCAGCTCCAGATCCTTCTTCAAGCTGCCAACTGCATTTGTTAATACTATTTTCTGAAATAATATGTTATGTATGTATTGTAAATCTATTACAACAATAATTTTTATATTTTTATTGTATAAGATATAAAATATCTACAGAATGTAAGCTTTCCTAAACGCAATGATTAAGAAATAAAAACAACAACAATAATTAACTAATAACTTGCTATGGACTATTAACAGATTGAATGTCCTCATTACAGATACAATTAACAAAGCATTGTCTTGTGTGGATCTTCGCATGTCTTAAAAACACGAAGGGTTAATACCTTGAATGTTAGTATTCCAAGGAGCTTCATGTCTATACTAATATCAAAAAGAGAAAAGATTTGCTAGTTAATTTGTAGGGATTTAACTCAAAAACCACTAAACCAATTTAAAAAGTTCTTCGCGCATTAGAAATCTATATTATCACCATGTAACATTGGTTTTATTTTATTATCAAAGCTAGGAGGAGTTCAAGGGAATGCCAGACTTTAACGGTAAAAAAAGCAATTCTGGTAGCCAAAGTCACAAGCGGAGTGCTACTTTAAGCTATACACACGATTTTTTAATATTTACTTATTCTTGTATCTGAGGATAAAAAAAATAATTTATTTGACCGAACACAGGCACACGATGATAAATAAAACACAAAAGAAAATAATTAAACGCTAATAAGCTTACCTCTGGCCTAACAAATGAATCTGCCATTTTCTTGATTGGTGAAGCTTTGAGTCTATAACTGTTTCTTTGTAGCTGAAACATCTCATTCTGCTTGTCTTTGAGCTGCTGCTCCAGCTGAAGTATCTCTTCTTGTAGCTCATCACAATCTTCTGGTAACTTTGCGGCTAGAATTTATATTTAAAACTTAGCATCCAACCAAAAATTTAGTGCCCCAGTAAACATTTTAAAAGCTTGACTCTCCAGATTTAAAGATGAAGTTAGAATCTGAATGTTTTATTAAAATCGAGAGCTAATTATCAACGAGGAATACCTATGTTTTTATTTGCCAAGTATTCGTGAAAAGAAACCAACCAGTAATTGGTTAGAAATGTCGGTTTAAAAAAATGTTAATTTACCTCCTCTCCTAAACAGCTTTGTGATTTTTAGTTGCTTGGTATTCGTCATATTTTTATCAGTGATGAGATGATAATATTGTAGATTCTTCGGGTTGTAAAACAAAACAACTTGAATAATATTAACAAATAAACCACAATTTAAACAGTAAACACGGGTGCACAACGGAAGAAATTTTGAACTGTTTGACAGTTTTTTTTCTAAAGTTGGCAAAAGTGTTTGATTGACACATGAAAGGACAACCCTATTTTCAAAGGGAACTTTAGACGACCATTATTTGCATTATATGAATCCATAACCTTGATCCAGATTGTACGGGTTTTGCTAGAGTAACGCAAAATATTCTAAAATCAAAATCATTTATTCAAATTAGGCTGCAGATCAGCACTGTAGCTTTTCTAATTCAATGGCACTGACTGACTTTTTGAACGTCAAACAAAAACTACATAATACAGTCCCCCAACACGTCTTAGATCTGTTATGTCCCACATTTTCTTCAGCATCAATTAGATTTACAGGTTACTTGCAATGATATTATAAGTAAAAAGGTGTAGATAGATGACTTAACATAACGAAACAACATTCGATCTTCAAAAACGTTACACTAACGCACGCACGCATCTGTGGGGGTGCCGCCACAGAGGTGAAATGTGGGTAGTTAGCCACATTTTAATGTGTCACTTGCTGAGCGCGAACCTATCTACACCTTTTTACTTATAATATCATTGGTTACCTGATTAAAAATGGTTTTTAACGTGCGATGGTTCATCTGTCTCATACTTACTTAATTATTGATAAAATTTTCAAGTGGTGTTTACCCAGGAAGCAAAATAGTTGAACATAAAACTGAATCAGTATCTCAGTCATGAATAAAAAAATATTTAAAAATTAAAATAATTGTCGGATAAATCCGACTTAGGCGGTTAGCCTAAGTCGGATTTATCCGACAAGTATTTTCGGGCCCACACCACCTGAGTCTTATTTAAAATACGACAAAAAAAATGTTTGTTCAATTTCTTGGTTCTACTTTACATTCTTCCCACAAAAATAGGCTAATTCAGGCAACGTGATTTTAATGTATTGACGATTTATAAGTCGGACGCTGGGGGCACGACAATCGATATGAAATCAGGCGGTTAAAATGTTATAAATAAAATAATCACCTCCGTTAGTTCACAACATTTTTATTACAAAACAATAAATTACAACACATTGATTTTTAGGCCATCAACAGGAGTAGTAGGTACATTCATTTTTATCTTAACATTACTTTTGTCCTGAAAACGGTTTTTTTTTTAGATCTTTTTTCTCTCTTTTTACCGTGTGTGAAAGAACATTTCTGACTTGATCTTCAGCGTTGAATGGTGTCATATCTACGTGATATTGGTAAAATTGTGGTGTCTCTTCAATAAGCACCATTCATGTGGTGACAGTTAAAGTTGAATGAACATTTGATAAGTATGTAGTTTGTAGATAAGGCTGTGTCTTATAACCAGGAATCACCAGTTTGGGCTTCGTGTTTATAGTTAAACAACTAAATTATCAATAAGCATACTACGACTCAAACGGGAACGCCTAGTAGTCACAAACATTTCATCAGTAACAAGATAATTTTTGACGGTAAAATTTTCTCAATCGGATTTGATCTGTATTCTTTGGAATAAAACTAGAAAATCTATCAAAGAAATTTGATAGTTTGGGGTGTAGCTTTATTCACCAACTCGGTGGTACTAAGGCCCATTTCTCTTTTACATAGGTAAGAAATATATCTCAAGGCATTTAAATTATTAAAAATATACGCCCAATTGACAACATTTCAAAATTGACATGACCCTAAAACAAAAATACCGTTTCTTCATTTTTGTATGCTGAGTTCAAATATATATTTTTTTTAATTTTTTATGGCTTAATTTCTGAGAAAAAAAATAAAAACCAAAAACCATGCGATGACGTCACTTATACGGTGGAATGAGGTGTTTACCTTTGCGAAAGCAAGCTCATTTTTAAGATGAAAACTATAATGTCAAACAAGACATTTCTGTCAAAAATTACGTATTTAATGTCAAAAAAGACATATCTAATGTCAAAAATTACATATCTAATGTCAAATAAGACATATCTAATGTCAATGTGTGACATTGACAACTGCTAAATGACAGTGACATCTAAGAAACTGTTTTTTTTTGACGTATCACAGTAAAGCAAAGGAATTATCGCCATTCCACCGTATGAATGACGTCATTTGGCGCTTACGTCTTTTTAGAATGCACCGAATTTCAAAGTTAAAATTATGAATGAAAAGTACATAATTTCGAAAAACCAAAAAATATGGGTCCTCTAGTTTTGGATTTACTTTTAGATAACATAATAAAACATGGAGGTTAAAATTTTGAAATGTTGTCAATTATTGGGCAAATCTACACGATTATGTCAAACATAATTCCTTTTTACAATCTAGTTAAACCAATAGATTTCAAGTGCTCTTGGGTGATACGTCCTTCATTCCATTTCACTATTAGCCTGAAACAATACAGAACTTAGTTTTACACACATTAATTTAACAGAGTAATCAGTAGCGCATCTCGCACGAACACTTGGGGGATACATATACTTTATTCAAACGATTTTAATGTTGAAAATTCGACTTTTACAATAAATTCATTTGCTTTATTAACATAGGTACTATCAGATGTCACGCGGTTTCACCCGCGTAGTTCCCGTTCCAGTAGGAATACAGGGATAAAAAGATTTTTTTCAAATCAGTCCAGTAGTTTCGGAGCCTATTCAACGCAAACAAACAAACAATTAAATCTTCCCTCTTAATAATATTAGTTTAGATGAGTGGTAGACAAGATTAGTGCCCAGTCGAAGACTCGCCCTCTATGACATGGGACTTACACATAACTGGTGCAATGTGGGAGAACTATATGTACACCTTGCCTTAAGACTGTTACTGAGAAATCACAGATGAAAAAACTTACTAACACCTAACCCGAGGCGGGAATCAAACCCAGGACCTCATGCTCAGCAGTTAAGCTTGCAACCACTAGACCAAAGAAGACGGCCAGGCAGTAACAGTAATAAAGTATTTGTTAAATCGAATTAATAACTTATTTACACAATAAGATAAAGGTTCTTACTTTTCCTCATTATGTTTGACGGACCATAGATCAGGCATGTGTCGTGGCTCCATAGAGTTTAGAAAATGTTCGCGCCATAACTCTTCTAGTCGCAGTAGACCGCCATGATTGAAAAAATATTCCACGACTTTCACACCGTGAGACTCATATCCTGATTTCTCGTATCTAGAATATATTAAAATTTTAAAAAAAGGTCAGTAAGTTGCGGTTCTGTGCCCATTTGACGACAAAAGGCTCGCCCGCAATTTCATGGGACACAAACATCACTTGCAAACAATCTAGGTACCTACGCCGCTGCTTGACCCTTTGTAGGAAACCCTTTTTTTTTTTAAACCTGATAGTTTACAAGGGCCTAGAAGTAATAAACTAAGTTTATAAAACTACAAACCTTATTGTTATTTTTTTTCAAACAAAACTTTGCCCCACACTAAGAATTTCTCCTGTGTCGAGCGTTTAACACAAACATTTAAACTTAAACAAGGATTAAGGAAACCCGGAACAACTACCTGTAGGCCGACAAATATTTGTTCTGTCTGTGGGGTAAACAAAACTAAGACACGCGGTGCAGCCGTGCCAGTCGTGTCGTCGAAAGGTTAGAATGAATGTTACCTTTGAAAAAAACTGGCCAGACGCACGCAAAAGGTTTCGCACAAAACGTATCTCACGTTTCGTGTATGAGGAACTCTTTTATTTTTAATTTGTTTTTATAATGGTAATTGAAATTCCATATGTCATAAATGTAAAAAAGGAGCCAAATTCAATACGATGGCATAATTCTGTACCTTCAGTGAAAAGTGATATAAGTGAAAAATCATAGTTTTGAGTAATTTAAGGTTAAAGATTTAAAAAATTCTCGTTATTTTTCTAACGTTCTAAAATAAAAAACGATATGTGGTACGTGTAGATAATATTATAAAGATTATAAAGAGCTTGGTTTGAATATATTATTTTGCACGGAATTTAAGTAATTAGTAAAAATAGCCAGTTATATCACCGTACACTACAGTTTTCTTTGCTTATTTTTGTGTATTTAAATCTATAATGAAATGAATTATTT
Organism: Euplexia lucipara; assembly: GCA_921972225.1. NCBI lineage: Eukaryota > Metazoa > Arthropoda > Insecta > Lepidoptera > Noctuidae > Euplexia > Euplexia lucipara. Next base: position 5,001,881 of record OV179145.1, on the reverse strand, counting down.
TACACATTTAGTTACCGTTTTGTGTGAAATGTTATAAGGCTTGTGTTTTGGCATGTTTTGCCTGCAAATAGTTGTTGTGAGATAAAGTCGTAAAACTAATATGATCATTTTGATTATCAGCAACCGTTTTTCATTGTTTTATTTAAAATTCCTACGTAAATATTCAATTGTACCCCTTAACACCAATGTATTTTTCAAACTAGTAAGTGATTAATGCTACAAGCTAGAATTGATTGTGATACATTTTGTTTACATCGAAGTGTTTATTGATACAAGTAATAAGTATTTTCAAACGTTTTTGTCACAGAAAGGGTAAAACTATGTTAATATCATAATAAAATAATAACTAAATTAAAAAAATGTAAATAAAGCAAAAGAAATGTATAAGAATCGTAGCAGATGGCGCGTAGTTTCTGCCTACCATGCCATAGGAAACCATGGGAAAAAGGCGTGAGTGTATGTATGTATATACTAGTTATTTATATTATGCAGAACAAACAACCACGTTTAATATTGCAAAAAAGTTGCCTTTTTTTAGCCACTAAAATTTATCTACCACAAAGTTCAATGTTCGACGGCTCACCACATTAATAACACGACCGTCAACACACATGACGCTGGCAAAATAATCGAAACTAACTCAGTTGCTAGAGAAGAAAATAAATAAAAAGAAGATGTAGTAACAAAAATTGAAAAGAGTATGCTTAGATGGTTTGGTCACGTTGAAAAGATGGATGAAGACGACTAACGAAAGGTATTTACAAGGCAGATGTAATTGGGAACGCCGGGAGGGGACGCCCAAGAAGGACATACATAGACCTTATTGGTGAGGTTCTTCAGAAAGGTCAGGTGCGTAGTACTCGCAACCAGCGTGTGTGTATGAGAACATGTATGAATGTAAACGAAGCAAGAAAAGTATGTAAGAAACGTAGCATATGGCGCTCTGTAGTTTCTGCCTACCCCCATGGGAAAAAGGCGTGAGTTTATGTATGTATGTATGTAAACACAATAAAATTTACGACTGGCCTGTTGGTCTAGGGGTTAGTGGTCCTGACTGCTATGCTGGATATATATAGGTTTGATCCTCACCCAAGACACATGTTTATGTGATGAGCACGACCATTAATTCTGTGTTTCATGTATCTATAATATGTATGAATTTAGAAATGTATATGTAGTATTATCGGTTGTCTAGTACTCATAACACAAGCTGTGCAGGTTCTAGCTATATTACAAATTCAATTTCTATTATCGTAAAGGATGAGGCGACAATAGAAAGAAAATGGCGTATATGGAATCAGCTGTTTGTCAACTGTCAAGTGTTAACGAGTAGAATTTGTAATATGGCTGAAAATGAAATACACTTGACAGTTGACAAACAGCTGATTCCATATACGCCATTTTCTTTCTATTGTCGCCTCATCCTTTGACAAATAGAATAGAAATAGAATAAAAAAGGACTAGATGGCGTTGTGTGAAAGTTGTGGAATATTTTATTTATTTGTATAAATCTTTAGATGATAACTTTTCTAAATAATATCTTGCTATCACATTGTTGCAAATATGTCTAAAACTAGCCTCCTGTTCAATATCTCCAACTAAATTCATGAACAATCCAAAAACAACCGTCAAACAGATAGAGACAATTCAAAAGCTCAATTAAATTATACCGGGACTGTCACATCATCTCCATAAGTGTCGGAACAAAACAAGCGAGGCTAATCCGGTGTGCAGAGATAATTAAAAATTATAGCTTAGGTAAGCTGTGATAACAGCAACTTGTTCCTGCATTTTATGTCATTTGCTAAAGAAATTACTTAGCTGTGTAAAATTATAGTGAAAATTGTAAATCATATCGGTGAATTTGACAATATCGAACTTCTTGATGTTGGATATGTTGTCTGAGTTTAAAATTTTAAGAAGAACAAGGATTAATGTAACACTTTTCACTAGATATAGGATATAGGATTTCATTTGTATCACTTTGGATTAATTGAAGTAAAAGCTTTCGGTTCGTGTAAGATGTGGTAACTCGAGTCGTATTAAAATACATTTCAGAAATATAAAGATCGGTTCGGAGCACTTTGGTATGAATCAAAAAGTATTATTTTACACAATAATTTTAATAAAAATTGCTTAGTTATATCAATGTACACAAAAAAATCTCTTTCATTTTTAATCGTATAACAACGGGGATAAGATAGAAATTAAGTTAATTTTTTTTTAATAAGTTTAATCAGAGAACATAAAAACCGATCTAGGTCGACATGTATCACTTTTCACTGAAGGTACAGAATTATGCCTAGGTTTGTAATTACAACGCCAAAAAAATGAGATCTGTATGGGTGCCAAGTTCAATGGTCAGTATTGAAATTTACTTATAACAACATAAAATATGTACGACAATCACTAGAAAAATGAAAATGTTAAGGTATAGGTACTTACACTAATTTAGTATGAGTAATCTGTTTTAGTAGCTCCGTTGTGATTTCATCGTGGTCAGAAAAGTTCCTCAGTAAAATGGCTTCCAGCTCCTTTCGTCTCGCTTCAGGAAGCTTGTCATTCTGGTAAAGAAGGGCTCGAGCGATCGTCTTCAATTTTCTGTAAAGCGAAATAATACATGTAAAACGAGTACTTCAATCCTTCAAATATTCGTCAATATGGCACCAAATAGTCTTCCAGTAAAATGGATGTGACATACGGATGGAGATACAGTCGGAAATACGGACAAGTTAGAAAAAACGACCCTTTCGTTTGGGAGATAACATACCACAGACATTCCCACAGATACTGACATGAAACTTATAACATTTTAAGGGTTCGACTTTGCTCTTTGGTTATGACAAGGTTTGCCAGACCAAAAAATTAAAAAAACCGGATGGATACAAGTACATATTTAACAGGACATTGCAGCATTGTGTTTTATTTTAAAAGCCAAAAATGAAAATTGAAACTATTCTATGTGTATTTAATACTGTTAAGCAGCATGAGCAGTGACCTTTAGGGCAGGCTTCATTAAAGATACTGACTTGCCAGCGAATTCATTCTGGTCGTTGCCGCGCTGGTTGGCCGCAAGAGGCGCGTCGCACATGTCCGCCAGCGTCGTGCGCATCGCGTGGTCGCGCATGTTGCTGAGCTGGTGACACTGCGCACACAACAGTACCACGTCGTGGGAAGCGTGCTCTTTCATGATTTCTGCAATTTTATCATCGTGGACTGAGACACAAGTTCGTTGTACACATAGACATAGAGAATGGACTGAGCAATAACCGTCCAAAATTGACCACCCCTTAGAAAAAGACAGAGGGACAGTGCGGCCAATACCTGTCTCTTTCTATCTCTTTTAATCAGAATTCTATAAAGACACAACTTATTAGCCGCACGTTCGCTTTATCTCTCTCACACTTTCTTATCAGTATTTACTTCAGCTGGATAAGGAACACTCAGTCCATTCTCTGTGTCTATGATTATACACCAAGGGAATAAAGCAGTGACATATGTCACGGGCGCCATCTTGAATCCAGAGCGTAATGGAGGATTCTAGAGTCAGCTCACATACGAGCCAGGAAGCGAGGGAGTTATGGCTAGAATCACAAATGCACCGAAGCATTCAAGTTAGTCCAAAATAAAGAGATATTTATCGCTGTAATGTACAGAGGCTAGCACATCAAGCTACACCAATGTGTCAAATTTCTTCAATAGTTCTTCAACTTTATTGCAAACAGTGTAAGGTTCATATTCAATTAGGAAAATTTAATTATAATTTAATTAGTGACCTGATAGACCATAGGGCTGTAAGGACTTACTTTGGTTTAAGTTGGCATGCTAAATGAAATGAGACTTTAAGAAGCAGGTGGTGTGAAAATATTTTTTTTTTACGACTTGGAGTGAACTTACCAGGAAACATTTTCCTATACTCTCTAGGCACGACATTCTTGCGTATGTAAGAGTTAGTGTCGCCGCACACGACACACTTATTCTCTTTCTCCAGTTGGTAGTAGCGTCCGACGTCACCAACCGCTCGACCGGCTGGCTCAAATCGTAACCGCACAGTGAAGGGATCATCTTTTACTACATCTGCTAGCCCTTTATTGACGAACCTATGGTGTAGAAACAAGATATCCTGTTACTATGAGCTTTGAATAGGGCGAATATGTATCGACATAAGATTGCGGAAATTACTTATTTGTATGAAGACCCAATTCATATTCCCACATTATCTTAATGTAGAGAGGGATGTGGGGTGTAACGCGAATGTATATTTAGAGTTATGAGGAACAGGTAGTGAAGTTCCTCATCCCCCGTAGAAAAGAAAGGATCCTCCGACCAGACAGGTGTTTGATGGGCTACTAGCAGTAGCCCCACCAAACAGTAGTAGCACAGTCTAAACACATACAGTCGTCCGACGAAGCCGTCTAGACAGGGCAATTGTGCGGGGTGTGAGGGGCGAGACGCGGGAAATCCGCTCCCGCACTGCGAACAAAACGATGTTCGTAGTGCGGGAGGTATTATTCAAGTCTAACGCGTGTAGAAGTTGTCGGCATTTTTCCAGAGATTAAAGGCGTCGTCCTACTGTATTAATATTTATACTGTGGTAGTAGTAAACAAAACTCAAATTACCAAATTGACAAGCCTTAGAAAAAAAAAAGCTTTAATAAAGGACAGAGACAGACAATGACAGAGATATACAGTACTAACTTGGAGATGTCAAATTCGATTTTTTCTTGAACTTCGCAATGTTTTCGGTTGATGCGTTTAAATGAAGTGGCCGCTTTGTGTATTTCCATCTTTTTGTTATTGTATAAGAGAGATAAAGATGAAAATAGCCAAGGGGATTGACACCGTGTATTCCATCACCAATGTTAATGACGACTAATATTAGGTACTTGTTTAGTTAGAGAGTTTGTATGTCTTACCATAAAGCCTTCTTGCTATCGCATCTGCACAGTAGTTCACCATCAGGCGCCTCTAAGTACCCGTTGTTGTAAAGTGGCTTGTGACGCATAGACAGCTTGTAACCTTTGGTTGGCACCTGTGGCGGTTCCCTAGACCTCGCATCTTTTTCCTTTGCACTGATAGAATACAATACAATACAATTTACTATATTATACAGTCAGCACTAGTCAGCAGCGTCAATAATAGACAGATCAAAATTATCTAAAATGTATTAACTCAATTTCACTATGAAGACCTACGTGCCTTCTTTGTATGAACAGATAAGGCACGATCATTGATCATCACGCTTGATCAGGGCGGATTGGCGATTTAAGACTCGGTAGAAGTCTAGGTTTCCTCACGATATTTTCCTTCACCAATATTAATGAATCACAACAATCAAAATAGAAAACAAACTCACGTGTCTTTCAATCTGACATGTTTCATTTTATACTGCACATCAGCATATTGTGAGCAATATTCGTCTAGATGCGACCACAAACTGGCTTCACTACTGCAAAAGAACGAGGAAAATCCCATCTGTTGACTTTGTTTTGGACAAAGTTGTTCCAATAAAACAGCGAAGATCTTAACGGCGACGTATGCGTCGATTGCTGCGTATTTCACTTGTTTTTCTGATAGCTTCACCGCTTCCCAATCACTGCATCGGACCTGGTGACGAAATTGAGTTAGGTACTAGGATTAAGCAAGGGATTTACTAAGGATTTTCGTGTGTAAGAGGTCAGATAGTAGCTCCACTGGTATCCAGCTGCACCGGGTTGGAATAGAAGCGCACCCTGACATAGCTTAACGGCTAGGCAGATGATGATAAAGATGAAGATACCGGGCTGGTATGCGCAACTCCACAAAGCGCGTATTTTGCGTATGGGCTATAATCTACCACGCGGGCCTAGTGCGAATTGGTAGTTTTCACATGTCTTCCAATTTTTGGTTCTAGGACATGCCGGTTTCCTCACGATGTTTTTCTACACCGTTTTTGAAAGCAGTGGCGGTGAAATAAATTACACAAAGTAATGAGCCTGCCTGGGTTCGAACCCACGACTTACTGTTCGTAAGTCGAGGCCGCCACCACTGGGCCACCGCTGCTCTTTGCTGCAGATGATGATAGGTCTTCCTTTACTCTTGTTACCCCTCCATTTTTCTTTTTGATTTTGACTTAACCTCACAGCTCATTCTGTAACTAGGACACTAATCATCACCACATCACATAGATGAACGGTGATGATTAGTGTCCTAGTTAAACTAATGTTAAACTAAACTAAAGTTACCCAATATGCCCAAATAACTCATAGGAGTTATTTGGGCATATTGGGTAACTTGAGTTTCGTGAGTTTAATATGTTTTTACCTACAGTATGACCTACAGTCTGCTTTTAAACTATTATAGATCTGGTAAATGGTTTGTTTATTGATATTTTTGTATTTAAATAATCAAATTTATCTACATTATTATCTTCCATAACAGTAGTTATCAACAATCTATTATTATTGATGATGTTTGCTGATCCAAGCAGACTTATCAGCACCTTATCATACACACATACAAGTAATTATTTAATTTTATAAATATTTCAGTTGAAAGAATACGAAAAAGGAAATAATCAAGGGTACAATGTTATCACAACTAGCACATTTCGTTTTTCTTAGAGAGTTACGACTAAAGACTAAAACTAAAGACAAGACTAAATTAAGACTAAATAGTTAAGACTAAATTTAATAATGGTCTAATTGGCAGGCCTGTTGGTCTAGTAGTTAGTGACCCTGACTGCTATGCCGGAGGTCGTGGGTTCGATTCCCACCCAGGACAAATGTTTGTGTGATGAACATTGTGCTCATCATTTGTTCTGTGTCTGGGTGTAATTTATATATAATATGTATGTATTTAGAAATAATTATATAAGTAATTATGTTTATCAGCTGTTTAGTACCCATAACACAAGCTCTCAAGCTTAGCTTGGGACTAAATGGCGTTGTGTGATAAGTGGTGGAATATTTATTAGTTGTGGAATATTGATTATTTAATTCATAATATAAGTAATTATAAGGGTTATTTTTCCATACAATTTCAATTAAATCTTAAAGCAATAAGTAGGTATATCACTATAGGATAAATCAGCAATCTAAGTTTAGTAAGTTAAATCAGAAGTTTAGCAGAAATCACCTTAACTTCTTTGTAAAGAATTAATTACTTTATTACTGATACTGCTAGCATGCATCATCCCACTGCTAGACAAAGGCCTCTCCCCATGACTTGCAGTTTTTTCTAAAGTGCTAAAGTGGGCTAAAGAGTGCTAGAGTGGGCTAAAGAGTGCTAGAGTGGGCTAAAGAGTGCTAAAGTGGGTTAAAGTGGGCCACTGGTCGTATTCAAATGATTTTTTTTAAGACTACCCTTTATTTCATTAATATTTCTAAATGTCTCACTTTCTACAATATGCCCAAAAACAATTTATGTATAGTTTTAATATTCTCACGTAAGTGAATTGATGTATTTTTATGAGAATAAAGAAATCTCTAACCGGATTATGTTATTATGATCTATTTAATAAATATTATATTAAATCTTACCCTCCAGGTTTTGTCCAGAACAATATTCAGTAGAGCAGAAGACAATGCTGCTAATCCACCAGCTTCAACACCATTTAACTCTGCCAAGTGTCTTATATCTAGTGTAGACTTTAACACCACAGAGTAATCTTGGTTCAAGTAATTCCCATCATCTGCCGCTGCTACACCAACTTTGTATATAGTTTTATCTTCTAACAGGTCCTAAAACAACATTTTGTTGCTTTGTTTCCCTTTGAAAGCCACAGACATGATAGATGGCCAAACAAAATATGTCCAGTGCGCCATGCGTCACAACTACAAGGTATTGTTAGGTTAGGTTTATCGGGCAAGTGTTCTCAACACCACCTGTGAGCGCGTATTTTGCGTGCAAGTGGAAATAAACCTTATTCGAACTTTCCAGCAGGCCAGCAGGGTTTTAATGCTACCAGCAATCTCTCGGAGAGTACTTGGATTACCGAAGAACCTACTTTTCCCTGTATGCGGCAACCACTGGGCAGTTGAGAAGCATATACAAGACTGTTGCAATCATGTGTATTTAATTATTAAATACTTCAAGCACACAAATGTACAGACGCCAGCACATCAAGTTACCCCAATGTGTCAAATTGTCCCAATTGTATATATGAACCTTATTCTGTTTGATGTATTGGGGTAACTTGATGTGCTGGCGTCTGTACATAGGCGGACTTAATGCCTTAGGCATTTTCTACCAGTCAACCTTTAGGTCATGCAGAGACAAACAGTGGTAGGTGCAATTCCATAAGAAATTTGAAGAGAAGTAAACATAATTTATTTATGTATGTACAATATAATTATGTAAATAATAAATATCACAAAATATAATATACTTAATTAATAACACAAAACACTTAAACACATGAACATGATAATAGTTTAGCAGTTTGAAGTGTACTTTATTTTTAAGACCACTTGTCTTATTGTGATGAGACAATAAATTTTATTTTGAATTGAATTGAATAATCATATAAACACACCATACAGTGCTTGAATTGTACTTACTTTTAAGGATGCAGGCATTGCTTTCATTGTACTTAGCCTGAACAGACCGCAGTACCCATCATAAGAAGATAGTTGAACTAGAGCAACAGGCTGCCTTTTTCCATTATTTGTCACCCATTCACAGTCAAATCCTAATGCTCTTTGTTTCTGGCATCGTCTGAAAAATAAGGTTTAATAATAGGTATTTAGATAAAAGAACATATTGAACTACTAACTGAACTGTGAGTGGGTGCATTAATTAATTTGTCATTTTAATGGTTCTAGTTTTGGAGATACCAGAATCAATAATTGCATAATAATATTAGAGTAAGTACCTACACCGTCCTCTGTGATTACATTTTAGGGAAATTCAGGTTAGGTGTTTAGGAAATGTTGGAAAGGAAGAATATCTACAAATGAATTATCTTAGGTAATTGAAAGCACTAATGATAACTATTACCTCCTCAACTCTCCAACCACTTGATTGCAATATTCTTCACTTGTCACAGTATTGATATTCAAGTAATTAAATAAATCCCCAGAATTCCGGCGTCCACGAGTCAGTTTATAAATTATGTATGACACTGTACATCCAATTGCCAAAGCCGCTGAGGCTGAACGCAGATCATAACTCTTAGGAACCTGCATTGAAACTATAATAGAAAATACTTAAGTAAACAACGTTAATTAAACAGTAATGTTTTTAAATGACTGAACGTCGCCGCGTCGTAAACGTATGATGTATTGATTATATAGACATAAATGTGACGAAACACTTAATGTGATATGTGTATTACACTGATTGGTATTTTCGTTACATTCCTAACTTTAGTAACTTTTATGACTCACGATCTTGCTCCATTCTACCGTAGGTAATTATTACAACCAGCTTGTTTTTGTTTTGAATTTCACTGTCAACTTGACATACGTTTTACGTCACACTGTCACTGTCACCAGTGAGTGTCACCCTTAGATAATAAGGCTTAGAGTCTAAGTAATAAGGTGTCACCCTTAGATAATATACCTCGTCACCTTAGATCTAAGCCTTAGATAAAGTCTAAGCCTTAGACTTTATTAATATCTAAGCTCGTCATCTACTCATGCATGACCATGAAGATATAGATAAATCTATAAAGTACAATTGAATAGCTCTAATAGGTACTTTAGATTTTATTGATATCGAAAATATCTACACGGCATATCTACCGACCCTAACTTCACAAATTCTACATATCAGTAAAAATGTATAGCTTTGCTGTTTCGTTACTTACCTACTTCAGAAACTAAATATTTGCATCACCTCCACGACGGTAGCGAAACGGCGAAGCCATAGATTTTTACTGATATGTAAAATTTGTGAAGTTAGGGTCGGTAGTTAGGCCGTGTAGATTCAGAAGCTTGGCTCTACATGAGATCTGGGGGTCGAGTCTGCTATTGCAATCGTGTCTCAATGACCGGTCAATGATCGATTTTTGACGTATAACGTCAAACTTATGACACATTTCCCATACAAAAACTGTCAAAGTTGTCAAATATTCGATCAATGACCGGTCATTGAGACACCGATTGCAATCGCAGACTCGAGCCCCTGATATCTTTTTCACAGGGCAAACCTTATGTGGTCGTCTTGGCAACATTTTACATGAAATTTTTTGGTGGGATTTTGAATTTTGTTTAGGTCAATCCATCAAATGAATGTTTTATTCGTTCACCGAGGAGAAGTGAAGGCAAAAGCTGTCATTCTGAATATTAAATGCTAGGAATCGACAGTCCACTTAAGTTTTCACCGGCTGACTTTTAAATTAATCGACCGGCTAAATGGCTGTAATGTAAACACGCTTTGGCGCACTTTCAGTCGGTTTGTGAAGATTTTGGGGCATAATTTTGCGTAAGAAATAAAAAACCCATAATCGTTTTTACTTTTTTTATTTATTTACGATTTTCTTCTTACTTTCTCTTGTATTTAAAATAATCACTTATCAATTAAACTTGTATGTCTCTTTGAGCGGTGGGAAGGATTTATTAAACAAAAGTTTGTATACATAAGTATAAAATGAATATACGTTACAAATACACACATCCATACATAATAAATTCACTTCTTTTCCCATGGGAGTAGGCAGAAATAACAGAACGCCATCTGCTACGATCCTTACATACTCCTTGTGCTTGTTTACATTCATACACCTAGTCATACACGCTCGCTGGTTGCAAGTAAGAGACTACACACACTTGTCAGCTCAATTCAATCTTGGCCATTAAAACACTAGTTTTGCAGGAGATGCGTCCGTTGAGCTACAAGAATGCGTACGCTTCTTATACAAAACTGGTGTTTTCTATAGAATAAGTGTCAATGTAAATGGAGCTGAATAAGCATGATTAGCCCATAATACTCACCTATTTTTTTTTCAAGAATATCACCAATATATTATGTCTTTCTAGAGTGTTCCTGGCATTTTCGTTCCTAAGTAATTATCAATATTATATAAGTAAGTATATAAAAATATTTAGGCTGCACAAGACCTTATAATTTTAATAAATAGGTATAGACGGCAGCACATCAAGTTACCCCAATGTGTCAAATTTCTTTGATCGTTTTTCAACTTTATCACAAACAGAATAAGGTTCATATTCAATAGGGAAAATTTGACACATTGGGGTAACTTGATGTGCTGGCGTCTGTACCTACATAGGTACGTCTTTACAAAATCGTTGATTAATTGAATCGAGAAAAACTTAAGCAAAATCTCCCTCTCATGACTATCTAACAAATAAACCAAAATAATAAGTAAGTAAATACTTAGGCCGATTCTCTTGCGGTACACCAAACTGAAGTAAACCATCATTCAAATTAACTTATTTTACTCTAGTTTATGATAAAAGTTATACAAAATGCGAATAATGAGAATATCTTCATATTCGTTAGCTTTCAATACCTTGACGCACGATATAAAAGAACCTCGGCCACCCGTGTCAGCCGACGCGTAAGTCGTTAACTTATAATATTATGACTGAAATAATTTATTATTCTTTCATTCATTCAATGACAAGTTTAATTAAGAAAAAAATCTGGAACTAAGGTTATAACGATGCTAATTTTAATTTTTGTATACATAATGTCATTGTGTTATTATTAATATTGTTATTTTTTTTTTTTTGGTAGTTTATTAATTTATTCTTTTTTTTGTTGACATTGTATTATTATTATTCATGACGTTTTGATTATTTCTAATTGTAATTGATTTAATTGGACATCTGTAATATAGCTGATATTGTTTTTTTTTCTTTTTTTTTTGTACTGTTCTATTTTAATTTCAAAAATTCTCATTTCCCGACATTTGTTTATTTAATTATGAGATTCTGTACATTATTACAAGTATTAAAAAAAAAGTATAAATCACTATTTTGTATGCCTTTCGGCGGAACGTGGGATGGGCTAAACATTATATTTATAAGATCATTTTACCCTGTGTTCACAAAATTAATAAATGAATTTGAATTTGAATTTGAATTCAATATTCTCAAGCCAATTCTAGGCAACAAACAAACGCACCACACATTGCTTTTCCAAAAATACAAAATGGCCTAAAAGCCCTGTTTGTTATACAGAAAAATTGGCAATTCACTAAAAACCTTTCAGGAAGTGAAGGTACTCATATTATATACAACAGTTACCTTATGACCAACACGCGTAGTTACATTTGAACATGTCACCCCCGTAAGACAACACAGACAAACATAAACACTGTTTACATTACAAGGCAGGAAGAGGGTCAATGTGACCTATTCTTAATACCTATTAGAGTTAGCCTATAGAGCATTCTGGCCTCCTCCGAAAGAGGATAAGACAAAATGGTATTGCACCAACCAACATTCCGGAGGATCACAATATTTTGGGTAACAAAGTTAACGCATTCCATCAAAATGTGGCACACGTCCTCTACAACATCACATTCAGTACAACGCGGAGAAAGCGCGTAGCTTGATTACCCTACAAACGGATTTTACCTACTACAGAAGAATCGACGAAATGACAGATTGTACAGACGCCAGCACGTCAAGTTACCCCAATGTGTCAAATTTCTTTGATCGTTTTTCAAGTTTATGACAAACAGAATAAGGTTCATATTCAATTGGGAAAATTTCACACATTGGGGTAAATTGATGTGTTGGCGTCTGTACAAATATTTCTTTTGTTTTGAGCACAACAATGTCGAGAATGAAGAGAAGAAATGTGTCGATTCTTTAGTCTACAATATCGAGCATTATTTGTTCTAATAATCGGCAGAAATGTTTCTACCATCTGACACTGTCGATTCTTCCGTCAACATACCAGGGGGTCGAGTCTGCTATTGCAATCGTGTCTCAATGACCGGTCAATGATCGAGTTTTGACGTATAACGTCAAACTTATGACACATTTCCCATACAAAAACTGTCAAAGTTGTCAAATATTCGATCAATGATCGGTCATTGAGACACAATTGCAATAGCAGACTCGAGCCCCAGTTCCTTAATAGTGATTGTGCTACGCATGAAACATAAAAAAACTGCCGTATCATACACAATACGATATGTGACACAATTCTCTGTGAGAAAGCGTGGACCGTTATCTACCACGCGGGCCCAATGCGGTTTGGTCTACGTCACATGTCTTCGAATTTTTGGTTTTAGGACATGCTGGTTTCCCCACGATGTTTCCCTCCACCGTTTCAAGAACATTAATGATGAAATAATTACGATTAACCACTCATAAGTCGTGGGCCACCAAATCAAAAGTCATTACTAAAATGAAGCTGAGGATCAGCACATTTTAAACGTCAAAATTACATGCGATAGAACCCCAAAACGTTCACCGTTCGCCCACCATTGCTCTATAATTGTATAGAGCAATGGTGGGCGAACGGTGAACGTTTGCTCTATACAATGTTTACCAGATAAAAATGTATGAATCAGCTGATTATATTTGTTTGTTGGTCTCATGGTACCCAATTACTCTGTAAATTAGTAACTACATTATTATATCCAGTCCCTTTTATTACCACTAAGGTATCTTATGATTAATGTCTATGGATTATTGGCTCTCTTTTCTTATACCTCTACTAACCAAATATAATACCAAATATATTTAAAAAAAATTATAATGTAGTTAATCCAACAGATTTTAAGTCTTCTTCTGTGATACTCCCGTCGTTCCATTTCATTCGTAACCTTAAACAGAAAACAGTCAATGTTAGTATACGATGAATTTCTTATAACGTTACGTTATGCCTAATTTCCCCAAAGAGCCGTTAGGTGTGCCTATTACCTGTAGGGGGTCGCGGAAGTATCTATTCTGTTCCCGTGACCCGTGGCACAGGTGTGAGATAGAACACAGGGGTGGTTTTTAGTCAGTAAGAGTCTGGCAGACAATGAGGATTTTCGACCACAAATAAAAAAAGTATACCTATACACACGCACATTTCACTATATAGGGTGACTGGTAATTAGTGACCGATACTTAAACACGTGATTTCATGAATACGAATAACTTTCCCAAAGATACTTTATTTTTATACTCATTGACTTTCAATTAATTCAATTACGTCATAACTGCACAACGGGAGCTGTGGCGGTGTAGTAACAATATAGCCAAATGCTAAAGTTAAAATCCGACAGAAAAACGCTGGGGGATTCCAAAATCAAGACCTGTGACGAAGCGACAGTGAATTAAGCTGTCATTCCATACTAATGTTAGGCATTATATTATTAGACAAAAGTTTTCTCACCTCTCTTCATTATGTGTGACGGACCATAGAGCAGGCATGTATCGAGGCTCCATGGACTTTAAAAAATGTTCACGCCACATCTTTTCAAGGTTAAGCAAACCGCCGTGCTTTAAGTAATAGTCCACCACTTTCGCACCGTGAGATTCGTAGTTAACATTTTCAAACCTGGAAATAAATAAATAAATAAATATTCCATAACTTTCACACAACGTCATCTAGTCTCAAGCTAAGCAGAGCTTGTGTTATGGGTACTAAACAGCTGATAAACATACTTATATATTTCTAAATAATACATATTATAGATAAATGATAGAACTTATCCTAATTTAAAAAAATCTGTTTGCTCTCGATAGTTTAATTGTTGAGGAAGGTTATGTTCGGAAATCTCTAAAAAAATACAGCTATCTCAAACATTTTAGTAGAGAAGATAGGTATTAAACTTTTGTAGGCAACAGCAGATTTTTTTTCAAGATTTTCGAGTAGGTCTCATGGTAAAAGTTGTTTAAATATTCGTGAGTAGAACACTCAGTCGAAAAACAAATCGGTTCCTGACAAAAAATTACCGAGTAACAAGCTTGTAATAAAAATATAACATCTACAAGAAATTACAACAAGGATATTGATTGCTCTAAACGGTTACATAATCCTACTCATATTATAAACGCGAAAGTTTGTGAGTATGACGGATATAGTATGAGTATGACGGAGTATGATAATGACGGATAGACGGATGTTTGTTACTCTTTCACTTAAAAACTACTAAATGGATTTTAATAAAATTTGGTAAGGAGCTAGCTGACATCCTGGATAACCACATAGGCTTTTTATCCCTGTATTCCCACGAGTACGGGACCTACGCGGGTAGAACCGCGGGACATCAGCTGCTAGTGATAAATAAATCACAGCTTTTTCACAGTGCGAGATTTTTTTACATTTTCAATACTTACACAACTTGAATTTCGCAAGCTTCCTTCAATAACTCCTCGGTGATCTCATCCTGGTCGGGGTAATGCTGTAGTAAGATGTCCTCTAACTCTTTTCGTCTTTCTTCTGGTAGCTTGTGAGACAAGTACAATAGAGCTCGCGCGGAAGACCTGATTTTTCTGTTGAGACAAAATATAAGTTG
The DNA here is from genome assembly GCA_921972225.1 of Euplexia lucipara. NCBI lineage: Eukaryota > Metazoa > Arthropoda > Insecta > Lepidoptera > Noctuidae > Euplexia > Euplexia lucipara. Next base: position 4,986,469 of record OV179145.1, on the reverse strand, counting down.
TTAACTCATTAGGCTCCGCGTGGACACCGGTGTCCGCAAACAATAGTAATTTAATTGTGTCTGGATTGCGGTAATTGACTAGTTAAGATAGTTTAATTTTATAGTTTTTTTAAGTCTTTTTCTTATTTTATCTATTTTATATAGCAGCAGTAATAGCTTGGTATTGTGACTGGCGGATTGCCAAGTCATAGGTTTCGGTTCGAACCCAAGGCACACAATATTGACTTTTTAGATACATTTATTCTGGTGAGGGCCATCAAAAATGGACCGAAAATTAAGACTACAAAAATAATTTTGTTGGTGATGGCGAAAGTTTTCAGGGACTGTCTTTATGTGACTTTCGATAATGAAATAGTGCTAACCGAGTGTTTGATTTTCCAAAACATTTATTTTTAAACCTATTTTTTTTTTGTAGGGATTAGGTATACACAAAAACTAATTAACCGATTTTAAAAAAAAATCCTTTCGAGAGGTTATTTATTACCGAGTAACACCGGTTATATTTTATTTTTAAGAATTCGAGGAAGTGAAGTTCGAAGTACGAAATTAACTCCGTCGAAGTCGCGAGGGAATTGCTAGTTAGAAATAAAGTTGAGAAAAATGAGCTCAAAGTTTCCCAATGGCTTATTATGAGTCACCTGCGGGCGGGATCCTCGAAGCTCTTCTTCCCGCGCAGCTCGGTAGGCATGGGCGCGTCGCAGGCGCGTGCGAGGCGCTCGCGCACGGCGAAGTCGCGCGTGTTGCTGAGCTGGTGGCACGGCGCGCACAGCAGGACCACGTCGTGCGACGAGTGCTCCTTCATCAGCTCTGTATACATTCACAAACATCATCATCTGCCTAGCCTTTTTAAAATGGCTTCCAGTTTAAACGGACGCAGCTAAATACCAGTTTTTTTTTTTTCCTTATCCTAGTGTACATCAAAATGATGGACCCTAATCTTATTACAATCTAGCCTCGTATATAGACTAATAAGTAATTTAATTCTAACTTAAACTGTTAAAAATATTGTCTTTACGTAGGTACTAAGAATGTGTCCATTGGCACTTTTCTTATTGTCTATATTAAGGCGAATACACTTTTTCTTGTGTTTTTTTGGTAACATTTTGTGCTACATTACACTATTCACTTACACTAGCACTAAACACTAACTCGAACGGTTTTGTTCTTTTTAGTCTTCTCACTATGTTTGTGTGATCGAGAAGCTGGATCGCCTCAACATTCACATGCTTATGAAGTCTCTTGTCGTGAGCTTCTGCAGATTTTTGAATCACTTTATCGATGAACTCTATATTTAGGTCCCGATGGAGGTCATCATTTCGTACGTACCAGGGTGCATTTACAATTTCCCGTAGTACTTTGTTCTGGAATCGTTGAATGACTAATGTATTTGTCTGTTTGGTGCAGCCCCAAAGCTGAATACCACAAGTCCAAACTGGCATCAGGACTTGTCTGTATAGTAACAGTTTGTTCTGTACGGACAACACGGAGTTTCTTCCAAGCAGCCAATACATTTTTTTGAAAAAAAATGTCAAATACCAGTGTTTTACATGGAGCGTTTGCCCGTCGAACCTACATAACCCCGTATCTGGGTAACACGATACCTTTTGGTTAAACAGGTTGTCAGATTTTCAAGCTTCTGACTATCTGTAACGACTGTCATAGATCGACAAATGATAGTCGGGACCATCGGCTTTACGTGCTGTCTGACGCACAGAGTTGTCGATACCTATGTAATAAATGGTCACCCATCCACGGATCAACCTAGCGTAGCTTAACCTTAATCGACTCGTGAGGCTGTACTTATTTAGCCACAAGCTCCACCAATACGTACATAAACATTTTAAAATAATTTTCTCTAAGACTTGTTGAAGTTACATTCGGGGTTGCATTAACATTTGTTAGAGGACGCAATTTTATTTGCTAGATTTCAATGAGAGGTTAGAATAAAGATAAATCTAAGTTAAGGTTGCATCCCTTTTCCCAGGGCCGCCATCTTGGGAAAATGGGCACAAATATAGTTTATATTTGTGGTTTTTTTGACAAACTTAGAACTCGTTAAAATAGTAAACGAGACATTTTTGTTGCAAATAAAATTCTCTAAGTACAACTTTTGCCGAGTAACATTTCTCTAACAAAGTTATATGCTAAAAATTAGAGCAAAGATTTCTAAGACTCCAAGTCTTCTATATAGTTAACAAACAGCTATAAAAATAAAACTTACCCGGAAAGATTTTCCTGTACTCTCTGGGCACGACATTTTTGCGAATGTAAGAGTTAGAGTCGCCGCACACGACGCACTTATTCTCCTTCTGCAGCTGGTAGTAGCGGCCCACGTCGCCGACCGCGCGCCCGGCCGGCTCGAAGCGAAGCCGGACTGACGGAGGGTCTTCGCTGATCATATCTGCTAGTCCTTTGTTCACGAACCTGTGGAGAAGTAGTCTTGTTATTTCTTATTTCTAGTAGGAAAATTTTCATTGATATGCGGGGTCTGTCAGACTATTACTGACCAAAAACCTCCCCGGTGTGAACCTGCGCCGAGGGTCGGAGGGACGTAGATACGCAACGGTGCGTACGACTTCTACGGGTCAGCGGGGGTGGGGAACAAAAAACGTAAAAATAAGGAAATGCCGACGAAAAGTTTCATCTCTGAGGGTCCAAATTCATGTCTACTGAACCCTAGGGGTCGAAGGTTGTAAAAATAAGCAGGCGGATGGTTGATCTCCCTAAAATAGGTATGAATACACAGTGACTAATGCACGCATGCCGTCTGTTGAGTCAACTCTAAGCTGCATTGGCTCTTTCTTCAAAAAGCTTTCCAGACTGCTGGCATTGTTAAACTCGAGCACTTTATTTAAAAAAAAAAAGAATAAGAAGAGAAGTTCGGAGGGCTTATAGTTTTAAAAAAATGTAAAGATCTGGAAAGATCTTCATACAGAAATAAATAACATTTCAATACAAATGTACTTACCACATAGCTTTCTTTGTGTCGCATGTACACAGTAGTTCACCATCAGGTGCGTAGAGGAAACCGTTGTGGTACAGGGGTCTGAGGCGCATAGAATGTGCGTACCTCTTGGTCGGCACTAGAGGTTCCTTGACCCTTCCATTATTTTCTTTGGCACTGCTGAAAAATAATTTGAATATTAATCAAAATGTTGTAAACAACTTAACATGACATTACGTCGGTTTAGTCTGAAGAAAGGGTAAGGCATACGTTTATATCCACAATTCGCCAGCTATGCTTTAAGTCCCTTAAAAGGGGCGAGTCTATTGCCATCAACTGTAGGGCTTTATTTAATTGAAATAAATAGATAAAAATAAAAAATTTCGCGAGCCAATGGAAGAATAGATTAGTATTATTGTATCAGAGTAAATCACATTATCATCATCATCTGCCTAGCCATTTTCAAATGTCGGGGTAGGTTTCTAGTCTAACCAGATGCAGTTAAATACAAGTATTTTAATTGGAGCAACTCCTCATCTTACCTCCAGAACCCAATGATCGATTGTCAGTCTTTCGAGGTTCTGATTAAAACAAAGAAAGTACTCCCAACGATATACTACCAAACACTTATAAATCAGTCGGGAACAACGGCTTAACGTCCTTTCGGAGACACGGAGGGGTCACCATCCACGGACCACCATCGGCCAGCATAGATATTTTACGATTGACCAGTGCGGCTGTTAAATGTGCCAAAAGCCCAAAAGTCGCCAAAATAAAAAAGCGAATGCCAAATATAGAGCTTGAAAAATATTTGTTGGCAACAAAGGTCGAGAAACTATTGGGTAACGGAATTTCCTGATGCGGGGGTCTAAAGAACAAAAGAACGTGTACATCATAACTACCCAACAGCCAAATTGATCGAAGAAATTGGGGATTGCCCAGTGATTGCCACATACAACAAATAGTAGGAAGTTAAACTCTGATTCAGAAATATTTCCTCTAACATAATGACGTCATGACTAGTTAAATGTACAGTACTTCATGTACAAAAAATCGTGAGTGGGCAGAAATGGCTGGACGAATTATGTTAGCGGGAATTAATAATGTGCAATTTACTTGTATGATGACATGAAATGATATTTGTTGTAGTAAGTGGATCTTTCCAGATATTTATTTTTTAATAAAATGGCGCCTTCATTCTCAAAATTAATGATCTCTTTGAAGGAATGCGGAAAGAAAACTACTAAACTTAACTTTAAAAGAGACTATGACCCCTGGGTCATGGTATCTATTAAAATTCAGACATAAGATTCTATAGACCTAGGACTTAAATAAAAAATTTGGTATGCAGGGCAAATTCTGGAAAGTCTGTTTCTTTTGCTGTTGGTAATAACTGAATGTGATTATCCCCTACTAGTAGGCTGGCCCCGCGATTACATTTGCTTTATTGGGTCGTAGCGTGTGGTCACACAGCCTATAACTTTGCTCATAAATTGGGCTATCAAATTCAAAATTAATATATTATGTGAATACATAATATATTAATTTCAAGCTTAATTCGGGACTAAATGGCGTTGTGAGAAAAGTTGTGGAATATTTTTTATTATTATTATTATTACATTGACATGCATATTTACTTTGTGAAATGCGTGAATCATTCCTTTGTTTGTATTCATAGCACAAGCACTGCTTTGTTTGGGACTAAATGGCGTTGTGGGAAAGTTGTGGAATATTCATTATTTTAATTTGTTAAAAAATGGCATATAATTGGCATTAAATAAAAAACAACAACATGCTAAGATAAGGGTCTTCTGACCTCATACAGGACTTAGGTACTTCGTTATAATTATATTTAGGGTTTATTTATTTTTTTTAAATTTTGTTGTTAATTTAACCGTTTCTTTGTTTTGTCTTGTCCGAGTTCAATAAATTATACTTTTTCCTTCTAAGTTACTTTATGCGGCCTCATAATACCTATTCAAATTAGATATGTCCTTTATTTGGTAATGTTCGCCATATCGTTGATCTCCTTAGGTTCTGAGTAGAGCTACACGATTACTGGCAAATACGTGCTCCGAATGGACAAGCCTTGTGCGATTCTTTTCTCTAAAAACCGGGCCATCTCATCCTCTAATATCGATCTGATCAAGATAATGTCTGAACTTCAAAACTAATATCTGCATTAGTTTTGGTAATTCCTTCCAGAGCAGCTTAGAAGCATCGACCTATTGTAATTTGTATATTGAAAAAATGTGTTTACAGAAATAAATATCATTCATCATTTTGGCCACGGAACTTTATAATACCCGTTGTTCCCAGTACTAAAACAAAACTCGGTCAAGGAAACTCAGTATAAATACCGATAGTATTTACAAGTCTATGACTAACCAACCACTATGTATAGACTAGTAAGTATATCTAGTTGATTAGCACACATTTTACGTCACGTACGATTCAAAACAGGAATTTAAAACTCATCAATTTAATAAAGTGTGGGCAATACAATTATATTATAAGTTAAAAGGTGTAGATAGGTTATAAGCGCTCAGCAAGCGAGACGTTAAAGTGTGGCTAATTAGCCACACTTGACCTCAGTGCCGCGTCGCGCCGTCAATGGATGCATGCGTGCGTTAGTGTGCCGTTTTTGAAGATCGAATGTTGTGTTGTGTAACCTATCTACACCTTTTTACTTATAATATCATTGAGTGTGGGTAAGTGAACTTTTAGATACTCGCATGTTTGCATTGCATCGCATGAGTATTTTTAAATGTAGATTGTACGAAAATATCTATGAGAATAATAAATAGCTGTGTGGGTTGCGCGCGTTAACACCCCTTATTAATAGCGTGGAAGATAAGAATCGGGTTTTCGAGTTAGAAACATACTAGCTAGGGAATAAAGTTAGATGTTTGTTAGCGCATAAATGCCTTTGCCTTAAGATCGCGTTGTCCAGTATTGACGATCTATTTGAACATTAGGAAATATCCGTTGATTTACGAGAGAAAATTGCACAGGATGCAGCAGGCTATCTTTTAATTGTCAGTGACAAACGCCCGATATTAATATTCTATCTCAATCCAAATCCCGTTCCTTTGTTTTTGATGGCTGCTTCTGATTGGACATCTTTAAGACTCGGATAGGCCAATTCGGTCGTTTATTGGTTACAAACAAAGATCGGGATCAAGATAGCAATCGAGATATTATATTATTAATATCCAGCGTAAGTGTCCACACCGAACGAAATTACAACTGAGAATTTACAAAAAACTGGTACCTATTGCACTTTACGTGAACTTTAAGTTACGGCGACTATCAGGCGGGGTACTGTGCGCTTCGTCACATCTCTGCGCATGACGTTATCCTATAAGATACACACTGATAATAGCCAATACGGAACTAGCTATTTGACAGTTAAATATTAAAAGATACCGGGCTGGTATCGTATGGGCCATAATCTACCACGCGGGCCCATGCAGTGCGAATTGGTACATGTCACAAGTCTTCGAATTTTTGGTTCTAGGACATGCCGGTTTCCTCACGATGTTTTCCTTCACCGTTTTTTGAGAGCAGTGGTGATGAAATAAATTTCACATAGTAATGCGCCTTTTTTATACCACGACGGTGGCAAACAAGCTTACGGCCCGCCTGATGGTAAGCGGTTACCGTAGCCTATGGACACTTGCAACACCAGGGGCGCCACACGCGCGTTGCCGACCCTTTAAAAACCTATTTACTCCCCTTTTGAAGACTCCATACTGTAGCCCTCTGAGAAAACCTCGGCAGGGAGCTCATTCCACAATCGTATAAGTGTACGCGGGAGGAAATTCCTCTGAAACCGCACTGTACGGGACCATTGTGTGAGCATGAACTCCCTGTCGACGGCGAGCGGTGCGATGATAGAAAGCCTGCCTGGGTTTGAGCCCACAACTTACCTACTGTTCGTAAGTCGGAGCCGCCACTACTGGGCCACCCCTGCTCTGTTTGACAGTTACTCATTGAACACTTTGCCCAGTGATCATCACTATGAACTGTCAACAGAGATACGTAACAGCCCTGGGGCTCAAGTCTGCTATTGCAATCGCGTCTCAATGACCGGTCATTGATCGAATATTTGACAACTTTGACAGTTTCTGTATGGGAAATGTGTCATAAGTTTGACGTTATACGTCAAAAATCGATCATTGACCGGTCATTGAGACACGATTGCAATAGCAGACTCGACCCCCTGTAGGAGTGCAAAAAGCTAAAACATACGAATTTCACCCACTAGGCAACTACTAGTTATCACAGACATAACACTCACCCATCCTTTAGTTTAACATGTTTCATTTTGTAATGTTTATCAGCATACTTGGAGCAGTGCTCATCTAAACGCGCCCACACACAAGGACTGCCGGAGCCAAACACCCAAGATAAAATCGTTTCCTTTTTTCCAAGCTTTGCCAGTAAAATTGCGAAGATTCTAATGGCTACATGTGCATCGATTGCTGCGTATTGCACTTGTCTCGGTGACAGTTCTTCGGCTTCCCAATCGCTGCATCGAATCTGGTGGTGAGAAAATCAACTTACAATTTTAGAATCAAGGAGTCTAACCAAGGGGTTTCGTGTTACCGGGTTGTTGGAATGGAGATAGCCGAGACAGGCAGTCGATCCATGTGAAACACTGATATAGGTACAGCTGCATCTATCTGTAGCTGCATGCCGAACCCGACATAAAGAAAAAGCTAGGCAGGTGATGATGCACTTTAATAAACGCTTATGTACAAAGGCCTTTTTCCTGCAAGGGGGCATTTACCGGCGATAATTAAATAACATTTTCCATGTGACACTATAATACGTCAGCAAGAGGTGACCCGTAATGTTTCCCCGTAGGGGTAAATGGGTCACCAATTCTGATTACAGAATTGGCGAATATTTCGCTCATTCAAGTTTAGAATTAATATCATAACATCACGCCGGTTATCTCCGAAGGGTTAGGCAGAGCAGTACCATGTAATAGGAGGCGGGCCTATTGCCATCAATCGGGCACAAATCCAGACAACGGGCTGATACTGAGAAATTCCAGATAAAAAAACCAAAGACCTGGTTTAATTTTTAAGAATATTTCAGTTCTTTGCGCTAAAATGCAATCTCGCGAAACACATGCGTCATAACGGAGATCAAAGTCTTCATTGTAATTTTAATCGGGTTTATCACTTTGTTCATTCTTAAACATGTTTTAATTGTGACTATTGCAACAATATAGAAAATAAAGAAACACTTCTTTGTGACATTTTTCTAGAACCATCTGCGTAGTTTTTCCCACAAACCACAAACGGATCGGATCTCGACAAGCGTAAGTTCTCCATGTGGGACCCATGTGGCAGTTATTATTTAGCTACAAAATCTTTGAGACTTCTTCTAGTTATTTTTTTTTAAATCTTACCCTCCAACTCTTGTCCAAGACAGCTCCTAGCACTTCCGAAGACAGCGTAGCCAAGCCACCAGCCTCGAAGCCATTTAGCTCGGCCAAGTGCCTAAGGTCTAAGGTACACTTTAACGTCACGCCGTAATCATGGCTCAGGTATTTCCCATCGTCTCCTGGCGCGACTCCCACTTTGTAGACCGTTTCATCTTCTAAAAGATCCTGAAAAAGTATTTATTTTATAGGAAATGGCTTTCAAAGCTCTTTATTAGTACTTTTTGTTGTCGATGCGTTCTTGCGATGCGATCCGACCTTATGGTCCCACAGAATAAAAAATGAGTTGTACTTTTAACTTACTATTTCATCAACAAAATCTTTGCTTTATCGCAATTATATTTAGGGTAGACTGAATATTGATGGCTACCGGTCCCTTGCCGAAAATGTTGTAGGAACTCTCAATAAAAAGCCTATTACACTACACAGGGCCTACTCAGGAACCGGTAGTCAGGGAGGCTACACTGGCATATAAAAGGGTAAGGGTTCCTGAATACCGTGTAGTCTAAGTCCCTGAATAGTGCAATAGGATTTTAAGCCTGGTTGCACCAGACATTTTTAAACGGGGAAAACTCTGCTGGGCAGAGAGTAAATTAGTCATATTTTCGGCTAAAGAAACTTTTGTAAGAATATGCTATTTGCGTGCTGTCAGTGTTGAGGCAATGTAGGTACTAACCGTCTGATATTTGGTATTTTGTAGCGCTCACTGCAGTCTTAAAAATACGCTGTACTGTACAATAGTTACTAACAATAGTAACATCTTGTTCAAAGCTTTTTTTTACTTAACTTTACGCACGTATTGTTTACTGCAATGATATTATAAGTAAAAAGCTACACCTTTTAACTCTTCGAATACCGTGTAATACATATAATCAGTTGCTAACTACAGCTTTGAGAAATAACCTCACGAACTTTCACTACGGATTAGAAATGCAAATGCAATGGAGAGCATGATATCCCACATCGTAAATGAACAGTGTAGGTACGACTGTACTACATCGCGTATTATCTTATCTTTATTATTTCTTAAACTATACCAGATATAAATAACCATATTAACCATTTACTAGGTACCTACCTACATCTATATTTAGATTTACACATGGTTGATTTCAAACCCATTCGAGTCATGCTTCGAGTACAAATGTGACGTCACATTCCACGATGTTGCATTGCTGATGCAAGAAAAACAGAATGTTGTAGTAGCGCTCAAATATTATTATCCTGTTTGGCGCCATTTACGCTGTGTGGTATAGGTATACAAATTGGCGCGGTTGCTGTGGGTACCTACCTACTTATGTAGGTACGAGTAGATACCGCACGTGGGATTATTTCCCGCGTTTACATATTATAAGTTACCATAATAATACTGTTTAAGTGCATAACATTATGTTTGCACTCGATATTGGCTCTTATCGTAACCTTAATTTGATACACATTTAAATATAAGAAAAAGGTACCTAATGATATTTGTGCATTTATTATCGGCCTTTTTAGGTAGGTTTAATAACTCACAACACAAGTTGGACATCTGGTACCTACCACTATGGCGACAAAAAACCTGTTTTTTGGCAGTTGACGTAAATTTCTTGCAAATTCTGTTATTTTTTGTTATTTGTTTCGCTTTCATGCATCAACTAGGTAGGTAGGTACAACTGATCATCATGAAACTTTGCATGTAACACGTTTTCAGGTATACCTACACAGAAAAGAACGCCATACATAGGTCACCTATGTTCTTAACTGTAGGTACCCCTGAGAATATGTATTGTAAGCAAAATTTCTACTACTACTGATGAAACTTACTTTTAATGATGCAGGCAATGATTTCAAAGTATTCAACCTGAACAGGCCGCAGTACCCATCAAAGGAAGATAGCTGAAGCAGGGCGACTGGATGACGCTTCCCATTTTCAGTCACCCATTCACAGTCAAATCCTAACGCTCTTTGTTTCTGACATCGTCTGAATTAAAAATAAAATAATATCAAGTTTTTTTTTTTATTACAACAACATAAAAAAGGTAGGTACCTACTTCTAGTCTTTGGTGTTTTTTTCAGTGTGGCCCTGGCTGACGTCCCGGTGACACTATTATTGTTGTTTTGACAGCTGGGACCCAAGCAAATTAACCACTGCTAACGTAGAATAAAATTATGTGAAAATTAATGCTCAATAAATGAATGGTAAATCTGAAGGTTACGAAGCATAATTTTTTTTAATACTTAATAGAAAATTTTATTAAAAACATTAAAAAAGAAAGATTTCTGAACATTATCTGAACAGTAATTTGTTTTTTTTTAAATTTAATGCTATTATGTAGGTGATTCACTAATATTTGTTCGCCCTCACAAGAATACCCACTGACCATTATTTTTATTTTCATCCCTAATAATATTAATTAGAATATTGTGTCTTTACTATTGTAAAGACCTATTTTGAAAGAGTGTACAAGTCTTTTATTCTAGTTTATACAGAATCTCTCTAAGAATAAGTTGGGGTCGTTTTAGGAACCTTGAGCCTGATTTGTTTACAGTGGCTTTAGATAAGTGAAACTAACAAACCTTTTCAACTCTCCAACAATTTGATCACAAGATTCTTCTGTCGTGACTGTGTTGATAGTCAGATAGTCAAACAAGCCTCCAGCTTCTCTACGCGCTTTTCTTAGTTTATAAAAAATATATGAAGCGGAACAACCCACGGCCAGAGTAGCCGTGGCTACACACAGTTTAGTCCTCATTGTAGGCTTCATTGTAACTTTGTGTTAAACATTCACTATTTCCAACACTACAAACTAATACTACATTCACTATAAATTAAACTCGTTTATAAATTATTAGCACTTTACGTTCTACGTTTTTGAGATCAAGTCAATCACAGAACAATGTTTGAAGTTTGAATGTCTCTTTGTGAATGAACACTGTACGTGTAGTGCTTTTGTTATATACGTAGTTTCGGCCCTCAATTTTATTACTGCCTGATGCCTCAGCTGCTCGACAGCTGAATACAGTGAATACGTTAAAAAGTAAATAATAGGTACGTAATTGTAACTCTTGGCTTGGAGTTAGCGAGTGAGAGTGGTGAGTCATGAGTGTGGTGGTGACGTAAATAAATCCGTAATGATGACGTTCAGTTCAGTGACATACAGGACCACAGTCTAAAAACATACAGTCGTCCGACGAAGCCGTCTAGACAGGGCAATCGTGCGGGGTGTGAGGGGCGAGACGCGGGAAAGCCGCTCCTGCACTGCGAACAAACCGATGTTCGTAGTGCGGGAGGTATTATTCAAGTCTAACGCGTGTAGAAGTTGTCGGCAGTTTTCCAGAGAACAAAGGCGTCGTCGTACTGTATTAATATTTATACTGTGCACAGCACACATACACACACACAACTAAGCACACAACTGACTGGGCACACTCATCACATCATGACACTTTACTTTGACGTAAGAAATTACAACAAAAACGGCGAAGTTTTAATTTGATTGAAAATAAGCCTTGAAAAAAAGCTTCGCATAGAATATTGAAATTGGAAGCTAAAAAGTTGGTTTATCAAAAACAAAAACTATTGTATGTATTGTATTTTCTCAACTAGTGAGTTTCTTTTAGTTTTAGTAAGTTAGTAATCTGCAATTTTATTTCTGATGGCAACTTTACCCGAAAAACTGTCAAAGTGTCAAACAAAACAAAGTGACAGTCAAGTCAAGTAAGTCAAAAATACGGAATGGCAATTATGGCAAATGCGTCGTTTGTGTAATCATTTTAATTTTCCATCCAATGCATCAAGTGATTTACTAATCTTACTGTATTGTTTCAATAATGGGACGGGACAGGAGTCCTGAACGACGACGTTCGCGCTCACGAGAACGCCGTGACAAGGAACGTTACGAAGATCGTGAGCGTGAAACCCATCGAGACAAAACAAAACGCCGAGAACGGTCTCGGAGCCCCAGGAAAGAACGAGAAAGGTCAAGAAGCCCTTCTAGAAAAGACAGAGACCGGTCTCGAAGCCCCGCACGAAAAGATAAAGATAAATCTAAGAGCCCCGCAAGAAAAGAGCGTGAACGTGGTAGGTCCCGCAGCCCCAAGAAACGTGATGGGAAAGAAAAAGAGTCAGACGGCAGAAGGAAATACGATGAAAAAGAAAAGTCGAAAACTAAGAAAGAAGAAGAGAGTAAAATCGAGGAGGAAGAGCCACAAGATGGAAAAGATGATGAATCAAAGCCCGCAAAGAAAGAGCCGTTATCTCTAGAAGAACTACTTGCTAAAAAGAAAGCAGAAGAAGAAGCTCGCAGTAAACCTGTCTTCTTGACTAAAGAACAAAGAGCTGCTCTGGCTTTGGAAAGAAGACAAAAACAAGTAGAAGCTATTAGAGCTAATGTTGACAGACCTTCTATAACCACAATCGATCTTACAGGACCCTCCAAAAGGGAGGAAGAAATGAAGAAGCATAGAGATGAAAGAGAAATGTTAAGAGAAAAGGAAAGAGAGAGAAGAGACGAGAGGGAAAGAGAAAGAGAAAGAAAATATGAAGAAAGAAAGGCTATGAATGACCGCAGAGGAGGAGATGACAAAAAGGACAAAAATGAAGAGGTTTCCAAAACAAAAGACAAGGAGCGTGAAGAAGAAGCCATTAAGGCTCGTTATCTGGGTATTGTAAAGAAAAAACGTAGAGTAAGGAGATTAAATGACCGTAAATTCGTGTTTGATTGGGATGCATCAGAGGATACTTCAAATGATTACAATGCTCTGTATAAGGAAAGGCACCAAGTTCAGTTCTTTGGTAGAGGTCACATAGCTGGAATAGACATAAAGTCTCAGAAAAAAGATTACTGCAAATTCTATGGCAATCTGCTAGAGAAACGCAGAACAGAATTAGAAAAGGAACAAGAGAAGTTACGTCTTAAGAAAGTTAAGAAGAAGGAGGATAAACAAAAGTGGGATGACCGCCACTGGTCTGAGAAAGAACAAGATGAGATGACAGAGAGGGATTGGCGAATATTCAGGGAGGACTATAATATTACCATCAAAGGTGGTAGGATTCCAAACCCAACAAGAAATTGGAAGGAAGCTGGCTTTCATCCCGACATTATGGAAATTATTAGTAAAGTTGGCTATAAAAGTCCTACACCAATTCAGCGACAAGCTATTCCTATTGGTTTACAAAACAGGGACATCATTGGTGTTGCTGAAACTGGTTCTGGTAAAACATTGGCTTTCCTTATTCCTCTTTTGACTTGGATCCAATCTCTTCCCAAAGATGAACGCTTGGAAGATGCTGATCAAGGACCATATGCCATTATTTTGGCGCCAACTCGTGAGTTGGCCCAACAGATTGAGGAAGAGACAAATAAATTTGGAATTCCTTTAGGCATCACGTCTGTTGTTGTAGTGGGAGGTCTCTCAAGAGAGGAACAGGGTTTCAAACTGAGGTTGGGATGTGAAATAGTCATTGCGACGCCTGGTCGTCTTATCGACGTTTTAGAAAACAGATATTTGGTATTAAATCGTTGTACTTACGTTGTTCTTGATGAAGCTGATCGTATGATTGACATGGGTTTCGAACCAGATGTGCAGAAGATTTTAGAATACATGCCAGTTTCTAACATCAAACCAGATTCGGACGCCGCCGAAGACGCTTCCGTTCTCCTGGCTAACTACAACTCGAAAAAGAAGTACAGACAAACTGTGATGTTTACGGCGACTATGCCTCCCGCTGTGGAGCGACTAGCTAGGAGCTATTTACGTAGACCTGCTATAGTATACATTGGATCTATCGGTAAGCCTGTAGACAGAACAGAACAAATCGTCTACATGATTGGCGAGAACGAGAAACGTAGAAAACTGACTGAGGTATTGCAGAGAGGTGTCGAACCTCCGATTATCATCTTCGTCAACCAGAAGAAAGGTGCTGACGTTCTTGCTAAAGGTCTGGAGAAGCTGGGCTTCAATGCGTGTACATTGCACGGTGGTAAAGGGCAAGAGCAGCGAGACTTTGCGCTGGCCAGTCTCAAGAATGGCTCGAAAGACATCTTGGTGGCGACAGACGTGGCCGGTCGTGGTATCGATATCAAGGACGTTAGTATGGTCATCAACTACGACATGGCGAAGACTATTGAAGACTACACGCATCGTATCGGTCGTACCGGTCGTGCAGGTAAGACTGGTAAAGCAATGTCGTTTGTTACTAAAGAAGACTCGGGGTTATTCTACGATTTGAAGCAAGTATTACTTGCGAGCTCTGTGTCTACTTGTCCTCCAGAGTTGATGAACCACCCAGAAGCTCAGCACAAGCCCGGCACTGTAGTCACCAAGAAAAGGCGGGAAGAAATGATATTTGCTTAATAAGTGTAACTGAATGTAACATTCTCTTTATGTAAGGTCATAAGGTGTAATGAATAAAAATCGTAGTAAAAATATAATTTGTTTATTTAATTTATTAAACGTCGATTGTATTACACTTTCACTAGCAAACAATAAATAAATAAATTTAATATTTCACTAAATTGGTTATGGTTGTCGACACTTTCGTCTTACGGCACCGGCACTGAAATAAAGAGCAATCTTACATTTCATAACATCATATTTTACTCACAAGCTACCAGAAACGAAAGTTTTATTAAGACTATAAAGTTTTTCTAAATAATTTCATTCTAGAACTCCGGCGACTCATAATAATGACCAATAAAATGTTGGCTAATGTTTAATAACTCAAGGAATGAAATCCTCGACTAACACATTACTTTTTGTCCTAAGTTAATATGACGAAATAACTAAAATGGAAAGTTGGTAATGTTTCTATTTCACATTAGTAAATTAGCTTGTTCAGTAGAAACACTAACCATCAAGCAAAACACAATTGAACAATATGGACTGCTTATTATGCTCAATATTGCCCACATTGCGCAACATGAGCATATGAAAACATAACATTGCTCACAAGTTTAATGTGACGTAACATTTGTATAAAATTAAGATGAAGCAATGATCGCGATTCGTAATATTGCATCATGCACAGCATCACATATGAGTAAACACGCAACATTGTTTAATATTTACACAAGGTAAACAGGAAATTCCCAACAACGGGGAAATATATTTAGACAAGTGGCTTTTACCTACGTGTGACGAATGAGGTCCATGCCGTAACTAGCGGACTTTTTCTGTAATGCTTAAAATATAATTAAATCTTGTGTAACAGAAGTTTTGCTATCACTCGATCGATTTTATTTCTAGGTTCTTTACTATGTTCAAGCCATATTGCGAGAGAAACTGTTCGTTTTTTCCATAACATCACGCCTGTAATCCCCGATGGATTAGGCAGAGGTCTAGCAGTCGTACACCCACATTACGCCAGTTATGTTTAAGTCCCATGTAATAGGGGGCGAGCTTATTGTCATCAATCGGGCACGAAGCCAGACTCCGGGCTGAGAAATTCCAGATGAAAAACTCAATATCGCTCTGCCCGACCCGTGGATCGAACCCGGGACTTCATGCTCAGCAGTAGCGCTTGCGACCACTAGACCAACGCGACAGTTAAACTTTTCCCCGTGAGAAAAATCCCTCTATGAAGAATGGGCCAATTATGGACTGCTGCAGGCTAAGACGAAGTGCTCCTGACCGCCACCGCTTATATATAGCGACATAGCCATAAGAAAATGTGCGTATCTAGCGAAAGTTATGTTATTCACCATTGACAAAATAGTTAAAGATAGTCCATAATGAGATTGATGGATACCGTATGTTAAGAACTCTACCTAAACATTACGCCTAAATACTTATGTTATTGAAAGTACGAACCTGGACCTGCGTCCTCTACTTCTTCATGTGGGTAAAGATATTCTGAAAACCAAATTACTTGAATTATTAAATTTATTATAAAGTACATGAACAAAGATACAGAATTAGGCAAATCATACACAAATTGCAACTATTAACTATGCTGCAATTTACATTGAGTTGTTAAAAAGATAAACACAAAAACAAGGCGTTAAAATAACCATAGAATTCGGCATGAATTCCCGAAAATTAATAACTGTTACATACTATTACCACACTCAAATAAAATCAAGAAAAAAGTGCCAGAAAAAAAACAATGAAATCCCCTGCAAATCATGTGTGCCCCTTGCAGGTAACATGCAGGATATAAGTTTAAACAAGCTGGGACGAATGTGCTTTAAAAAAACGTTTTAACAAAATAAACCTAAATTGATTTAAAACCAAAGAAGCACGAAATAGTTAAGTAGCAAAAGCAAGCAAGTTAGAACCAGTGTTGCCATGTGTGTGCCCTCAGCAGTAGCGCCTTATCTATCTATCAATACTAATGACTAATATAGTAAAACTGAAGATTGTTTCTGTTTAAATGTGGTAATCTCTGGAACTACGAGTCGGAATTGAAAAAATATTTTCGCATTTCATAGCCCAAGAGAGGAAGGAGCAAGGGTTATTTAAGCCCCGCCCGCGTGGCCAGTTGGATTAACAACCTTCATACATAGCTGCCATTTCGCTAAACGCTAATCAAATACTTAGGTATTGGTCACTCCATCAGTCCTAACTTATTCTAAACAAAAATACTAGGAGTAGTATCTTTACGGTTCGTACACTTGCAAAGTAGTTGGCTTTGATGAAGTTGATGGCCCTTAAATAAGTTTAATGCATCTAAGGCATGTCCAATAATGCACAGTTGGCGATACGTTTCTCTAGGTTGTTTACTCAGTTATTAGCTATATCATACTGCCTGCATGCGTAGCATGAACACATTGAACACCGAAGAAACGGCCTTTGTCTACAGACGAATCGGCAAAGTGACAGATTATATAGACAGGAACCTCAATCTTTAAAATTTCTTTCAATAAACCTGCCTGCGTAGCATGAACGCTTAATTTCTTTTCTTCCGAGACACGACAAAGACCGTTTCTTCGGTGATCATGCTACGCGTGCTGGTGAAATATGACTTCGATACCTAAGCAAACTGACACGCGTTCGTCTCAATCGCAGGGTCAACAAAAAGTTTCACTTCAACAGTGCATTGTTATGGGCTTGAAATCGCGACCTATACTCGTTAAAATTTAAATCATTGACACTGTTTCGCAACCTATACTCGTTAAATCATTGACGCGGTTTACTTGTCTGGTAATTTATTAAACCAACTGCGTCCGCATGTGAAAATTGGGACAGTCGGCACTAGCAATACTGACATGCAATCAAACATCTCAGGCATATTTATATCCCGATTTTAAACACAATTCCTGGCAACACTGATCACAGTCAAACACAAGCACTGCCACCATTCCTATACGGCTGTGGTTTGAATACCTATTCCTTCTTTTCTTCTGGTTTTGTTTCCTCTTTAGCAGGCGGAGGCATTATCGCCTGCCTGACCGATGATGCCAAAGAGATGGTCATATCAACGAACTCGGAAAAGTCTTTGGGGAAAGACAGCTCGGGGAACTTCACCTCCAGTTGAGGGTCACCAGGTTTCACTGATAATAGTTTTAGAATTTTGATTATTTAATTTTATGCCATAAACATATATTTCTAAAATGAGGTTCCATTCAGCAATTTCTTTTGTTTATAATTTAAAATTACGAGTGTAATACTTTACCTCCATATAGGAAATTGTACGCGATGTTGACGTACTGCTTAGCTAATGCCGAATTGTTCTTTAAGATTTCCTTCGTCTCTTCAGGGAAGCATACATAACCCATGGCTGTGGTACCGGCACCCGCGTAAAATACTCGCTGAAAATAATACAAAAAAAGTAAGTAAGTATAGAAAACTTTTCACACTAAACTTGCCTTTTAAAAACCTATTTACAGAAATATTTATCAGTTAATTTTATGGAAGATCATATCTATAAAGCCTGCCAGTATGATTTAAACTTTTCCGAAAACATCAGGTTCTAAGACAGAATTGACAGATATTTTAAAAATACAAAGGAGAGATTAGAGAGGTTTTTGGTTTACAAAGTGGTATGCAAAGAAATTTAGCTATGTAAGAAATAAAATAAAAACCTGTAGCTAGTTGTCTAGTGTTAGGGAGGATATTTATATACATTGATCTTCTAAGATACAGGTATTAACCTAGTTTAGAGGTCAGGGTTTCAATGTATTACTACCTAGCCAAAGCCTATCAATATATGTACTTACCATACTATACCATTGTAATAGTTATTTAGGCTTTAGTTCAATAAAGATTTATTTATTTATTTATTTTAAGCTCTTAAAAACACTTTAGTAAGACACTTGATCAGCTGCAGTAACAAAATTGTAATAAATCATGCTCAGTAATAATAAGCATAGGACATTCAGTTATTATAAGTTATTCATAATTTACTAAAAATGCCTGTAGGAAGTATAAGAGCAAACACATCAAGAAACTGAACTCATTGCTGATCTTTTTTGTTAGATGATATTCTTAAAGATTTGACAATAGTTGTTTAATATTAGTTGTCAACCAAAATAGATTTAGCCAAGGTCCTTCTGGTGTAGCAACAGCACACTTTATCTTAATATCAAGAGACATGAGACATGCATGTATGAATGTGAACAAAGCAAATGAAGTATGTAAGAATCATAGCAAATGGCACTCAGTAGTTTCTGCCTACCCCCATGGGAAAAAGGCGTGAGTTTATGTACTTATGTATGTGTATGTATGTATGTATCATAGAGACTAAGAGTCTACAGACTGTAGACTATGTTATACTGCAGAAATGCAAAATAAAATTTAAATGACAAGAAGCATTGACATACCCTGATAATGCCTCCTCTCAGGCCGAATATAAAGCCAGTGAGACCACCCATTGCTACAGCACCATACCGGACCTGCTTGTTTTCTTCTTCTCGAAGATATGAGAAGATCCCTGTAACACAAAGTAATGTGAGATAAGTTATTAATGAAGTAGAAAATATTTTAAGAATGTCTTCATGTCAGATAGAGTAAATAGAATGATTGAATATCAAGAACTTTTATGTTGAAAATGTAGCTCAATAAAAAACAATTAATTAGTGACACTTTTAAAATTTATTTAGGTAGGAAAATATTTGGTTAATATTCTTTTTCAAGTATTTTGGTTGTGGAATAGGAATTATATCAATTCAAACCATATAATTATCACCCGAAAGTTTATTGTAAAGGATATTTAACAAACTTTCAGGTGTTCAAGGATATTTAATAAAATTACTGAATTACCACCTAAACTTAACCTAACCTTATTAAATGATTAATCTGGCTCTGTAAGAAGAATGGAAACTTAAATAGAGAATTTAGTAATACATTTTACATGAAAAAGAAAATGGCTCAATTTATTTGCTCTCAAATGTACTTAATTAATGCAATAAGTCTTATTTTATTGTTTCTATAAAAATATTTGAATGAACTTACAACCCGTTTTATCTTGAAACTCCTGATACTGATCTTGCACAGAGTGTTTGGCACGCTCCCCATGGTCCACCACTACCTGGACCTGCTCACGCACGGCACGTACAGGAGCTAGGAGCATTGACTTCACATATCCAACCTCATTGTCGGGTTTTGACCTTATTTTCCTGTTTAAAATAACACAAACATACATACAGCCAGCCAGCCAGTATACAGTATACAGTTCTGTTCATTTCACCAGTTATGTTTAAAAAGAATTTGTAATACAATTGGAGAGTATTATTTATTTTGGTCTTATCAGTAGGTTATCATTCACATGCAGATAGAAGATAAGCACAGCAGCTTTTATACTCTTGTACACAGTTCTAACTTTACTTTAAGAGCACATGTCTAGAGACCTCCGCCTCATTGGTGTACCACTTTTTTTTACTTGTTATAGGTTTGTTACATTATTATGAGGCTAAGGGTCCTGGAAGACAGAAGACATATATCCTTCTGACATTATCACTAAAGCCAGTCATGGCTGTGAGTTTTTCCTATTGTTTAAAAAACTAGTTAGTTAGTAGTAGGAAAAGGCTTAACATAGGTTATCTCAACATCATAATGCAGTTAAGCCATTCTGAACGTGCACTACTGCATACTTTCATACAGCAACCAACCTTCTTTTACTCTAATAACCAAACAAGTTCACATTCACCATATCTCTTTAAACTACTAATCAATACACAGTTTAATACACAGTTTAAAACAGGACAAAAGTATAGGCACTTACTCAGCATATTCCGCGTGTGGAGCTTCGTATATCGGCAGATCTGAAGGCTTCATGGGCTGGGGCTTCAGAGGGTCAGGAGGATCCTGCCTGAGAGGAGTCGCAGCACCCACCACCGGTATCAAGGTAGCCACCCCGAGCGAACCTAACACTACTTTCCGAAGCATCTGTTTAACAATCAAAACACAAACTTAAATACGATTTCATTAGATGAATAAAAACGGGTTGGAAATAAAATATTTTGCGCAGTTTACCTCTAAAGAGATGTTTCCCAGCAAAAATTACATAAATGTTGTATGTAACAAAATCACGATAATCAGCTGGGTTGATGACAGCTGAAGTGGTATTGCTATTGAAAAAAATCATAAATTTTGTCATTTTCAATTGCGAATTGCCAATAGATATTTAGCAATCCAAAGAATTTTATAAATTATTGGCGACTGAAATAAGTTTTCATGCATTACAAGTAACCAAGCCAACCAACCAACCAAGTGACTGGCCTGTTGGTCTAGCAGTTAGTGACCCTGACGGCCTGACTGCCATATTATTATTGTACTCTTTGCTGACTGTTATGCCGGAGGTCGTAGGTTCGATTCCCACCCAGGACAGATGTTTGAGTGATCAGCACGAGCATTTGTTCTGTGTCTGGGTGTAATTTATCTATATTATGTATGTATTTAGAAATATATAAGTATGTTTATCAGCTGTTTGGTACCCTTAACACAAGCTCTCAAGATTAACTTGGAACTAAATGGCGTTGTGTGAAAAGTTGTGGAATAGTGGAATTTTTATTTTCTAAGTATTCTGGAAATATTTTTCATTTTGTCTAACGATTTACATTGTTTAGTCTATAGATGGGGCACCAGACATCAATAATAATTTGAGTACCAAGACCTCTATGCAGAGCTCTACTTCCCACTTTCGAGAATACGAATGCCGTTTTAAGATCTTTGACATTCGTAACGAATTCAACCAATCTTCAATCAAAGGCTTCTCACATAGAAACTGTGTTGACTCCCTCTCCCAATTAACTTTTCCTCCCTTCTAACATATTCCTTCACAATAATATAAAATGGTGAGCGGTCTCCTAAAATCTCTGCCTGTTTTAATGTGGTATAAATTTTATTAAATGTACCAATACTAACAATTACAATATTTATGTTATTTCTTTTTTTTTTTTTTTTAGTCCCATACAAACCCATGCAGAACTACATTGAGTTCAACTGTATCAACTGAAGATTTTTTTTCTCTGCGTCTTGCTGTCCAATTCAATTTATGTAGACATTGGCAGAATAGTCGACATCGGCTCTGTTTGCCATAAAAAAATAGAATAATACTGTGTTGAGGAGCTCAAATAATCCATCACTTCAAGTGAAAAACTGGTTTTCAATTGCTTCCAAAACTGGAAGCCTACGCTACTATAGCTGGCAAAAAGCAAGACAAATGATGAACTAAAATGATACATGAGTAAAATCGTAACTCATGTAGAAGTTTAACTTAAAATTTAATTTTCTGATCTTTATTTTAAACTGCTGGATATTTTAGTGGCTTGAGAATGACCACACCACCAGAGTCTACCTGTAAAACTGTTAATTGGGTATCTTTAAATTCGCTCGTTCCCACAGTGTCATACGACATAACCGATGATAACTAAGGGTCTGCCCACATTAATCGACGCGGAATCGGCTAACACCGGTCAAAAAAACCATTATGTCTACGTAATAAGAGTGTTACCAATACCATTCGCATCAGCTCGGCTCGGACGACGCGACGCGACGCGATGCCGGCCGACGGCGAAGCGAGCCGTTTGTTCGATTAGCTGAGCGATAAGTCGAGTCGTGTAGTTGTACGCACTCGGCTGAAGCCGATTCCGCGTCGATTAATGTGGGCATACCCTTAATTTTACAACGCATTTTCTGTGAGTCAAACAACAATTGCGACACCTGTGGCAGAAGATGTCAGTTACTTTGCCTTGTGCTAAAAAAGAGCATTACCATATATTTTATTTCCACTGGTAACTTTAATTATTTTGTTTTGCCATTTTTTTTTCTCTTTCCGCTGTCAAAGTAAGTTGTATGTATTGTCAAATCTGTCATGGCCTCGACATGAGTACATGACACAATTTTCTTTCGTCTTTCTTTTGTGACTGTGATTTTAGTGAACGCTATAAATACTGTAAAGGAAAATTGAAGCTATATAAAAATTGGAAATATTGTTTTTTTTTTATCTGCGTTAAATGTATGAGTTAGAACAGGCGTGATAAAGAAATTCTGTGTCGGTCGAACAAATAAATTGAGGTGATTGTGAGTACGGTTTTCGAGTATCTGAATCAATAAATTTTTGTGTAACGTTTTAATAAACTTTGTGGTTATTGTTGTTGAGTTAAAAATGTCGGAGGTCCTATCAGGTCGTGTGTCTAAGCATAGGAGGGACCGTCGCGTTAAGAATACGACTACTTTGATTACCGCTTGGAGATTTTCATTTTGAGTAGTGTTCTGCTTGTTTGAGACATTACGACTGGCTAGTTCTTCATACGCCTATTCATGCCATCACTCTATTCGTTCAGGGTCACTTCAGAGAGTTTCCTAGCTATAATAAAAAATAATAATAGCAGTTCTCAACTTCCATAAACAATTCTGCAGATAAATTATTTTTTCAAGTACTGTTTTCATTATCTTTTGCTTTGTTAGCATGACCCAGATGAGGATTTAAATTCTAGAATAGTGGGAAAATTTTATACCATGTTATCTTCTAACATATTATTTTGCTACACACCTAAACAAATACTATTAAAAATGTGGTATTTGTTGTAAAGAGTATATCCTTATTAAAATAGTGCTACTCAATAGTATGTAAACAACCTGTCCTCAAAAAATAAAGCCATCAAAACTAAATTTCAAATTGCATTACACTTGAATGTAGGTCAGAAAAAATTAAAGTGGCCTGTTGACAATTTTTGTACTAATGTTGCCTCAAACTGACCAAGGCAACTTATCATACAGCCCAAAAAAAAACCAAATTGTTTATGTATCAGGAGACTAACATTTGCTATCAGAAATAGAAATTGGTTTGCCTTAACAGTAGTTACCTGAATATGCATACTAACAAATAACTTGTATCAATCCAGGACTGTGAGGTGCATGATGTGTGTAGAGTGACAATCTCTTAGATCAACTTGGGACGCGTCTACTTAGCAGCCACCGAAGATTATTGGGATGAAATGGTACATAACTGTTGCATTTTTATTTATGTACTTATTTGTTTCATTTTTTTTTAAACAATTCTTGAATGAGTCTTTGGGTTTCTGGACAATGTACAACTTACATACTTTATGAAACTTGGTCAATGCATGTCTTTGGATCTTCCATTTCACAAGTTTGGTTGCATGTTTGGTAGTTTAAGATTGTAATTTATGTTGTAGATTGTTACAGCATTGTCTGATAGATACTTATAGTTTTTTGGTTTTCATTACTTAATTCCAAAACTGTACTCTACATTGTACATGTAATATAGAGCCAAACAATCAGGCAATACTGCACCTATCTTATACAAGTACCTGCTTTTATCTTTTATGTGCTCTTTTATATGAAATTCTAATGAATTTATCTGCCAACATAATTCAGATAGATAGAAAATATGTACCTACCAATGTATAGTTTCTGATAGTAATTAAATTATTATTATACAAGTTTTTATGTCAGTGTTGTCATAATAGAACTTTGATCGCCATACTTGAAGCTATTAAAGTATAAAAACAAATTGCTACTTCACAAACTTGTTTAAAGAGTTTTTATGTCCCAAGAAGTAAACTGACTGGCTATCTAAATATAAATGATAGTAGGTAAGTGCAAAGTTGCGTCACTAGTCTATTCAGTTGTTAAATGGATGTGGATACTGCTTTGAAACCAGGTCTCATGATTAGCATAACAATGATGGTTATCTGAACAATGACATTCAATGAAACATCTGAGTAAGTTAGTTTTAGTAATATCATCCTTTAATAACAAGTAACTCAGCTGCTTTTTATTAAATTTACAAAACATAGCATGATTGTAAACCTGCCTCTAATGAAAAATTGTCATTTTTCTTGGTGTTAACACTCTAAAAAACTGCAGCTCAGGTTAATTAAAAATAATAGATAATAGGGTATTTCAGTTCATTATGCTAAGCAATAACTTTTGCATAGTCAAAGTTTGTATGTAGAAAATTTGTAGAAACCTAAAACAGTTGAGCTTCGACCACTATGCGACCACGATCGTAATTTTATAGTTAAAAACAAGTCGCCTTGTGGTCTAGCCTCCTGGTAGCCCTAAACGAATCTAATAAAGAGTGCAGAAAGGTAAGGTGACACGGCCGAAATTCGACCACTAGGCAGGCTCTTGTTACAGTTAGGCCTGGCGCCCACTGGCGGCATGGCACGACGAGGAATTTTTAAAATACATATGATTTAGAATCCTATTTAACACTGTTAATACTCACATTTCATTGCTACGCCACAGCCTTCTCCGACCGAAACTTAGACGCTTAACATGATAAAGTAAGATGTCAAATTATTTGCGCTTACTAAATTGTCCTGCCGTGCCGCCAATGTGCGCCTAGTCTAGTTAGTTAGTTAAATACTAATAACCAATATCAAATACTGCACTATCTATCCTCCCATTTATGTTTGCCTTCTGTCAATAATTTGTTAAACACCACTGTTAGCACCTAGACTGAAACACGAATATTACACATCCATTATGTATATTTATTTTGCTGTGTCAATCATGAAGGAATTCCCCACGAACGGTTTTGGCCGAAATGTAGATTTAGACGCATGATTGATGATATTATCATCATCATCCACAGCCCGACTTCACCCACTGCTGGGTATAGGCCTCTCTTTTTATGTACCAATTTCCACGTCCCTGTGCCATGCTCATCTACGGTAGGTACTCCCGCAATGGCAACAATGTTGTCCGCCCATCTTACGGCAGGACGCCCTACACTTCTCCTGCCGTTTCTTGGACGCCACTCGGTCAAAGCTTTACTCCACCGACTATCACCGCGTCTAGCTAGGTGTCCTACCCAACTCCATTTGAGTTCCATAACGCGATTTCCAATATCGATGATGATGATGATGATATTATTATTATAGAAGGTACGAGGCCAAAAAAAAATACTAGATTTAACTTTGTAAAGTTGGGGCTTGTGGCTAAATATAACAACAGCCGCACAGGTCGATAAAATGTTAGAAACGCTTTCCGCGGCAGGTCCGTAGATGGGTAGCCGTTTTATACAACCGAGACTCCTCCGTACCGCGGAGAGTGACTTGACAGTCGCCTAGCCGTTACAAGTAATCAGAACCCTGAAAGTCTGACAAATCTAACTAAGGGGTATCGTAACTGGTACCTATTCTTTTGAATCCAGACTGGAAGCCGCTCAAACATAGTTAGGAAAAGGCTAGGATGATGAAACTTGGTAACGTAAGAACATTCGTACCTACGTACCTGCATTTGAGATTAACAGCCTATTTACGTCATTAGTCGGTAGTCCTAAAGTATTTTCCACATGCGTTATCTTATCTAATTAGATAGTAGGAATAGTATTACTCCACATATTGATAGCGTTTATAATCTTTTCGCTAGCTAAATACTGTAACTTTCTGTTACGCGTTTTATCCCCCTTTATTGGCAGCGGCACCTAATACGTTAATGCTGGCCGTAATCGGCCCTGACACCGAACGATAATTTAATTTTAATTACGTTCCACGGAATTTTATATCGATTTGACACAAATAGCCTGACTATCGAGAGCCACCGTCTCGTTGCTCCTGTATACATTTTATACAACGCCACTGATTCAAATCTTGGTAATATTTTGTTCACTATACACGGTGGAATAGGCATCTTTGCACATCTGGCGTTCAAATTTTTCGTCCACTCTTCTTAATGTTCTTTTTGCTTTAAACTAGATACAATCGCGAATTCTGTTAAAACTAGTGAGATTTTTAATTGAAGAAGTGGCCTATTTACTTTTAAGGAAAAAAGTCATAGGGTAAATATTACACACCAACAGCACTGTCACTAACAATATTCATATAAAAAAATGACAGCAAAACGGCATAACAGTAACCATGCAAAAAAAAATGAGTAATCATGCTGCATGCATGACATTTACACAATGAAAAAAAGTAAAAAGTGTGACCAGAAAAAGGCTATAAAGAAATGATGATATTTTCACTAGCCTTTACAGTTTTAAGCAAAACAAATCGGGGTCCAAAATCATGTACAAAATTCATGGTGTATCAGTCAGTATATGCGACGATGCTCCTTCCACCCTGTACGTACAAGGCTATAATCAAAACGCCATTTCACACATACCTACCGATCACCGTTCAACGGGACTTGTATTGTTATTTATGTAAATATGATCTACACACAAAGTCGTGTCGAAATGAAGATACCCGTCGTGTCGCGTGCAACCTTTCTTATCAGTCATGTGTACGGTGACTTTGTAAAGTCTTTGAATCGCCTCACAACATTCCAGGGTAAATGTAAACCATTTAAATGTTTAACAGCGTCCCTAGGTACCCCAGAAACTCTTTAATTAAATTGCCAACGATAAAATTTGCAATTTAAACGTTTTCAGTACTGAGAATGATGGCAATAATGCAGGAAGGGAATAGTGAGGTACCGAAGGAATTTTTGGAGACGGGGCGGACGGGGCGCAGGAATGCGATGCCGGACATACTGCATCCTCAAAACGCTGAAGCCAGTACCGCGGACCTGCCGTCCAGGCTGCAGCAACTCTCTGCCACTGGTAAGATTAGTCTATCTACACATACATACATAAACTCACTCCTTTTGCCCATAGGCGTAGGCAGAAACTACAGAGCGTCACAAACATCTGCTACGCTTCTAACATACTTGTTTTGCTTCGTTTACATTTATACATGTCGTCCCACAAACGCGCCGGTTTCGAGTTCCTACTACGCACCCTGATCTTTCTGAAGAACCTCACCAATAAGGTCTATGTATGTCCTTCCAGGGCGTCCCCTCCCTGCGTTTCCTCATATTCCATACAGAATATGCTTGAACGACACAACTTCATTAGCCCGTATTAATAATAATAAAATAATGATAACATTTATTCAAAAGTAAAATAGGTAAAATAAAATACAAAAGTATTGTTTTTATGTGTAACTAATCAAAATACTTGTACAAATATGTGGACTAGCAGGGTTCATGTTTGGAACTCATACGGTTAATGTTAGGTACGTCTTTTTTAAAAACATGAATGCAATGAATATTCAATAAATAGTAGTAATAATTTAATAAATAGTCTATACAGAGTTTTTGATGCATGGAACGACACAAATTTTGGTGGGTTGAGCGGTCATTTTCTACGTTTCATCGACAGCCCCAATTTCCTAAGCCTTACGGTAGCAATGATTGTAGTAGCAAAAATAACTTGATTTTATAAAGTTAATTTTATTGTATCCCTATTCTCACTAAAATTACTTACTTACAAAAAACTAATTTTATTAATAAAAACTAATTTAATCAGCGCAATTTCTCGAGGGCGTAGCCTGACTGATATTTCTGAATTTAAAATTTGCATTTGAATATGTCGGGTATTTGACGTCGTTTACAATATCGCGACTTCTTCTTTTGTTAAATTGCTGTGCCAATAATTTTGAGAAAAAAATACATAGTAGTAACACGGGCTATTTATTTTTTCCCTTCTAACAGCTCCATACTGGAGTAGTAGGAAGGGTAATCAAAATTAACGGTAATACAACTGGTAGTAAGATTGGTAGTAACTAGGGCAACAAAGGAAAAATACATAGTAGTAACACGGGCTATTTATTTTTTCCCTTCTAACAGCTCCATACTGGAGTAGTAGGAAGGGTAATCAAAATTAACGGTAATACAACTGGTAGTAAGATTGGTAGTAACTAGGGCAACAAAGGAAAATGTCGCCAGGGACATGACTGCCGATTTTGCAATAACGTACTGCCCTTCCGTCCTAGGTTACATGCATGTACGATTCTGGTTTACTTGGTTTCCATTATACTTAATCTTTTTTTCTGGCGAAATATCCAACTTAGAACAAAATTCAGGCCGTTTCATGTGGATACCGCTCTGTTGTTCTACCGACTCTTGTGTCAATAAATAAAGGGACAAATTAGAAAAATATTATTAGACGACCCAATTAGAGGGCGGGTGGTATCTGATCTCGTTTCGAAATGAACATTTATTTCGGACTAGGCTTGAAACTGGATGATGTTCTGAGTTTTGACTGTCACCAATTAGAGGCTTCTAGTCTGTTGAAACTACTTTTTATTACTGGGTCTTTTGTATGGCTTAAACCCTCATCCCCGTTATTAATAGACACGGAACAAAGTTACCATAAGGATGATCTCTTGATTTACCATACATTTTTCGAGGGTTACCATGTAATGTGTCCATTACGTCAACAAGTATTTTGTTTAGTATAAAAATATTGTCGACGATGTGGACACAATCTATATATTCGGACAGTGTCTGAATTGATTGATATATTTCAATTTCAATATGTTCTTTTACTGACAAAAATCTACGATATAATCACATTAAAAATCTCGTCAGTCATTTTGATTGATTTGGAATTAGGTACTTATTATAAAAGAAAATCATCGTCATGTATAAAAATGTAAGTACTTAAGATCACAGATTAGGATAGATTTTTGGAAGTTTTTTAAGTATCTGACAACACCAATAGTAATTTTTATTGGTGTCCGAATCAATACTGAAAAAAAAATTGAATCCCAAAACTGTGTCCAAATCGTTAGCAAGTCGAATGAAAGCGTTTCAAAAAATATTTAGGCAACACTTTTATGTGTTGCCTGTTTCGTTGACGTAAAATTGGGCAAGAATGGTGTAATGCCAAGGGTCTAAATTAAGTTATTAGTTTGAAACTGGCCGTAATAAGATTATACGCGGGTATTGCGGGTAGTATCACTGTTTATTGCCACTTAAGTCTAAAATTACTATCACCGTTTACGTAATTACGTACCTACTATTTATCAAACGATAAAACTAATAACCATCACGCGCCGACATAATTGAATTGTCAATTTGTTGCTCGAGCTCTAGTAAACCTTAAAACAGAACTTTTGGCGAAATTTCTAAAAAAATGACCTTTGGTTCCATGTTTAGAAAATTACCGGAAACTGTGTGTTGTAAAAATACAGAAAAACGGAAATGTCACAGCATTGTTTTTGTAGAAACTGTTATGCAGCTTTCCAATTCTCGCTCGTGAAGTCGTGACGCGCTGTTTACGTCAAACATTTTTGTGCAGACGTTTTGTTCCCTGAAAAATATTTGAACGCCAAAAAGGTGGCAAAATACACAAATAAACATGATTCGAGTTACGTATGAAAGGCGTCGGCGTCCGCATGACTTCTAAATATTCGAGTTTAACTAATATGATTTTCGGCAACCAGCCAAAAATCACAAACCACGTAATGTTGGATCTGTATCTACCTAACCATTCGTGCATAGTAAAATCCGTCTTAGATCTTTTGAAGAAAGTTCCATTTCGTTTGTGAGAATCAGTTGTGTAGTTTCGGAAATGTGAAGAAACTGACGCTATTTGTTTACATGCGTCAATAGCTCATTAAAAAAGCCGGTAAGTGTGTGTAAACCGCTTATCGTCGGCTTTTTAATAGTTCTTAAGAGCTGGCTACGTTTTCCTGTATAAATTGATACTTATTTTAAGAAATTTGAACTTTAACCACACATTATTTATTCATTCGAGGCTCTTTGATTCCAAAATTAGCCGAAAACGAAACCAATCGATTACAAATAATTGAATTAAAACATTGTTGTGAAAAATACTTATATTTTATCATGATAATAACTTCCTGTAAGACGTGCGGCCAATTTAGATTAAAGTATTGCGCCATCGGATATCGATATGTCTTTATTTGCATTCTATTTAAAAAGATATTAAATCTTACAGTTTCTAAACGAATTGAACGTCAAATTACTTACCTTAAGATTCAAAATCGAATGAAAGGAAAATTCGAAATGCGGGTCCTATATAAACAATTCGGAATCGGAAACGATTCGAGTTCCCAATATTAATTAAGTTTAGGGCTAACAAAACTACTGACCAAAAATCATTATTATTATCATTCTCCTGCCTATATTCTGTTTATTTAGGTTTGGCGGAACAAGTCTTGGTTTTCCATATTCTCCCACACACACTTTCAAACACGACAGTTAAAATCCAAAATGGTAAATTTCCAACATTTCTGCAACAAGATTTTACTGGCCATAGTTTCAGACATTGTTTATGATACGGTTCGCTTATCACAATCCTCCTGTCACTCCAGTAATTGAGGGCTGGCGTGACGTAGATCGGTCGTAATGCGCCGATAGCCGCGGGTTATCGTACTCTGACGTACCAACTATCCGTATTATATCTCGAATCATGACGAATTGATGACAGTACAAACATCGAATTATCGACATTATCATTAATTTATAATCGATCATTGTTTCTATGGGAATTTGGTCATCACTAGAAGTATAATAGATTGTGGGAAAATGGTCAGTGTTATCTGATTGTGAGCATAAACAATTGACATGTTTAATGAGAACTAGTCGCTAGTGCAGCTAGCTAGTACCTAATTCTGACGAGAGTTATTTCGGAGACTTCGACCGGTATACAAATATAGTTAGACTACCGTACATCCTAGTGGTGTCCCGACAACTGCAAAGTAACAAACTAGTGCGCTTCACCATCACTGATTGCATCACTGCTTACCATCAGGTGGGATTGCAGTCAAGCACTAGTTTGTAATATTAAAAAAAAAAAAAAAAAAAAAAAAAAAAAAAAGTCACAAGCCCTGAGTTCTAACCCGCCAAGGCACACACCTCTGACTGTTCGAATAACGGTGAATTAAACATCGATCGTTAGGAAACCGAGACATATTTTCGACGGCTTGTGAAGCTAAGTACGACCATGCTTTGTAGAACTGATGGAACTGAACGGAGTCTACTGCCTAGACACAATTTCCCCAATATTTTTAAAATGTTGACCAACTTGATATTAATCAGTTGAATAGAGAACGACATCCACGTGCGAGTTCACATGAATAACGTCACGCTGTGATAACTACACAGTCTGGCGACCTACTCAACTTGATTAGTACTATTATCTCCGGGATACTATTCTACCAATCACTAAAAGAAACTACACATAAAATATATAAGATAGTGTGTACAATAATTGTTGTTGAGTTGTTGTTTGTATGTTGGGTTACGGCACTTCTACCATCCGGACAAAGCGTTTCGCCTCCTCGTTTATACCGCGTACATCGAAGGACTGGAACAACTTGCCTGCTGCTGTCTTCCCGTCCGATTATAATTTAGGTGTCTTCAAGGCTAGAGAACATAGGCTCTTATAAACGAGTGCGCTTTACCATCATTGATTGCATCACTGCTTACCATCAGATGAGATTGCAGTCAAGCACTAGTTTATAAATATTTATTAAAAATAAAATATACCTTTAAACTCTAGGTACCTATTTCACGCAGTTATATATTTTTGCTCTGAAACAAAGACTAAAGGACAGGTTACTGATAAAAAAGACATTACAATCGACCTTTGAAATGATGATAAATGACACCTTCATAAGTCGCGTTCCATTGTACCACGTAAAGTGGCCGCTCATTGCAAGGTCGATAAATACCTATAGGTACGTAAATAGAAAATGTGACGGTGCATTTCCATGAAAACTATATTGGCTATGGTTATTTTATTGGTATCATTCGTTGTTAGCAACCAGTATGCAATTGCCTCCGTTACTAGGAATCGTAGAATTGTCTGTTCATGGCTAGAGTCGTCGTGTGTGTTGTCTGAAAGTGGAAGTGCACTAAAAGCATCTAGAGCTAGTTTAGTAACTTATTCCGTCGCGTCAAGCAAAAAATGACGCGTGCCATTCTGTAAGAAATTCCCCGTGAAAATGTAGCTGAAGTGAGAACAAAGTGAGTCAGTTGTCATCCAATACTAATCGTATTGATAGTTAACTTCTTGCTTACTACAAAGAACATTTCGCGGGGAGATTCTAATAAAAATAGACCGGTGGAAGACTGTTTACGTCCTTGGAATTCAGAAGGTGTCAATAAACAAAGGATTTTAAGATTAGAACAACCTATTTCCAACGCTTGTAAGTAGGGTAATGTCAAAATTAAAGAGATCGTGATATTTCACACAAAGGACAATGCCCATCTCCCATACATCGTCGGGCCCATAATTTGATGAACCGTTACAAGTTCCAAATGAGTGTTATTTGTTAGATTAAAACACCAACTTTATGCTACATTAGTTTCAGTGTCATTGACAATTGCATTATCAAGTTATATGGGGTCGAATCTAAGGTCAGGTTATGTTAGGGATTTTGCAATTATCAATCTGGTAATATTCAGATGACTAATAGTAAACGCTTGAGATAGGTTTTCATTACATAAAATAAACGTCTGAATGATATACAGTGGATAATGCATTAATAAGTACCTACTTATAGAAAAAAATAGAACAACTATTTTTTACAAATGTGTTTCCAATTGAAATATAGTTACGGATTCTGTAAAAATATTGTAAGAATTATACTTAATGATTATTAAGTACTTCTATTTATTTATTCATCTTAATTATCTGACATGTCCATTTCAGATACCTAGTCACCTAGATACCATACCTTTTTAGCGGGTAGATAAGTTTATGATTCCCAGGTAAACTATAATGTGGAATTAGATTAGTTTAAAAAGAAAGAAAACAAACATTTTGTAGGTACTCATTCTCTTTTATTAAATCATTCGTCTTCATATACAATTAGTATAGTATCTAGGAAGTGTGTAGGGGGTGAAATATTGTCTTGGTACCTAGCCCAACTTAAGTACCAAATAATAGACATTACATGCGCACAACAACAGTGAAGCAGGCAAACAAAGTCGTTGGATAAATCACCGAAAACACGAATATCGTAACACAACACATTCACTTGCACGTAAACACAGGGCAATGAGAGACCTTTTTTTGCAAATACTGACATTTTTATTTTGACACTGACATTGGTTTAAAGACTTGACTCATTGCCTTTTTAGCCATTGCACGACGAAATGCATGATTTCAACAAAAAACACAAACATTTCAAAAAATGATTATCTATATTTTGCAACTGTAAATTCAAATATTTTTTTTCGATTTTGGTTTAGAATAAGATAAAGTATTTTTTGCACATTTTCTTTTTTCTGTAACGGCTGGGCCCAAAGGTGGGCGATCGTCTTTGGATACTTAAACGTATTTAATTTAGGGTTGTTTTGCATGATGATAAAAGATTGATTTCAATAAATCGTAGCTTTGGAGTAATTATCGTCTATGTATTTGCCGTCATATCAATGTAGGCAACTCCTTTCTAGCCATATCATCTTTCATACAATCTATCGATCGTTTCTTTGGTCTTCCTCTATTCTTGTAACCCTCAACATTCAAATTCAAAAGTTGTCTTACAGCATGATCCTCATTCCTTCACATCACGTGCCTTTACCTTGACCACCGTTTCCACGATTTTTTTTCGGTCACGCCATTTCAGATTTCCAACACTGACAAGATTGACAAAGATCTTGTACACGTGGAGAAACTTGCATAATTTAATTTTTAAAGCACAGAAGCCAGCTCACCAAGCTACCCCAAACTGTAAAACTTTTGCGAATGGAACTTGAACTCTATTATATTTGTAATTAAGTTAAAAAACTATCAAAGAAATTTGACACATTGGGGTAGCTTCCGTAGCTTGCAGTGGCGAGGGGTCAATTTTGTTAATAGGGAAGCCGACAGAGAGACTGGTTGCTGGGAAGTTTGTTCCGCCACTTCTTCTTCCCTGCAAAAACACTAGGAAGTGGTGAAGGGTGGGCGTTTTGGGGGACTGTCTTATGTAATTTTTGACGTTCAAAAAGAGCTGATCCTCAGCGTAATTGGAACAAATGACTGTTGGTTTTGATAAAAAAGAAACAGGTATTCATATTACTATTTTGTGGTCTTTCTTGAAGTCATCAGTCTACCTTACAACCCGTTTACTGTGGTGTAAATACGAGTAGGTACCTATATTACAACTAGACTGGTTGCTATGATTCAATAGCGGTATAGTTGCTTCTGAACCTCCAAAGGGAAGCCTGTAGAAATTGAGTTGTATGGACTCATCGCTACTGGTAGCATGTTGCTGGCCTCTGTACCTTAACCAAAAATAAATTTTCAATTCTGACGTCACGCAGTTGGTAAAATTACTTGTTAGAATTATCATACCTAGTACATATAACTTACTTTCGTTAACTTTCCCTCCGTAAGATTGGTAATTGATACTTCTCATTTTCTTTTCCAATTATAATATATTTTCTTCGTTGTCTTAGAAATGAAGTTTAATCCGGGTAGTTAAAGCAGATATTAGTAATTAAATTAAATGTTTTTATAGTACTTAATTGGGTATTTGTTTTGTCTTGCGTTGCTGTATCTTGTCTTAAAATGAAAATATCCTTATTGTACGTTTAGTCCGTTCTAAAGACACTATAAAGCCTAAATAGATTTCTATTTTTAATCCTACTAGACTTAGATTTTCGTGGTCAATGCCCCTACTTTCTTGCTCTGGCTAGCTTTGGTGACTTAGGGTAAGCTACTATGAATAAATGCGCCGTTTCTTCAAAAACATGCTTCAACGAAACACGATCGCGTAATTGACGGTTCTGCGAGGAAATTTCTAAAACGTACTACGCTCAGCTTTTGCGCAGAATTTTCCCTGATGATTCAATAAGGGAATTTGTCACCCCTCAGAATCTAATTTGCTGCCCCCTCGGAAATATACAACGCTACGTCCTCGGGCTTATACATTTTGGCAGTTATCAAACGTGTTACCGGGATATGCAAACAGGATTCGATTATTCTGATAGAAATACAGGGTGGAAAGGACACTATCGCTCATCCGGACACCTGAGTTCTCTACATCATTCTTGACCACCTATCGTTTAAATTTTTCGTCGGCTTTCGTTATTTTCCAATATTTACCTGTTTCTTTTTACGTTAAACGCTCTAAAATCGTGCTTTCGATTTAAACTACACTACACACACACACCTACACACACGCACACATATTATTTACTTGTTAAGGGAAAAGCTTATAAGTTCAGATTGGAAATATGATTGTTTGATGGTTCTTTACAGTTTTTAACAAAAATAACATCAGAAAAAATAGAAATTAACCATCGAAACATTTCTATACTGGGGAGTCCACCAGAATCATGTACAGAACTCAGTATATTAGTCAGAATATTCATCTCAGTATCAGTGTATTAAAAAAAAACTCTTGCTCTATCTGCAATATTTTTGTGAAACTGTAGTATGCATGGGCTTGTACCGCTGCTATTAATACAAGTTTTCTGTAACTTATTAAGAGTGCGGATTGCAACTCCTACCTGCTATGTTAACTAGCTTTAAATGCCAAGTGTACGGTACAGAGTAGGTACAGGTGATTGTATTTAATGTTAAAATCAGTATAATTATGGTTAAAATAAATTATTATTATTACAAGCGACGATATCCCTTTCACACTTTATAAGTGAATCGTTATGGCGTTTAATTGACACTTTGCGCCTTACCGTAAAATAAAACACCCGGTAAAATACCGGACCGGTTACCGGAAAATGTTTCTACGCTCAGACCAATAAAAAAAGGAAGACGGCGCGCTGCAAACATCAAAATTGAAACCACAATACCGTGCTCCTGCATGTAAAATACGCATACACACCTACACTAAAACCATGCTCATCGTTCTTTGTACGTCGCGAGTCGAGCTGTGACATTAAGTGCGAGGGTTGTCATGATATGAATTATAATTTCACTAAAATAAGTAATAATAAACTTAAATAAGTTTTATTACTTAGAGATCAATATTTCTTTTTAAATGTATTTAATACACTAAAAATTCAGGTATATGTACCTTACTTGTAAGTACTGACTTGTAAAATATTAGCTTCCGCATACAATATGATTCCCCAAGTTATAAAGGGAAAATTTATCAAATGTTACCATTAAAGTTAGAAAGGTTAGGGTTACCCCTAACCCTTCGCGACACACATAGATAAAAAGGTGGCTTCACTTTTCATGTGTCTCACTTCCTTTTTTTGTTGATCTGAATTTCTACGTAAGAACAATAATGGCTTTGGCATACTTCAGCTCCATTTTGTAGTAAAACTTGCATTACAATCACGTCCATAATATTATTTGGGTTGAGGTCGAAGTTATAACGTTCTCGTATTACACTATTGCACACTTCAATGATGGTATTCGGGTTTTTGTAAGTATGTACTTACTTTGTTTTTGAATAAAAAGCTAAGTGTATTGCGTAACAGAGGATCGGTGACGCCCTATTAGTTTCCGTTTCGTAACTAGGAACATAAGTAGGTCCGTCTAGGTCTAGGATTAATACATTACATGAAAGTATTTATCTGAAGTTGTCTCGGTAAACATGGATTAGGGCCTTATCATACTAGTGGATTGCGAACGTCCTCAAAGCGGAGCGGGCGCGCAACGAATTCGTTACGGACACACAACGAACACGCCGCGCATGCGAAGCGAATTCGTTGCGGACGCGCAACGGGATCGCCGTGAACAGAGCTAAGTGGACGCCTACTACTGCCTCGAACGAACGCCAGCCCGTCAAACGAAAACGTAACTTATTTGCCACGCGTCCGCGACGTTCTCGCTGCGCAGCCGCGGCGTGTTCGCGACGCATTCGCTGTGCGTCCGCTTCGCCCCGCAGCCGCTTCCAAACCGCTAGTATGATAAGGCCCTTAATTGTTGCGAATCAGATAGGTTGTTTACAACAGGCCTAGCCATATTACAAATTCTATTTCTATTATCGTTATCGATAAGGCGACAATAGAAATGCGAATTTGAAATATGGCTAGGCCTGTTGGATAGATAGTACATTTCTAAGCTTTTACAGATGTTCTTTTTACTTTAAACTGTATAAAATCATCATTTTCATCCAACCCTGATTTTAGTGATACTGAAAGAAGCAAAGACATGTAATACTTACTTAAATCTCTTTGGAAAGAAGTAACTTAATTGCTCTAGGAAAAATCTAAATGGGCTAGTACATAGAAACGATGATTTTCTGCTATTTTTTTTTACAGTATCAATAGCTATGTCGTCATTTATAAACTAATGACTTTTGTTTATTTACATATCTCTTGCTCTGTAAGTACACCCTTACACCCCTGAATGCCGGGGTGTATGACTATCATTACAGCATAGGTTTTGGAATTTGAAAAAAGAACTGTCATACTCATACTGCACGAAGATTAATTTTAAAAAGTTATTTTTTTTTTTCTCGGTATCGATTAATACTCGAATCGGAATCTAGACAATTTATTTTATAAAGATTTTATTTTAAATATGGAACTATTTGTTTCCACATCGTATGTTAGATGGAATCGATTTAAAAATCAAACTGGCCAGCAAGATTTGACGCGCTTGCGTGCGTGAAAAAAAAAAGGCAGTCTACTAGTAGGCGCGAAAGCATCGCGAAAATAATTAATTTTTTCTTCTTAATAAATGTTCATTGAAACCTGCTGTCTTGTTGTTTACTTACCTCACAATCGATATGTAAAGCAGAGTATTTATCTCGGGCGTAAGCATCAATTGCATACTCGGGTTAATTAGCGCCTTCGCTTCGCTCAGGCGCCAAAAACCTCGTATGCAATTGATGTCATACAGCCCTTGGTTAATAATCTACTATTACATATCTCTTGCTCTGTAAGTACACCCTTACACCCCTGAATGCCGGGGTGTATGACTATCATTACAGCATAGGTTTTGGAATTTGAAAAAAGAACTGTCATACTCATACTGCACGAAGAATATTTTTAAAAAGTTATTTTTTTTTCTCGGTATCGATTAATTACTCGAATCGGAATCTAGACAATTTATTTTATAAAGATTTTATTTTAAATATGGAACTATTTGTTTCCACATCGTATGTTAGATGGAATCGATTTAAAAATCAAACTGGCCAGCAAGATTTGACGCGCTTGCGTGCGTGAAAAAAAAAGGCAGTCTACTAGTAGGCGCGAACGCATCGCGAAAATAATTAATTTTTTCTTCTTAATAAATGTTCATTGAAACCTGCTGTCTTGTTGTTTACTTACCTCACAATCGATATGTAAAGCAGAGTATTTATCTCGGGCGTAAGCATCAATTGCATACTCGGGTTAATTAGCGCCTTCGCTTCGCTCAGGCGCCAAAAACCTCGTATGCAATTGATGTCATACAGCCCTTGGTTAATAATCTACTATTAATATTTTTTGTGTTTGCCTTTACTCCAGGTCATAAGTGCCTAACCCGGTGACTGAGTGTATTTAGGTGTATTTAGTGGTTATTGTATCTTTTTTATATCTATTATTCCTGTTATTTATCGTGCTTGTTAGTGATCCTAAGATTTCTGTATACTATTCTGTTTTTTATTCGTAAGTACTGTAATTCGCTTTGTGTTGCTTATTTAATTGTTAACCATTTTTTACAGCTGTTGCTTCTCATTTCAATAAATAAATCCGCGCAATTTAAACTTAAACAAGGTCCCGACAACAACCGTCGGGCAGTAGTAGCCCCCCAGACATAATGTAACAACCGTCTGGTCGGAGGATCCTCCCTTCTCTATGAAGGATGAGGAACTTTACTCCCTGTTACTCATACGTCTAAAAATATATTATTTTGAGCTTCTATATTCCACCTTACTATTTGAAATGTGCAACTATTTGTCATGTGAGGTCTGACGTTCAAAAATGCCTTTTATTGGTCCAAATTAAATGAATGATTTGACTTAGGCTTTGACAATCCTGTATTATGTACAGACGCCAGCACATCAAGTTGCCCCAATGTGTCAAATTTCTTTGATCGTTTTTCAACTTTATGTTAAACAACATAAGGTTCATATTCAATTATGAAAATTTGACACATTGGGGTAACTTGATGTGCTGGCATCTGTACATATACATTTTTTCAGATAAAGCCTATTTACATTATTTTATCGATGGCGTTCATTCGCATCACCGGGCAAGCGAATAACAATCAATTTATATTTCATATGCGTCTTATTTTATTAGAGATGCAAGGTAACCCTTAAGTAAAAATTAATGTTTTTGTAATCGTACGTACAGAGGCCAGCACATCAAGCTATCCCAATGTGAATTTCTTTGATAGTTTTTTAACTTTATCACAAACAAAATAAGGTTCAATTGTAAGGGCGCCTTCAATTAGCCGCAAAGAGCCGCGCGGCGGAAGCGCGGCTACAGCGCTGCCGCCGCGCTGCAACAGCTAGGTTCGCGCATCATAGTGTTGTACATTTAGTTTCAACTTCATCGATAAATTGTTTAAGCTGATTTTCGTTCATGTCTGAATTAAAACAAATACGTATCATCACTAGTCGATTGATGAACCGATGCGCGGCCACTGCGCGGCTGTAGCGCTGCAGTCGAGCGTTTTTTATTTAGATGGATTAACAAAGCAGCGCGACGGTAGCGCTGCAGCCGCGCGGCATTTTACGACAAATTTGAAGGCGCCCTAAAAATATCAGTTTAGCGTACTTGATGTGCTGACGTCTGTACGTGAGGTTTAAACGTAACTGGCGTAATGTGCCTGTATCACATGACAAGTACACCTCTTCGTTTGACGAAAGCTTTTGGGAATAAAGGTTTTATGTTATGTTAAAACCAAGTTTTTTTTTTTTTCTAACAGACAACTCCGTTCCAGTAAAAGTCTGTCCCATGAATTCTAAATGCTTGCCCTTGTGTGGCGCGAATAGACCAAAGAAGCGATCGGTTTGGTCCAGTGGTATGTAATGTACCTAAATTCAGTAGTTCAGTAATTAGCATTAAGGTGAAAGCACCAGTAAGTCCGCAAAATTCAAATTGTATTAAGTTTTTGAGTAATTTGAAGCTCAGCATCAGCTTCTATGGTTATAAAAAAGTTATTCGCAACCGTTCACATTGTCTTTAAAGAAAGAAACAAAAGAATAGCAATTATTTGCACCCACAGAAAATATTAAATTAAAAAAAAAAGAAGAAATTATGAATAAGAATGAAAATAGTCTAATTAAATAAAAGAAGACCTGTGCTAGTCTAAAAAGGTTTCATCTGAGTATTAGCTACAATATTTAAACAAGATAAATACAGCAGCGCAGTTATTCTTTAGTCAAGTACACACGGCTACACATCAAGATTTATACATTTCCAGTATAAGCTGATCTTGCATTGTATAGGATTTCCTTACAATGCGCGGTCGGCGTAAACTGGAACTGTACAAGTAATAATCCTTAATAGAACCTTCAAGTCATTCAATCAGATTATTTGAGCTTCGGGAGTTATCATGCTGATTTTAATGATTATATTTGGGTAGCAATAAAACGAGTGACTGTAAATTACAATTTTAAGTGTCAAAATTAATTAATTTGGGTTATATAATTACTAAGTGAGCGACTGACTGTAAGTGACGAAAAATCAACAGAATAGTATCTTACAAACATTAATTTGAGTTACTTAAAATACAAAATGGGCAGCTTCATAATATTTGAGCGACCGCATTGCAAAAAAGGGGCATCTGGCCACAGTGGTCACAGTTCTAACCTAACCTAACCTAGCCGTTTCCATTTTGAGTAACTGTTTTGTTCTATCCTAATATTGAAGTTGCCGTCTCTGTATTTCCAGTCGCTCACTTAGTAATGTAGTCGCTCGGATAAAATTTGAATATATGAAATGGATTTATCACAATCCACT
Organism: Euplexia lucipara; assembly: GCA_921972225.1. Taxonomy (NCBI): domain Eukaryota; kingdom Metazoa; phylum Arthropoda; class Insecta; order Lepidoptera; family Noctuidae; genus Euplexia; species Euplexia lucipara. Next base: position 4,945,070 of record OV179145.1, on the reverse strand, counting down.
TTTTGTAAGCTTGTTCTGGATTTTATTATTAATCAATCTTTGTCGTTAGTTTAGTTAATTTTTCGCTTACTCAAATTCATACCGCTCAAGTTATTAATACTGTTGTCATCATCAGTCGCAAAGCTTTTTTTTAATCGCTCGTTTTATAATTCCCCATTATATTTCAGTACGTACATATTTTTTACTCGCAAGGAACTTTTTAATGACATACAATGTACAAATACCAACCCAATAACGAGATGCATTTTGCAAATAAACGTACCTATGACATTTTTAATATTGCGGATTAAGTGGTGCCACCCCCTTAAATCGAGCTTGTAGTTAGAGGTTAGTCAAGGACAGTCATTACAAACTAGTGCTGTTTCGTAATAGATGCTACGTCAGCACCAGACGCGTCGGTTTGGTAACTAAATAATTCAGCCATAGTGTTACATAATGCTATGGCTGGCGGTCTGGTTCGTTTACTGCGGACAATGGTTATGGCTATGAATACATGTTTTTTAACAGGCTTTAGCTTTTGGGCACTTTATGTAATTGGATGGTAATTTGTTTCGACACCAGCTGTGTTATTCTGTAAAAATCACCTCTCTGAACATGTAGGTGAATTGAGGAGTCAGTTCATTTTCACCGGGTGTCAGTTACTCAACCGGCAGGAATGCATTCGTGGCGTGATTCGACCAGGAATTACCAACCAATCATCTTCTGTGTCAAGATCTAGATATTATTGTGTATTTCGTGAAAAATGTAACATCATATTATCTGCTTAGCCTTTTTCTTACTATGTTGGGTTCGGTTCCCGGTCTAACTGGGCGCAGCTACAAAAGTATTCACTAGTGTTTTATATGAAGGGACTACTTACCTACAATTCAGTGACTGGGTATCACGTTAGCCCTTGGTGAATTATTATTGAAATATAAATAATAATATGTACCTATTTTAAAATGTTTTTCGTTTTTTTTTACAGATACAGACGCCACACAGGCTGGGTCTTCGAACAGTGATCAATCGGTTGTAGATCCCAATACAAATACTAAGAAAGATGACACGCCCAGTTGAACTGCCTACCATACTCGCAGTCCCAAAGGACTACACTGGACTTGCCCAAAGCTAAAGTAATCTCAATCAGGTAAATAGTATTACTAAGCACTGAGTAATGTAGCCCCACCTTATAGGGATGGTATGGTGTACAAATGTAGCTCTTATGTCTAGTTCGACAGGATAGAATTTGCATATTATTATAAGTACCGTAAAAAGATTTGTGTACGCGGGCGCTTCGTCGAATTTAAATTGTTTGAAATTATTAGAATTTGTCATTATGTTTCTGAATGGGCGTTAAACGTCGTGTATTAACATATTTTTTTGTTGTTATTATGTTATAACAAAATGCAGCTGATGGTAAATGTTAATTTTGTTTGTATAATTAATGTTCTTGTATTGAATGTTTTAAGTAGACAGATCCCATTATATGTTATAAGTAAATGGGAATGTTTTGTATAAAAGCGATTGATATTTAAGAGTGTCGATGTAAAGATTGGAATTAGACAATACTGATATATGATTAGAAAATGAATTAGGTGAATGTTGATAGGCAGTAATTAATTTGTCGCATTGGTTAGGAATGGCTGTTTTAGCACGCCTATTAAAAACATCACAAAAAAAATTGTCTTATATCTCGCTTGGTTTCATAAGCGGAATTTTGCGATGTGTGCGTTATCAAAGGACGCACAATCACAGGGGTACTGTTGAAAGATATGTTTTATGTTCAGTGTCCTGATAGTAGTAAGTAAATAAACATTAGTTGTGAATGCATGACATTCTGAACAGATAGCTTTAACAGTACTTAGCATTTACTTGGCACAGTCAATGTAAAGGTTTTGGTGATCTAGGTAAAAAAAAATGTTCATATCATCAGTGCTTAATGCAAACAATTATAACTTAGTCTAATAGTACATACTCTCGAATTACTGTCGATAACTTTTATATACATGAAACCTAAAAGCCTGAAAATATCTCTGATATTTTGTTGTGCTTCAATAGTATGCATGTTTTTTAAACCTGTGTGGGTTAGATTCTCAACTAAGTCTTAGAGAAGAACTGTTAAAAAAAAGCTTGTTATATTTTTTTAAAGACAATGTGGCATAAAAAGAAATCATATATTTGAAATGACCTTTTTTACAAGACTATTTCAAAACGTATGAGAATCAGAGTTCATACGTTTTCAAATAGTCTATTTTTATTATTATTTATTTAATGCATTTATAAAACATTACACTAAATCGTTTTTTTTTTTATAAATTATAATGACATTTTTTTTCTTAAGAACCATGATTTCTTTAGGGTTTTTCTCTATTACCTGTAGAGTATACTAACCTTATACGAACTGGCCGTATAGACCAATGGATTGTATTATTCTCCGATTGATTTTATTACCTGTTGAACATTAAAGAATGTGTCAATCATAATTATTTATCGATATTTTTGGTGTCTATGTCTCTACATTGAAACCAGGCCAGCACATAAAGATTTATTTATTTATTTAGATACCCCAAGTTGTCAAATTTCTTTGATAGTTTTTTTACTTTATTGCAAACATAAGGTTTATGTTAAATTGAGAAAATTTGACAGTTTGGGTGAGCTTGATGTGCTGGCGTCTGTACATTGTCTATGATCAATGGATTGTCAGAAACATTGGCCATTACGGTTAACCAATCCGTTGACTGCTTATTGAACTGGTCATGCACTGGATGCACTTGATTTCAGGTTTTCCCGCGTTCAAAATATTTACAATGTGACCATTAAAATGATCGATTTGTGCCTTGACTACTAAGAACTGTATGTCTACTAGGTCATACAAATCAATTTATTTTAATTACATATTGTAACCTAAGCTTAATTGTCTGTCTGCAGCACATAATGTCTTTTATTAACACGTACTATGTATGTTTATACATGTTTTGTTGTATTGAATGTGTAGTCGTTCGGATGTTTTGTAGATTTAGGTTCATAAGTACGCTTAAATTCAGCTAATTTATTTTTAAATTAAGACACGTAATTATTTCAAGAGTACAATTTAATGTTTTATTGATTATATAAATAATAGGTGCTGTATCACTTATATTTATTTATTGTGTACATAATATACGTAAATCTTATTGTTTACTTGTTAAATGTTAATTTTATTTGCCTTTTTGTTTGTATTGAACAAAAATTTTGTATTATCTCAGCTATAACGTAATAAATATTCTGTGTATGTTGTAAGATGGGGATTTTAATTTCCGTTGCTAAACGACTCGTTTAAAAACGGAATTTGAAACCAAGTCTTTTGGCTTTGATCAAAACATACATAACACTACTAATTGATAAGAAAATTTACTCCAATTAACTCACTTATCAGCAAGTTCAGATAAAAATAGCGTCTCAAAATTAAAATGGCATTCATTACACTTAAACATGGACATTATTCTTAATTGATTTTAATTTAAATTACGTATGTTTAGAACTATGCCAGCAACCAAATAAAAAGATCAATGAGTTCAAACTAGTGTAATGTGTAGTTTACGAAGGATGCTTGATGTTCATAATGATCTTGTCTTGAATTCAGAATATTAGATTATTTACATTCATTACTATACTACTTACTCCATAGTAACATCACGCAAGAGGCCATCATTTTGCCAGTTGCGTTTAAACTCCATGTCAGGCTGGGCAAGTCAACTGGGCACGGATACAGGCTCTAGACTGATACTGAAATTCTTATGGAATAAACCAATATCAGTTTGTTATCGTCAACTTACAAATGACAAGGCTACCTTATAGCTGGCTTTTCGGAATCATGTGCGTATTGTATAATGATCACTAGCTTTAGAAGCGGTGAAGGAAAACATCGTGAGGAAACCGGCATGCCTGAGGTGAGAGATATTTCTTGACGGCACGTAACCCAAGTCAAAGGCCTACTAACCACACGCTAAGAACCCATCACTGACACGAGGTTGGTAACAAAGGTAGTAAATAATATTTGGATGCAATTCAATTTGAACTTTGTTGGTTAGAATATGGAGTTGGTGGTTCCAAAACTTAAAAATAATCAAATATTCTGAATTGAAGTTTATTTTAAACACTCGCCAAAGTTATCGAGTCAATTACCGACTACACTATTTCGAGGCTGTACAACTAATGGTAGCTATCTCTAATATTCTATGTAAATCAGTAGTCTTGTCTATAGCTAGGTACTAGTTGGTGTTATATTTGCTATTTTCAACGATTTCATGTTTATAGTAATAGTATTTTTCAATTGTTTTAACACCTTACTTGACTTGGCTTTGGAAACGAGCCTTTTTAGCCTGTACAATGAAGTAAGCTATAACAAATAATTTTATTGTATTGTCATATCATAAATATTCACGCACAATTAATTTTGTATTAAATACGTAATATTTTTAAGTAATATAGAAACTTACTTGCCGAATTGACTTATTTATCGAAATAATTTCGACTTTTACTTGGAAGGTAAAAGTGAATCTCACAGAAGTATTTTAAACACGTTGTTTTGGTAATTAGTATAAGAGGAATATTATTTTAACTGAATTTCATCGTTCATTGTTACTAACATATTCATAAGCATTTTACGATCGTAAAATTAAGCACTTCACTGTGAAATCTATGCCTTTATCTAAAGCTCATAAGTGTAGAACATTTGCTAGATGGACCAGTGGTTTTCAACCTTTGTACTTGAAACTGCTTGTTTTACATTTATATTAAAAACAAAAAGTGTATGTGTGTGCGTACAGGTCCGATGCACGACTGGAGTTTGATTGCTCCTTAAATAATACTACTACTACTACTACTAGTAGCTGTCTTTGTTTCTTTTTGCGCGCCTGCCTTATTCTAAGGGCACCCGGTGTAATGTTTTCATGATTTAAAAAAGAATGGTGCGCAAGGTTCGTTGTGCACATAAAAATAATTCACTTGAGTTACAGCTTGTTTTAATTTGTCTTCTTATAATGTATGAAAGCGGAAATTATTGTCCTTTATTACAATCGATTCTTAAGGAGTAAATTCCAAAATAGCATCGCAGCACTCGGCAACGCCAATATCAAAATGTTTCTTACGACGTCTTTAACAATGGTTGAGAATCACTGGATTAGTCACTTAGTATTATCTTATATCATACTACTTATTTAAAAACAAGGTGTTGAAGCCTTCGCAAATTCTGTAACAAAATTAAACTTTTCTACTATAATTTTGTAGTAAATTCCCTGCGGAAATAGACGGCATGTGAGCTGTGGCTGGATTGGCTTCCGGGGGTTTGATTTCCGCTCAGAAGCAAGATTTTGTTGTAGTTGGCACCATCTCACAGCTATCTCTCTGCTACCGCTACCGCTCATTGGTCAAATCAAATAGCGCGCGTACATTTGATAAACTTTAAAGAAATAGTTACAGATGTTTTTAGTTTATCAGATATGGGATTTTACTTCTTAGCAAATAAACTTGTGAGTATCGGTCAATACCTGATAAGTACACATAATGAGCAGTCTCAATATTTACTCAATAATGATTATCACGTTAATCTTATAACGGTGTAAATATTGCACACAATCGAACTCGAGATTTCAAAAGAACAAATATGCTGAAGTAACCTACGATTTGAAACGATTGATTAAAACCAGCTCTCCTATTGGCACAGTCGGGTAAGAATAATAAATATAGTGCTAGTTTTGTTAGTGTCAACACCTTGTTTTTTATATACAGGGTGGAAATGACATCGAAAGCACATCCTGACACCGTGAGTTCAGTGTCATAATCCTGGATCCGGTGTTTAAAACTTGTCTGCTTTTCCTCTGGAGTCCGGATGTTCATCGATGTCCCCCTTTCCACCCTATATTTGTCAAGCGCCAACAACGCTTCTCTTCACTAAACTGCCTTATGATAATCTTCCTCGTCTTAAACACATCGAAGTTTAACGTTTTGGAGGCCTATTCGGTGTATCGGTGTTAAAATTCTAAAAATACATAATGTAAATGTCTACTAAGTACGATGTGTGTAAGTTGTAGCGATTTTATTTCTCAATAATGTCCTGTATTGTTACTAGTAATTTTAGTTCCATTTTCACTTTGACGGCCACAGTCATGTATAGATGACTAACCGAAATGGGCCCAGGACGCCACGCGTCACAACTATTTGTCGGATGTAAAGGATTTATTCGGAACTTGTCACGTTTTTGTGTTAGTGACGTGGTGGTCGACACTCGACAGGATCATAAAGAAACCACTAGAAATCGGATTAAAATAGTTAAAAAATAACCTGACGTCACGCATGAAGAGATATGCAGAATTGCAGATACTATGCGTTTCAAATAAGAATAGACACGTCAATGACCTCTATCTGTCAGATGTCACTTGAAAAGTACGGTCTGCAACGAAACCTTATTCGCGAATCAATGCTTTTTTTTGTTTTACCGAGTCGCAGTTAATCAAAATGTAAAATGTCTGAAATTAATTGCAGATTTTATTTTCGCGGTTTCCGTGTTAGTCCAAAGGTGAAAGTTGTTCATCTGAGTTGGTTTTATAGTTAGGTTGTATTGTGGAGTACTTACGTTTAATTTATTAATTTTGTTTGAAACGCGGTGTTACGCGGTTGTTGTTATTTATTTTTGTTTTTGTCTCGCTGACTGCTCGAAAATGAGTAAACAAGGCGCTGTTTTGCATGGGAGAGCTCGAGAGATTATCCTCCATCCATAGTAGACAAATACTTTGAGAGCGAGAAACAGCTAAATTTGAAAATTATTCGTTCATGATTCGTTAATAAATGATATTTAGAAAATACCATGTTTTGCTGATCTTACCCAATTTATTCGAAATGACAGGTACGACGTCACAACATGGTGCAAAGTCGATCCTATTCTAATTTGAAACGCATGAAAACGCAAACGCAAACGTATGTAAAAATATTACACCCATATTTCGCCAGTTACATTCAAGTTCTATGCAATAAGTGTCAAACATAATTTGCCATCAACCGGTGAACCGGGCACTAGTGTTGGTCTGCTACCGAAAATGAAATTTTTACGTAGTTTTTTTTATTGGCACTTTGATTTAATAATATGTAATACGTAATTATCTCGTCTCATAAACAAAATATGCTTCCAATGTTCTTTTCCGTTCTAAATAATGTTGTTCGTATAAATAACAACGATTTGTTACGAAAAGCAAGCAACGCAATTTACGTAATTATTCAAAACTACCCTCAAACTGTCTGTAAGGTTTTATATGTCAATTATTTCATTAGGGTATGTATTAATAGGTCTTTACCGATGAAATTGCCGTTTTGCATGAAAAAAATTAAACGATTTTTTTTTCATGTATTTTTTATTTGTATTATTCGAAGTAATCACAAACAGGTTACAAATGGAATAAATTATACACGGTTAAATTTAAGTAAAAAAAAATCAGCTGTTCCTTACATTTTAACGAGTTATGCGCACATAAATGTAGGGAACAGCTGATTTTTTTTTCGCGATTTGGGGATTGGTCCCATAGTAAAAGTTATTCACAGTGATGAGTACAATGACTCCTGAAGAGGATTGAAACGATTTAAATTTAACCGTGTATAATTTTTTACATTTGTAACCTGCTATTGCCAAATAAAATAAACACATAATACAATCATTTATTGCCGCAAATCTTTATCAATAAAAATAGGTCTTAAGTAGGGTTACCAGATCGCGAAAACAAAATTCCGGAGAAAAGGCCTGATTTCCATTTAGAAATCCTGAGATTTGTTACAGTTTGAGAATTTTCTCTCAAACGTACATACGCCAGCACATCAATCTACCCCAATGTGTCAAATTTCTTGATAGGTTTTCAACTTTATTTTAAATACAATAAGGTTCATGTTCAATTTGACAGTTTGGGGTAGGTGGATTGTGCTGGCGTCTGTACTTAACAATTTAAAAATGAAGTAATATTGTCCTTTTTATACACTGCTGATCTCTTTTTATTGAAGAAATTATTGAAATTTAATCTGTATTTATCTGAAAATTCTAAAAATCCTGAGATTTGCAAAATTCGGCCGCAATCCTGAGAACAGTCCATAAATCCCGAGATCTCAGGACAAATCCTGAGATATGGTAACCCTAGTCTTAAGCGACCTTATAATCAATCTGATCACTATGACCTATATAAAAGTGATTAAGTATTTCTTAATTTATTTCTTTTAGATCTCCGATTGATATCGTAACATTGTGATCGTCGACGTAGCTTTGTTTATATATTACTAGCTGTAAATATACATGTTTACTCTAGTATTGATTTACGTAATTAATTTATAAAATTCAAAAAGATAGAATAGAATAGAATACTCTTTATTGTACACCATAAAAACTTACAAATAATATAAAGATACGTAGAATTCACATGCCATCGAATACTAGACCTCGTATTGTCATTGAGAAATATATCAACCTGTGCTATTTACGACTATTGGGAGTCAAATACAATGATAAGGTTTTATTATGTGTATCCAAAGTTCTCTAAAGCATGTGTTATGCAATTTTATCTCTTAACTTTAAAATCTACTGTTATAAATCTTACTTTTTGATTCCTCCACAAGTTAAAACATATACAATTAAGACAGTGACGTGCTAATTCAATTACTTAATACTATGCAAACGTAATAATTAATTTAAACTCGCTAAATTCAATTGTTCTTACCCTGTTTTGCAATTCAATACGCGGTAATCATACTAGTGGCACCTTATTCCAACTCAGGATCATATCACCTAGGTGATATGAAGCTAAGGTGAAATGAGGAAACCATAATTTGCACTTCTTTTCACCCAGATGAATATAGTGAAATAAACCGTTGCAATATCGAACATGTATTTGCTGAAAATAAGCCTTAAGTATTTCGTTGGAGATATCTCCTATAGTGAATTAGCAGAATACTCTTTTTAGGAGTAAAGCTACGACCAGTAATAAAAGTAAACATACATTTAATTGTTTATGGATTTTTTGAAGATAGAGTATGGCATAAGTTTACTCCGAATAAAATGGGAGTAGCTGTTTAGGTTTGGTATTTAGCTGGAGATGCATAATATTGCGGTTAGACCTGTAAAAGACAGTAATGGACATTGTGTTGAAATTGTAACTGGGCCAACTTACCGCCATCGCCAGCACTGAAGTCTTCTTCTCTATTTTGTGCTAAAGCAATAAATTGTAAGAACTTTTTTGATATTTTTCATTCTAATTTGATCAAAAGCTAGCTTTTAGTTACATTACCTAACAAAAAAGTGTAAACCATATAATTATATACCTTGCATATAAAAAAGGTTGAAACTTGGTTTAGTTGGCCCAAACAAAAAGATCTCTGTTCTTATATACCAAATAACATATAGTTTGTACACATATACAACATATTATTTAGTAAATATAACTGGATATAAACTCACTGTAATATTGTAATGGTGCAATTTGAATCCGTAAGATCAACATAGTTATTGGAAAAATAGTATTAATGAATTTGTATCGTTTTGTATCTAGTTTGCTGTAGCAAACGAAGATAAAAATAAAAATGTAAAAAGTTAATTAATGTCTATTTTATTGAAGTCCTCTATATCCCATACGTATTCACCATCAAGATCTGCAATCGATGTCCAAATCGTCACACTTCTAGTCGGCTGTTCCTTGGGATTATGTATAGCTACCCAAACACAAAATACAGTACACTGACCTTTGGGATTACGTCATCCCAAAGCAGGTTTTTATTCTATTAATACGGCCATTTTGATAATTAACCATTGACATTAAACTAAACGGTTACTTTTTGTAGCATTTTTTTTATTTTTTATGACAATTTAACACTCTCACAGCTTTCGTTTTGGATTTTAGTAGGACGCAAACTAAAAATAACCATGTAATCATTAAGAAACAGTCTGTGTGTTTTAAACACTTGTGTCCAAGCAGGACACAAGTTTCGGACGAAAATTTTGATTGTGATGTCCGGTCTATAGGTATTGAATGTCTTTGTAAGAACACTCTATTAATAAAAAAATAATCTTTGACTTTTAAATGGTTGCCATCCATAATGTATTACGAAAATAAAGTGTTGTCCGCCATCCTGGAGGAAACTGGTCTAATGAGCTTAATTCCATAAGGTTCAAATATCATAACCCACGTTTTATCATCGGCAAAATATCTTAAATATACGAAAGTATACCTAACTGTTTTTACAAATTTTCTTTTTTTATTTTTTTTTTATTTGTCGGGAATTTTCCTTCTGTTTTCCCATTCTATAAAAGACTAGCTGACCCGCAGACTTCGTACTGCCTAATTAAATTGCAATAAATTCCTGTCAAAATGATTTGTAATGTGAAATTTTTTTGTTCCTACATATTTTATAGTCGGGGCAAAAAAATCTCCTGAACAGAACCGTCACCCTGGTGATAGGGCGTTGTGAATAAGAAATATAATTAAATAAAACATATATAAGCATTTAAAAATAAGTAATCCCTTCATTGTTAATCATGTGAATCATAATTATTAACAAAAATCTGTTTTATTTTCATTGTAGTGCTTTGTGATATACTTACGATGTTTTTTGTTTGATTATCTGCCGCATACAGACAAACTAATCTGATGGTTTTCCAACACGGAAACAGGCAACATACAATTGACCATGTGAGAAACATGGGTTTTCCTGATTAATACCACAAACACTTAATGATTGCCCCTGGGACTTGTTTATGGTCATAGCAAAAGCAAGCCGAACTGGAAACTGTAGTCGTTTAGAGTCAAACGGCACATCATTCGGAATAATTGAGATGTGCGGTATGAGAACGTCTTCTCCTTTATACCTTCTATAAACAAAGAATAACTGAGACTAAAGATTGAATTAAGACTTTTAGGATATCTAGGTGTGAAGTACTGAAGAGAAAATACAGGAATAGGAGACACAACTTTTAATCTTGTTTCCGACCAATTTTTCATACCACCGCTCGAGTCCCGTCCGTACAACCAACCAAATTCCCGCCACTCCCGTGTTTTTTCTTCTCGCGGTAAAATCTAGATGATCATGCCGGCTTCCGATTGGTTAGCCACAGCCAATCGGAAGCGTCCAACGACCAATGACAAAGTAAAGTGTGGTCAGTACAAAATATTCAAATCAAATAGTTACAAGAAACTAATCTTTATAGGTTTCAATTTAATTAAATAAGTGTAAATTAGCGAACCCTAACAATCGACCATCCTGATATCGTGTGCGTCCCTGCACACGGCACCGGGTGGAACCCTAACAATCGGAATTGGGTTAGCTGAACAAACTTCACAATGCATGTAGGTACACAATCAAAATCAAAATCAAAAGTCAATTATTCAAATTAGGCTGAAGATCAGCACTTTTTGAATGTCAAAAATTACATAAGACAGTCCCCCAAAACGCCCGCCCTTCGCCACTTCCTAGTGTTTTTGCTGGGAAGAAGAAGTGGCGGAACAAACTCCCCAGCAACACGTCTGTCTGATATGTTAGAAGAACAGTTTAAACAGCATTGGTAATTAATAAACATACTCATTTAAATTAAATTAATTAATTTGCTACATGATTGTTGGGTACGATAACTAAGTTATATAAATGATGCACGAGTGGACTGTATAATTACGATGTATATTAAAACTGTTACATTAAATAAGTATTATAACTGTTGCGAACGAATATGATGAGTAGAAATAGGTGAGCGCAGGTGTGCGTCGTCGCGTTTAACAGCTGACTGGTTTGTTCGCGGGGCGGCGCGCGGCGCGGGGAGTCGGCCGTCGCCGCTCGCGCTGTCCTTGGTGGCCCCCTCCAGCGCGCAAGCGCAGGTACTGAGTTTATGACTCAACATCCTCCCCCCGTTGAAGTGTCTTCAACAGAGACAGGTAGAGGGCAGATGGTGTTGAAAGCTCGCCGAATGACACCCTTTCGTGTGCGGATGTCGGCGACTCTCGCTATGCCGTCTCTGCCAGGCAGCACCCGAGTGATGCGTCCTAAAGACCAGATTAAAGGTGGTGAACTTTTGTCCTTAATAACAACGAGAGTTCCTTCCTTCAGCTCTCCCGATGACCGGTGCCATTTCGTTCTTTCCTGCAGCCATAAAATGTACTCCTCTGAGAAACGATTCCAAAAATGTTGCTTCAAGCATTCGACGCGTCGAAATCGTTGCAGCTGGGAAAAGCTAGCACACACCAATATACAAGACTGTAGTAATAAGAATAGTAAGTACCGACCGTTGACAACTAAACTCAAGCAAAAAAATATAACTAACTGAATAATTTAATATAAGCCTTCAAGTAAAAAGGGCGTGCCCGCTTACATGTACACAACTGGATTACATGAATAGGGTGTACGACATTAAATAAGAAAAATATTTACAAAAAAAAAATGTACACTAGGACCATCGAAGCTAAATAAGAAATCAGTTACTAGTTAAACAATAACAAAAACCAAGGTCAGCAAGACGACCAGTCACCACAAGCAGCACCCGTTCACGAGCATAACGCAAAGATCAGCCATTACCCCCCTCGCCATATTAGAGGGAAGGTGGTAACCAGACCCCCGACGCTACCGCAAGCAGTAACATCTATGGGAGCATGACGAACTCTCTTCCGGTTATTTATGCAAAAATAATATCTATTATTAAGCTTGGCCACTAGTTATACAATATTTTAAAATGAGTGAAAATTATTTTATAATCATACATACCTAATCATTAACATTGAAACCTTTTAGCGACTATCTATTTAGATTTTTTTTTTTTATTCATTTATTGGTTACTAAAATATTTATCAATTAATACAACTATTATTAAACTAAAACAACATGAAATACCTATCTAAATATTAAATACCTATTTACAAAATTGTTTACCTTATTGGTATTTAACAGACTTCTACAGAACAGCAACTTCAAGTTATTATCATAATATGCAAGATGAAGATATCACAACGATCAATTAGTTGTTAGTCGGGATACTTGGCGATCGACGATCGATTAGTCGATATACTACAACGATCGATTAGTTGTGTTTAATCCAAAGAACTCAGGACCCAATGATCGATTAGTCGGGATTCCTGGCGATCGACGATCGATTAGTCGATATGCTACAACGATCGATTCGTTGTGTTTAATCCAAAGAACTCAGGACCCAATGATCGATTAGTCGGGATACCTGGCGATCGACGATCGATTAGTCGATATACTTCAAAGATTACCTCGACGATCGATTAATCGAGGTAACCGTTGCTAACCATTGAATCAAGCCGATCGATTAAGCTTGTGCAACAGTAGCAAAACGAAGGAGTAGCTCTCGAATTGATCGGATGCGAACCAGTCGATTCTCGCATCCAATCTGAAACAACACAAAACATTCTGTAGTTACCTGCCTCATAAGAGACACTAAAACTTAAATTTAGTACATCTTATCATCATCTGTGTCGGAAGCAGTTTCAGAGTTCTCGTGTACATCCAAGGCCTCATGCGATCTGCAGCAACAGTCGTTGAACACTTGCCTTGTGTAGGTACTATTTATACCAGGCACTGGAGCTACATCATATCGGTCAGTACCCAAGACTTTTAGATCCCAATAGGGACCGATTAACTACAGCATTAAAGCAAGTTTTTATAATTTTAATATGGCCACCTTCTTCGTAACCTATATGCGCGCAGGTTTCCTACCCTTATCATAAAACCATTTTTGTTTGACCTGCTCATTATCTATTTTACTTTTAACTTTCTGGCGTATATTGGGTAAATTAGTGGATTTGCAAGTTTCATTAGAAATCTCATTAAGGATGGGATTTGCCGAAAAAATCATAGAGGTACCAAACAGTAGTGTTGTTTAGTCCCCACTGAATCCTTCATAGAGCCGAGTATTGTGCGATTGTACCTACCGCTCGATTTGGCCGTTTGAGTGGGAACTAGTGACAGCATTCAGGATATATTATGTTTAATGCTTTCGGTTAAGACAAAATCTTGTACAACATATGCGACGTGAAGCAGCTGCCGCGGTCACTCACGAGGCGATCAGGAGTTCTAAGTATCCTGAATATGTCTTCTCGAATCCTTATTACGTTCAGAGTGTATGTCACCAGCAGGCCTTGCGTAATCGGAAGATGACTCGCGCACTAGGTATACCTCAGTCTAACATCTCATCTACCATTGCGAGCGCTCATGATGTGACAGTCGATACGGACGATATACAACGGGACGTTGACCGTTAAGCTTTACTTTTATTTGGACAACGTTAGTACAACCTAGATCTTTCGAGGATGACGCAAAACAATGCTTATACTCTCTGAACAAATCTAGTAACTGTTTCTTAATATACGGTATCTTTTGAGAAATGCGAACCTGGCTTTTATCGAATTTATTGCCAGCAGCATGATTTATCAGGTCAGGCGATTTAATAACCTTGACAAAATAGACTTTTCTTTTGTCCGGCTAAAAACGTTGTTTTTTTTTTTGAAATCACACAATAGCTAACAAGAGGAATAACATCTATATTCACACTAATAATTGCTGATTGAGTTTTTTGCAACATTTTTTTTTTTAAATAGAATACTAAATGCCTATGGCATTAAGTCTGCCTTTGTACGCCAGTGTGTTTGAAGTATTAAATAAATAAATTAATACTATTAATGGTAAGATCAACGCTGGCTCGCAATGAAACAGGTCCTTAAAAATTGACAAAATTTATGAACATTATCCTAAAAACTGTAGCGTTGGAATTTGTTAGTTTTTCCATGGTTTGCTAAAACAAGTGTCTATTGTATGACCGATTTTATTGCATCGTTGGCACTTCAAGAGGGGTTTAGGACAATGTAGGAAACTATGCCCCTTTTCCTTACAATTATAGCAACCATTAGAGATTTTGGAGCAGGGTTTTGGTTTTTATTCTAATGTGTATTATCTACAGTTTTATTACATAAATGGCCTCGGTCTACTGAAGGCTGATAATAAGTATCTTTATTGCTTAATAAAAACTGTAAAAGTTGGTCAGGGTGATTGCAACGTATAATGCCAAAGCACTCGATTTAAGCGTCCTGTCACTCAAACCATGAATATTAATGCAATCCACGGCACGCTTTCCTACTATATCGCATTGATGCACGAGTGCAAGCTTTTCGTAGTAATAAACTTCGATGGGCTCAATGAACTTGCTCTTCCTTTTCAGCATATCCTCCAAAGTCTGGCCGTAATTTTGTTCACAAGGAAATGCATTTATCAATTTATCTTGCCATTCTTTCCAGCTGAAAAGAATGGAATTCAAGCTTTCGTACCACATTTTAGCCAGGCCTTGGAGTTTCTGCATAGCAAAATGAGTGGTCATTCTGTCGTTCCAACCATATACCGAAGCACATTCGTTCACCTTTTTCAGCCATATGTCAATACGTTGATTTTTAGTTGAAGGGTCAAAATTAGGCAATATATTTTGGTGGTCTATCTCTTGAGAAGACTGTGCATTATGGTTATGTGGCTGTGACGACAGATCCTCTTTCAACAATTTTAAAACACTATTATAACAAGATGGTTTTTTAGAACAAGATGGACTATGTGACCTTATATATTCTCCGGCGTTGCTCCGTTGCTCGGCACGCGGCTCTGGCCGACGCTCGGCTTCCCGACGTCTGGACAGCTCGCGACGCTCGTTGGTGCGTGACTCTGGCCGACGCTCGGCTTCCCGACGTCTGGTCTGGACAGCTCGCGACGCTCCTTGGTGCGTGGCTCTGGCCGACGCTCGGCTTCCCGACGTCTGGACAGCTCGCGACGCTCCTTGGTGCGTGGCTCTGGCCGACGCTCGGCTTCCCGACGTCTGGACAGCTCGCGACGCTCCTTGGTGCGTGGCTCTGGCCGACGCTCGGCTTCCCGACGTCTGGACAGCTCGCGACGCTCCTTGGTGCGTGGCTCTGGCCGACGCTCGGCTTCCCGACGTCTGGACAGCTCGCGACGCTCCTTGGTGCGTGGCTCTGGCCGACGCTCGGCTTCCCGACGTCTGGACAGCTCGCGACGCTCCTTGGTGCGTGGCTCTGGCCGACGCTCGGCTTCCCGACGTCTGGACAGCTCGCGACGCTCCTTGGTGCGTGGCTCTGGCCGACGCTCGGCTTCCCGACGTCTGGAAGCTCGCGACGCTCGCTGGTACGCCGTGACGATGATCGACGACGGTCCTCCGTTTCACGAAGTCGTTCACGCTCTCGGCGTAATTCCCGCTGCAGCATCTCCATCTCCACTGTCTGCTTTCCCAGTTGGAAGTCTCGTTCGTCTTGAGATGAATTCGGGCTGCGCATGCTCAGGCCACTTCTACTTCGTGAGCGATACTCTCGGCTAGGTGTCGCCAGTCTACGTCGACAGCGTTCTCTGCGTCCTGGTGGCTCGGCCATGGTCTAAGAACTCACACAAAAAGGAGGTGTGTTAATAATAATGATTTAAAATATGTTTAATAACACCACATTATTCGGTTCAATTGAAAGATAAAAATGCGTCATTTCTCGAAAACGGTGCGTTCTACGCCAAAGTAAGCAAATGTTCGTACCCTTCGGCACCCCACAGGATAATGTTTTCGTTTCTTTCAAATAATTTATTTTTAGACCCACACCCACACAAAAACAAATGCCGAACTACACCCAAAAATAAAAAGGATGCATTACAAAACAATGGAACCAATATCTAATTCCTAGACTATGTTTAAAACTGCCATTTAGATCGATTTAAACACTTTTCTACACTTGGTCGATGCATGTTAATTTTATTTGTACCGTATATGATTGATAAGCTTTATTAAATTACCACTGATTCCTGTATCATCACTAGTATTTAGCAAATTTAATTTACATTAAAAATAATGATTACGAATCGTAATACTAAATACTGTAAAGCAACGTTAAAATACAAAAAGAAATATGATTCAGAATTTAAACGTTATAAACAGGGCGTGTACTTACGTTTAAGTTTGGTTTGCGTGTCACTTCTGATATATAAACAAAGAATAACTGAGACTAAAGATTGAATTAAGACTTTTAGGATATCTAGGTGTGAAGTACTGAAGAGAAAATACAGGAATAGGAGACACAACTTTTAATCTTGTTTCCGACCAATTTTTCATACCACCGCTCGAGTCCCGTCCGTACAACCAACCAAATTCCCGCCACTCCCGTGTTTTTTCTTAATTCTCGCGGTAAAATCTAGATGATCATGCCGGCTTCCGATTGGTTAGCCACAGCCAATCGGAAGCGTCCAACGACCAATGACAAAGTAAAGTGTGGTCAGTACAAAATATTCAAATCAAATAGTTACAAGAAACTAATCTTTATAGGTTTCAATTTAATTAAATAAGTGTAAATTAGCGAACCCTAACACTTCCTTTCAGTATAGTTGCTTCTATCACGTTATTTAGTATTTTTTTATCGCTAACCGTGTGCTGTTGCAAAGACGCGGTTGGTTGATATTTCGCAACATTATAACTACGTCACACACAGCACAAAATAGCGTCTTTTCACAAAAATGACAAAACAGAATTTTGATACTGAATCCGAAAATTTTAAGTTTTCGGGTACCAAGTAATCCAACGGAGGAGAAACTCAACTCGACGTGTGATGTAGATAAAACTGTTCAAAACCAATAATTAAACACGAAATGGACTCGCTCGCGAAAAACAAATAAGCGCAAACGCAAATTCAAATTGCAGCGACCATATTGTGTGATGTTGCCAGAATTAGGTCACACAAATAGGGATTTCCGTGACAACGTTGCCATAATTGATAATGCTAGTCAGATAATAAAATGAAATAATGCTAATGCGATGGTTCTGATGTAAAACATTACAATTATTCTCACAATAAAGCTTTAAATTAAATTGGAGAACTCTTTGATTTTAGTTTCGTATTTGTATTTAAGTTGGTATTACAGAGACATCTTACCAACAATAATAATTGTAATACTAATAGTTTCTCTGTTAAGAAAGTTAGATGGCGACTCTTTCTTTACCAAAGTCGTGCTTGTTTTTCATTATACTATAGGTCACAGCTACACGCATGCAAGAGAGCGCTAGAGCAGACGTTTGGCGCGAAAGTGACTCTGCCTATCCTCCGCGACTCTCTAAACGACGGATTGTGTCGAATCTAATAGAAAGTAAATGTATAACAATGTGTGTGTGATTAAACGATTTGAATAACTCTAAAATGTGTAATTGTGAAATAAAGTCACCGCAAATTTACCGTATTTTTATTTTTTTATCTTCCGTAATTTTCCGCCAAATACCGTATTTTTGACAAATAGAGTTGGAGTTACAGATCTAGAGCAGTGTTGCCACTTTCGTGATTTTGTCACTAGATTTAGTGAATTTTAGGAGTTAGACAGTGATAATCTGAAAAAAAATTACTGAAAAATTATTTCATGACTTTTAGTGATATTTATCGAATGTTGTGTTTTGGATCTAGGGTTCACTTTGCCGAGTAAAAAATACCTGTTTCGGAACGAAGCTTTAGATGTCTTTGTTTGGTTACGGCTGGGGATTCCCCAACGAATAAATAAAACCTAGAAAGGGCATTTAGTGCTATGAATATCGTGAAAAACAAATGAAGAAACAAAATGGCTGTAAACACTATAAATAGCATTCTTTTTATAAGAAATCAGTTAAAGATAATGAAGAAGAACTGTTACAGTTACGAGCTCCCGGCTGATGTACCTAATTACGGCTATTGGAAGCAATTCTAAATATTCTTTTAAATCAAAACATCTGAAGAAACTGATGTTCCATCTCAGCCGTCTACATCTGCATATAATCGATCAAGATGAAGAAGAATTACCTACAGAAGTATTTGAAGTTGATTTTTAGTTTTGTCATGTTTATTTTTATTAATTGTGTTCACAATTAAAATATTTTTTTTTTACTTACCTTGTGATTTAATTTAGTGAATTCTGGGGATATTTTTTAGTTAAAAATATCGCTAAATCTGGTGAAATTTCAAACCAAAACTAGTGAAAAAGTTTTCTGCAAGATGGCAACACTGATCTAGAGGTATATGACAACCCCGGTTGCGACTTGCGTTGACCGTTGACATTATAAAATAATTTTCTTTTTCTGTGCCCCGCGTTCGAGACCTGCAGTGCGTCAGCTCTCGGATTTGGACTATTTTGGACCTTACAACAGAACCAGGAAAACCAGGTATTTAACCCTCAGATGCATCATTTTTTTATATTTTCGTAAAAAAAAGCATATAGGTATTATGAATTGAGGTCTCTAAAATAGGGGAAAAATAATAAAAAAAAAAACATTGAAGTATCTAAAGTATACTTTTTATATACAAAAATGTTTTATCATTTTGGATAAATTATGCAGTAAGTTCATAAAAAAAAACAAAAGTATTTAGTGTGGAAAATCTTTAAACAGTTATTACTTAGGTTATCACAGAGTTGATACATGGTATTTTCTACACATTACTGACGTAAGTTTAAAAAAACAAAAGTACCTATTTAGTGTGGAAAATCTTTAAACAGTTATTACTTAGGTTGTCACAGAGTTGATACATGGTATTTTCTACACATTACTGACGTAAGTTTATTACATTGGGCATATTTCCACTGGTTCTTTTTGGATCCATACGATTTACATTCCGAAAACCGTCAAAAAGTACATCATCAGGAAGTAATGTTTGCGCGCCTAACTTTGTTCCCTTCTGCTTGATTGCAGGGCCTCCAGTAGTATTATGACTTGGGTGGCCTCTCTTTTATTACTTATGTTGCTGCCTCTTTTATCTTTATGCTGCCGTATTTACCTACATAAAGTTTCTGCAAGTTCAGTTCTGTAATCAGCTAGTTTTAAAATATTTTAAGGTTACACATCTTTCTTCAGCAAAACTTTTTTGTACAATATCCAGCTATTAATTACACCCATATCTATCATGTGATAAAGAGTCTATTTTTCCACTTTTTGGATTTCATTCTAATTCTGTATCAACCCAAATAACTATTTATAGTGCCAACCCCCAAAATACTTGCGTTGTATTTGCGTATAGCATTTGGGCAGGATATGGCAACGCTTTTATTTAGCTTTTTGTTGTATCTTTTCATTGTACCTACAGGTTCTGAGCCCACATAAGTGGAGAGCAATAACACCTGTTTGTTATCCTTCCAGCTTATGCCAGAAAATTCAACCCCATCAGATGTAGTAACATTTTCATTCATTAGCACTGATGGATTAATTATATCTTGCTTTTTAGGCTGTTGCTGGTTTTCCCAGTCCATTCTTCATTACTGTTCCCAAGCAGTAAATACCTTCTTTGAATAAGTAATGGAATAATGACTTTGTATAGAAATTATCAAAAAAAATACAGATTACATTCCTCGGTACTGGTAGAAGCAAACATATGACTGTATTCAAAACTACCCCTAAGTCGGATTCATTTAGGAGCCTTTTTTCAGACAAATCATCAAGTACCATTGGGGGATTACAGTCCAAATAAGTAGGTATTTCAGTTTGTTTGTTCTTCTTCTTCCTGTTCCACATTGTCATAGTAATCGAGAGAATCTTTACGCATGTTTGCTTTATCCTCAGAGATGTCGCCATTTTTCTATAGACATAATAGTGTTTCAATATCTCTGTCATTAATCTTCAATGCTGTATCATTAAAGATCTAAAACCATGCAAACTAACACCAAAACACATAAAAATGCTTTACAAACATAGTATTGAAAGAATATTCATAAACATCACATCCACAGTAAGAAAAAAATATAGCGGTAATGCATAGATTATCATTTTTGATAACAATATTCCAAAGCAAAATTAGTCCCAGTATTTTTTTGGAAAACAAACACATTATAACAAAATAAAGAAAAACCTTGACTCTCAAGCATAAAGTTTAAGTACAAAAGTACCTATTTATTCTAAAATGAAACTTATGGCCTGGAAAATAACGGTTAAAAACGTTTTGTTCACAATTTCGTCTTTACTCAATTTTGGAACTAGACATAGGTCTTGGTATGACATTTCAATGCTCAGAACACAGTAAGAATTGAAAGATAGAGTTGCAAAATAATAATTTATATTTCTTATGCGAGCAAAGGTTTGTTTTATATGGTAGCAAATAATTACATTTGACCCATTTTAAAAAAGTAGTAGGGCTAAATTAGTACAATAGCTATTTATTAAGACATTGCTATTAATTGTCTGCGGGTTGGCTCATTATAATTGTTGGAGGTTAGTACTGATTATACGGCCGATACTGGCCGTTGGATTTGTAACCTGTCACATAGTTATGATTGTCATGGTTTGAATATGAAAGATATTGTTCCAAATAAAATGTCTGGAGACATACATGTGTTTAATTAAATAATTTATAATATCACTGTGCAAGCACTCTGCCAGGCACTTTTCATCAGGTTATGGGCCCAGATAATTGCCCAAGTAATTGCCTGATATTGTATATTTAAAAAATTGGGAAATACGCACTTTCGGTTGATGATGGATGATCAGAGTTCGTCAGGTTCCATGTTTGGAATCAGAAAGCTCCGGGGTGCAGATGACTTTGAAGTTTGGAAGTTTCAAGTTCAAAACTACCTGGAATGTAAAAACTGGTGGGTGGCTGTAGAAGCCAAGGAAGTCACTGCAGAACTTAAGGATGCTGATCGACAGGCGCGTACTACCATGTGTCTACTGTTGGAGCCTTCGTGTTTTTCAAACGTGTATAATTTGAAGACCGCGCATGAGGTATGTATGGCACAAGCTGTGTGGTGCATCCGAAGATAAAGGCTGGGGTAGACGTATATCACTGCAGCGTCAATTATGGTCATGTAAGTTAGAAAATTTTGCTAATATGGAGAAATATGTCTCAAAGGTACTATCCATAGCACAGCAATTGGCTTCAATAGACGCGAAAGTCTCCGATGATTGGATCATTTCATTGCATTTCATTTTACTTGCCGGATTAACATCAGATTACAACCCGATCATAATGGCAGTAGATAATTGTGGCAAAGAAGTTAGCTTGGAGCAAATAAAAACCAAACTGCTGCAATAAGCAAACAGACAAGCTGAAACAGCTGGCGCTGGTGAGCAGGCCCTCGCTTCTAAACAGGAAAAGGCACTTAAAACTAATGCTCGTAAACTAGTGCGCAAATGTTTTAAATGCCCCAAAGAAGGACACAAGGCAGCTGAGTGTAAGAAGCTGAATGCTGGTGTTGCTGGTGTGAGCATGAGTACCGCAGGTACCAAGAACAAAAGCGGTTGGTATGTAGATAGCGGGTGCTCGACCCATATGACTTACGATGCTGGAAAGTTATGTAACTATCAGAAAGTAAAAGGTAACTTGACAATTAAAGTGGCTAATGGAGAACAAATACCAATCAAAGGCAGAGGAACTGCTAAGCTAAAAGCTAACGAAAGTTCAGATTTCACATTAGAAAATGTTCTACATGTTCCTTGCTTAAAATTGAACTTAATATCAGTGAGCGATCTTGTTAAGAAAGATTTCGCGGTTAATTTTGACAAAGGAGGTTGCACTATAAGGAATAAAACCGACCAATTAGTTGCAACTAGTGATGGGCAATGATAATAATCCGGTTAATATCATTTGGCTAATAATCGATTAAAACTCAGTTAATGGCCATTAATAGCCATTATGGATGATAACCCTGCTGTTAATGTTATTTTAGTGATTGAAAATTTCCCTTCATGGTTTTCAGGTTTAGACTTCATTTTAGACTTCATTTTCATCATCTTTCTTTGTAGTAAATAAATTTTGCATATCTTTATACTTTACTTATAATAAATCTGTAGAAGTAAGAATTCTGTACATTGAAAATATCAAAAAACTAAATGGCAGGGGGTGTTACTAGACCGACACCGAACCCAAAAATGTGATTAAAAAAAATTTTGTCGGTCTGTCTGTATGTTCACGTATCACGCAAAAACTACCGGTTTGATAACGATGAAACTTGGTATACTTACTTGGTAAAAAGTAACTTTTTATCCCGGAAAAGTATATACATATACAATAAAAAAACAAACTTAATTTTGCGGTTCGATCCTTAGACCCGACGACTGTACCAACCGAAAATAATAAATGTGTCGTAGGTTACGTCACCCGCAGTGGAGTTCACCAAGGGGCGCTGCACACGGCTAAGATACATACTATAATATTTTATCTGAAGATACAATATATAAATAAATAAAATAAAAAGCCTTTTATTGCTTGCATAGGTAAAATTACTAAACAGACTTCATAAGAAGATTAATTGATTGATGATTTTATAGATAACTTAATTTTACCTTATTTTGTAATAACAATAAATGTTAACAAGAATTTAAATTGATATTGACATTTTTTGATTTAAATAATATCTTGAGAGATCTATATCATAGTTTTAAAATAACTAAAAATCTTCGTAGTGTCCATTGAATTTTATGGCAACCGATATTGTATCTTAAGATAAAATATTATAGTATCTCAGCCGTGTGCAGCGTCCCTTAGTGAACTCCACTGCGGGTGACTAAATCTACGACAAACTTATTATTTTCGGTTGGTGCAGTAATCGGGCCTAAGGATCGAACCACAAAATTAAGTTTGTTTTTTTATTGTACATACTTTTCCGGTATAAAAATACCCAGTGTGGTGCCCAAGATATTAAAGAATAATTATACCAAGTTCTTTGCGTGATGCCTGAACATATAGACAGACAAAAATTTTTAATCACTTTTTGGGTTCGGTGTCGGTCTAGTAACACCCCCTGTCATTTATTTTTTTGATATTTTCAATGTGCAGAATTTTTACTTTTACAGATTTATCATAAGTAAGTATAGATAATTATGTTATATTTTTTTAATATTTATTATAATTATTGTTTATTAATTTCGCTGTAGTGCAGTTCATGCATCTCTTTCAGGCTCGAATAAAAATATTAGCGCCAGAAAGAGATAGCTCGAAAACGGGTGTTCGGGGACGCACATGTTACCTACTAACCGCTCGGGTATTTTCCATTGTTTATAATTTACCTACGTCGTCGTATTCACAGAAAAGACCTAATAAGAACTTACTTATTGTACTTTACATTTTTACGTACCTATCGGTTAAAATTTATTTGTATATGTAGGTATAAGTACATAAGTACACTTACATATTTAGCTCACTTTGTTAAATTACAAAGCGATTTGTCAATAGTAATTTGTGGTTTTATAGTTTTGGGTCTCTAAATTAACAAAACTGAATTTCCCAAAACCCTTTTTCACATACAAAAAGTGAAAATAAATTAAAAGAATTACAATTCAACGTACACGCACCCAATTTATGTTCACACCCACAGATTTTACACTAAACAAAAAAAAACCTTTTATTTTTTTAACAATACATTAATAGCAGGGTTATTAGCCATTGCGTGGCTATTAATGGATACTTATGGATTATAATCGCTAATAACTCAAAGCAGCCGGCTATTTACCCAACTCTAGTTGCAACGTGCAATGAAGTCGACGGAATTTTTAAGTTGAATAAAAATGAAAAATATGTCAACGCAACATTGTCAAATGAACTTCTGTCAAACTTATGGCATAGAAGATTGGCGCATTTAGGCCAAAATAACATGCTGATATTAAAAGATTTGGTGACTGGTATTAAATTCGACAGTAAACAGTTAATTGAGCCATGTATTCCATGCATTAAAGGTAAGACATGTAAAAGCCCTTTCAAAAATAAAGGCACACAAGCAGAACAGATTCTTGAACAAAGAGATTTAAAAACTATAGAGGGGGCATGCGAAGAAATGTCATACAAAAACTGTGATCCCATCTCTCAGTAACGCCATCTAGCATTAAATAGCGATATTAGAACGGCAACGGCAAACTCAAGAATGAAATTGACTAAAATAATAATTCTGGTTGGTGGCCACCAAGCGAGCTATAGCCGAATTAAATTTTAGTGTTGTCAGATCAAAGGAAAATGCCGGAAAATTGAAAAAATATTTCAAATCAGTTAAATAAATAGGTATTAAAACTAAACAAATTAAGCCAGGCATAAAAAAAGAAACACATTTGTAACTGAAATTAAAAGAGGACCGTAATGAGAAAGTGATTATCGTCTTACCTTAGGTACTAATTACAAAACTATTGACTTAGAAAATAAAACCAGTTTCATTATGCTTATAATAATTAATATGGTCTGCTCACTATTACGACCTTGTGTTTGGTTCAGCGCTGGCGCCGTATATTGTAGAAAATTATTAAAACTTCCTACTTAATAGCGCAGTATTCCTTACGTATGTTCTTTTAAAAAATAAACCAAGAAAATATAGATTATGAATCTTATACGTATACGTTTATGATATATCCGCAGCAAGGTCGAAAATACGTAGTTAAACGGATAAATCGTAAGTCTGGCAGTACCACGTGCCGTAAAGTAGAAAGTAGAAACTTGTGATAGGGATGTTACCATCTAGATTAAGGTATCGATAATATTGATAAAAGTTATAATATTTTTTTCACTTCAGTAGCTCAAACATGTAGGTTTTGCTACCTGAAATCAGTGAGACCAAGTAACTTTTTAATTTTTGTTTTAGAGCCGCAAATATCATAATTAGCCTCGGGTTAATCATACTATTTGAAACATTCACACTCTATCTCTTTCCCGCCATTAGAAAGAGAGAGAGAGAGAGACAAAGACCAGCCCTTTCGAAGTTCTGATTTTGAATTCGACCTCAAAGACAAACACGTTCGGAATTTCGTACTAACTAAAGAAATTTTGCAAAAAGATAATTTAACTAGTCAATGGGGAAGACAACTGTCAAAGTGGCGCTGCATACGATTGTTCCAAAGTATCTGTCAAATTGTATAGCACTAAATAGAAATTGATCACAAATATCCTATAATGACTAAGTGTTGTGTAATTGGTTGTAAAAACGTAGGAATTCACAAATTCCCAATAAATCCTAGTATAAGAAGAAAGTGGATAGCTGCCGTAAGGATTAAAAACTTTGAGCCTACTAGAACGACGAGGTTATGTCGAGATCATTTTCATGAAAATGATTACCAGACATTAAGTGTGACTACAGGTGAGTGTTAAACCTCTTATACCTATAGGTATTTTTTTTAAGATAGTCTGTATATACCTAGATACATAACATTACATAAGGTCTTTAAATATTTATTTTATACCTAGTTGCTCATCTTGTTTCAGGATTGCCTTGTGCACACAAATTTTTAAAGAAAGATGCAGTACCGAGTCTCTTTTCATGGAACCAGAAAACAATTTCAGGCAATGCTCGAGCAAGAGATGAAAGACTTGCAAAAAGAAATATTCAAAAGAATCTTTTTCAACACCTTTCAAGAAAAGATCCTACTACAAGTCACTCACAGCCTTCAACGTCTACACATCCCCAGCCATCAACTTCTCAAGATCCACAATATATAATAGAATATCAAACAGAATTAGAAATTACTTCTCTTGATGCACCTGTTGATTGTGGTGACAATGTAAACAATGAAAATAGTAAATCAGTTGCTACTCAGACTGCCACAATGCTGACTCTTTTTTCAGCAGACACTTTATTAAGTGATGATGAGTCAGTAAAGTTTTACACTGGATTAGAAAATTATGAAAAATTTCAATTTGTTTTGTCAACATTACTGCCTATGGCAAATCATCTGAAATACAGGTGGTCTGGGGTAAGTGGGGTTTCTACTGAAGATCAGTT
Organism: Euplexia lucipara; assembly: GCA_921972225.1. Lineage (NCBI taxonomy): Eukaryota > Metazoa > Arthropoda > Insecta > Lepidoptera > Noctuidae > Euplexia > Euplexia lucipara. Next base: position 4,918,367 of record OV179145.1, on the reverse strand, counting down.
CATCATGATGCTGATAAAACTTCGAAGAGCAAGTCCTGATCTTGAACTATCAAAAATGTTTGGTGTTAGTAAAACGCAAGTGTCAAACATATTTATAACATGGGTTAACTTTGTCAATGACTTATGGTCAATGATAGACATTTGGCCTCAAAGGGACCTTGTCAACTTTTACATGCCTGCAGAATACAAACAAAATAAAATGCCAACAAGGGTGATTATAGACTGCACAGAAATACCTATAACAAAACCAAGTGACCCAAAATCACAGCAAATTACATTTAGTTCCTATAAAAATAAGAATACAATAAAGTTTTTAGTGGGCTCTACCCCTGGAGGATTGTTATCTTACTGTTCAGAGGGTTATGGAGGATCAATTAGTGATCGACAAATGATTGAAAGAAGCAATCTGATAAAATTGTGCGATGAAGGAGATAGCATAATGGCAGACCGGGGTTTTAATGTTCAGGACCTTTTTGCATCCAGAGCCATTGGAATAAATATCCCTAGTTTTTTACGTGGAAAAGCTCAATTGCCAGGTCTTGCCCTTTTACATGATAGGAAAATAGCCTCACAACGTGTACATATAGAACGCTTAATTGGTTTAACTAAGACTTATAAGATATTAAAAACTGAGCTTAATGCTTATTATGTTCCTTTAGCTTCAAAAATATTTTTCATATGTTTAATGTTATGCAATTTCCGAGAGTGTATTGTAAATAAAACTCACAAATAACTTTTATCTGTTTTTATTATATTATAATAATCCTTATACAAATAATTATTAATAATTTCAGCCTTCATATAATGATTGTAAAAGTAATCTAATTTAAGTAACATGTTATTTATGAACAACTCATCTTTTTCAATATAAATTACTTTAACGTCTTTAAAAGTATATATAATAAAATTACAGAATTTTCTGCCACTGCAGTACATTTGTCCTTGTACTTGATAATAATATGGAGAGGTTTTTTTTAATATCAATTCCCCATTTTGAGTTTGTATGTAAGGTACAGATTCAGGGCTAATGAACCTGTTTCTGCTTACATATGGACATTTTATTTCTAACACTGTATCTTCGCCAAGTAAGGCATCTGGTGATGCACTTAACTCGTTGACTGCGGGACTCACATACGCTGTGTTATCGCCGCCGGAACGCCAGTGCGGCTCGCGCACACCGGTTGTGATTTCATATTTTCCAATACGGCTGTGCGGCAAATCACGCCCAGCGTGTAAAATTTAATTATGCCGCGAGTGCTGATCTCGCAACTGCTGTGAGTTTTCACGTCTGTTTAGACGTTTGATAATTTCAAGTTTCAAGTCAATGAGAATTTATTATTTAAAATACAGAACCAGTAAGGGTTTCACTAGAATTTCTTATAAAATTACAAAAATCATAAAGTTGAAAATTGTATAATTAAGCTTTTTATGACCGGTATGCCAGGTGTCTACAAAGGATCCTAAACCCTATTGTGTTAGGGCTTAAGTTGATATTCGCAATGTTGTTTTATTTCACTTTAGCAATTAAGATGCCAGGTGTTCACAAAGGATTTTAAACCCTATTGTGTTAGTTTGAGGGTCCTATTGTGTAGGATGGTCATTTTCTAAGTAACTTGTTACATTCGTAAAAAAACACAATAGCCTGTGTTTTGCCGCACTGGAGGATTAAAACACACCCAGCGCTATATCCGCACTGGCGTATTGTTTTCGACCATCCGATACGCCTGTGCGGCTCTCGCAGCAGGTGTGCGGCTGTCCGCACGGGCGGCTTGGCGTAGGCGATAGCGCCCGCAGTCAAGGTGTTAAGTAGGGCCTATCTTGTGAAATAAACATGCCACACTGCACAGGAACCAGACCATACATTTCAGAGTATTTCTTGAGTGCATTTGGTTCATTTATTAGCCCATGTGCTGTGGCTCTAGACGAAAATTTCTTTTCTTGGAGCAATTGTTTTGCAAATGAGTCTAGAGATTGCGCTCTTAAATTACAAACAGTATGAAAAACACTGGCTGTTATTCTACATCTACGATATTCATACCAAAGAGAGTTAGAATTTTGATTCCGTGTTTCATTTTCTATTGCTAATATTTGGTTGGTGGTAATTTCTGATAACTTGAGGTTTTTCAAAAGTAATACATCTGCAGTATCTTTCAAATAATCATGATCTTGACTGACTGCAATGGGGTTGGCTGGTCCATAAAGTTGTTTCATTGGCATGTTTGTTTTCAAATTTAGGACAAGGTTTCGTATTCTGTTGTTATAGCTTATTTTATCTACCATAGAATTTACAGGATATGCTTCAAAAATTACATTTTTACTGTATCTTCGTTGAGTAAGATTTTGAGCCTTAATTGGAGTTCCTGTGAAGATTTTTCTTGGTCTGTGGAATGTTTGGAGCTGCTGCGTTTGTGATTCTGTTAATAATATTATTTTATCTTTGCGCATATGCAGTACAGCAAACAGTACCACACCAACATGTTTGCAGTGTGCTTCATTACCCGCTCCAGCTGGACACTCACAATGACATTCCTCAATACCACCCTGCTCATCTATCTTGATGTCAACTTGGTATGAAAGTTTTTTCATTGTCTTCTTGACGACTCCTTTTATATAAAAGTATTGACTCACATATGCAGATCTTATTAAAATGAGAAATCTGGCTTCATATAATTTCTCTGAAGCATCTGTTTTTTTGTTGAATCTGCAAAATAACAGAAATATTTAGTATCATATTATTTATAATATATAAAAATAAGTCGGGTTTTCCTTCCTGACGCTATAACTCCAGAACGCACGAACAGATTTCCACGGTTTTGCATTCGTTGGAAAGGTCTTGGGCTCCGTGAGGTTTATAGCACAGAAAATTCAGGAAAAATAACAATAAATTACATTATTAGAGCTAACATACTAATAAAAATAAATTAAATTACATAAATCAGATGCAACCTTCATAGTCACTATGAAAAACTAAGACACAAAATTAGAGAAAAGTAAATGACAGATTGACAACTGACGTAATGTCAGGCAGAAAGTAAATATTGAAAAGTATTGTGTTCACTGTGAAATTGTGAAAAAAAAGTAAAAAAAAGTTATTCGTTTCCTAACATTTCAATTGGAAACCATCAAATCAATAACGTGTATTGTGAAAATTTTTATTGAATTTCAACAGCAGGCATTTGTCTTTAAGGTGGTAAGTTGAACTGTGTAAATTATGTGGATCGTGCAAAGTTAGGTAATAAAAATAATATCTTCTTCTTCTTCTTCTAATCTATCTTCTTCTAATATATAAAATTTTCGTGTCACAATGTTCGTTCCCATACTCCTCCGAAACGGCTTGACCGATTCCCATGAAATTTTTTATGCATATTCAGTAAGCCTGAGAATCGGCTACTATCTATTTTTCTAACCCCTAAGTGATAAGGGGTGTTCACCCCAAATTTTCATTTTTTATTTTTTTGATATTTTTTTATTATGTGGCATCAAAAAATACATACAACTCTAAATTTGCACTTTTTTATCACCAACCCTTGCTTTTTAATAGTCATTTTCATAATTTTATCACTTTCTATCCTGCTCGATAACATCAATTATTATCACTTGGTAAGTTATCCCCTCCATGTGTATGTTTAATGAATCGCAAAATGTGTTGGTAAGCGCATAACTCAACAACGCCTGGACAAATTTGGCCAATATTTTTTTTATTGTTCGTTGAAGTTCAAAGATGGTTTTTACGGCGAGAAAAATCCGAATAGTTGCCGGAAATTTTCGTCAAGCATTGCCAGCTGATGAACTCAATGCATGTCTAAAGTCCTCCAATTGTGGAAACATGTCAAAGTACTTCATTTAAGCAAGAATATGCATGTCGAATTGCAAAATGACCAATCTGGAAACATATTCTCATATACAACTCATTGACATTGGTAGTGGCAAATTTCCTATAGACATGTTGACTGGCTGCATTAACATTTCCCAAAGTTTTTGTCAGTTAACTCGATCAAAAGTTGAACTTATCCAGAAGGTGTTTCCAGATGTTTCCCAAAATTACAGGAACCATGATTGGTTGAGCGAACGAGCTATACATATTGGCTGCAAAAAACATAGATGTAAATGAATTAAATTTAAAAATGCAAGAACGAATTACAGGCGAATCGAGGATATTTATATCAGTTGATTCGACTACTAACTAAGATGATGTAGTGAACTATCCACCAGAATTTTTAAACTCGCTGGATTTGCCAGGATTGCCACCTCAATCTTCAATTAAAGGTTGGATCGGTAGTCATAATGTTGCGAAATATCAACCAACCGCGTCTTTGCAACGGCACACGGTTAGCGATAAAAAAAATACTAAACAACGTGATAGAAGCAACTATACTGAAAGGAAAGTATAAAGGAGAAGACGTTCTCATACCGCACATCTCAATTATTCCGAATGATGTGCCGTTTGACTCTAAACTACTACAGTTTCCAGTTCGGCTTGCTTTTGCTATGACCATAAACAAGTCCCAGGGGCAATCATTAAGTGTTTGTGGTATAAATCTGGAAAACCCATGTTTCTCACATGGTCAATAATTGTATGTTGCCTGTTCCCGGGTTGGAAAACCATCAGATTTGTTTGTCTATATGCGCCAGATAATCAAACAAAAAACATCGAATATTAGCACAAAGCACTACAATGAAAATAAAACTGATTTTTGTTAATAATTATGATTCACATGACTAACAATAAAGGGATTACTTATTTTTAAATGCTTATATATTTTTATTTAATTTTATTTCTTATTCACAACGCCCTATCACCAGGGTGACGGATCTGTTCAGGAGATTTTTTTGCCCCGACTATAAAATATGTAGGAACAAAAAAATGTCACATTACAAATCATTTTGACAGGAATTTATTGCAATTTAATTAGGCAGTACGAAGTCTGCCGGGTCAGCTAGTTTATAATAAAAAAGCAACTACTATCACAAAAATTATAAACCAATATTGAATTATTTACCTTTCAAAATAATATCGAATACATTGTCTTTCCAGCGGAGGTAACATAGAGTTACTATTTATGTCATGGTACATCTCCACAGGTGGAAGTACAATAGAGGGTACTGCTGGATTTGGAGAAAGTTGAGGTGTATTGAAGTTGAAATTTTTGTCATACAGTTCTAACCTGGAAAAAAAAACACCATTAAAAATCACTCTTTATCTTCGAAACTTATAAGAACTATTACTTAAATAGCGTCAGCAATGGTAAATTTAATCCTGAATATTAGTTTAATGCAATACTTTTTACTTAAATACAATGATTAGTAATTACACAAAAACTGTGTTCGTAGAGGAACATTAATTAAATAAACATATTATTAATAAGTTAAATACTCAATTATAATATTATTTGTATAAACATTGTACACGTATTGATTTCAAGGGTCTAAGTTGGCCTAGGTAAACAAAAACAGCTCATAAAAGGAACTTTCTTCAAGATTCTTACCTTTCCAATAAATCAGCTTTTCTTCCTTTTACAGACGCCCCTCTTCTCTTTAACTCAGCTTTAAGTTCAAGCACGCTCCAAGTACAATACATTTTCGCGTCCATGTTGTCAAATAAACTAGAAAGAAATCCCCCACAAAAAGTTTTTTCCTTTGTTTACACGCTCTTAGAATGTCAAACTGACGCCATTGGGAACAACCGTACGCAGCGCCATCTGAGATTAGCTTTAACTTGCCAACCCCATTACCGCAATCCAGACACAATTAAATTACTATTGTTTGCGGACACCGGTGTCCACGCGGAGCCTAATGAGTTAAATGTCTTGTAATGTAATTTATAGTTTATTAACTTATTGTTGTATTTAAGCGAAAATAAGTATCTAATGCAAATAAAACTGATATTTAACCTGTAAATATTTATTTCTAGTTTCAATAATGTTACCTAATATATTTTGAGTAGGTACTTAATAAAATATCATGGGTGCTATTTCCAACCACGTCTTAATTTAAATAAAAGAGCGGGAATAAAATTTCTTGGCTGGCGAAAAGAGTTGAATAAGTTTAAAAATATTAAAATAATCGTAAATATAAGTGAAACTAGCGACGAGAACAGTATTATAACACCGGAAGAGTTGAAACAACAAATTATTAATGCAGAATTAAGATTCCTACCTGAGAAATATCTGAAAGCATACCATGTCTTCAATGAATGGAGACTTACAAAGGGTGCAAGCAGTTTTTAGGAGACTGTGTTGCTATCTTATTTTTTAGATTTATCACAGATGAGGCGATCATCTGCAATGTGGAGTATTTACCCAATTTTTAAAAGCTACTTTAAAAATAAAACATAACGTGCATATTGAAACATACGCAAAACTCGTATCTTTACTAAAATTAATGCATAGAAATAAGAACATAGAAAAAAAATCCAATGAAGCTCCGGACTGCAATTTTCTTGCCGCTAAAGTAAGTAGTGCCTATGAATCTTTGTTGTTAGTTATTAAAATTTGTGTGTAGACTGTTATGTATAAAATACTTACTGCCTACTACTAATTACATCAAAACCACGTCCTCCATCTAATATTTAATGTAACTCTGTGCAAACCATGAGAGAGCACTGGTATCCATAACACAAGTTAAATCTTACCTTGGGTACCAGAGTTCATTATACTTTTTACAAATTTGAGTTATATAAATTTAATAGATTATATTATTAGTCTGTAAGTGGAACTGTACAATCTATCTGGAAATAAATATCTTTTATCTTTTAATTTTTTGAGGTGAAATGAATCCTAGTCTGGCTTAGCAATACTGTTAAAATATCTAATACGATATGTAAAAGATGATGAGAAATGTTAAATTTTGCATATTAATTCACACTAAAAACCGTATCCAAGTCTCGTGTTCACAACAATTTTCTTTAGGAAACCTTAAATAACAGAAACCTATTTGAAATGTTCATACAGTATAATATTTTAATACATTTAATTTAATATTGTAATATTTTGTTGAGTTTATCGATATTTATGGATAACAGAATCGATGAACTTTATCCCATCTCTACAAAACAGTACTTTAGCTACTCAACACAAGAGGGCGTTAAATACAGAATTGCCAAATGTTCTAGAACAATCTATGAAAATGATTTAATTCTAATTACTAAATAAATACACAGAATACCTACGAAAATAAAGCGTAGCGACGTCCATTATTTTTGTCGTAACGGGATTTGCAATAACGTAAGGCGCAACCATGCATGTTTTCGTGGAAAATAATATTTTTCAACTTTCCACAAAGTTGACACAAATGCGTCTTGACAGGCAGATGTCCTACGTAAGACTATGTGTCATCTGTCCGTTCGGACAGAAGTTACGGATGAAAATTTTGTTCGTGATGTCCGGTCTATAGTTTATTGAATGTCTTTGTTCTTGAACTAGTACACACGGATATTTGCGGTCCGATGGAAGAACCTTCGTTTGCTGGTTCTATATACATGTTGCTGTTTATCGACGATTACACGCGCAAGACGCACGTTTATTTCTTGAGAAATAAAAGTCAAACTTTCGACAAATTTCGTGAGTATAAGGCGGAAGTGGAGAAAGAGACTGGTAAGTCGATAAAATGCCTCAGATCTGATAATGGTACTGAATTTTGTAATCATGCCTTCGACAGATTGTTCAAGTCAGCTGGTATAAAGCACCAAAAGACGGTTCCTTACACACCCGAACAAAATGGCGTAGCTGAGACGGCGAACAGATCGATTATAGAGAAAGCAAGGACGTTGCTTTGTGAGGCGAACCTAAGCAAGAAGTTTTGGGCTGAAGCAGTATATACCGTGGTATACTTGAAGAATCGAAGCCCCACAAAGGCGGTCATGAGTAAAGTACCTGAAGAACTTTGGTCCGGTAAGAAAGTAAACTTGAGTCACTTAAAAATCTTGAGATGTTTGGCGTTTGCATTGAAACCGAAGCAGAAAAGGCATAAGCTCGACATGAAGATTGAAGGTTTGATTTTTGTTGGCTATTGTGAGCTTACGAAAGGTTACCGATTAATGGATCTGCAGACTAGCAAGATAATTATTGCTAGGGATGTAAAGTTCTTGGAAAACGTGTTTCCAGGTGATGGTACCAATGTGACGAAGAACGCAGTTGTTCCTTTGTCTATAGAGGAGGAACGAACTGAACCTGCGATATTGGATGTGTCTCCTGATGTCCACTTGAACAGTGAAGATGATTTTCAGGATGCAGATGCAGGATGTACTGAATCCGCTACGACTCCAGAAGCAAGTACTGAGCCGAGTGTTGAGGCGAGTATCGAACCAAGATACAACCTGCGTGCAAGGAAGCCGGTTGATTATTCAAGTACCTGTATCAACGCTCTCGCGGCAATTGACGGCGATCCGACGACTGTAGTACAGGCGCTAGCCAGGCCTGATCGTGAGCTGTGGCAGAAGGCCATGGACGATGAGCTGCAATCGTTGAAGGAGAATCAGACGTGGACGCTAGTCGACTTACCACATGACAAGAAGCCGATACAATGCAAATGGGTCTTTAAGATTAAGCGAGATAGCGATGGTAAGGTCTCAAAGTACAAAGCTAGGCTTTTAGCGAAGGGATTTACACAGGTACGTGGCGTAGATTATAACGAAACTTATTCTCCGTTGGTTAGGAGTTCGACTTTGCGGCTGTTATTTTCATTAGCTGTAGAATATGATTGGGACATAGATCAGTGGGATGTGACGACTGCTTTCCTTTACGGTAAACTGAAGGAAGATATTTATATGATGCAGCCTGTAGGTGCTATCACCAAGGGTCAGGAGACGAAGGTCTGCAAGTTAAATAGGTCGTTGTATGGTCTGAAGCAAGCGTCGAATGCTTGGTTTCATGAACTTGACCAAGAGATGCTTAGCTTAGGTTTCACGCAATCGAAGATAGAACCCTGCTTATACCAAAAGTTGTTAGGAGATAAAGATAGGATAGTTACTGTTGTAGTTGTTTACGTTGATGATATTTTTATTTTTTGTAGTTCTTTACACAAAAATGAAAAGGAGAAATTAAAGGCCGGGTTATTAAAAAAGTTCAAGGTCAAGGATCTAGGTCGTGCTAGACATGTCTTAGGTATGAGACTTCGGAGGGATGATATCACCATTTACCTTGATCAAGAACAGTACGTTATTAACGTGTTAAAGGAATTTGAAATGACGGATTGTAAACCAGTCATTACCCCCATGGAAGCTGGTCTCAGACTGGAGAAAGCTTCGGATTCTTGTTGTAGGTTGCCATATCAGAACCTGGTAGGATGTCTGAACTATTTAGCTCAAAATAGTAGGCCAGATATTGCGCATGCCGTTAGCGTCCTATCACAGTTTGACTCGTGTTATGACGAAATTCACGATAAGTGTGCTAAACGGGTGCTTAGATATTTAAAAGGTATGGCTGATTTTGCACTTACTTTCCGAAAGTCGGGTAAATTAGAATTTCTTGGCTACGTGGATGCGGATTGGGGTGGGTCATATGACAGGAAATCCTTTACGGGTCTAATGTTTAAGTTAGGTAACGTGGGAGAGTCGTAAGCAAAGGTGTGTTGCTTTGTCTTCTACTGAGGCAGAGTACATAGGTCTTAGCCAAGCTTCAAAGGAAGCGATTTACTTGAGGAGTTTGTTAATGAGTCTAACAAATGATAGTTGCGACAAACCCGTAGTCATTTATAATGACAATCAGTCTGCGCATCACATTGCGAGAAACAAGATGAACCATAATAGAACGAAACATATAGATATTAGGTTCCACTTTGTTCGCGAAGCGATATCGAATGAGGCGGTAGAGGTGAAGTATGTACCTTCACAAGAAATGGTGGCAGATATGTTAACAAAGTCTCTGTCAGGCCCCAAGATAAAGTTAGCTTTAGCGAGATTACCCATTAAGAGGGCGGGTAGTGAAAGTGGTATAACTTAATTTTTTGATATGATGTATTTGTATTGTACAAATAGGTTCAAAGTTTTTATAATGGTTTAATCTCTGTTTTGTTTATATTGGTTTGTTTAGTATATGTATAGATGTAGGCACATTTTTGTACAATTATGCATACAAACTTGCCAAACTTGAGGGTGCGTACCTATGTATACCTATGTGGCAGATTAAGGGTGCGTGTTGGAGGTTAGTACTGATTATACGGCCGATACTGGCCGTTGGATTTGTAACCTGTCACATAGTTATGATTGTCATGGTTTGAATATGAAAGATATTGTTCCAAATAAAATGTCTGGAGACATACATGTGTTTAATTAAATAATTTATAATATCACTGTGCAAGCACTCTGCCAGGCACTTTTCATCAATAATCAACCCCCAAAAAAAATTAATGCGTCTACTTTTGTATGCGATTTAGAAGTTTTCACATTAATATTATAAAGGCAAAAGTTTCTGAGTGTGAGTGCGTGTGTGTGTGTGTGTTTTTATGATTGTTACTTCTTCACGCTCAAACGGCTGAAAAGATTTGGATGAAATTTAGTATGTAGGTAGCTTATATCCTGGATTAACACATAGGCTAAGGCTACTTTTAACTACTCCTGGTTTACGCGGTTGAAACCGCGGGGCGCAGCTGGTTAAAAATCATTGAATGAAATCAAATTATTTTAACCGACTTCTAAAAAAGGAGGAGGTTATCAATTCGGTTGTATGTTTTTTTTAGGTTTTGTGACCTCAGTACTCCGTCATTTATAGACGATTTTCAATTACATTTGTATAAAAACTCATATCAGGGGCCCTTGAGGAATTGAGGGAACTCTTCAAAAAATATAGGTTCACACGTACCGATTTTTACATTTTTAGTAACAAATCAAGCATTTTCATTAAAAAGTAACAATTTGTGAAAAAAAAACTGATGAAAAAGTCAGGCGACGGAACTCTTCAAGACATAACAGCAAATTGTTCGCGATTGCTACAGTGAGATGTCTATGCAGTGTTCTTGATTTGCATAACATAACATTACGCCTGTCTATTTTAAAAGGGGCCCGGCAGAGATGTACAGATTAATGTTCAGATAGAACTTCTTTATCAATATTGTTAAGCGATTTCAATGATTCTTTGAAGTTTTGAAAGACTCTTGACACACGAAGAAACTAAAAATAGCGAAACAAAAACTTTTTTACAAAAAAATAAACCTTAAAAAAACACCAACAGGTGAAAAATAACTCAAGTTTTGAAAGTCGGTGGCCAATAATGAACGAAACAAAACCTCTTCTTTCTCTGGCGACAATCGAGATCCATTCTGCACACGTACAGTGGTACCAATTTATCTTTGAAATAATTGGTGGCGCTGTTCGTCAACAAGAAGCCAAAAATTACGCCAAAAGCGACTTTAAATCTCTAACATTATGCTAGTTCCAAATACTACCGTTTCACAGATAAGTTGGCTTGATTATAAATGGATTGCTAGGAAAGCTAAAATAAAAAAGAAAAGCTAAGTACCTACCTAATAAGAGTCCAACAAACTAAAGTAGCATTAACCGATTTTAACCAACATTAAGTATTAGTAACAAATTATTAAAATCATTACAATACAAATCTACTCCATGCATCTGCTGTTCAGTTAAACAAAAGTTTGTACCTACAAATGTTGGCGAGCATTGGCCAAACATTTGTAGCGGTGGTTTATAATCGGTAACTTTGTTATATAATTGATATTATTTGTTAAATTATAGCTTTAAATATAACTTATTCTTCATGTCCTTACTGAAAGTAAAATACTCCGGCCGAATAATTACGTTATCGGGGATTATTTTTGCAACTGTTGAATACACACTGCGGCATTGTGGGACGTGTTTACATTGGCCGTGTTTCAAGCAAATTAAACAAAATAACAACACACGTCTCTAGTGAGCTTATATTTACCGAGACAGATTTTTGACGCCGACCCGACATCTAGTGCTATTATTGATCGAAGACAAAATATCGAACTTTTTCTTCCGTCATATTGGTACCACGGGAACACTCTATGAAAAATGTATCTGTCTTTGGTTTAAACACTTAAGATTTGGACTCAATGACGTTAAAATAGGGATTAAATTCATTTAAAAAATTCTTTTCGCTGTGCACCAAGCAAAGTACGCGGTTATTTTTTGCAACCACAGTTGCATCAAGCAATCCAGCACCCCTAGCCAAGTTACAAACGATTCGTATCTATTCTCTTTCTGCAATCGAGAACGCCTCAAATCCCTTTGTTTTGACCACGTGACTTAGCGAAAGGTGATAAGTCACGTGGTCAAAACAAAGGGATTTGAGGCGTTCTCGATTGTAGAAAGAGAATAGACACGAATCGTTAGTAACTTGGCTAGGGGGGCAGGGGAGATAAGTCGCGAAAGGCGCGAATGGTGAATAGTGATTTCGGATTTTGGAAGTATTGATTTTTTTTTCGATAATATTGCGTGATGATATTTTTATTCTTTAGTAATATTGCTTCGAAGTAGGTACCTATTTTATGATGAATTCGGATTTTTAATTATTAATTGTGATGTGGTGTTTTCTGTTTGCATGTAGATATGGATACCGAATGGGATCCATCCACTCATGAGAAGGCTCGCGGCTCACGGGTTCGACCACGTGGCTCACGGGGTCGACCACGTGGCTCACGAGGTGGTGCTCGTGGCTCACGAGCTGGTGCCCGCGGACGTGGCGGCCTGCTTGGTGTGGAAGCGTACGTTGATTAATAATTGCTTGATGTTAAATAATTTATTGATGTTTGCCGTAAAGGAATATATTAATATTCTGTGTTACTTTTTAGGGTTCTTCCAGTGCAAGCCCCGGATGCCCCGCATGCCGATGCCGGAGTTGGCCAGCCGGCAGTTGAGCAGTCTACGTTCGTATATTATTCAAAAGTTGTCTTTACTATGATTTAGCGGTTTTTTTAAGTATTATTTTTTTGCTTCTAGCCCACTTACTTTTGCGGACAAGTTGAGGAGGGTCCGGTCGGCTAGAATCGCTGACAAAAGGAAACTTTCTGTTCTGTCAGCGGCAGAGAAAGCTCGGCGCACCGAGCTGCGTGCGGAGAAGGAAACAGGCAGGTTTTTGCGCCCTGACGCTCCGCCGAGAAAGCAGAGGAGGTATGTGCACTTCTTTTTTATTGTGGTAAAGTAGCTTGATTTGTATTAATTTCAAATATTTTACAGGAAACCATCGCCACCCCGGGTTGAACGTCCGCGATTGCCAGGTGTACTGGCAATTACACCGCCGAAGAAACCGAGGCAATCAACAAGTACAGGTTTGTTTGTTTAATGTGGCTTGCCCATTATTATATTACTATTGACTTACTTATATTCCATCGTGTGCTCTTTTTAGACTCGACCACTTACCTGCCCCAACCGACCTCAACTCCGGACGCCTGCGAACGCCCGTGGCGTATAGGCAGCCCCACAGCTGAAGATGGTTTGTTTTAATATTACCTCTTTCCACATAATGATGGCGTTTCTCTATCTTCGAATTTATTAAGTATTTGTTTTTGTTTGCAGTACAAGTACTCACAGTGACGCCAGCTCAACTTGCCGATTACAGCATAGTAGACGCGGAAATCGACCTGGTGGGATTTACACCCAGTGAGTTATTCAAATAACCAGAAAGTATTAATAAAAGCTTAAATTTTTTAATTTAACCAATAACTTCTTAATTTATAGCACCCAGTGAAGGCCCATGCGTCGTTTCGTCTCCCACGCCATCGACGTCCTTCGCCACGAATGGTGAGTGTTCTTTACCACTTTCTGCTAACTTATAAGTATGGTATGCGTATAATTCTGCTGTCAAACTGTTGTCAGAACCACAAGTGCGGTCCAAATATTTTATAAATTATCGTGCAAAAACTGTGAATTAGACTCTAAAACTGCGATCAAGCTGAAGATAAGGTGATCCTGTCGTTGTGAAAGTGTTATCCCACGCAAGTTTTCCAGAAAACACCTAAAAATAACAATTAAAAGTTCTCGAGTCAAAGAAGAGAAAATAATCTACCCTCAAATAATTTCATATTTTTAAACAAAAATTGTGCAGAAGACTGGCATAATCCATCACTGTCAAATTGACACTTATAAAATCAGTGTTGCCAACACTCAAAAATAAGTAGGTTCAGATACACGACAGTAAAATAATTCAAAACATGGAAGAACAATTTAAACTATTTATGGCAGAAGTCAAAGCTCAAATGGACAACCAAACTAAATTAATACTCCCAAGCATTGATGGAAAACTGGAACCACTTTTAGCTGAAACAAAAAAACTGAAAATTGAAAATGAGCAATTACAGGATTAAGTTCACAAACTCGAACATTTACATCGTAAAAACAATATAATCGTATTTGGGCTTGAGGAAACCGAAAAAAATAATACGGAACTCTTAAATAATGTAAGAAAAACATTTGAGCAAAACTCTGAAGATTTGTCCGTTTATAAAAGTGACATTGATTCCGCTTACTGACTGGGAAGGAAATATGATAAAAAAACCAAGACCTGTCAAGATATAGTTCCTTACCTATTGGAAAAAGAACAAATTATGAAGAAACCCCATTTCACTAAAACTATTCATAGCAGTGCTGGAAGGAATATTTCAAGAAATTAACTGGAGAAACAGCGAGAACAAATGATACAGACTCTGGACAGCAAAAGCAAGGAAGTGGGTTTACACATAAATGCAAGCAAAACAAAAATCATGACAAATCACACAGAAAAGAATGTATTTGTGTCAGGCAAACAGATTGTTTACGTAAAAGAATATATCTACCTTGGAAAACAAATATCGTTTGATGCAAAAAATTACGAAATTGAAGTGGATAGAAGAATCAACTGAACCTGGAAGTCCTTAAAGGAGACTACCACTTAAAGTTTAAAAGGAAAATAATGGAGACCTGTATTCTACCAAGTTTGATATATGGAATTCAAACATTACGAACAAAATAAAAGACAAAATTGCTTCATGTCAACATTCCATGGAGAGGAGCTTATTTAAACTCAGGAGAATACAGAAGATCCGAAATGAAGAGATAAGGAATAAAACTAAACTTACAGATGCTGTACAACATGCTCTACAACTGAAATGGAAATGGGCAGGCCACATTTCAAGGTATACCGATAAAAGGTGGACAATAGAGACAACAAAATGGTCAGGACCTGAAGGCAAAGGAAGCAAAGGGAGACCGCGTAAACAATGGGCAGATGATGTGATGGAAGTGGCTGGGCCCAACTGGATGAAGATGGCTCGAGACAGAGAGCAATGGCACGGGTTGATGGAGGCTTTTACCCAAAAGGGATCCACATAGGCTTAAGGTGTAAATAGTTATTATGTTTGATAGAAATTAAATTAAAAATTTAAAAAACCCTTATCACAAAAAAAGTAAAACATTTAAAAAGTTAAAAATAACACTTTAGCCATGAAATTTTACTTCACTTAAAGTTAATACCCATAGACGTCTAAAATAACAACGGTAGCTAACACAAAAGAGCTGATAACCTTGAAACGGCTGAACCGATTTTGATAAATTAAGTCTAAGGACCATCGCAAGAAACCCTGCTTTCGAATAAAAAAAAACCGCAACTTAAATCGGTTCACCCGTTTGGGCGCTACGGTGCCACAGACAGACAGACAGACACACACACATAGCGGTGAAACTTATAACACCCCTCTTTTTGCGTCGGGGGTTAAAAATCAACAACTTTTACTGTGGAATAAATAAAGCTTTTATTATTATTATGTGTATAATTTAGTATGTTTTTTACTTTCAGAACCACGTTTAGTCGATGACGTTCAGGTGGATATTGATGCGTGGGAGCGAATGGTCGAGGACAATGACAACCCCGGATCGGACGTGGAGTCAGACCTGGAGGAGGATGGCGATGTTTTCCAGCGGCGCGTTGCAGCGGATGTGGTCTACGAGGTCATGACGCCTGATCAACAGCAGCAGTTGGACAGGATCGAAGCCCAGGATGACGCAGTGTTGCGAGAGCGCATCACTGACCAGGACTTGTTTTTGTTTAACTGGAGTAGCAGAGATTGTTTCACTGGCGAGCGGGAAACATTCACTGGTTCTTCAGGGCCTACCTTTGCGACTGATGGCATGATGCCTCTGGAAGTCTTCGAGAAGATTTTTGATGAAGATTTTATTAATTCTATTGTTGTAGAAACCAATAGGTACGCTCGCCAATTGCTTTCTAGTTCAAATTTAGCTCGCAACTCTCGTTTACGGAGATGGAAAGATATACAGTCCTCCGACTTGTGGACTTTCTTCGGTACTCTTATGCTCCAAAGCTTCGTCGTAAATCCTGTCGAGGCTGAGTATTGGTATCCTCGATTTTCAAATTTGAAAATCGGGAATTTCAAAGATATAATGTCCTACAGTAAATTCTCACTTATTAAGAGATGCCTTCATTTCGTCAACAATTTAGACATCACTTGCCCCACCAAACTTTCAAAAATATCCCCCTTTCTTGACCATCTGAACCACAAGTTCAGCTCTTTATATTTACCCGAGCAGAAAATTGCGATCGATGAGTCCCTTCTGTTGTGGAAGGGTAAACTCGGTTTTTCACAACTGATTGCCAATAAAGCTTCTCAGGTTGGCATTAAAAGCTACGAACTTTGTGAGTCCCGAACTGGTTATTTATGGAAGTTTGAGATCTATTCCGGCAAGGGCCATCAACCTGCTCCAGAGCAAGTTGTGACCAATGAACCAGACGGGGCAACATCCCAAATAGTATTCAGGCTGATGCGCCCCCTCCTTAACAAGGGCTATACCCTTGTTATGGACAATTTTTTTAACTCCCCGCTGTTGTCCAGAGTATTAAAGGCGCAGAAAACGGACACGGTAGGGCCACTTCGTCTCAATAGGGAATTTGTGCCCGACAGTTTGCGCGGCATATCAAAACACGAGTTACGTGTAGGAGAGATTGCCTTCAGCAATACAAACGACCTATCAATTACCGTTTGGAGAGGCTCCAACTTGGTCTCAATGATTTCCACTTACCATAAAGTGGAAGTCAGTGGGATCGAGAAACATGGGTTCAATAAGTATAAGCCTAAGGTAGTCCTTGACTACAATCTTTCCATGGGGTGTTTCGACAAGAAGGATCAACTCTTGCAGGCATTCCCTCTGGAAAGAATTAAGAATGTGGTTTGGTATAAAAAAGTGTTTCGTAGGCTTCTAAACATATCAATCAATAATGCGTACATAATTTACAGACACACGCACAGTATTTCACATCGCGAATTTAGGATGGTGCTGGCAGACCAAATTTTATTAAAATACCGCCCACCACCTCCGCCTAGCCCGCCACCTCCGCCTAACCCACTTCGCCATTTTCCAGTTAAAGCGACAGGCAAATTGCGCTGCAAGCAGTGCTACAAAAATGGTAAAGACATTCGCACAGCCTGGGCTTGTGACACTTGTGGCACACGCTTATGCATCCCATGTTTTAAAATTTTTCACACTAGTAGTCCAGAATAATTATTATTAGTTAGGCCGAATTGTCCTTCCGTCTGTCCCGATTCTGCGCCAATTCTAACTTATTTAAATCTCCCTTTCTCTTTCCGCAGACGGCCGTTTCACTGGACACCACCGCGTCCCAGGACTCATCAATGCCGACCATCGCCTCGACCACGGCCGGTTTACAGCTTATTTAAATCTCCCTTTCTCTTTCCGCAGAAGGCCGTTTCACCGGACGCCACCGCGTCCCAGGACTCATCAATGCCGACCATCGCCTCGACTACTATTTTATTTCTAAATGTGAGAGTACCATGTACCTAGCCACTTAATTTTATAAAAATACTTTGAATCTATCTTAGTATATTGTTTTTTTTTGTCTAGGTAGGTACATTGTATTCACATATAATCTATTTTTTTATTGTATACAATACAGTTGTACAATACAATTCAGTCGCGCGCGCGCACCCACTAGCGTCGGGCTTGTTATTATATACGGAGCGCGGTTTCGTGTATTGTAATAAAAATGACGAACGTTGCAAAGTGCAATGTGTGTAATATCATCATTGATGAGATGTTGTCGTACATTCAAAATAAAGTGTCGATTATGGACGAAGAATCACTAGTGCGTATCTGCAAGGCTGCATTCACAGGTGATGAAATCAAGAACTCGAAGTCACTCCTGTTTGAGGCTATCCCAACGGACGTAAAGAAAATATTGCGAAAAAACAAAGGGAAGGAGGAGCGCGATGTAACAGATATCATAAATCTATTTAAATCGACAGAGCCCGACATTATACCAATTTTTGTGGCGAAACAACTGGACAAACTACCCCCAATCCTGATAGATCACTTGGATTTTTCCAAATTGTTGAAAGACATGCAAGTATTGAAAGCCGAAATTGAAGATGTAAAGTCGACCTGTGCTACACTAGGAAGTGTCAATAAATTAAAAACGGACGTTCTTTGCCTAAGAAACGACTCACTGCCACCGGCGTCGGCGTTTAAAGTGAACCTGAGACGAGGTGCATGGTTGGACAGTGGTCCTATAGGACTTTCACATGGTATTCATGACATAAGTGATGATTTACATATAAACCACAACAGTACTGATTCTACGAATATTCGATCACCTTTGTCGCAATATCGAGAAATGGCGGTAGATGTGGAAAATAAAACTGATCGTGAATCAGCTGAGCGGCAATGGTCATCGCTGCCGCGTCATAAGGCGAGTGCGGGCGCGGCCTGCGGCGAGGAGAGGCAATCGCTGTCCATGAGTCAAGAAGCGAGCGCGCGAACCGGTTCTGTCCTTAGCGCTGCGTTGACGTCACACGCATCTAGTGTGCCTTTACAGATAACAGATCAGCTGACGGCCGCCGTTAAGGATGGGCATAGCTTTGCAACGGCTCAGCATGGACTACAGAAGCCGTATGTTTGCGAAACGACGACCTCAGTAAATGATAATAACGAAGGATGGCAGACAGTACGCCGTAAAAAGTTAGCAAAATATCGTTTCGTGGGCAAGTCAGGTGTAGCCAGGGATTTGGAGTGCACTTTTCGTGGAGCAGACAGAAAAATTCCCATGTTTATTACAAATGTGCATATGTCGACTTTAGAAAGTGACATAATAAAACATATTTACAATAAGACACAGGAAACGGTATTTTTAGAAAAAATAAATATGAAGTTTGAAAGGGGACACAAAGCTTACAAGTTTCTCATATCAGAGGCCAACCTATCAAGGTACATGGATGAAACTTTATGGCCTGTGGGTGTCTTATTTCGGCGGTTTGTAAACTTCAAACACAGGAAAACTAACGGTACACATCTTACCGACATTGACGGCCCAAATAAACATAATAATGGATAGTGGTCATTATCGTTTTGCTACTTTTAATTGCAAAAATTTAAAACGTTCCATCGGTGACGTCAAAAATTTTTTGCCGTACTTGTGACGTGGTGTGTCTACAGGAAACTTGGTTGATGCCGCACGACATACCCTTTGTCAGCACGATCGACAGTGGCTTCGGATACACCGCGACTTCCGCGGTTGATACGTCCTCGGGGATATTACGCGGGCGTCCCTATGGCGGCGTCGCGTTGCTATGGAGATATAGTGCGTTTAAACAGGTGTCAGTGTTACAGTGCGAAAACGCTCGTATTTGTGCTATTAAAATAACAACGAGCGATAGACAAATTATAGTAATGAGTGTTTATTTACCAACTAACTCTGCTGATAACTTACAAGATTTTACTGACTTATTAAGTGCGATAAGTGCCATTATTGACGAATATGGAATCGAATCTGTTTTTGTGTTAGGTGATTTTAATGCGGATCCGGGTGAGTTGTTTTACAGTGAACTTATGCATATTTGTAGCGACCAACTATGGTCTTGTATAGACACAGATGTGCTAGGGTTAGACTCGGGTACTTTTACTTTTATAAGTGATGTGCACGGGACTAGCAGCTGGCTGGACCACTGTTTAGCTACTCACTCGGCTAAGCACACAGTTGTTAAAGTATCTGTTGAGTATGACACCCTGTGGTCTGATCATTTCCCACTTGTGATTGAGTGTAATTTAAAGTTCCTAGCCCCTAAGGTCACGCCTCAAGTGACTAATGTAAATAGAGAGGTAATTTGGGGTGTAAAAAGTGAGGAACAAATTTTAATATATACCAAAGAGTGTCATAAGCGACTTAAAATAATTGACTTCCCTTCAGAGTGTGTAGGCTGTGCTGACTGTTTTTGTAGTGATCGTGGCCACAGGCTGGTTCTGGATACGCTTTATTCTGACATTGTGACTGCCCTCCGGGACGCGGCAGTGGTGGCAGTGGCGAGTCAGGGAAGCGCGAGGAAGGGCGGGGATGGCCCTCGCATAGTCGGGTGGAACAAACATGTCAGCGGGGGCTCACGGGGTGGCCAGGAGTAGGTTTCTCGATTGGGTGATGTGTGGTAGGCCTAAGTCAGGACTTTTATACAAAGAAATGTGTGATAGCAGGAGAGTGTTCAAATCCCGATTAAAATGGTGCCAAAATCATCAGGACCAAATACGAATGGACGCTCTAGCTATGAAACATTGCAAAGGGGATTTTCGTGGTTTTTGGAAGGGCACCAAAAAGGAAAACTTACGCCCTGATCTCCCTGTGAGCGTCGATGGTGTGAATAGCCCAGAGGAGATTGCGAATCTTTTTAAGAATCATTTTTCAGTGAAATCTCCATTGGGTACAGCAACGGAGGTGCCCAATGCTGTTGTTGACTGTCTGGAGACGGGGACGTTCCGGGCGAAGGATGTTGTTAACGCCATAAGGTTGATCTCGAGAGGTAAGTCCCCGGGTCATGATGGTCTCAGCATTGAGCACCTACAACACGCTGGACCACATATTGCCAGGGTCTTGGCTATGTTTTACTCGCTATGCGTGAGCTATTCATACCTGCCAGACGACTTTATGAAGACAGTGGTAGTGCCTGTAGTGAAGAATAACACTGGTGACCTTACTGATAAGAGTAACTACAGGCCAATTTCTCTTGCCACTGTGATAGCTAAAGTGTTTGATGGTTTGCTTAATGCACAGTTAAACAGATCGGTGACTTTGCACGATAATCAGTTCGCGTTTCGTCCACTGAAAGTGCTATACTGTGCCTTAAGCATACCGTCAAATACTACACCGATCGTAAAACGCCTGTGTATGCGTGCTTCCTTGATTTGTCCAAGGCTTTTGACCTCGTAGCATATGACCTGCTGTGGAGCAAGCTGAGGAGCATAGGTTTGCCACCGGAACTCATCAGCATGTTCCAGTACTGGTATGCGCACCATCACCAGTCTAATAGTGTAAGGTGGGCGGGGGCAATGTCGGAAGCGTACCATCTCGAATGCGGTGTCAGGCAGGGGGGCTTAACATCCCCTACCCTCTTTAATTTGTACGTCAACGGGCTGATCGTGGCGCTCAGTAGCAAGCATGTCGGATGTCACATTGACGGTACATGTGTCAACAACTTAAGTTATGCTGATGACATGGTGCTGATGAGCGCGTCGGTCTGCGGCTTGAGAAAGCTGTTGCGAATATGTGAGGAATATGCTTGTGGTCACGGTTTATTGTATAATGTAAAGAAGAGCCAGTGCATGATCTTTGAGACCGCCAGTGCGAAACGTCCGGGAACAATACCTCCGGTCAGGCTAAATGGGGTTCCTCTAGAATGGGTTGACCAATTTACATACTTGGGGCATGTTTTGACTGTCGACCTCAGGGATCACGCGGACATGGAACGGGAGCGGAGGGCGTTGTCTTTTAGAGCTAACATGATCGCCCGTAGATTTTCGCGATGCTCTAAAGAGGTTAAGGCTACGCTGTTTAGAGCGTACTGTACGTCGCTGTACTCTTGCAGTCTATGGGCGCATTACTCTAATAGAAGTTACAGCGCCATCCGCGTCCAGTACAATAATGCGTTCAGGGCGGTGATGGGGCTGCCCCGGTACTGTAGCGCCTCGGGTATGTTCGCTGAGATGCGTACTGATTGCTTTCACGCGACTATGCGCAAGCGTGCTGCGTCTTTGGTGCTTAGGGTTAGGGGTAGCCCCAACATCGTGCTGGCGATGATTGCTGGAAGGCTGGATTGCCCCTTCATCCGGCATTGTTCCAGCAGACATGTTGCTGTGCCAGTGTCGGAGAGAAATTATTAATATTAATGTTATTATTATTCATGATTATTAATTATTATTTGTGTTAAATTTTGACATTTTTATTTGGTACTAATTTTAATCTTAATTTCAAATGCATTTATCTATTCTTATTTAATAATTGATTGGCATAGTTTTGTGTGATTTAATATGTTTTGTATGCTTTATTTGTTTGTGTTTTAGTTGAATTTAATTTAATTGTAATTTATAACTTTTTGTCAATGGGTGTACTTACCTGAAATAAATGAATTTATTATTATTATTAATACTATTTTAAAAGAGTAAGTATGGAGTTTCTTGCCCATTCTTCTCCATACAAATCTACCTTTTGGAATGGGCAACTAGAATTAAAATATTTAATAAATTCCGAATTTCATGTCACTATGTTTTCATGTCCACATAATTATGTAAATAAAAAAATAACATACTATGCTAAGATAGATTCAGCATTTTAGTAGATAAGTACAGACGCCAGCACATCAAGTTACCCCAATGTGTCAAATTTTCCCTATTGAATATGAACCTTATTCTGTTTGACATATAGTTGATTAACGATCAAAAAAGTTTGACACATTGGGGTAACTTGATGTGCTGGCGTCTGTACTTATCTACTAAAATGCTGAATCTATCATAGCATAGCATGTTATTTTTTTATTTATTTTTTTATTTTACTTTGTTTATTCTAGGTACATCGTATTCACATATATATATAATGGATTTTTTATTGTATACAAATATTGTAAAAACTATTTTAAAAGAGTAAGTATGGAGTTTCTTGCCCATTCTTCTCCATACGAAACTACCTTTTGGAAGGGGCAACTAGAATCATTATGTTTTATTTAACTTGTAAGTTTAACGTTCAAAAGTGCCTTTTAAATGGCCTAATTGAAATAAATGATTTGACTTTGACTTTGACTTTGATTATGTAAACTAGGCCTTGTAGTTCGGCGTTTGTAGAACATTTTACACAGGACCAACTTGAAATATTTATTACTTTTTCTGATTACGTCGTATTATGCTGTGTGATACGTCGTTGGAAAGGGTATTGAATGGAGTATGTAACTAATATTGTTGCATTAGCTTCTGATCCAACTTGTAAAACATTTTTCGAGAACAAAAGGTAAAAAATATTTTTCGTAAAAACTGGTGTTTGTCTTTAGGACCATAAGTACAGTTTTTAAATCTACTGCCATGATTCTTATATATATGATGAAGTATTAGATAAGCTTAAGGTTAAAAATGCATAGGTGTTAATTCTTAACATGGAAAATAAATAAAACCACATCGCACAGTATAATTTTTATTATTTACAAGCATCCCAAATTGAGATAAAATTGATAGCGGACCGGAAATATTGCACCCAGCCTAACTAAAATTTTTCTCCATAAATCGTGCCCGTTACGCCAGCCAGATGTTGTCGAAAATTACCATTTGAATCTGATAGATAATTAGTTGTGCGGCTTCTGTAATTGTTGCGCACATTTTTAAATTTGTTGCGCTTATAGTTTTTTAATTATTTCACAAAAACATTTCCTGCTGCGGTAACGTTACCCCAGCCAGACCTTTTTCTTTCTAATGGGAATATTTAAATAATTACTAGCTATAAAATTAGTTGTTTAAATGAAGTAAATGTTGTGCCTTATTTTGTATTTGTTCTTTCATCGGTTGCGAAGTTATTTGAGATTTTGCTGGGGTAACGTTTTTGGTTTTGCTAGATCTTTGAAATGGTTAAGCGGATTCTTATCATATTTTGTACATGGCTTCTTAGGAATTAGTTTAAATTTGTTCTGCAATAAAAAAACCAAAATAATACATAGCTTAAAGGTTATTTCATTAAATAGAAAAACACTTCAATTGGTCCCAGCACTCTCATTAAGAGCTCTAAAGATTTACTTTAAACGTTATTTTAAAGCTTGTAACTGCCTTCAAATGTATGTGAAGTTTCATATCCTGTAGGTACCGTAAAACCTGGCAACTTTGCCGATGGTTGCTAAATTTGCCATATACCGACTTGTACGGTACAAAAATTTGTTACAGCGAAACCGTAATTTTTTTCACATGTGTAGCGTCTTTAAATTAAACTTTAATAATTAATTGGCAACATCCTATTTTATATCCCAGCTTTCAAAGAACTCATTTTTGAGCGGTTATTTTTTTCCTGTGCTCGCGGTGTAGTACTTCGTGCTCCGAAACTTTAATAAAAAATAGTGGGATAAACTTTTTGTTGGTAAGTCAAATTTTTATATCAGATTCTTAACAGTGCCGTTTAGTTAAAACCATTATAAATTACGTCTCTTTGTCCAATTTAACCTTAGAAATCTCTGTTGGCAAATATACTTTACCACTGCAAAGCTGGAGTGATGTTTACTTTGCCATGTTTTCCTAGAGGCTAGGGCTGTCACAAAAATATTCTGATACGTTTGCCACTTACGTACTTCTGATTTGATTAAATTTGGAAGTCAGTTTTTTAATACCTACAATTTTTTTTTAGAAAATAGGAGATCAATCGAGGCGTAAGTTGGGGAGCAGATTCTATAAAAAATATTCCATAGAAATGCTAAATACCGCAGTGGATCTCGTCAGCTGTAAAATTATTTCATCATTAGAAGCATCTAAACGATTTCATGTCCCAAGAAGAACAATCGACAATAAAATAAAAAGCAAACACATGAAAAAAAACTGTTCAAAAATTATTTAAATTTTTCGACAACCCTGACCGTTATTTCTATTTTGTTTGAAAAATTCAAAACACGGAGGGTAAATTTGCCATACAGTGGACTATTCTGTTGCCAGTGCCAAATATTATACAATTTTAGTATATTTTAACTGTAAATAATGCATGTGGCATTGACAACTATCATAATTTATGATAATTCCACTAAAGGTATCCAACATTTTGGCATGGCAATCTTACCACAAGTAATAGTTGTCTTTGCCATATAAGTTTTTGGACCAAAATATCATTAAATAGGAAAACAATAGATATTATATTTTATTTCAATGATACAAACAATTTATTATCTATCAGATTGATTTAATTGTATATTCTCATAGAGTTTTTTTGAGAAAAATATTTACAAACTTTTTTAGCCAGCAGAAAGTGGCAAAAGGTTTCACGGTAAGTATTTAACAAGTTATGATGATATTGAGTTCTTCACGAGCACGGTCTTGATGCACGCGGTGTTTTTTGGCCACTGGATTGGATTTATGAACCGAATGTTATGTCAATTATTAGTTGTTTAGTTCAGTTGTATATCAGTAAAATTTCAGCTCAGTACATTGGGTAATTAATGAGATAATACGATTTAAGTCATTAGGAAGTGAATGACCGTGGTAACCCGACCAAGTTTAGGTGGTTTCGAAAAAGCGAAAACGCAAAACATTATGGTACCTTCTAAAATATGTAGGATAGTGTTACAAATTTAGTACAGACATGTACACAAGTTTTAATAAAAACTACGTGATTATTAAATAATTTTTATTGACA
Source organism: Euplexia lucipara (assembly GCA_921972225.1). Classification (NCBI taxonomy): domain Eukaryota; kingdom Metazoa; phylum Arthropoda; class Insecta; order Lepidoptera; family Noctuidae; genus Euplexia; species Euplexia lucipara. The sequence continues at coordinate 4,892,766 of OV179145.1, read as the reverse complement.
GGTAATATAATCATTTCAATTGAACTTGTGTAAGCGCAACAAATTTAAAAATGTGCGCAACAATTACAGAAGCCGCACAACTAATTATCTATCAGATTCAAATGGTAATTTTCGACAACATCTGGCTGGGGTAACGGACACAATTTATACCACTGTTGAGGAATAGTTCCCGTAACAAGGATTAAGTTGAACAGAGTTGTGATGAATGTAAGCAATAGTAGGGCTCCATGTTTCAAAGCTTCATTCTTGATGTTGTCCGGCCCTGGACTTTTTTCATTTTTTAGTTTTTTTATATGTTGTAGTGTTTCCTTATCATTAATTGGGTCTATGGTTAGATTAGTAATAATTCCTTCTTTTTCTTTTTCATCTTCACTGTCCAGCTGCCTTATTCTAAACCGTTCGATTGGTTTCCGTGTCGGTAAGGAACCGTTTTCGACAATCTCATTTCCGAGCCGAAGAACTGCCAAAACGCTAATCACAGATCCGAACGGATACGTTTTTTTTCTATACGATTGATCATTGTATTTATGGGGAACGCTACAAAATGGTAGTAAAAAGATCAGCGTGGTAGAAAATTTAAAGTAGTAAATAAAATGGTTTATTTGAATGTTTCGATCCGTTTAATTATAGAATATACAGCTAGTAATTTAATAGACAGCAAACGGTACAAAATGATTTTATTATTAATCAAACAAACTTTATTTCGAACAAACTTGCTTTGTAAACAGCCGTCTGTCAAACTGGCATTGCCAGTTTGACAGACTTTTTTACTTTTTAAACTTTTTCCGCATTGCCAGTCTTGCAAAGCGGAAAAAGTTTTTATTTGAAATAAAACTATGGATTTCTTTTTATTATAACTTTGCTAAAAAATGACTGTAAGTATTTGATATCAATACACAAATCTTGCTATTTGCTCATTGTCAAACAATAACACGTACAACTATACGAATAAAGTACCTAATTCAAAGTGTAATTATGTAGTTCTACATAATTACACTTTAAATTTATGTAAATGCGAAAGTATCAATGAAATACGGTCAATACAATAATAAAACTTCATTTTCTTAAAAGTGCAGTGTTTTAAAGTTTTACAGTGTTTATATTTCTCTGAAATAAATCGTTTAAATGTTGTTCGGTATGGCTCCCGATATCAAACAGCTGTCGGAAAGATTTGAGTCTTCTTATCGAATTTGAACTGTCAAAAAAAATCGTTTTCGGATTTGTGAATTGCGTTTGGATGACATCTTCGACATCTTAGACGTTCGCATATTATTATTATACTCTTTGGACGTTCGATTCGGTGCGGAATCTAGTCGAATGGTTGTGAATAAGCCAGCAGGTCCTCTATTGGTCCTATAAACAGTTTTGAGTAGAAAGCTGTTGCGCATTTAAGCACATCTTCTCGGGTTTTTGTTTCTTTTTGGTTGTCATTCAAATTTTTTATCCATGTAGGTATTATGTTGTGTTAGTTCTTTAACCGAGCGCTTTGTACTTCTATATGTTCTTAGGTTTTTTTCTATGGTTTTCTGTCTGTGGTTATTGTAGTCTTTATTTATTGCCTTGTTAGTTTTTTTGAAAAGTTTCCTAGTTCTTTTTTATCTTTTTTGTCCTTGTTTTTCTTTGCTAGTAATTGGGAGCGTCTCTTCATTAAGTCCTTAGTTTCATTCTTAGTTAATATACCTCTAGATCGAGCTACCGCGTGGCCGCACATGCGACAGCAATATAAAAGTTCAGTGTTGCTATTCCTTAAAAAAGTCCCAAAATACGACCAAAATATTCTACTTAACTGTGGGTTCCAATTTTTAAACTATTATAAATTATAATTTACGTATTCAACGTATATGAGTGTAGAAGTATCAATGTGTGGGAAAATATCATTTCACGTAAAATACCTTTCAATCTTACCTTGATTCTCACAAATAATTTACACTAGGTAGGTACTACCAAGTGAAGCTTGATGTGTGTACATAGAAGGAACTCTTTAAAAGAAAACAACATCTTTTTTTCGCGTTTTATGTATCATTAAAATATACTTAGGTATGGCTGACATCCAGTGTGACATTGAAATTGCTGTATAATGACTATTGTCCTTTAAACAAAACCAACTTATTATGAAAATTTCTGATTTCTAAATTCTAAATCTTTATTGTTACATAGCATTTATTTATAAAATGAATTCATACTTCCAAATATCTAAAAGTACCTACGCGATTGCCTTTAAGAGTAAAACTTAATGATTGTCGAAAGGGCTCTGTTCGTTCGTACACATGTTCACTTAAACTGGAAAATAAGGGTTCGCCCACAAATTTGTGTGTGGTTAGACACCATAGATTTATTTGATTATTATTCCTACCTTTTGAACATTAGGCCTGACAGTTAAGGGAAAAGATTTGAAACGTGTAGCAACACTGTAAGTAAGTAATCCTAGGTTATGTGATATAAGAAATCAAGTTTACTTTAAGAAATCTTCCATATTTTGGTCTGAAACCCATGACAATAAAAGCGCACAAATGTATAAATTCAATAATCATACTATAACACTAACAGTATTGAAAACTTTCGAATGAAAAGTGAATTCGTTAATATCCTTTTCTGTGCGGCTTTTACAGCCTATTATACTGCATCCTCCCATCGTAGAGCATACACCATACATTAAACACTTAACTAATGGAGTCCATTTCTCATTAAATTACTCAAACTATTACAACAATTGCAAAAACCATCCGAAAACTTAAATTAAATCGACCATAATAATATACGTGACAGTGACAGCACTTTGTTTGGCTAACATTCAAAAGTTAGCCATGCAAAAATCCGGCACGCCGTAAGGGACAGAAGATACGATGCTTTGTCTCAATTTTCCTACGAACTTTGTATTAATGCGTCTCACTTCCACACTTCACATTGTAAATTGGGCTACGTCTAGAGGTATATAGTCTAAGGTTTCATTAGTTAAGATCTCTTTTTATTTTTGTTATGAGGTTCGTTTTCTATTTTCAGACTTTTTTGGATGATGTCTTCAAAAGTGTCATAGTAATCCTGTACTTTTGTTTTGTCTTCTATGTTGTTATTCTTTTCAATGTTTATTTGTAGGTTTTCTTGGTAAGTTTTTATGTTTTTTCTGTTTCTAGCGATCTTGGTCCATTGTTGTAGTTTTTCCTGAATAATTTGATTTACTTTAAATTGAGACTAGCTCTTACCAGTCGGTGATCTGATGAGAAGTTAAGTTGGTTTATAACTTCTACATTTGAAATCAGTTTAGGTTTGTTTGTAATTATAAAGTCAATTTCATTTTTCGTTTTTTGGTCTGGTGATGTCCAGGTTCACCTGCGGCTCTTTCTCTTTTTAAAACAGGTATTCATTATCATCATTCCATGTTCTAGAGCATATTCTATTAGAGTCTCGCCTCCACCATTTCTTTCACCAAAACCATATTTTCCCATGACTAGGGTTTCATGCTTTTTAGGCTGGCCAATTTTTGCATTAAAGTCTCCTATGATTACTGTCGTGCTCCCTGCTAATTCCTGAGCTTTTCTTAAGTCTTCATAGAAGTTATTTATTTCTTCTTCTGTACATTTCTCGGTTGGTGCATATATTTGGATCAGAGAGATATGTGTTCTTTCAAACTGTAGTTGTAGAAGCGCTACTCTTTCTGATATCCCAGTAAATTTGACAATGTTGTTTTTAAGGTATTTTTTTATGATAAACCCTACTCCATTGAGGCCTCTTGTAGTTCCAATGTAACAGAATATAAAGTTTTGGTGTTCTTCAATTTCACACCCCATTCTCCTTACTTCTGCTATACCAAGGATGTCATATTCTATTTTTTCTAAGGCAAGGTTGAGTTCTATTATTTTTTCATTTGACGACAGGGTTCGTACGTGGTGAAATGGTTAGAAGAACGAAAACACCCATAGTAATGGGATTATGGGATCATAGTAAATGACGTAGGTAATCTAAATGGCGCGCGAAAATGGCAGCGTTTAAACAACTCAAATTTATTCTGTATTTTAAATATTTTTTTATCACATCTATTCAAAAAGAGCTAGTTTATTCCTCGTAAACAGGGACCAAAATAGCTCATTAATCCTTAGGGAACAAAATTGATTTGAATTTGGAATGTGGATATTATTAGTAAATGTTTCAATCAGCCGAAGACATTCAGTCTTTTAAATCTCTTTGCAATCAGCAAAGAGGTGAATCACAAACCATGCGGAAACAATGTAGGTATTGAATATGTGACTGGCTGAAAAACTGCGAGCGCGCCGAATTTAAAAAAAGTTGATGAAAAATAAACAACGCGCGAAATTAAATTCATTCTGCTTTCGTTCGTAGTTGATTCATATTCAGATTTTAGAATTATAAAAAATGAGTGCGTCTTCCTCAAGTGAAAGTATTATATTGACTCCAGAGAATATTGTATCGGACGCTAAAAATGTGACGGAAAGTCTTTTACCTTCAAAATCCCGTGAACAATATGTCAAAGCATACAAGAATTTCATCCTTTGGAAAAATGCAAAAAGAGCAAAATCTTTTTCGGAAAATGTGTTTATGTCTTATGGTTCTGAATTGTACGTAAATAAATTCTTGTTCATAAGTTGCACTTACTTATTTTCTCATAGAGGGTGATAAAAAGTAGAGTGTCCACCTCGTGAGCAACACTATTTTAAGCTCGAGTGGCATACTTTTAATCCCTTGCTGCGCTCAGGATTCTAGTTAAGAATCCCTCGCTCCGCTCGGGATGCTTCATTACAGCAATTTTTAAATATGTTTATATTTTTTACTATTAACGTTGTAAACAGTGAATTAAAAATATAAAAAAAACACATGCATATACCCTATTCTGATATAATTTTTTTGTCTAGTTTTTAAGACTTTGTTTGCATTTTTAATTAGGTTCATATCTCTTATTCTTTTATTTTAAGCATCACGTACAAGCTTGGCAAAAAAGAGTAGAAAATAATGGACGCGCCACTGTGCTCTTCGTATGGCAACCCGCGTGGCAACCGCATAGCGTACCAACCTAGTCTTGATCCTTAGCTGTTTTTTAGACAAATTTTATTAATCTAATTATGTATTTTTTTTTTTAATCAGTAAGTAATCACTTTTAATCGTGGCAATTAGAGACACAATAGAAAGACAATGACAGCGTGGACACCGATGTCCTCTTGGGGTGTAATGAATTAATTGAACAAGGACGTGTTCTCGACACGCAACTGATTACCTAAAAATAACAAATTGAGTAAATACTCCTGAGTTCACAACATTGTTTAGGAATTATAAAAAAAGAAAACATAACATTGTATAACATATTTTCTATATTTTATTCTAGTAAATCTTTCTCTAAATATTCTACCCCGAACACGTAGGCCGCAAACTCATCTGAGTCATGTTCGGGTTCAGAGGTGATGCTACTATCATCTTCTAGATTTATTACTATTCGCTATATTTCCTCGTTCATAGTTATTTGTTAGCACGAGTTCTTCCAATCCTCGATAATAGCTTGTAATGCACGTTCAGCTGCTTTCTGTAAAGACGAAATATTTCATTTATCCCTAACAATATTAAAAGTAAAACATTTTTATCACATACTGTTAAAAAGACGGATGTAGAAAATACCCTTTTGTTTATCTCCTTCCAGCACGATTTTGCTTAGAACGATAACAGGCTTCCCTGAATTAAATAATAGATTTAGACTATGGCACGACAATTTCTTTTACATTTCTAATTCAAACGCTAGAACAAATAATTCTCTCCCTTGATATCGCACTTAAAGTATAATTTACGAAGAAAGTGAATTTTCATTCAGTTAAAAGTCAAGTCACCTAAGTATCAATTTATCTCAGCGCACTATACCAGAGTAATGCTGAAAAAATGTAAACATAACCTATGTGCTCGACATTTATTGTTTCAAATTTTTAGTTATTCCTTATGCAAGCAAATTAATATAGCTTTGTATTCATCAACTAACACTTGATTTACCTAAAATCAACAAAACCAACTCTTACATACCTGTATTATAAGCGGAACTCTAGAAAACATTGTTAAGTTCAGGAAGAATAGTTTGGGCCTCATGTTCCGCCAGATATCGCCTGTACACCTTATAAATAACCTCCTGCCAGCACTACGAATAGTTTTATTCGTTTTTATTCACTTTTTACGTTTATTTATCAAGGTTTGGTGGTCGAAATTAAAATACGAAATCGTGAACTTTGTTTATTATGAGATGTCATTATTTTGAAAATGTTGCCTACAGACAAAAATTTAGTTCCGTTTCTACACTTTTTTGCCAAGCTGAACATAAATGTTACCAAATATGGAATTCATAAAATAGTTGAGAATAGACCTTTTGCAAATGTCAGATTGCATTGACAATCACAAGTCAGGTTGCCAACGACGGTTAGAAAATAGTTTATTGAATGTCTTTGGAAAATATCAATGAAGAAAGCATTTGGTGCTTGTTGCTATTAATGATTATATTACGTTAGAACTACAATTCGTTGACATTATCTGCAATTAAATTAATTAAATATTTTTTTCAGATAGTTGCGACAAAATTTCGAGCCCACCATAATAATAGAACGTTCTTTGAAGATACCATGACATGACATTGACAGAAAGAAACAAATATATTTATTAGGAGCTGCCAAAAGGCTGGCAACATTATAAAAAGTCAGTCAGGATTTATTCGGATGTCGTTGTCGAGGAAGGAGAGAGAAAGTGAATTGGAAGTTACGATTAATCGAGTTTATTAGGTTTAAACAGTGAAATGAGTATTTCTTTATTGTGAGAAATGCTCTTATTTTCGTCAACAGACTATTGTGTGTGCCAAATAACTAGTTGTTATTTGGCTATAAAATGTTTGAAAGTCGATATTGACACATCGTTTCTCGTATGTTAAAAGTAATTTTTAGGAGTGTTTTTTTAAATTAGTGTACAGGATGCCGAGGGGAGAGAACCGGGAGAGCATCCTGTTATCTCGGGAAGAGAATGACCAGGTGTTCAGTTTGATTGGACCAAAATGCCAGGTGAGTAAGCTATGAATTCTCATTAGCAATCCGCGTGATTCAGAATGCCCTTAGATTACGTATCTCTGTCCATATCTGCGGATAAATAATCAGTCGATATCGCCGCGATATTTTTTGTGAGCTCCGAATTTTCTCCTTGAATGTCAACAATTTTCCTTTAATTGAATATTTATTTATTTCTTTATCCTTTACTAAATAAGTACTAGAGAACTAATGTATGGAGTAGCAAAATGTTAAGACATTATTTTCCTCATGTAAACAACTAATAAATTGTAAATAACATATTGCTTGTAAAACCTTGTATTGGTTAAAAATTTAATTTAATTTATCGTTTCTGGGATCATAATGTTAGTCTGGAGAATGCCAGCAAGGTTTTTCTTTTACATAACAATAGTGTATTTTTTACAACCTGTAAAGTATTCATTGTTGTTATCTTCAGATTACAGCATTAAGCACTTAAACATTAATTGTTAAACCCATTCTGTTGTAACAATAAGATTATTTGACTTGCATAAAAAACTTTTCAAGGTGTTTTATATATACTAGCTTCTTTCTAACATATGAGCCAAGGCATTTGATAAATGGATGGGTTACAATCGCATAACACATTCTCTTAGTGTTAATTACTAACCTCGTTTGGACCTCTTATGTTATTTTTCTTTAATTAAATGCAAAAATCTGCAAGTACATAGAGTCAATTTATGAAAAACTTACATCTGTTCTGTCTATCTATTCTATTCTGTCTATTCTACCATTGTATTATTTTTTATAATACATCTGCTTGACGTTGTATGTCCAATGTTAAGTTATTAGCTCTGCTTAGCTTGGGACTAGATGGCGGTGTGTGAAGTATGTAGTTTTTTTTTAATTTTTTTTATTTAAACTTTTCACCACTACAATTGTTAAAAATTACAAGCACATCTAATATGTAGGCAAAAGCATCCTGCAAAACCACTTGATGTAACATTCATGCACCACATCACAGCAGTGGCTAAATTTATTTTTTTCTTGTGTATGTTTTTGTATTATTTTCTTTGCTAATTGGTATGATCAAATTACATGCCTATTGTTGCTACTGCAGCGCAAAGGTGTCTTATCATATTGAAAAGTCATTGTCATTGTCATCATCACCATGCAGACATGAATTATTTTTAATACCAGGTTTCCACACAATGTTTGTCTACAATGCTGTCAATGATGTCTTAGTTATATTTTTGAAAGAAAATTATAAATTAAGATAAAAAGAAATATGTTTTATCCAAATACATTGACTGCCAGATTACTAGAGAAGAGAAATTCAATTTTTTGCGGCTCACCGGTGAAGGCTGTGGTGTACAAAGTATCAAAGATATGTTTATTGTAGTAATGCAAGAACTGATATATCCACATAAACATTCCTTTAATTTCCTGTATATCAGCCCACACCTCATAGGTGCATGAGACATAGCAAAATGGCTGACATTCAATGCTTTAAAACTTTTTAATGCATTGAATGTTTTATATCCAACTATTATGTTTATGACACTACATGGTCAGACACATAACAGTTAGATAAACCTATTGCACATGTCTATTTAGAGATCTATGGAAATGCTGTAATATATAATTTTTTCCTTAAAATATGTTGATGTATTTCAAATCTATTTGGCCATGGATAAAACAGCGAGGCTCATTTTTGTCCGACTTGGTTCAATAAATCTTCATCATCCTCTTGCTCTTATCCAAATACAATTATACATTCCCATTATGTTCTATTTTATGTAAACTATCATTTTTATATCTTTTTTTCTAAAAAAGATTTTTTTTAATTGAATCATTAGGTATTATTAGAGACTAATTTAAAAAAAAATCGAGCCTTAGAGACTAAAGAAATGAAAGAAGAAAACAAGAACTCTGTGGCTCAGCAAACACCTTTCAGATATATTGAAGACTATCAGACGTCCTGCGGTTTCGCCCACGTAGTTCCCGTTCCCGTGGGAATACAGAGATAAAAAGTAGCCTTAGATGTCACGAGGGGATAGTGTAGCTTCCCAATGGTAAAAGAATTTTTCAAATCGATCCAGTAGTTTCGGAGCCTATTCAATGCAAACAAACAAACAACCAATGAATCAAATCTTTCTATTTTAAATTATTAGTATAAATAGATAATATAATTGCCAAGAATATATCTTAAAATTTCGCTCTACCTATAGTGGCGAAACATGGGTGTAGTGTACTACAGAATGATCTGTTACGGCATTATGTTAGGGTTGCATTATGTGTTCTATCTAAAACTGACATTTTACCCTATTTGAAATGCAAATGTATTTTTTTTCCTATATCATTAATTTATTTAATATACTTACAAAAATAAATTAAACATATTTTCCTAAACACCACCTCCGTTAATTGTCCAATGCACATTATCCAGGCCCCAACATACTCGTAAATACAACAAAAAAAAAGACTTATCCAATTTGGCGCATCCGTTCGGAATTTATGCGCGTACATAAATAGATAGTGTTTTGATAAAACTGGTTTTAGTTTTGTGTTTTGTGTACATAGAAAACTAATAACTTAACATGGGACCTAAACATAACTGGCGAAATGTGGGTGTAGGCACTCAAGGTACAGCTCTGCCTAACCCTTCAGGGCTAACAGGGGTGATGTTATGTTGTTTTACGTGTTAATATGATACAACCATGAAAATATGTACTTATACAAATATCCTAAGTCTTATAGTGTTATTTGACGTCATGTTTTATTCTACGAATAGCGTTGCATTTGAGAAATGTGTAAGGAAATTAAAAAACAGCCACTTTTTAATAATTAAATTTTAGTATCAAATGATTATAAATCTCAAAAATAATTGTATAGGTATTTTTTTGTAATAAAACAGATTAGAAAAAAATAATATTTGTTATGCATTTTGGAGTCACAGCATATTATGCGCCTTAGGTTCCCTAAATTGGCGCGGCCTATAATGCAACAAACACAAAAAAAAACATTTTACTTGTTTGTATAAAATAAATTAAGTACAGAAATGAAAATCATTTAAAAATGTAAAGAAAATTATACTTCCCTTAAAGAAATCTACTTTGTTGTAGCAAGAAAGTTACGCAACACTTGAAAGCAACTAGCCATATAATTTCTCAGCATAAAGCGTTTATAGGGCGAAAGTTAATCTAGGCGCCATATAAATGGTTCTGCCAGTCTGAAGTAGAAAGCATGTTTGGTTAGTACTGAAATCTATACCGATATAAATAAGAATCAATGTTTGTTCCTTATTGGTAAGGTTCTTTAGAAAGGTCTGGTGCGTAGTAAGTACTTGCGTACTACATTTACCTTTCTGGAGCGGCGTGTAAAGTTCCCAAAATATTGATCAGATTGTGATTGAACTGTAGTTGTGTCTCTTGAGAACGCCAGAGAGGGTTTCTAAGGATGTAAACATATTAACTTCTGAGCCAGAGCAACACGTGGTCGGGTCATCTAGTTATAGGTAGGTACAATAGGTAAATCTGAATTGTTTGTTTGATTCAATGCGCTTAAACTTAACCTGCTGGTCAATTTTTTTTATTGCCGTTGATAGCCCGGTTCTTGAGGAAGGTTTTTGGGTAGGCTATTTAACAGCAGGTCCCAACACACAACTACTCTTATCTTTTTTAAAGGATTAAGAGTTAACTAACAAAAGTACCCGATTTCGATCGCTCAAGAATGGATCCCATCGGGCAGGTGCGTTTATGGGGCTTGCGATGCTAGATAAGTCCAATCTTTGAGTACTAGCAATCCACGTGCCACAAGACTTATCGTATCAGCCTATACAGCCGATATCGTTGTTAGTAAATTCTTTTCCTTCCTATAAACATACCTATCGCAATATTTCCAGGATATTAGCGATTTTTTAAAACTATTGTCCTATTTAACTTAGAGTGACCTCGAAATTCACGAAGGAGAACGACTTTATACATATCGTCGTATCCTACGAATAGGGGCGTAACTGCATATTAGCTACTTTTCAGGAGACACTTTTTTGTGATTATTTAAATTACTTAAATGTATATATATGTGTTTGTGGTTTCATATAATGTGTATGGGTATCATATGGTTCGGCTAGCATTATTTTCAATAAATTATCTTTATATTTTAGACGCATTTTGTCCCTTAAATCCTTATTCTCTGTTGTGTTAAGGCGAAATAGGGTTGGACTTGAGCAATAAGTTACATTATGCCTTTTATCTGCGGAAATGTCGAGGTCACAATCGCCATAATGCCATTTTTATATTGTTCTGATGCGCCGGTATACACTTTTATGTTATAGAAATTTGTGTATTACAACTATTTTACTATTACTGGGAACAAGAGAATGTAATAAAAGAAAATAATTAAAGAATCATAATATTTAATTCGAACAAAATCTGAATGTTAGTAACATATTTGCTTGGTAAATATTTAAGCATACCAAGTGGATGTCGATTAACAAGAAAAAATGTTTTCATTCATAAAAAAATATCTATGGGAATAAATATATTTTCTAATCATGTATAATAAAAACCCCTAAAAAATAAAAATAAAAAACCCGTAACTCTACAAACCAAATAATTGTATTTTCTTAAATAATTCTGTTACTTTTAATATTTGGAAACAAAACTCGTTTGTTTTTAAACAATCAGAGCTTAATATTAAATTACACATAATCGAAATCAGTGTTTCAAATAAAATTGCACAGAATCATAATCAGTCCTTAAAATCAATTTACACAATATAATCAAAATCAGACTGGATTGAATTAGACTGGCCTGTTGGTCTAGTAGTTAGTGACCCTGACTGCTATGCCGGAGGTCGTGGGTTCGATTCCCACCCAGGACAAATGTTTGTGTGATGAGCACGATCATTTGTTCTGTGTCTGGGTGTAATTTATCTGCAATATGTATTTAGAAATATATAAATAATTATGTTTATCAGCTGTTTAGTACCCATAACACAAGCTGTCAAACTTGGGATTAATAGCGTTGTGTGAAAAGTTGTGAAATATTTATTTATTTATTATTTATTTATAAAGTTAGTGTTTCAAATAAAATTGTACAGAATCATAATCAGTCCTTAAAATAAAATTGTAAATTATCAAAATTAGTTCTTAATATCAAATTACATGTTATCAAAATCAATCTTTAAAATTAAATTTGTAATTTAATTGATAACATGATCATAACATAGAATAGAATAACTCATAACATTGATTCGATTCTAACTGGCAAATATGTAGTTCTTTGGTCAGACTCTTCAAAATAATTTGGGATTTGGACGGGGGTTCTAGAAGGTCGCCATTCTTTAGTTCCGGATTTAGTAGATTCTGTATTTCGGACAAGACTACAATCTCACTTGCACTATCATTTTGGTAAGGTTTGTTCATGTCGTTTTCAGCATCTTGAAAGAAGGAAATGACACTTTAAAATCATACAATTAACATACTAAACTAGTTTCGCATTATTTTTAACAATAATGTATTTAAATTATTAGTATTTTAACTAAAATTATGAACTAAACTTACTTACTGGAATACGGATCAAGGTCGGAAACGAAATCAAGCGGAATAAAATTATTATAAAACGAATTACGCTGTTAAGCTCAGAGTTAATATTTTCTTGGATTAAATATTCTATCTCTTTTTCACAACCTCGTGGCACCGGAGCCTCTACGTGGTTCCTTCCATCATAGCAACTTTCAAGAGTGCTTACTGAAAAAAAAATGTTGTTGACAAAGAAAACGGAATTTCGTAAGTAGCTATAATAAGAATTAGATCGTACAAATTTGCACGTTTTCTAACTATCATTAAATAGCCGTTACATTTAAAACAGAATTGTTCTAAAACTTTGGGAAAAAGGCAAAATAATAAAAAGCGTAATTATAATTTTCGTGCGGAATGCTAATAATGCGGCCACAAATGCTTTTATATCAATTTTAAAGCAATAGACAAAAAACCTATATAAGTGCATTTATGCCCCAAACCAGAAAAACCAAGTATATGCATAAATAATATTTTCAATGTATAAATTTGTACAAAAGGGTTAAAATCATGTGCGCGTACAAAAAAATGTACTTAAAATAACAATATGAATATTTCAAAAGCATGAAGGAGATAATAAAAGACAAAAACATAATTTTAACATAGAAAAAAGACACAAACTTAATTAGGTCTTAGTCTCTTCTATACATATCCAATTTAGCCATTCCATAGAACATGGCCACAATCACCATAACAACCTCCGCGTTCCGCCGAATAGTGCCCGAGCGGCGCTTGCACGTTCTCCCCGCGCCCGCGCACCTCCACTACTCGCGAAGAAAGAGGGCGCGACGGCTATTTGTGGCTTTATTCTTCGTTGAAAAAGTAGTGCTTATAATTGTGGCTTTTTAGAAAACTTAATTATTTGATAACTTGTACCGTTTTTAATTGTTCTGTTGAACTGATTACATGTGGTATGATGAGCAGAATTGATTTATGCAATAAAAAAAGAAAGCGCTTATGTTCGTTAGGGCACTATTCGTAGGATACGACGATATGTGTTGCGAGTAGCCAGTACACTGGTTTTTGATGGCTTCTTCAGTGTCGTAAATGGACGAAAACTATAATTAGAAAATAGTGACCTAATCAGCATTTGTATACCTACTTAGTTTTCCAGAATGGAATTTCCCAATAGGTCATTATTACTATGTATCCTAAAAAAACCCAGAGGCCCGTATATGCAACTGAATGCTGAAAAAAAAGTGTGGTCATATGGACAATACCTATACTAGTCTTGCATTTACTGAGAAAACTAGGAATTCCGCTGAATGCGAGAACCACAGAACTGGTCGATGCGGTGACGCTTGCCTAGAGCCCAATCATCAGTAGACATAGGGCTCTCCGCACACGTCTCCATTTTGAACAGTTCTCTGTATTTGGGACTCCATTCCTTTGGGAACATTCATAGGAACATCTGAACATCTGGCATCCGTCTCTCATCCTACCACGTGTTCCAACACCTGCAATGTAAGCAACATTGACATACCCATTAAACTGGCTGTTTTGGGGTTTCAAAGTTGAAAATTCTTACCATCTACACAAAGAATAGAATAGAATACTCTTTATTGTACACCATTAAAACTTACAAATTATAATTTTAAGGGCTACAAACGGTGGTACAATGGGCGGCCTTATCGCTTAAAGCGATCTCTTACAGACAACCTTTGGATGGACTTGATTGTGGAGGAGAAAAGATGAGTAGGCAGTGTGTGGTGTACTAGTTACATAAATATATATCATACAAGACAAAGATGAAGAGTGAGGAAATGTGACTAAACATTTCTAATGCTTTCCACATAGCTCGGGGAAATAATAGTCTCTGGCAACTGCTTTCTAAAATTATTAACGGAAGAAGTTAGGTAGCCTATGCATAGCAAGTGTTTTGTCGAGACATACCTAATACATGTGCTGGTAATACTTCCGTGCTAGACTATCCATACTAAATAACCAGAGTCTAGATAGCTGATTGTACGTGCTATTCATTAAATTGATTACGTAATCAATTTGTCATTTTTGCTTTATTTGAAATTAATTGGGAAATGATTTACTAATCTTAACCTTTAAATAATAATGTCTTCAGAACTAGAATCCATGATAAAAGTCTAAATTGTATTAGACCATCGGATATAACAGTTTTTCCGTAATTCCTGAGCGTATTTATACGTTAGTTCAATCTACATTTTTTCATAGACATCCCAGACAAGATATGTGCTAAAATGATAGCATGCTATTGGCTAGGTCATTGCCATATCTAACCCAATTTGTTCAGTTGACCCCAACAACTCGCGGGACTCACGGCATTACGCAATTATAAGAACCTTAAACCATTGTTTAATTTTCTCATAGTACACACAGAAAACAATGACAAGTCTTGATTATTTCTATAAAAACTTAAGAAACAAATTCTGTGAGAAAACTATGATGAACATCATAATGAAGTCGACAGTCTTAGTGGATGCAAAATATTGGCTAACTACGCTTCACCTAGTTACAAAAACTGTATTTATTTATTTTCGAGTTGAATCGTTCGTGTATTAAAGAAGAATTACACCTGACGATTCTAGCAATGTTTGAATGACTACTTTCAGTGAAGCATTCTATGAGGAGGCCCATTGTTTAGTTGTTTATATACCTGTTGACTACCTGTTATTATATACTTAGGTAGGAAGACAGGGCACGATGCTTCATTGCGTTCGATTGCGGGAGAGAGCACGCACATTGTGTCTCATTGGCAATATCAGATTGGCAGCTATTGGTCCGAGAAAAATATTATTGACAATCACATGTTAGTTTATAAGCCTGACTTTTCCCACTACAGGGTGTAGCTTCCCTACTTTGCACTTGTCTCTATCTTGGGCTTTTCGGGACCAGTCCTTATTAGAAGGAGTTCACTCCATGTTCTCCATGTTCATGTGACGCGATGTTCCTAGCAATGTATGTAACTAACCCATTAGTCGTCTGAGTGGCGAGTTAAATATTAATGTAGTCTTCACCAAATTTCTGCTAAAATACGTTAAATCGAAGAAAGATAGGGTAAGGAGACATGAACCCAGTGGGTTAGCTTAAGTTAAGATGCGTTGCGTGCGCCGTGCCCTCGTCTCTGGAGTAGGCAGTGACTTGTCGCTGCCGGCCGTGGTCGAGAGGATGGTCGGCAGCGTCGAGTCCTGGGACGCGGTGGTGTCCTTCTGCGAAACGGTCATCTCGCAGAAGGAGGCTGCGGAAAGGGAGAGGGAGATTACTTCCACTTACCCGGCCCGCAGCAGACGCACCGGGCGCAGGCGGAGGGCGGACAACGCCCTCTTCCAGCCCCCCTAAATGGGTCCAGGGCGACGGACGCGGGGATGTCCGCCGCCCCCACGTACATGGACCCGAGGTGGCGGCGCGTCGTGTTCACGCGCGCCCCTCTTAGACGTCGCGAGGGGAGTCTAACACCTCACTCCCCTCGCTGACTTGGCGAGGCCCGCGGGGCCGGCACCAGTCGGGGGTCGCGGAAGTATCTTCTGTTCCCGTGACCCCCGGCGCAGGTGTGAGAAGGAACACGGTGTGGTTTTTAGTCAGTAAGAGTCTGACAGACCCCTCCGCCTCCCCGGGCGGGGGACATCCATGAGGATTTTCCACCCCTCAAAAAAAAAAGAAAAAGATGCGTTGCGTGCGCGCGTTGAAATTTGCGTTCGAACTGGGGGTTGAGGCTGCTATTGCAATCGTGTCTCAATGACCGGTCAATGATCGATTTTTGACGTATAACGTCAAAATTATGACACATTTCCCATACAAAAACTATCAAAGTTGTCAAATATTCGATCATTGACCGGTCATTGAGACACGATTGCAATAGCAGACTCGACCCCCTGTTCGGGGCCTTAGAACAAAAATTGTACGTGAAGAAAAATCTGCTGTTACATACATTATTATCTTATAAATATTGCATAGTATATGAATAAGCAGTTTTTTTTTAGTATTTCAGAGTTGATCTCATAGTAAAAATTGTGGGTAAAATCAATAGCAACATGAATCATCACTTCACTTCTTTTTCTTTTTTGTTATTGTTATCATTATTTTTGTAGTTCCTGTGCTTGTCGCGAATAAATATTTTTCTTTCTTTCTTTCTTTCTTCAAAACCGTCTGAGTGTTATTTTTTGTTGAGTTGTTAGAAAAAAAAAATTTTTTTTCGGTAATCCATCGGAAAAGTCAGAAATAGAACCGTCACGGGATGGTATTTAGTATGAAAATCTCAATTTCAACGTTTCCATCCGCGCGAAGTCGCGCCGGGTCGTTAGTTTAAAATATTAGTTAAGATACAACTTCCAAATTGTCCGAGAATATCCGAGAAACGTGAATTATCAACATTTCTTGCTGTGTAGTCTTATCGTTTATTATGTGTCTTCGCCGTGAGACTGTCGCATAAAATATGCTTAATACTGTCAAGTGGCAATAACTGATGACCGTAGTTTCATTTTGCGCGTTTCTTTCTGGGTTACGTCAACTTACGTGTTTCGAAATCGCTTGGCAGTGAGAATAAGAACATTAAGATCAGTATGACAGACGAGGAGAGAATTTTAAGTTAAAGGCTTATGTAATAAGTTGAGGCTTCTTTTAGAAACTGTCGCATGTACTCAAGATGGATCGTGTTTCGTTTGTCAACTCTAGCGCGTTTACGGCGAAGTTGTAGTGATGTAAAAAATAATTTATTAAAATTAAAGATGATTTATAAAATGGGCTAATTAAATCAAGTAAAAGTAGTATAAAAAGTAAGTGTGGGGGGGTGTGGTAAAACTATTTTTTTAGTTAATTTCTCAAAGCAGCCCAGAGTCTGAATTCGTGACAGTTGCTGGCAAAATCTCCTAAGCCATGTTAAAAAAACCCTCAATAAAAACGCGTATTTTATTAAGCAGAAGCTCTGTCAAAAAGGGCAGACAAAAAAGCTTAGGAATAAGATGCTCCAATGTAACCCCAAGCAACAAACCATTAGAATGTAAATAATTTGTTTTTAACTGAGATTCACGCAAGTTATGATAATTAAATGACATTTAAAAGAGAAATCTTAGTGTGAATTTGAGTACCATGCAGTCTAGGTAGAATACAAGAGTATTAAACTGTGTGGCGGCTTTGAGTACTTTTTATGTGACCTAAGGAGACGTCCTGCAGGTCGTTGAGCCTCCTAAAATAGGGCTGAGCTACACGATGACTGATGCAAACGTGCCGTCTGTTAGGACTGGTCAATTCAATGCTCTTTCTTTCTTCAATAGGCACAACTCCAAACTTTAGCAACCCTGCATCGTTAGATTCACATAAATCACCTAATGTCTGGACTTCAAAAGAGAACATTACCTCCAAGTTTCTTTCGGCTTTTCTTCACAGGTATCAGTCAATTTAGCAATGCGTTATGTGGCGTGTACCAATGTCTGGTAAAGAAATATGAAAAAAAAAAATTAAACTCGAACGTCTATTTCTTGTACTACTTAATCATTAGGGCCAAAGACATTCAATACCTATAGACCGGACATCACAAACAAAATTTTCGTCCGAAAAAGTGTGTCCTGCCGGACACAAGTCTATGAGTTTTTTTTAGTACGCTCCGCTGCCGCTCCAATATTCATATATTATTCTAGATGGCGTTACTGAGACATGGGATCAAAGTTTTTCTATGACATTTCCTTGACATGCCCGCTCTATAGTCTTTTAAATCTCTTTGGTTAGGACATTATAAGAGAGAATAAAAATTAAAATTTTAAGTCTACACATCGTCGCTTGTTCAAGTGACTGACAAGTGGGCCTACATATTTGACACAGCCGCAAGGCACATCATAATTATTTTTATTTCTTTTCTTTTTCTTTTTTTTAAACCGTGCACAACAAATTCGATTGCTGTTGTAACGATGCCTGATGGAGGTTGACAATATTCTGATGAAGATTATGTTGTCATCCTAGAGGAGTCATTATTGATACCCTAACGAAGCCTTGAACGCAGCTTCATCTGAAAATATCAGATTAATTAACCATAAAATCAATGCGATTTTCTAGAAGAGCGATCACATGGCTTATCACAGATGACTACGCTTCGCTGTGTAATCTCTTAAAGGTCAGCTATAAGCAGATCGTACCCGAGTGTCCTGTTATTGCGCTTACGCATAATTACACGCGTGTAGGTATGCGTCATCAAGGGGCGGGACATCGATAACAAATTCATCGAAGTTCATACCGAATCGACTAAACAAAGACAGAATCAATCCATACAAGTTTGTTTATCAATCATTAACAAGATTCGTAGAAGTAAATTATCTTAGTCATAGATGCGACGAAACGGCCTATACTTTCAGACGGATGTGATCTTTTATCAGCAATGAATAATGCTAAGAGCTGATACTGGCCACCTGATAAAATTCCCTTGTCAGATAACTGAACATTCGGAAAATAAACTATCTTCAACTTAGAGACAAAAACTTCATCCAACGTCTTACCGAAATAATCTTTTTTTTATAAATTATTATAATCGGTCTACTTTTCACTTCACTTGTCCCTAGGACAGAGATGAGGTTGACGATGGAACGAGCTTACCTAAAAGAAGCCTATTGTCTCACGACTTAATGAGATTGGGGTCGTATGAACTTGAATCTACATTCCAAAAACTTATTCATTACTTCTGACTGTACTTACAATAATTAATTTTCCCACAGAGTCTGGCAACGGCCGTGGTCCAGCTATTCACAACAGAAGATCCTTCACATTCAAAATGGAAGAAAAAGGACACAGGCGTCCTGTGCCTGATCAAAGACAATGGAAAGAGGTCGTACTTCTTCCGGATATACTGCCTCTACCGCAAGGCTATGATATGGGAGCAAGAGGTCTACCTCCAGATCGAGTACAAGAACCCCAGGCCGTTCTTGCACACTTTCGAGGCAGAGGTAAGAGTCATCATTAACCATTTTTACGAGGGGGCATACTTTCCGTGTAGTGGTTTGATTTTAATATAAAAATAACTGGAAAAAGAATATCATTCATCTAAACGAAAAATTGGAAATTGGTAAATATTGTTTTATAGAAAAAAAAATGCATTTGACTTCAAAAAAATCACTTAATTGTGTAAAATAACTGTAGTTTCACAAATCTACTTCAAAGTACTTATATCGAAAACGTGACACGTTGGGGTACCAAATTCTTAACAGTTTTTTGTTTGTAACTGTATTATCCCCTACTCATCTAATTACCACTTTAACAATGCGTCAAAACCTAAAAAAATGGCAATAATGTCGAACAACTTTGTTGGCATAATTATTTTTCTGGCTCTTCTGTTGCCATTCCAAATTCCGCTTCTATTTCTCGCATATAAGCCATGTACTGTCCTTATATCGATGGCTTCTGTAATCTTGTTAATATTATTTGGACAGCTGTATTTGTTACATTCAGTATAGTAAAGTATTTGTCGTTGCAAATTCCACCTAGTAAACCCCGCATTGCCATTTCAAATGCTAATTGCAAATATATTATTTAGCTACATATTGAAACATATAGAAATTACCCAATCGTTTTGCCAATGTTTTCTCATAGCAAAAGGGATTATTGATAGTTTAATCATCGTATTCTTGAAAATAGGGTGTAATGAACATCGACGCAATACGTTCAGCGTCACTGTAATTTTTGCATTAAATAACAAATAAAAATGGTTTGTTTTCCAAGTTCATATGCTCATAGGGTGTTAATTTAATTTACTTAAGAACTATGTTAATAAACATTCAGAAATAAAAATTGAAATAGCTACCATCCCGATTTATCTAATTCCATTTACAGCATTCATCTCGAAAAACCTACGTAGGTTTGGACGATCCAGCTTTGCTCTGCGTATTATTGACGCCAATTTTTGTTTTTTTTCATAAATACATTTTCTCCATGTTACTCACTAAGATTTTTAATTAAAAAGTAAATAATATATATTTATTTTATAAAACATGATTTTCACAATTTAAAGTAAAAATAGATGGGAAATAAATGTTCGGGAAAAGAAAAGTTGAATACCTACCGGCGATCTAGAATCATGGTATCAGTTGATACGTCGATGTCAATTTCACCCTTTATAATACTTAGCTATTTACTTATAGAATAAAATATAAAAACGATTCGTGTTATGTTTTTATATCAAAAAGGATTATATTGATAGTGCAATCTACACCTTCGCTCATTCATCGTTCAAGATAATTTATCGTGTTAACAAAACAAGAAACACCGATATCCTTGTAATATTAGTAATTTATCAAGTACTTAATAAGTACATTTTGTGTAGATTATGTTCTTAAATAACAGGAAAAGTTACCTGTTACTAGCTGTCGATAAAATCTAGTATATTATCATGTTTACCCTTCCAGAAATAGAATGTTATGTAACGTAGCCCATGTGAATCAATTTATTTAGTTAATATTAAACAGAACACGGCCAGTTTTATACAGATGGTTAAACGGGAACTGAGGCTAACACAGTTGGGTAATACTATGCTGATGAGTTAATATGTTACAAAATAATTAACGGGATCAATTACAGACAGTTTATTGTTTTTCCTCGTCTTTTATGTATTTTAGGAGATGTATACTACTCATTCAGAGTTCTTCCTGTATTAATGAATATGCATAATATTTTCCTTATCAAAAGTATTTCCCAAGACAAATTATTAATCATTATCCTCTGTTAGTATTTTGTCTGTCAACTTCTGTGCTCGCATGTGTGTGTCAGTCAACAGACCTACGGATTTAATAAACAAAAACAATGTTTTGTCCACACGAATGATAAACGCACACATAATAACAATAAGCGTTTACAATGGACACTAAATAACGTTACCACAATATTTATTTTTGTGTCGAGATAACTTTATCCTAGATTGATTTTAATCATTAGGGATAACTAAACACTTAGCTTGTGACTAAATAATAATAGACGCACGGGTCAATCTATGGTAAAGCTACGCTTGCCGAGGTCGATCTGTGGATCGGTTCACTACATATCGAGAACACTCCGTGCCACAGAAAGCACGTAAGCCGATGGTCCTGAAATACATTTGTAAATAAATACCATATTCCACAACTTTCAACACAACGCCATCTAGTTCCAAACTAAGCAGAGCTTGTGCTATGAGTACAAGACAACTGGGGGTCGAGTCTGTTATTGCAATCGTGCCTCAATGACCGGTCAATGATCTGTTTTTGACGTATAACGTCAAACTTATGACACATTTCCCACACAAAAACTGTCAAAGTTGTCAAATATTCGATCAATGACCGGTCATTGAGACACGATTGCAATAGCAGACTCAAGCCCCTGATAAACATACTTAGAATGTTTCTAAATGCACACATATTGTAGAAAATTACAACCAGCCACAGAATAAATGATCGTGCTCATCACACAAACATTTGTCATGGGTGGGAATCGGACCACTAACCACTAGAGCTAGACCGACAGGCCAGTAAAAGATATTTGATTGTCGTTACGAGTAGTTAGGTTCCCGAAAATCTCACCACCAGTCCAACCAAGGGGTCTTGTGGTACACAGTCACTGGGTTGTGGGGTTTAGAAGGCAGTCGCTCCATGTAACGCATTGGTATTCTGTCAGACTCAAAGCCGACCCCCACTTTGTTGGAAAAAGGCAGTCAGATGATCATAAACTGATCAAAAACAAATGCTATTATAGCTTAGGTAAATACTTAAATGATAAATTATAACCTATTTTGTAAATAATTTTATTTTTGCAAAATATGAAACCGTCTTAAAAAAAAAACAAAAATTTAGATACAACAAAAACGATTACATGATCAATAAAACAATTTGTTTAAACAGTACTTTGTATTTAATTAATAAGCGTTTATGTAAAAAGACTTGTCAAGATTGTTTACCTTTAGTTAGCTACCTACTCGGATGGAGTATAGTTTAATATTATTTGATGTTAGCAACGTGTCGAAACTATTTATCTCAATTTTTTTAAAAGCATTAGAGTGCTCGTATGTTACGAACAACTTTAAACTTACGTGAAAATCCTACTCAAAGTTTTGTTTCTAATCACCCTTGAGTTTCTATCCACCCCGTTTTACCGATACACAATAAAGAATTGATCATATTAGAAATAACTAACCGTATGACGTAAATACACTGATGACCATGATGTAAGTCACATAAATATATAAAGGGAAACCACTTCAAAACAAAACGTAAACATAATGTGTAGTCTTTGACGTAATGTTATGGGAATATTATTGTATTTAATTTACACCTTATAATTCTTAGTTGCATATTATTATAAGTTTCCTGAATATATTGGTCGCCATACATAAACTTTTCAAATTGCGCATGAGCAATCCTTTTTAGGTTTTATAGACTGCGGTAAAGTTTACACTAACCGCATTTATACATATTTTTCGAAATTATTTCAATTTTAGGTTATTTTTTTAATTTAATTACGTCAAAAAGATCTTCTGATAACTCGATTATTCGAAAGTAGTCACATTAAACAGACCTGTTACTATTAACAAAAACAACAAAAAAAAATTACACACAAAATATTTTTGAACTTTACATTGGCAGTGTTTCAAACTTACTTCGCTCTTTTGTTAACCCCCGACGCAAAAAGAGGGGTGTTATAAGTTTCACCGCTATGTGTGTGTGTCTGTCTGTCTGTCTGTCTGTCTGTCTGTGGCACCGTAGCGCCCAAACGGGTGAACCGATTTAGATGCGGTTTTTTTTATTTGATAGCAGGGTTTCTTGCGATGGTTCTTAGACATAGTTCATCAAAATCGGTTCAGCCGTTTCAAGGTTATCAGTTCTTTTGTGATAGCTACCGTTGCTATTTTAGACGTCTATGGGTATTAACTTTACTTACAAACATATCTGTGTCTTAAAATTTCAAACACCCATGTGTGTAATATTAATAAGCAACATTATGGTGTATTTGGTCTGATGCAGCCAGGATATCTAGCAGACTAATACACTCTTGGGAAAATAACAGCAGATATGTCGTGTTTAGATTTATTTTAACCTGCATTTGATTCTGCACACAATGCACTGATGGCAACTGGGTGAGCTGATGCTGCAGCCAGGCTATCCAGCACACCAGCAGGTAGACTCTTGACAAAATAATAGCAGATATGTCGTGTTTCGATTCATTTCAACCAGCATTTGATTCTGCACATAATGCCCTGATGGCAACAGGATGAGCTGATGCTGCAGCCAGGCTATCCAGCACACCAGTAGATAGACTCTTGACAAAATAATAGCAGATATGTCGAGTTTGGGTTCATTTCAACCAGCATTTGATTCTGAACACAATGCACTGGTGGCAACAGGATGAGCTGATGCTGCAGCCAGGCTATCCAGCACACCAGTAGGTAGACTCTTGACAAAATTATAGTAGATATGTCGTGTTTGGATTCGTTTTAACCAGCATTTGACTCTTCATACAATGCACCGAAAAATTCTCATAACTGTAAACTCTATAATACAAAATTAATGCGTTTAAAAATTATAAAATAAAAATTAAATTAAAAATTTATAAAACCCCCACCGCAAAAAAAGTACGACATTTAAAAAGTAAAAAATAACACTTTAGCCATGAAATTTTACGTAACGTCGGGGTACCATTAAAATAAGTACCTACATACCTACAAGTACTAGGAACATTCCTTACTTAAGCGGTACCCCGACGTGAAGTAAAATTTCATGGCTAAAGTGTTATTTTTTACTTTTTAAATGTCGTACTTTTTTTGCGGTGGGGGTTTTATAAATTTTTTTCCTCAGATCAGTTTTGGTAACAAAAATGCTTACCTAGTTTTGGTGCCAAAAAATAAACGATAACTTTGAAGACTCGAAAATGTAAAGTCAGCCAAAAACACTTTAAGGTTAAAATTAGCTTGCAGTTCATAAACCAACAAAGACTATTCCATGCGGTGCCTATTTAAGTTGTAAACCTTATCGGTGTTTTCGTTTACTAAGAAAGTTAAAAGTTTTTATGTAATAAGCTGATTATTTAAATCGTTTAGATTTTGTCTTAGTTTCCTAACTGGATCTGCAGTTTTTTTGAGATTTAAAGTGCTTTCCGTCAATAACGAGATTGGGAATATTCCAAAGACATTCAATTTTAAATCTCTTTGGAATATTCTATCGTTAGTTCCTTTATTAAGAGAGTAGCGAGCATCCTCAATGTAGATTATAAAAAAATATATTAATTACTTGTTTAAACTATAACTCCCTAATTAATTAACTTGGCGCATGCCAAATTAATCCTCGCCTTCTCCTTATGAGAAGAGGCGTTTGCCCTGCAGTGGTACAGCCACTGGTTGGTATAATAACCCTCGTAGAATGTATTATGAATCCATTCAGAGTTCATACTGCTTGTATCTTTACTACATATAATAATAAATAGGTTATTATCATAAACAAACATACACTAGTTTACACTTTTTAACAAGTCGATGCTAAATAATGTTGCAGTAGTCTGTATACAAATATAGTGAGCCCTGCCTCTCAAAAGATAACCTGTATCTTAAGAGACAGTGTTCAGCTGCGAGGTTACTTAAAAATAAAGGGCTTATTGTACTATTCGATTTTAGGATTCCAACTAGGATCCTATTAGGAAGCAACCAAACGGTCGGTACCACAAGTCGGATCCAATCTGTCCTAACTGCGATTACATCTTCCTATTTCCTAGTTAGGTTACCTACAAATCGGATTGTGTAATAAGCCCTTAAGCATTACACAACTGCGGACTCTGCGTTTAGTAAAAGAGGTAAATGGTCTGGATGAAGGTGATACCTATGTATGCTAAAACATATATTTTCTTTATTACAGGAATACATGGCCGCTTTCAACTTCGCTAATGAAAATGAAGCGAACATCCTTAGAAATATACTCCTTGAGAAAATCGAACTCAGGAAAATCAGACGAGAAGGTTTGTATACTGTTCTACTATATTCCCATATCATGTTGTCAGATAAGTTTCGAGTATGATAATGGAGGGTTACAAGTAGGGCTTGCAATCCGGATATCCGGATATCCGTATTATCCGGATATCCGCCGATTTTAAAATCCGGATTTTACTTGCATGACAATCCGGTTTTTTCGGATATTACGGATAGTTCTATTTCACTTTGAAATATTAAATAAAAAGTTGTCATCTGTAATGAGCATTACTGTTATTACGTTATTTATTATTTCAATATAGTTAATCACTCTCGCTTTTGTTTTTTTACTTCCCAAATCATACATAAATACATAAACGCACGCCTTTTTTCATGAGGGTAGGTTGACATGAGAAAGTACAGAGTGCCATGTGCTACGATTCTGACATAATTCTTTTGCTTCGTTTACATTCATACATGCTGTCATACACATCATAATATTGAGTCAATTTAGTGGCAGAGATTATAATTAATTCCAACATTCTATATACATAGCCAAAACACAGGCTTTGCTTAGCTCTGCTTGGCTACAGATGGACACTCTACACCAATTAGACCGACCTAACTTAGCTTGTACAAATATTATGCCTGAGTTTTCTTTTAACAAACATTATTATTAAAATTAATGACCACTGGCCAACTTTATCAATCAATCAATTCATTTATTAAATCAAACAAATGACACACATCCATACTGCACGCATTTTCAAGATTGTGTTGTATTTTACGGCACGCACGGTAAAAGAAGACTGGACCAGAGTTTTAAAATCAATCGCTATAGTGGCATTTACAAAACCTCTCACATTTTTATTAAGAACAAAAAAACTTCCAACGAATCTGTGAGACTAGCGATTATTAAAATTATATCCACGTTTAACACACAACAACCAAATCAAACAGTCATAACTTCTACGGACAATACACGATATAAAGAAGGTTGCTCTTCTTCAACTGAAAACGTATCAATCAAAACATGTTCAAGTTTCTTCATGACACAC
Organism: Euplexia lucipara; assembly: GCA_921972225.1. Lineage (NCBI taxonomy): Eukaryota > Metazoa > Arthropoda > Insecta > Lepidoptera > Noctuidae > Euplexia > Euplexia lucipara. The sequence continues at coordinate 4,866,270 of OV179145.1, read as the reverse complement.
ATGATATATCTGAGGTCATCAAAAAACTTGAATCTTTAGGCCCATACATACCACTAATTTCTACGGAAAATTGTTCTCAGTGGAGGCTATACGGTTATGGAATGCTTTGCCTGTGTCAGGGAGACAAGATCAAACATTAGCATCATTTAAAAATATATTATTATCTTTCTTCTTTCTTTCTTTCAACACCATGGGCGCGTTGCCGACCCTTTAAAAACCTATCTACTCCCCTTTTGAAGAACCCCATACTGTAGCCCTCTGAGAAAACCTCGGCAGGGAGCTCATTCCACAATCCAAGTGTACGCAACAGCTGTAATAGATGGTTAACAACTAAATAAGCAACGCATAGCCAATTACAGGTAGAAACAAAGTATGTTACAGAAATCTTAGGATTACTAACAAGCACGGTAATAACAGAAAAAAAAATAGAAAAAAATACAAAAAGCACTCACATTATAATGTTTTATACAGGTCGATTGGATTGCGATGTTATGATTTGTAATAAATGTAAGATCTCATGTTTAATTAGAATTGTTAGTATGAGAAAAGTACATTCGATTGTATAGTGCGATATCGGTGTTTTAAAGCAAAATTTTAAAAAGTTAACAATTTTGTAATTGTTACTTGAAATATTGGTATAGTTTAATATTTCTTGTCATTTTGCCTGAGAGACTAATTAGAACGTGTTACAAAAGCTTATTAATTTAATTTATAATAAAAACAAAAAAATATCCGTATTATCCGAAATATCCGGATAATCCGGATAGCAATTTTTTAAAATCCGTATTATCCGGATAGTAAAAACGAACGGATATGGCAAGCCCTAGTTACAAGAGACGGGAAGAGTGAAAGGCCAGGATTTTATATGGCTAGGATCCTTGTCCTAGCCATGTAATCTTTCACACAATCCATCCATCCCCCAGCATGCGTAGCATGAACACATTGAACACCGAAGAAACGGCCTTTGTCTACAGACGAATCGGCAAAGTGACAGATTATATAGACAGGAACCTCAATCTGTCCAATTTCTTTCAATAAACCTGCCTGCGTAGCATGAACACTTAATTTCTTTTCTTCCGAGACACGACAAAGACCGTTTCTTCGGTGATCATGCTACGCGTGCTGGTGACTATTAAAATACCAGCAAATAGAGATGTATGTACCAGGTCAGTACGTATTTTCTGACCCGACTTCAAATATACTACTTTGAAGACCTGAGTGCCTAGTGCGAGTTTGTTTTACGTTAACGCGATCGACAAGTTCATGATGTTCGGCGCTCCGATTGGCCCGCTCCAAACTTTTAACCAATCAGAGAGCCAAACGCGGTGAACGTTTCGGTCGCGTTAGCGTAGAAGTTTTTATTATAGGGTGACTGGTAATTAGTGACCGATACTTAAACACGTGATGGTACTCATGAATACGTATAACTTTCCCAAAGAAACTTAATTTATACTCATTAAACTACCAATTAATAATTCAATTACATCAGTACTGCTCAACGGGAGCGGTGGGGGTGGCGGGGGAGCGTGTGACGCTACTACTAGATTTTACCCTTCCCGAGGTCAGACTATCAACTGATAGATCGTGCCGATTCGTGCCTACTGTGATCGATAACAGGCGCGCGCGCTGGAATTTCAAACAGCGTGTTTGTTATATTATTGTGTTTTATAAAAAAAAAGTTTCTTTGGGGAAGTTTATTGAAATCATGATTACAATCACGTGTTTAAGTATCGGTCACTAATTACCAGTCACCCTATATAGCGTATAACGTGTTTTTGTACTGCTGTTTTTTATCCCTAAATAAATAAATAATGCTCGATATTGTAGACTATTCTTGACATTTTCGTGCTCAAAACAAAAGAAATGTTTCTACAATCTGTCACTTTGTCGCTTCTTCTGTAGACAAGATCTGTTTCTATGGTGGTGGTCATGCTATGCGTGCTGTTCTCAAAAAGGTGTGGGAAAATCACGTAAGGATAACCAGATCGTCCTAGAATACTTTCTTGAAAACTGTTATTAGAATGCTAGAGAGACACATTTACTCGCGGCATGATGACATTTCTCCACAATACCTTAGCTCTATTATGCTCCTGACCATAGACCATTTACAAAAGAATCAAAATAAGTCATAATGCCTCGATTGTCGAAAAATCATGACTCACAGTCCACCGCATGTTTATATTTGTAACCATACTGTTTACATGCGCACAGTTGATAAATACTCATTGTGATGCTGCTTATGGAATTAGTACGCTATGTCATCGTTGAAATATAGGTACTTGCTTTTAATAAAAAATTAGGTACTTACCTATGTTGAAACTAGCTGATGCCCGCGGCTTTACCCACGTTGATGTCGGTTATCGCGTCCAGCTTCCAGATGGTTCATTCTTCTCCCAAAGTTTCATACTAACTTTGTACCCCCGTTGAATTTTCAAAAATCCTTGCTTAGGGCTCCCCTACGTTATAAAAGGAACCCCCTCTTGTGCAAAGTTTCAAGTTTCTAACCCTTATAGTTTAAGCCCTGCGTTCATATGTCAGTCAGTAACTCAGTCAGCTTTTCCTTTTATATATACCTATAGAGATTGTGACATGATTCAGAATAGCAAAAGACTTGCTTTAGAACTGGTGCAGTCTAGTCTACTAATCGCCTGCGGTGCCATTCCGTTAAATAATTCCCGTCAAAATGTAAGGAAATTGAAGTTTCATGGAGTGACGTTTGCAGAGTAGACCAGATGTTCCCACATTGCTTGTTTTTATGTCGCCTTTAAGTCAGATGTAACATCAATTTACTAGGCTTACTAGAATCCAACCTAGTCAAATTCTAGCCAATTTTCTGGTGGTTAAGCACGCAATATGAGAGAGTTCTCCAATAGGAGGTGCAACTGGCATCCATTGCTTTCGGATTGTAACGGAGGAACGACGTATGGTGTCAGAAATAAAAATAAGGATGGTCTTAATACTGCTCAGGGCGTGATTATGGAGAAACAGTAATCTTCTTTTTCATCTTACATCATTCAACAATAAAAATTACACACTACAGTCCCTAAAAACGCCCGCTCCGTGGACCTACAAAACTGAATAACTTAAAGCCTCACGGTAAAAACGGCGCTCCCCCGTTGTTTATGTAAAACAACGTTGTATTATGTCTGTAAGTCTGAAACGCAGGTAATAGGTCTAACGTATTTTTACTTTGGTCCTTAGAGCGCGCGCGCGCCCGTTCCTCGGTATCGGGGCGCAGCAGCGGCGCGAGTTTTGCGCCCTCGCGACAGAACGGCACGCTGCCGCCGCCTCCGCCGCATCCCGAGCCCTCACCGCCCCCGCCCGCCGCGCCCGCGCCCATGCTCATTCAGCCACTGCAGCCCATCCAGCAGCCCATGCAGCCCATACAGACGCTGCAGCCTGTGCAGCAACTGCAGCCGGTGCCCACCAAGACCAATCATAGCTTAGGAAGTGAGTATTTCGCCTTCAAGATGTTTGTCACATAAAAAATAAGCATTTAAAGTTCAATATGTATTGCCTTAAATAGCGCCAATAAATACCAATATTAGGAAATTAAGCTCACATTAAATATAATTTGACTGGCCTGTTCGTCTACTGTAAGATAGCGTTGTGTGAATAAGTTGTGGAATATTATAATCATATTTTTATTATTAAAGAAGCTTTCTCAAGGCTTAAAGCTTCTTTCAATCAATCAAATGACTTCAATCATTGATTACGGCATACAATTACTTTTAACTAGTAGAAATCTGAAGTGTCAACAAAATACCTATGTTTCCAGGCTATGCAGGCACCCTGAAGAGTAATAAGAAACAAAAGGGACGGAAAATAACGAAAGCGGATATCGGTATGCCGCAGGACTTCAAACACATATCACACGTCGGCTGGGATGTCAATACAGGTATTATTCTCAGACATTTTACAAAGTAAAATGCTTCCTCTCTCCTAATTGACTTATTTTGCTGCAGCCCGACAGGGTCCATATGATCTAGTTATAAGTTTACCACCCAAGCTAAGCAAAGCTTGTGTTATGGGTACTAAACATTGGCATGGCATTTGACATTTAATGGTGCTTTTTAATAGTTTAAAGTTCTAAACCACTTTGACATTGGCAGGGTTCGATCTCGACAATGCTCCGGAGGCCGACGAGCTGCGTTCGTTCTTCACGAAGGCCGGAGTATCCGAGACGCAGCTGCAGGATCAAGAGACCAGAGAGTTTATTTACGACTTCATCGAGATGAACGGAGGACTGCCCGCTGTCAAGCAAGACTTGGACAAGGGTACGTTTAGATATTACAAACAAATATGAAGTTGAGAATGAAAAAAAAACTGCGATAATGGGGAATATGCATGTAATTTAAATATGGTTCGAATATTTTTTTTCCGATTTTTTAATGCCAGAAAATATGAACTACTCGTAAATCATTATTTTAATTTTTAATAGCGTCTTAATTATTTAAAATTAAAAATAAAAGTGCGAATTAAGCGCGGGAAATTCAAATTTGTGAAATGCATCACCATTGGTTATAACGAAACGAAACTACGACAACAACTCAACGCCTCCAAAACATACAATTTGTAAGTATAACAGTATTGGAATGGACTTTTTATTGGAAAACATAATTATTGCCGTGTGTGTTGTGAACTAATTTAATGTTCAAGTCTAATTTTGAAAAATGACTGAAAGTGGTTTTGTAAAAGCACAATCTGATAATGTTTATTGCATTCGGGTACAAGCAATACCGGTAATCTGCTTTTTGAGCTTTTTTCATGGTGAAATGGTTAGAAGAACGAAAACACCCATAGTAATAGTATCGTAGTAAATGACGTAATCGAAATGGCGCGCGAAAATGGCAGCGTTTAAGCAGCTCAAATTTATTCTGTATTTTAAATATTTTTTTAAGCTTCATTACAGCAATTTTTAAATATGTTTATATTTTTTTACTGTGTTAAAACGTTGTAAACAGTAAATTAAAAATATAAAAAAAATACATGCATATTCCCTATTCTCCGAGGCGGGTCTCGTTAAGAGTTTGTATTTTTAACGTTATTTTATGGAACGTAAGGTTGATATTCAATTGGCAGTAACGAATGTGGTGGTTCAGCTCTTAATCTATGTTTTAAGGAATGTCTTTGTAAAGCTATCTCATTCAGTGTTGTCAAATGTGTGAACTTAGATAATAATATGATATTGTTATGTCCCTTAGCACTGAGTCGTGGCGGCCTGCCCCCCGCGCCCAGCATGTCCGCGCCCGCGCCCCCCGCGCCCCCGGTGCCCACGCGCAGCCCCGCCCCGCCGCACCCGCCGGCGCCACGTAAGTCTACACCATCTGATATCCCTTAGCACTGAGTCGTGGCGGCCTGCCCCCCGCGCCCAGCATGTCCGCGCCCGCGCCCCCCGCGCCCCCGGTGCCCACGCGCAGCCCCGCCCCGCCGCACCCGCCGGCGCCACGTAAGTCTACACTATCTGATATCCCTTAGCACTGAGTCGTTGACATTTTATTGTTTGTCATTCAAGATATAATGCGGTAATTTTTTTTCCAACGTAATTACGAATATCACTTCATATAAATACAATTTTTATTAAACGAGTGGTTGAGACAATGGGTGTTTAGTTTCTACATTTTTGAATGCAATACTTATTTTAGAACGATTGGAGGTATGATTCCAAATGTTATTTTGTTCCAGCGTCCCGCGCGCCCCCGCCCCCGCCCGCGCGCACCGCGCCCCCCGCGCACCGCGCCGCGCCCCCGCGCCCCGCACAACGTAACTATACACTGCTTACACTTGTTACAGCTCACGTCTAACTGATGACAACTGCGACGACAAGACATTGTCTTTACTATACAGTTTTTAAGTCAAAGATGCGACGGTCTACGTACGTACGTCTCGTGAACAGTACAATTACATTTTTATTACATTAATATATTTGTTTCCATTTACAGCCGTTTCGTCCGGGCCCCCATCAGTCCCTCCGCCCCCGCCCCCCGGCACGGCGCCCCCGCCCCCGCCGCCCATGTCGTCGGGTCCGCCGGCGGCCCCGCCCCCTCCCCCGCCGCCCGCGCCCCCGGCCCCCCCGATGGCCCCCCCCGAGCCCCCCCTGCAGTCGGACGCGTCTGCTGCTGCCGGAGATCCAAGAGCAGCGCTTATGGAGAGTATTCGAAGCGGCTCAAAAGGCCTCAAGGTAATGGATAAAAATATTTATTTCTATTTAGCAACAAAGATAAAAGGTAGTCGTTGAAGACAGTCCTTCACATTAGTACAAGTTAATCTCGTATAAGCATTACGCCCAGTTAAATATAACGCAGTGCGCACACGCATTTGTAAGCCTAAACCTTCTATAAACCGGTTGAATATCAAACTTGTCTGCACATTACAACAATTTATTATCCATGCAACAAGCAACTTTATCTATTGAGTGAGTGTTTCGTACATCATCCCAGTATGTATCATCTCATCTCAGTAATTTACTTCCAAATACATTTCTTAAAATGTTACGTGTTTTATTGCAGCGCGTGGAGCCCGTGGCCAAGCCCCCGGTAGTCGAAGACAGCAGAAGTAACTTACTCAGCGAGATTAGACAAGGAGTCGAGCTTAAAGCAGTAAGTCTTCGTCTTCTTTTTCTTCTTCAATCTTAAAAACCTCGAGTTCACTACATGATTCTGGACGCTTAAAAATTAAGAATTTTTTTTTTCTTAATTTTTATGTTTTTTGTAAAAGCAAATAATTTACTTCTACCATTAAAATATTGTAGGGTAAGATAAAAACGATTGTGATAATTTTCCAGTTCGTAGTCTAAGAATAAGACCTTTTTATTTGTATAGAATGTAGGTATTACAATAAGATTTTAAGTTAACAAAAGATCAAGCTTCCTTGTACATTCTGCCTTTCGGCATACAAATATTTATGAGTAGACTCAGGTACATACTTAAAACATTCCAGCTAATTTGCATATGTTCTCAATGCTTTCAAGTTATAACATTGTAACATTCTCAAACTCAGAAAATTGCCTCGTTTAAAGAGAGAGGGCGAAAGAAAGAATCATGTCAGTCTGTATTTGACACATTTGCCTTTGACTGATAACCATAAACAACTCACCACAGGTCACCATAAATAAAAAAATGATGGTACATACATACATAAACACGCCTTTTCCCCATGGCGGTAGGCAGAAACTGCAGCGCGCCATATGCTACGATTCTTACATACTTCTTTTGCTTCCTTTACATTCATACATGTTGTCATACACACACGTCGGTTGCGAGTACTGCGCACCTGACCTTTCTAAAGAATCTCATCAATAAGGTCTATGTATGTCCTTCTAGGGGGTCCCCTCCCGGCGTTCCCACTTACATCTACCTTTCGTTAGTCGCGTTTCATTCATCCTTTTAACGTGTCCAAACCATCTAAGCACTCTTTTCGATTTTTGTAACCGCATCTTTTTTTAAACCACAACTTGATGTTTAAAAAAAAACTATTTTTTTTTAATTATTGTTGTGTACAAAGTGAATGAATAATAGTAACAATGTTTTGCTATACATGTAACACATGAACATAGTTATTTTTAATAAATTATATCAGGCTCTAAGAAAGTGCTACGGACTTGAGTATAAGGGCAAATGGACATTTTTCTGAGTTCTTAACATAATCTATGACGTAACGTATTAAGTTAAAATGAAATTGCTTATTGGCCTTTTAGGCTAGATCGTAATTAATTATTATTACGAATATTGTTCTTACTAATAAAGTAAAAAAAACTTGATGTTTCGATATTAACTTAAACCATGTTCTTTATTTCCAGGTGTCCCGTTCAGGCAGCAACAGTGGCAGCGAGCGCAAGGCGGGCGCGGCGTGCGGCCTGGCCGAGGCGCTGCAGCGCGCGCTGGAGGAGCGCTCGCGGGCCATACACTCCTCCGACTCCGACATGTCGGATGCTACCACCAGCGACGGAGAATGGGACGACTGAGAACTTCCAATAACTAAAACAAGTCAGAACAAGAACCGTGCACTGAATGGTTACAAGCAAAAACGTATTTTGATCAAAGTCGTGAATGCTTCTGCTTTACGACGACAGGAAAGCTTGAAACAGTTATAAATGTCAGCTGTGGTCTTCATAGAAACATACAGAAATTGAAGTTGACTTAGTAGGTATGTCCCGAACAGCGTTAAAAATAAAAATCGAAATGTGTGATGAGACACAAACACAATAGAAGTGAAACTTCAACGGTCAAGTGGAATTCTCTCCCTCCGCCGCTACCGCCTCGCACCATACGATATTCGTGTACCCCTTCACACATCCGTTACGATTTTTGTGACACAAAAATGCTAATACCACCCGTCTCATCTTTTCATTCTCTTTTAAAACCTCCCCCACTCTTCCCTGCTATGACTACTAACCAGTGCCAATGCTAAGGTATATCTTAGGTAAGTATTGAGCAAAAATTGTTCTTTTATTTGTCCTTAATTATGCCACCTTGAATACAAAAATTTAAATTCATTTATTTGTCTTAGAATGTTTCCCCGATATAAGTATTTTCTTCAACTATAATGAACGACCATTTACGTTTTAACATAATTATCATAGTGAGAATGTACAAAATGATCAGTTATTAATTTGTTTACTATTAAAAAGTCAAAATTTTAGGAAGTATATTGTATCAAGTTTAGATATTATATACTTCGTCTTTTTCCAGTATTCCTTCCATCGTTATATGATCATTTCTAATTGTAGATCCTATTAATATCTTGAAAATCCCTCCATAAAATTGCGTGTTTGACGAATTTTTCGCTACACAATATGAAAAATAAGAAAACTATAAAGGGTGCGTATATATCGGTGAAACCAGACGGGTCGTCCACGGTTTTTTTGTATGTCAACATTAGCAATTACGGCAGGCTGGTGGTGGAAATCTGTGCTGTGTTTACTGTGTATGCACCCTAAGGTAAGCCAAGCCATACAAGCTACAATCGACCAGAGGTCTTATATAGGTCCTATGTTCCAAGAACTACACAGGTCTGTTTACCTGCTTTGCTTTGTAACCGTCTGGTGGACCGTAGCCTCTAGTAGGCTGGCAATAGTAACAGAATTCGAGTTGGTTATACAACCGTTGGGCGCGGGAGTGCGTCGCACTTGTTCGGGTCGGCGTAAGTTCAACAAATACTGCCGAGTCCAGTCTGCCGACCCGAACAAGTGCTTAGCACCCCTTGTAGTTTAATCCTAGTCAAGGAATGTGTTGACACATAGTTTTACATACACTTGCACACTTTCAAACGTCGAAATTTCGGCGGTTTTCGTATTATACTTTTAAACCTTTAATTGCTAAATACCGTTAGTATTTAACTAAAAGTAAACAAATATCAGTATAATATAAGACTCGTTTTGTGGAATCACCTTAAAACTTTTTTTGTATTGTTTAATTTCTTTTTATCATAATAACAGTTACAATGTTATTCTATTTAAACAATTAAGATAATGTTGCTTATTAACTTTATTAAGTCATAATGTTGATTACATAAATCAGTCTTTACGAATATTTATTCTATTAAAAGTATTATTTTATAATAGTTTGACAGAAACATAGGTGTTATTTACCTAGACTACATTATGTGTTGCTTTGCATATTCAAAGTGTTATAAGTGCGTCATAATAAGTGTTAAAAATTTGCTCTTTCTTATTGTTAACTTCTTACTTTAAAATAATTTAATATTAAATAGGCTTTTAATTATCTTTTCTATATGAAAATGTGTGCCAGAATAGCTAGTAACAAAGTGATTACTGATAAAGTATATATAAATAATTCAGTTGGCTTTCGTCAGTTTTACTTTGTCCTAGTACTGTATGAATTTACTTCAGTTCAAATGTGATATTGGAATAACTGTGCTCAGCAATATTTTCTCTTTTTTGGGTCAAGCATTTAATTATAGGTGTTCGTAAAAGTGCTTTTGAAGGTTTTTGAACTTATTTCCTAATTCGAGGCGGCATGATGTTACTAAGAAAACAAATATATAAAAAAAAAACGACGAAATATAAAAACGCTTAAACGGTGAATTTCGACCACAAATTGTGATACTGATAAGAATAAAAGCTCAAGCTCGTCCAAGTAATTATGCTGGTTGCTGAATGTATTTTTTTCGCGTACACTATCATGCGCCCATACTGCCTCGAATTAAGCTTAAGTCTTTAAAATGTCTATTTTTATTAGTGTCATGTGGATATATTTTGTAGTTTAAGTAACTAATTAATTAATTACTTTGATAATAAATGCTACAAGTTATTAATATTTTTATTGAGACAGTAATGTTTTGAATGTTACGTTTGTGAAGCCGTAGAAAGAATACGTTTGATGTATATTGCTTTAAAAACTATTAAAACAAAACAATTAATTAATAATGTATCTATCAACAAATTAAAGCATAACATGCCTTATTAAATTAACAATTTATAATCAAAGGCTGACGTACTCTTTCGACGAGATCACTTATATATTTTATATAATTGGTGTAAAATGTGTATATAAATGTAGTAGGATAGCTGATATGACTGAAAGAAAATTGACGGTGATGATAAAATTATTATTTGTAAAGGGTGTATACTGAGAAACGTTAGTGTCGTATTCTTGTAGAAATGGCATGCAGTCGTTTTGTAGTCTATGCATCTAGATCGAAGATGTCCAACTGTAAACCTAAGAAATGCTAAGCAAGTCGCGGGCACGTCGATATTCAAACAGATATATAGATATGTAACGTTTCGAAGCACATACTTCAATGTAGCTAGTTAATAGAAATAAAAATAGTTCGATGGGGTTCGGAATAAGTACCGATAGTTTAACTCAATGCTTTAATTACTGCTCACGTCGATCTAACGATATTAAATATGTGTTCTAACTTTTTGAATCGATATCATTCGAAGTACCTACCTAACTTTTATGTTTTGATACTTGCTAAAAAATAACGCGCAGCAACACGCAGGGCAGCTTGAAAGCCAACTCTGCGTTACTTCCTGTACGTTTCAATACCTTTGTTTATTCGAAAAAAGTATTATTTTTATGCAAGTTGTCAGTAATTGTTTCTTTTTTTTTATGACCAATAGGTATATGAATTACATAAGTTAGATAGAAAATCGAACAGATTAACTTAATGTTTTCAGCAGCAATTATAATAGATGGCCAGTTGCACAGTTAATAACATGCCTGGAGCATTGCAATTGCAGCAGACACCTAATATTTACTCATGATTTGAATAAGTATTCAATGTTTCGACACATTCGAACAGCATCCAAATTGCGTAACACACTTTGTATCGCAATCTCAAGGAAATTCCTGATCCATTGCTTATTTAATACGGCCGGTTAGCGGCGGCTAAGCGCGGGGCGGTGAGCGGTAAGATTCCAAAGTACGAAGCACGTCCACTCGTGGCGTTTTCACACTTTAAATGTTACCGCTCGCCCGCCGCTCACAGTGGCAAGCTCGTGAAAAATCGCCTGCTCGGCAACTTAACTAGAGATGGGTAATCACCCGGGTTAAAACCCAGTTTTGGGTTATAATCCAGTTATCACCCGTTTCATTCCACTCACTGGGTGGTTTGGAGGGGTGAAAACATTTTTTTTCTGATTCTTGAAAATATTTCTGGTTAAAACTGGGTTAAAACCCAAATCACCCAGTTTTAACTCAAATGGGAACATTGGGTTTTAACCCACTACCCATCTCTAAACGTAACTACTAATAATATTGTTGTGATCAAACAGACACAAACGGAAGAAAGAATATCCATTGAATTTACTTTACGGAATTACTCCCGCTGGTATATATTATAATATTAAACTTACAACCCACGTTACATTACACCCGACTCCGATGTTGCTCGGAATATTATTCGATCCCACACAAATCCACGTTAAAATGTACTAGCATTGTATAAAAGAAGTTAGAAACTAATAATAAGGGTTATGACTATATGTATCTTATTAAATTAACGATAGATATTTTTTTAACTATCAACGTTTACTGATGTATGTAATGTACCTGTAACACTTAAAACTTGTGGATATCTGGTTAACCGAGGTATTTGAGAGTGCTGCAAATAATATTGTAAATTTGCGAACGAAACTGTCCTTGATGTAAACCAGACTAAAGTAAACTGTGATCGCCATGTAATATATTCTTAGCTTAGGGGCTTTGCACACCACGTTTTTTATGGCGCTGATGACTTGCGTACTCAACGCGTATTAGTAGATAGTTTACATATAGCTGGAGAGCTAGTGAACCCTGGGAGTAACGGTCTCCCTGAAAAAAATTGACAGGCGATTACAATAAGCAGAAGTATAATCAATTTTTTAGTCAATTTTTTTTTAAGATGTACAATAAATAAACTTTATCCTATTAAATTTTCAAATTTACAGAAACCAGTTTTGAAACTCAATTTACTTAACAGTCCAAAAAATAAAGGGGCTGATGACGTGCAGGGCTGACGCCTGCCAGGTCATGGCTATTGCTCTTAGCATGTCATAAATCGTAAGAATACAAATTTCTAACCTTACAGGGAGACCGTTACTCCCAGGGTTCACTAGCTCTTGGACTAATATGTAACCGGTGTTTCAACAGATCGACCGGCTTGCGTTTGCTGAGCGTACTGATTGCGTTTTACGCGCGTTACAAAAACGTCGTGTGTAAGGGCTCTTCCAAGTGGTTTTCTAAAGCTCTGAATGTTCCCAAGTAGCTTGAATATAAGCTGGTATCTACTATGCAGTTGATATTGTATCACAGAACTTACGCACATGTAGAACTGGAACCCTCTTACAAAATAAATAAGCCCGTGGTAATATTATGTCCAACTTTAATCTTGAAATATTATGATTTATTTTGAGCATATGCTGATTGTCATATCTCGCGTTTATTTATTAATAATGGGGGGAAAGAATCCGTAGCTTGGTTAACCACCTATTCTTTTATGAGTATGTTGACTAAATAAACATTAATAAAATTTAAATTACCATTTTATTTTACCCATCATCAACAATCTACATTTTACAAAGAAAATAACGGAAAGCACTTGACACTTAAAAAAAGGATAAAAAAAATTAACCGCAAATAAAAGTAACTTCTTTATAACATAATTTGGAATAAACACTTTCAACTTATAATTAAATGGTCAAAGACGCTGACTTGATTTAAGATTATTCTTAATCTAATCCTAGGACTCAGAGAAGATACTTAAAAATATCAATATTATATCATTGCCTTCTAAATCTCGGAATTGTGTCAGTCAACAAAAAGATCAGCAATTTTCCCGTCTCAACAATGCGAATTGAGTGCGGATGCTTACGAGCAGACATGTCACTAGCGAATGACTCATCTTAAGTCTCAGAAAGAGATATACATACTGCAAGTTTTATTTAACCCTTCAGAACACTTTAATTGTGTAAGAAATGTGCCAAAATATGCTGGTAATTATTGATTATTCTCAAGTGACGTCTCTGGAGTGCGGCAGTAAAGAATTACAATCTAGTATACAATACATACACTCCCTTTGGCGAATACGAAGACTTGTAAAATGTAAATATTATACTATTTTGACCTATGGTTGCATTTGAATAATGGGAAACAGTTTTCATGTTTTTTTTTCTATTGACAACATTACTAACTAATCGTTATTGCTATTCAATTATTATTGATTTAACTATGCCACGTTAATGTCCATACTTTTATGGAAATAAAAAGCTAAATATCTCTGGGCAAGTCATAAAATCACTTTTACTGTTCCGAATCACGCTAGCTACCTATTTTACTCTACAGCACTAACAAACTCAAATGTTTGCCCATTAAATTTTCGGTAAGGGTGCGTTCAATAAAGTAAATATTTACGCAGGTCTTCCCTCCAGTGGATACGCACCCTTAGTCCATAAACACTCACACACTTTATGAAGTACATAGGTATTTAAACATTTTGTACAGAACTCTATGAACTAAAATACATTGAGTTATAGAACTATGACGTGATTATTGAATAGTGAGACTCATTAAAACCTTATCATTGTGTACACACGGCTACGCACCAAGCTATACATTTTGAGTTTACGCTCACCTCGCATTTTACGGAAATCCTATAAATTCGCTGCATCTAGGTTAGGCGAGCCGAGCATGAATAACTTTGAGTAAAAGTAGATAATGGTTCTAAAGCCTCAAACAAGCAAGCATACGCAAATTCGTGCTCGCCTAGCCTAAAAGCAAATATTTGAGCTACCACCTAGGTATTTACAACGTCGAAAATATAATATCACAAAGAATACTTATTTCGAAACAAGGTTTTAAACAAAATACAATTTTTGATGGTCACTTAATTAAAATATAGTGAGTCATCAATACAATAAGTGAATTTCTATTGCCTATACAATCCGTTTAAATTTTAATGCCCATTAATAATTTGTATTATTTTTCCTTACCATACTACTTTAAAAAATATCCGAAATAGAAATCACGAGAAACTTGTTTAGGCAAAATGAACACTTATTTTACCAAGCAAATACTAGATTATTTAAAGATAATTAAATTATTTAGATTACGCGGAAGTAATAAAAATAAAATAAACAAAACCAAATTTTACCGTCATGGGGTAATAAAATCACTTATTTTAAACCATAATTCTCTTACAATTTCTATTAATCAAACTACATAATAGAACATGCTAGTTTCACCATTTCCTTACGTTTTCTCATGGTATGGACAATTAGAGAAATAACCGAGAGCGGACATGCTACAGTGGACGCTGCTACAGACGGCGTCACCTCTTGACCAACACGTCAAAAAAAAACTAAAACTTGCCCCCGACGCCAACCTACAAATTAATCCTTTAAAATTGATATGTAGCCGACATGGGTGGCATGCTGGGCACATTTTGGTTTGTCATCTATGACTGTCGTGATCAAAGGGTAACGTAAGAATCAACGGTATTATTTTTGGATTGGCGCGTGATTTAGTAACAAAAATCCAATTATCTTCACAAACTTTCACATTTATATTAGTAGGAAGTAGGATAGCGTCTTCTGCATTCGTCGCTACCGTCGCAGCATGTGTGCTCTGTGAAATCGTACCCATACGTTCGGGAAATGTGCCAAGCAAATATGTGTCACGGAAGACAAGACATCGTAATTCAACATTCAGCAAAATATCTTAGGGTCGCCGCACACGGGCCATCGGCCATAGCCACAAACGCCGCCACGAAAAGCCAGAAGCGGCTACAAAAGTAGCTTACAGCCACTTGTGGCGGTGGTCGACACTTGCTGTCGGTGGTTGCTACTTTTTTTAACTCATGCATGCAGTATCATAATGGATATTGATTACCGTAACTATCACTTATTGAATACCAAATCGCAGGATGAGATTAAAAGTCTGATATGACATGAATAACTCTATGAACAGGTTAACTGATATAAGGTAGAGAGGGGCGGGGAATCGCGCGAGTTGCGTGTGGTGGCGTTTTGTGTCGGCGTTTTTTGTCGGCGTTTAGTGGCCGGTGCGGGCCACAAGAAGCGAGAAGTGACGATTTGTAGCGTGTGGTGGCCACTGGCGTCAACCGTATGCGGCGAGTCCATATAAAATGTATGAAAACCACAGGAACTATACCGGTGGCGTCGTTTTGTGGCTGTGGCCGGTGGCCGTGTGCGGGAAGCCTTAGTGTCGTTCATATTCAATCCGTGGCCATTTTTAAACTAAACTATGCACCATTCGTCATCTGTTTCAGTCAAAAGATACTCGTAATTGAAGAAATAATTATTCAAAAATGCCTAGCTGATCATAATAAAAAATACGGTAGTGATAAATTAAATATACAGTGCATGTTCAGATAATTATTGGCTTAAATAATATTTTGTGGTTATGGCCTAAGATCGATAGTACCAAAATAATTATAATCTAATTACTAAGAGTTAAGTATCTTTTACTTTCATCCTAATAACTTATTTTTATGTATTATATAATTCTACCATCATCTTAAATGTCGAATCGAAATGCAATTTACTACAATACATTTATGAGACAAATTGAATGGTTTTTAAAGGATAACAAACCCTTTTAGCGGCGTTAAGTTTGGTTACAATCTCAACAGACTCGTGAGTGTGGGTTAAGAATACAGCCTAGCCTTTATCCTTTTAACCTTACCCTTACTGATCTGGCTGATCATCAGGGGTCGATGATCAACTCTTACATAGCTTTTTGGGTGATACAACCAAGCAAACAGCGTGAGCGCTAGCCGTAAATACCAATGGATCAGAAAGTACCCAAAACTTCTAAACATGGCCAACTGTTTAATCGTCATCGATAACAACGACAACTGGCATAATGGAATCGTCAACGTCCACGGAATCATCATCGGTTATATTGACCACTTCATCCATGTCGTCTGCCAGACCTCCCACCTCACCCGTCCCATTCATTTCCGTCTTGAATAGCGACAGTACGTCGGATATTATCGGTGACTGGAGCATAGGTATGTCTTTACTCTCCTGACTTTCCTCCTCTTCCCCAAATACTAGCGGTGGAATATCATCATCTTCCTCGTCATCGGTGTGGCCGTAATACTTCTCATCATCCTTCTCATCTTTTGGAACATACGTATTGATCAGCTCGTTCAAGTTCGCGTCACTTGTGAACACCTTCGACGGGTCCGCGTCCTCTTTGTCGCACTCGTGCGCAGATATCGCCTTATAAGAAGTAAAGTATTTGAGACAATTCTGACACTGGTTCAGCAAGTGAGCGCGGTAATGGTTGTGAAGATTCGGGAAGTCGTCTCCACAAACGACACATTTTTCCGGCTTCACAACCGCTCTGTAATGAATCTTCTTTGTACTCTTGTGAACAAACTTCATGTGTTTTATAAATGGTCCGTATTTAACGAACTTCTCGCCGCATTTTCGACATTTTATCGGCTTCTTATTGTATTTTCTGCTTCGATGCGAGAAAGCGTGTATGTTAAAAGCATCCATAGTTTTAAACTTAAGCAAGCAGAACCTGCAGGATATAGAGCCAGAGCCCTTGTGTATCTGGTCGTGTAGCCGCTTAGTGCTCTTCTTGGTGATAGGTTTGAAGCAGAACCTGCACTCCTCGTACTGGAACTTGTCTTCGTTGCCCACGTATCCCGTTTCTTCGTCATCGCTTTCAATGGCGCAAAGATGACTATCGAAATCGGCCCTGGAGTAGAAATATTCATTGCATTTTTTGCACTTGTTTTCTTCATGGTAAGTCAAATGTTTATGCAGGTTGAAGAACTGTTTGTTACAGATAGGGCAGGTCTCCTCAATGGACTCCTTGGGCTCTGTGAACCATTCCTTATCATCTCCGTGTTCGTCCCTCATGTGGTATATCATTTCCCTAAAAGCGACAAATGTCTCATCACAATGCTCGCATTTAGTTGGGTTATCGACATTGAGCTGCGCCATATGGTGATTCTTGTGTTTCCGATAAACGGTCAATGTGTTAAACTTCTTTTTGCAGTACATACACCCGTAGTAGCCAACCGTGCGATGGTAAATCTTGTGAGTAGTTAGGGCATACTCGTTTTCAAAAACTCTAAAGCAATAATCGCAGACAATTTCTTGCTTGCCTGCCCTCTGCTCCCTGTCTACTATGATGCCGTGCTGCGTGCGCAAGTGGCAGTCCAGCTTCACTTGAACATGGAATGCTTTGTAACAAATGTTGCATTTCACTTTCTTGGGGTAAACTTCGGTATCGCCTAAAAGCTTTTTCTTATCGCATGAGAACGCCAAATGCCCTTCTAGGAACCTGAGAGAGCTGAAGTAATCGAAGCAGTAGTTACATCGCAAGGAGTTGTGGTAGTCGATATGGCGCTCGTAGTTCCCTTTGCTGGCGAGGATCTTCATACATATGGAGCACTGCAGGTCCTTGAGCGGGCCGTTGAGCGTCTGCTCCGTGCGCTCGGCGATCCAGTTCTCGAGGATGTTGTGCGCGTCGCGCAGGTGGTGGTGCAGCCCGTAGCCCTTCACGAATGTCTCGTCGCAGTGCGGACACTTTAGCGGGTTGTCGTAATGTTTCTGCGCCAAGTGGCCCTTTATGTGGATAGTGTGGTTTTTTAGCGATATGTATTTCTTTCCACAGAACTTGCATTTAAAGAACTCTGGCTTTCTTAAATGAGCTTCTTCGTGGGACTGCAGTCTTCGCTCGTCTAGAAATACTTTGGCACACAGCTTACACGAGTAGTAGAGAGGTGGCGGAGCATCAGGGTCGGACTTGATCATCTTACTCTCGGGGTGCGTGCGCCGCAGGTGTCGGATCAGCTTCGCCAAGTCAGAGTAAAACCGCGAGCATATTGGACATTTAACTTTATCCTTTCTGATTTTGTCGATCCTTTTTTTGTGTGACTGATGGTCGAAGTTGTGCCCTTTCACATGTTTTTGGAAGTAGCCCTCGTCGGTGTACCCTTTACCGCAGATGGTGCACTTGTAGGGACCGTTATCGTCCTCGTAGTGGGCTCGGGTGTGAATCTCTAGTCTTCGTTTGTTTGTGAACTTCACTTTGCAGACGGTGCACTCGTGGCGGGCGCCGTACAAGAAGGTTTTGGAGGTGTGCCAGATCAAATGATGTTTGAGGGAGTTTTCTGAATCGCAGACTTTCCCGCAGTGGTGGCAGGTGTGTGTGCCGTCGAAGACGTTTTTATCGGCGTTGTTGGGCATGACGTCGCCAACGATTGTGTTGTGGACGCTATCGCCTTTCTTGTAGTGTATCGCCATGTGAGAGAGATAGACCTTGCGGTGCTGGAAGACTCTTTCGCAGATTGAGCACTGGTAGTCTTTGTTCTGGAAGCGTGTCTGTTTGTGGTAAGTCATGTGCGCCTGCGCAGCGCGGAGGTGCTTGCTGCGACGTCCGCAGATGGTGCACGTGAGGTGCTTGGGGTCCAGGTTTGTGTCGTGGTAGTGCACTCGCATGTGGATCTTATAGTGGCACTGGAACCTGAAGGACTGAAACAAAATAAAGATAGGTGTAATATGCTTTTTAAGCAGCGGTGGCCCAGTGGTGGCGGCGCCGAGGCAGGCGCATTACTTTGTATAATTTATTTCATCACTACTATCAAAAACGGTGAAAGGAAAACTTCGTAAGGAATCTGGCATGTCATAGAACCAAAAATTCGCAGACATGTGGCATCGACCAATTCGCACTGCGCCCGCGTGGTAGATTATGGCCCATACGCAAAATACGCGCTTTGACGTGGTGTTGCGGATACCAGCCGGGCATATTTTTTTAGGCTTTTTAAAACTTTTATACTATTAGAAAAACAAAAAACTTGTGGCATTTTATGACACGTTTTTATTAGTTCACTCTCAGTCATGAGGCAGAAGCCACATGACTGAGAGTGAACTAATAATGACGACAAAGCCGCATGCAGCAGAATACCAGTGCTTTTAATGGAGCAACTGCTTATCTCTAACCTCAACGACACAACACACAATGCCCCTTAGGAAGACTTCAGACATAAATAGTAAATACAATAAGTGTCACGTAAGTATGCCACATTCATTTTACTTTTGACCGGAAAACTAACATAACACGGAACTTTATTTCGCAATTTTGGAAACAAACAAACAAAATACAGATACAGTATGTGCTCACCTCCTTACAGACGCAGCACTCGTACTTCTTCTCGATATTTTTACCAACATTGGTATGCCAGTTGACGTGCCTCTTCAAGGATATGAGAGTTGGCATCTTCTTGCTACAGATGGGACAGGTAAAGCCACTCAAATCCACTAGCGCCTTACTCTCGCCCGGAACCTCGCCAAAGTCGTTGTGACTCTGGATCCAGTCCAGGGGTTCCGCTTTTGCCACAACGACTTCACAAAAATCCGACGGGTTCACGGTATCTTCGATCCGCTTCTGTTTTAGTCTGTGAATTAACTTTATATGGTTTGCGAGAGCAGAGCAGCTCTTAAAGGTATCTTCGCACTCTGTGCAGGTGTAGAGATTCCTTGGCTTTATGTTCTTTGATATATGTGTCTGGTTATGTTCATTGATCGCTCCTACCTTCATTTCGAGGTCACAGATGAGGCACCGTACGGAGCAGTCTTTGAGGTAGATTTTGGCGCGTTTGTGTCCTGAACTCATGTTGTGTTTAGTCCTCTTGTGGTGAAGGAGGAGCCGACGATACGAGAACTGCTTCTCGCAGATATCACAAGTATTGTCGTCCTCTTCTTGACTAGATTCAGATTCAGTCTGCTTGTAGACCGTCTCGCTTAAGAGACTTGTTGATGCCTTATCAGGCGGTTCTATCTTCACTTGGACAGGTACCTCTGAATGACACTTAGCCTCATGTGTCTGAAGAGCTTTCTTGTATTTAAACTCTTTGTCACATGTTGAACATTTAAAACCACCAGTGGGAGTTACAGATTGGCTATGCACTGATTGGATAGATCCAGTGTCGTCTATGGTGCTTGCTCTGAAAAGACGAGAATCAACAACTTAAAATTGTATCTTTTATAGTAACACGGGCTTTTCCAATAGTTAGAAATCTTTCGCTTTTAGGTCCAAACTTTTATAGAAAAGAAGGACCAAGTCAACCTACTAAAAGTAATCTTACCTACCTAGATTCATTGTCAGCTCCACCATCATTGTCATCGATATTAGACATGTGCGCCGCCAGATGGGTGATTAGCAACTCCTGGGAAGGCAGTTTCTTGAAGCACATCCTGCACTCATGGTACTGTGGTCCCTCAGACTCCACCGAGCTTGTCTGCGACATCCGAGGCTCAAAGTGCATGTTCTTAATATGAAGGAAATAGTTATTTTTTCTCATAACCACTTTCTTACAAACGGGACACTCAAATGGCAAGGAGTCGTCCCTTTTCGGACACTTGTTGAAATGTGCACTGTGAACATAGTAATCGTCGAATGACTTGCGGCAGTACATGCAAGGCACTGACACCTTTCCATTCTCCCGTTTGTCAAGATGTTCTCTTTTCAAGATGGCAGCATGAACCACCTTCATATGCTTTGCCAAGTTGTCAATGGTTTTAAACTTGGCGGAGCACATTTCACACACAATGTTTCGGTTCTTCATGCCGTCGATCGGTTCTAAGGAGATGAGCAACTCTTTCTGTATCTTAATGGGAGTGGTAGTCTTACCGCATATTTCGTGATGTCGTTTCAACATGATCTTTAGCTTGAATGTCTTTGCACATTTGTCGCATTTCAATTTATCCTCTACGTCAGTCGCATCCTCTGTGACCTGCGGTATATCAACGACGGCGTTCTCGCCAGGATTTTCTTTTTTTTCGTGTACCCTCTTGTGGTTAGCGAGACTTCTTAGACTTTGGTATTGTTTGGAGCATTGATCACAATTGAAGCTATTTTTAAGTAAGGGCTCGTCAGAATCTGTTTCGGCTAAGTACGAGGCGCTGTTGTCTTCGTAATCTGAATCTAAGTGCGAAATGTGTCCTGATAATCTTTTGGGTCTCTTGTGAGTGCGTCTGAGTTCCTCGACACGTTTGGAGCCACTGGGTCTATAGTCGCTAGAGGCGCCACCAGTAGATACATTGTCAACGCTGTCTAGGCTACGTTTTCGAGTCCTGGCTGCGGGGGTAATTTTATCTTCGATGAGAGACGGAGGTTTCGTCAAGTTGGAAGTGTCAGTGTGATTTGAAAAGGCCGAATCACTGCTCTGTCTGTTGGGTGGCGGCGGGCTGATGCTGAACCCTGAAAGTTAGCTAACTGTCAGTCTTTGATCGTACATTGCATATTGGAGGTAGATAAGGACTACAAAGTAGACATGCATATTACCGGGTGGAGGCACATAGTTGCGGCGTAGCTCCTGGTCAGCTCGCTCACACTGCTGTTTAAAGATGTGTGCACTGCTAAGTTTCTGTATGCACTCCGAGCACACCTTGTCAGGCAGCCCGTCGCCATCGTATATCTATAACAATGCATATTCTATGTTATTTCTGTGACTTTATGTTGAGCGGAAAATTACATTAGGTATATGTAGACTTTGGAATATTCTTTTGTTGAACTTGAACTTTAACATATTTTTGGTTGGTGTGTATCATCTTAACTAAAGTAGACTGGTTTACTTACTTGTATTAATTTTTTTGTCAATAGACAGTAGTCTAAAAAAGTTAGTGCAAAACAGAATCAGCTCCATCAACCACACACTCAATCTCTTAGAGCTTTGTTGTTTAAAAGTTAATTACTAATATCACATTTGTTACAGTATTGTTTATTAACTTTGTGCATGGCTTAAACTTCTCTTAATTTTTTGCTTCAGCTACCTAACATTTAAACACAATTGGCACTGCTAAGCAGATTCGATGCTCACATTGAATAAAACAATTGAATGGCTATCAGGTAGTAGGTCAGGCGATTTCAATATAAATGTTTGTAAATGCACCCACAATTCATGAATAATCCAGGTTAGATTTTTTTTAATAAAAAGAAAAATATAATATGAACACCCAAAACGTTTTTTTGTTAAGTTTTAAACCTATTATCAATCTTATTATACTGCTAATTTTCTAATCAGTTTGTGAGGATGTATGTAGTACAGAACTGATTTCAATAAAACTTTACAGTATTAGATCCTATTCTTCAGAATAACACTTAATTTACTGAGATACATATGCAGATGAAATCGCGAGAAGCAACTAGGATTGTACAAGATGATTTCTGAGTGAAGTAACTGGGTTATAGATACCAGTTAGGCCGTTGTATGTAAATACTTGTATTAAGCTACAATTAAACTAGAAAAAGGTGGTTAGTTTTAAATATAATATTAAAGTAACTATGAAGGAGCCTTCATTTTTTTTTTTTTTTTTTTTCTTATTAGTAAGAACCAAGTTCTTACTAGTTAATTGCAATCTAGCCTAAGAAGACTAATAAACAATTTAAATCTAACTTATTATGCTACGTTATAAATTATGTTAATGCTAAGAATAGTGTCCATAATTAGGTATGCACTTTTACACACGTTCGTAACACTTCCTTAGAGTCTGGTAAAATTGATAAAACACTTTGTTCATGTGTTATATAAATACCACAACATTGTTACTATTATTGATTCACTTACACTACACTAATTCAAATGGTTTAGTTCTCTTTAGTCTACGCACTATGCCTGTGTTGTCTAACAGCTGGATTGCCTCAACATTCACGTGTCGATGGAGTCTGTGTTCGTGGGCTTCAGCAAATTTTTGTGTGATGGTGGTGACGAATTCCATGTCGAGGTCACGGTGGAGGTCATCGTTTCTTATGTACCAGGGTGCATTTACAGCAGCCCTGAGTACTTTATTTTGGAACTGTTGAATTATTTTGACGTTGGTTGGCTTAGTACAGCCCCAAAGTTGGATACCATACGTCCAAATTGGCATCAGAATATGCTTGTATATTATCAACTTATTATGTATTGATAAACAGGATTTCCTTCCCAGTAACCAATACAAACGTTTATAACGAATATCGAGTTCCTGTTTTTTCTTTTTGATATGGGCTTTCCAACGCAGCTTGGCGTCGAGAGTTATGCCAAGGTATTTGGCTGTATTAGCATAAGGTATTTGCATACCATTTATGTAGAGTGGGTGATAGTCACTGTGTTTGTTTGTGAAGTTAATGTGAACTGATTTTGACTCATTCAGATTGATCTTCCACTTTTGTGTCCAGTCGTAAACTTTGTTCACAGCTAGTTGAACTTTCTCTACTGCTTCTCTGTGGCTTGATCCGGTGGCCATAATAGCAGTATCATCTGCAAAGGTCGCTATGGTGCTGTTTTCCAGCTCTGGGATGTCACAAGTGTATAACAAGTACAAAATTGGGCCAAGCACACTTCCTTGAGGCACCCCAGCTTTTATGGTTTTTAGCTCGGAATATGCGTCCTCTTGGCGTATTCTAAACATTCTTTTAGTTAAATACGACTCTAGGATATCTACAAATTCTGGTAGCATGCGTCTGAGCTTAAATATGAGACCCTCATGCCAAACTTTGTCAAAAGCTTGCGCGACGTCTAAGAACACGGTAGCACAGACTTCTTTATTTTCTAGCGTTTTTTTCAATAACATTAGTTATTCTATGTACCTGGTCTAACGTTGAGTGTTTTTCTCTGAAGCCAAACTGGTGATCTGGAACTAGGTTTTTATCTTCTATTACTGGTTTTATCCGTTTTAATAACAGTTTTTCAAATAACTTTGATAGTACGGGTAACAGAGAAATGGGTCTGTATGATGATGCTTCGTGGGGAGGTTTCCCAGGCTTCGCAATCATAATGACTTCAGCAACCTTCCATGGCTCAGGTACATATTTTAAGATAAATGAAGCATTTATTAGTTTGGTCAGCTTTACTATGGCTTTGCGTGGGAGGCGTTTTAGAATTTCCCCTGTGATGAGGTCGTAACCGGGAGACTTTTTTGAGCTAATGTTGTTTTGAATTTCTCTCATTACTTCCTTAGGAGTCACAAGCTTGATTCTTTGGTTTTGTGATAAATTTACACTCTCATGTATTTCTACAGAGCTTTCGTTGGGTTGAAAGGTTTCTTCTAAATGTTGAGCAAATCGGAACGCCTTTTGGTCATTGCTTATTGCCCATTTTCCGTTGCTATCTCTGATGGGCGGTATTTGTATAATCTGCCTTTTTAGATTTCTCGTTGCTTTCCAAAGTGAGTAATCCGTTGATTTGTCATTGGTAAGCTGAAGAAGGTTGGTATTCAGAGATTCATCCTCAAATTGTAGAATTTTTCTCTTTAGTCGTTTAGTTAGGTTATTTAGTGTTGTTTTATGACGCGGGAACCTTGTTTGCTGCCACAACTTCCTTTGTTTTCTTTTCTCTGATAGTAAATCCACAATTTCTTTAGGATGGATAAATCCCTTATATTTGCGTTTTAGCTGAGGTGTATTGCTCCACGCACATTGTTGAATATTAATAATAAATTTGTTTACTTCTGAGTCAAGCTGATCTTGCGATTTTATCGGAGTTTTAAGGTCGATAATATTATCTAGATCAAGAGCAAAACTGTCCCAATCTGTGGACTTATTAACCAAGGTTAAGTGGCTTTCTTTTAATAGGATTTTTTGACTTAGCATTAGTATAATCGGAGAATGGTCAGAGTTCATAGTAAAACTTTCCTCCAAACTGATGTAATTGGTGGATATGTTTTTGCAGATGAAAAAGTCTATAAGATCCGGTATTTTCTGGTGGTCAGTGGGCCAGTATGTAGGTTTGCCTGTACTCATTACTTCACAATGTGTTTCTTTAACTGCACTTAAGAGCTGTCTTCCTTTAGTTGTAGTAAGTCTTGAACCCCAATGCGTATGCTTAGCATTAAAATCGCCGCCTAGGATAAATCGCTGGCCTAATAATTCAAAAAGATGTAAGTATCGCTCTTTTCTTATCATGTGCCTAGGAGGCGAGTATATGGCTGCAATGGACACTTGACAAAACTTAGTTTTAACAGATACTGCCACTGCTTGAATGTCTTCTTCTTCATATTTACACTGCACGTAGTGACTAATGTTTTCTTTAATTATAACCGCACTACCCCCCCTGGCAGAGTTGCTAGGGTGGAGGGAATTATATATCATGTATCCTCTAAATTTGATAAAAGATTGCTTTGTGAAATGCGTTTCGGAGATTAAACACACGTCTATATTTTCTGTATCTAGGACCGCCTGCAACTCATGCTGATGTTTGAGGAGTCCATTGGAGTTCCACGCCATTATTTTGAGTGTGTTATTCATTTTTGATTATTCAAGACAGCTGTTTTAGTGCTGGATTCTAGCTTCTCTAATCTCTTATCAAATGAGGTAATGCACTTCAAGATCTGGTTAATCTTATCCTCTAAGTTCAGAGGTTGAGATCCTTGTTTTGCAGCTTGTGCGTAAGTACCAATGTTGGTTACTTGCATGGCTGGTTGTTTTGCAGTTGACTGGACACTTGCTTTCTGCGCCTGTTTACCAGGGTGTGTTATAGGAGGAAACTGTTGGGTATTAGGCACCGTAGGTTTCTTTTTTAAAACTTTATTTTTCATAATTTGCATCTGTTTGGCTACTTCACACCCTCTATAATTGGCAGGGTGAGGTAGGCCGCAGTGGATACATTTTGGTTTCTCTTGCGGAGATTTGGTACAATTGGCTGTAAGATGCTTGCCAGTGCATTTCACACACCTTGGCTCTTTTTGACAATATTTATGTGTATGCCCATAAGCTTGGCATCTCTTGCATTGGGGAATGAGTGCTGGATTTTTGAGTGGATGTATTTCAATTTTACACCCTAATATGTACTTAATGCCGTAGATTTTGTTGACATCTTCATCGTTATAAAATGATAAAACGAACATGTTGAGTGGTTCTTTGGTCTTCCAGCTCAATTTACTATCTACCTTTTCTATTTTTAGGCCTTGGGTTGTTAAATCTTCCTTAATTCGATCTGGTTGGCAAGAAGAGTGTAGTTTCTTTACCACAACTCTAATTGGTCTAGCCTGCTTGTTTTCGTATGAATGCCAGTGGTAGTCTTTTTCAGACAAGAACCTGGCAATTACTCTATATGAGTCTTCTGATTTGGCGTTAACCTTCACACAATCCCCATTCATCATTTTTGCTGTAAATGATTCCGCTGGTTGGCTTTCAATTAACGAATCGTAGAATGTTTGATAGTTCTTGATTCCGTCTATTATGATTGGCGGTGGTAAGGGCACTTTTTTGACCGAAGTCACTTTCTCATTTTTTTAAGGAGCCTTCATGCAAGTAAGCAAAATAATAGTTTATTCCATAACTTTGCTGTTTTAACTTAGAGATCTGGTCTTTGTTTTTGTGTTGAATTTTGTGTGCCTTAACCAGTGTCAAAAATAAATTCATTTGCTTTCTCGTCTCTCATAACTGTTTGGCAAATGTCTTTGGTTGGGTTTAGTAGCAGGTGGATACAATGCAACAGGTCTCAAATGAAATATGGTTTTTAAATTATTAGCAGTAGTAAATTACCAAAATTAATTTAGCCAGAGAGTAAAATTAGGAGAAGTCACAATATTCATTACAGACACAGGATAAGGGAGAAAATAAATAACATAAAAAAAAGATTTCAGAACACTAGAAAGCCAATAAAATCCAATTGTATTAAAAACTTTATTGTTAAAGTAGTAAGTATGGTTTTAATATTATAAGGAGAGGTAAACCTATTATTTAAGGTATTGTTGACTATAGGAAACAGATTCATTAGTTCATCTACTTCCCTTCCTTGTTAGTATTTATGGACAATTGTTAGTAAATTGAGATTACAGAAGACTAACTAAATAGATGGACTTCAAGAAACAAGATAAAAATAAACTGTGTAGAGAAGTATGTAATATAAATACCATTAGTATATGATTGAACCCTGAAACCTCAACAATATTTAAGTTCCATTATACAAATGGTTGAGAAAATAGTTCGTGTTCGTTCGAAATCAGATACGTGATTATTCCGATCATTTTATCGAAACGAATAAATCTTGTTTTTGGACTTACTTTCACCCGGGCGCATTCCATTGCCATCTCCGCGAGCTGCAAAGAATTGTCGACCGTGAAGATAGAGTAAAAGTCGCCGAGCTTGAGGCAGAGCCTGCATTTTCCAAGCTTGAGGGCCATATTGATTTGCTCTCAAGAAACTTCATGTCATTAGAACATCACATCTGTGCACTGAGCTGTGGGAGCAAAAGGTTTCTTTAGGAAACGAAGGTACATTATAGATACTAAAGGTCACGCCAAAACTAATAACTTTATGTGATACCAAATAATTCGCAAAATATAATGAAAAATTACGTTATCTTACCGGCACTCACCAACCAAACGTAAAATAATACACACACACAAAGACAAGGACGACACTCTGTTTCAAGTTTCAACTTCTCCAATTCCACCACTAGCTTGGCCATTGCCAAAATGCCAACCTCTAGAAATTAACTGTCAAATAGATAACGAACTACTAACACTCGACCGACAGTGGAAGTACAAAAAAGTAGTGAGTACGTAGGTACTGAGTACTGACTGGTCCTGAGTGTCCTGACTAACATGGCGAGCCGGATATGGATTAACGAGCTTCAAGGCCACTGATGTGGTGGTCCACTGACTTCAGAAAAGACCGCCTATTCAGCAGAATGCTCGAATGGTGTGATTATTTTCAATTTTCAGAATGTTACTGACAACCCTGAACATTTGTCACTGTCTGTCATTGTCAATCATCATGTCAACAAGGATCTGCCAATATTCTGCTAATGAAATACTACGAAAACTAGTACGAAAGCTTCCTAACAGTAATAGGTACTAATTTAATCTCCCGTTTGATGGTCTATCATATCATAGTACCT
Organism: Euplexia lucipara; assembly: GCA_921972225.1. NCBI lineage: Eukaryota > Metazoa > Arthropoda > Insecta > Lepidoptera > Noctuidae > Euplexia > Euplexia lucipara. Next base: position 4,837,959 of record OV179145.1, on the reverse strand, counting down.
GCATGTTATTGGCAAAATGTGGTGTTTCTTCCACAAACGCTATTAGAGAAGATTTGAAGTTGAAATACTACGAATGAGCCATGAAGATAAAGATAAAAAAATGAGTCCGATCAATCAATAGTGATGAAGAAATAGTGTGTTACTGAACTGCTGTAAAGTGAATTTAACATATACAAAAACACACACAGTTCTGATTTTTTTAAACAAGAATGTACTTCATAACGGGGTCTAATGTATTTGGACAGTGGCTTTGTGATGATGCAGTTCTAAATGAATTTCGTACATTTACAGCAACAAAACATGATTTAGGAATTGGTTTAAGGCAGGCAAACCTTGTGCAGATAAACTGGTCGTATAATATATTCGAGGCAGACAGTATATTCTATATAACGGGTGCTTGGGATGAAAAGGAACAACAACTTGTTAAAATACCACTACCAGACGAGTGCACTAGTTCAAATGTTGAAATAAGTGCTATTGGTAACGATAATAAAATATTACTGGTTGGTAAGAATGTAAAGACAATTTGGATTGTAGATTTGGAGACAGATGAGATTAAGAAAATACATTTACATGTTGAAAAACCTCTCGAAGACATTGCAAAGAAACAGAAGATATGTGATAGTATATTGAAAGCTAGGATAAATAATGATTCATGTATATTTTTAACATCAAATGGCGATGTTTATTGTGGAATGTTACCAAGCTATGTGGATACAAGGCACTGTAAGGGAAAAGTTATTGACATCCAGTGTGGCTATGAACATTTTATAATATTGACTGAAGAAGGAAGGGTTTACACTTGGGGCAACGGAAGGTAGGTGCAAAATGATAACTTACTGCCACATATGACAATAGAGTTAGAAATAGATGTCAGTTCTGGATAAAAAAGGCTATATTATAACAAAATTTAAACAATCAAGGTGTTTACTTGAACATTGGTTTAAACTGATTATAATTCGATTCATGAACATGAAACGCCCCAAATTCTAATTTGTTACAGATTCTAGCAAAGGTGTTACCTGCCAATCAAGTTAATATTCCAGATTTGCAAATATAAATCTGGATGACTAATTATATTAAATTAAAGAAGACTAATTATATTAAATTAACGCGTTTCCTGCTAAATTTTTAGCAAACTTTGCGCAAATGCTAATTAGTAGCTCACTAACCCTGTGCCGCAAACACTCTTACGCATTCAATAAATATTTCGTGTAGTGCTATGAATGCTTATGCGCGGTTGAAGGATGTCTACCCAGTGCAGTTGGACGCATTAGTGCGGCCTTCAATACTTTGTCCATGTGCGGCACGATGCTTATATGTGAGTTTGAAATTTTTCGAGTTTTATGACAGTCATAAAATAAATAATTATGGTACATGTAAAGATTGTATCACACGAGTATTTTTTTGTAACGTTTTTTTCTCGAGTCCGGAACAAGTTACCTGTTATTTTCATCATTAATATTTGGTTGTTCGTTTTTTCGTAAGTTCGTAAACAATGAATGAATGAATGAATTTCATTCAATGAAATTAAAAAAACTTAGTGTTGCCATTTCATGGTCTATCAAGTATGATTTTATGAATCGTCTGGTTAGCAGAACATAATTATTACCCGACTGCCGAAAGGAGGCTTATTTTTTTTGAGCGTACGTATCATTATGAATGTATGTCTCATTTTTTGGTACGCTCTACGTAAAGGTTAAATGGCACGTTCATTGACATCGAGGGAGCCTTTGACAAAACAAACTTCTCCAGCATAAGCATCACTCTCTCCAAACACGGAGTAGACTAGGTGCTAACAAGCTGGATTACAAACATGCTGAGTAAGCGAGTGGTTCACCTTGAAGGAGAGCAGCACTCGACCATGATAGCTAGAGGCTGTCCCCAGGGAGGGGTATTATCTCCTCTTCTATGGAACTTGGTAATAAACGATCTAATTCATAAAATTAATGCTAATCACTACTATACCATAGGTTACGCAGACGACCTCGCAATCCTCGTGTCGGGGAAGGTGACTGGGACGATTTGCAACCTTACCCAACAAGCACTACGAATTGTAGAACGATGGTGTAGAGAATTTGACCTGTCAGTGAACCCCACAAAAACTGAACTAGTCATGTTTACCCATAAGCGAGCACTAGGCCCATTTTGCCTACCCAAACTATTCAATACAGAATTACAGTTGGCCAACGAAGTCAAGTACCTAGGGGTCATCCTTGACAGTAAGTTAAACTGGAGTAATCACCTAGACAAAAAACTAAACAGGGCCTGTATCACCTTCTGGCAGTGCAGGAAAATGATAGGTAAGAAGTGGGGCCTATCCCCTAAAATCATACTCTGGCTGTACAATACGGTTATCCGGCCGATGATAGCCTACGGGGCCGTGGTCTGGTGGCCCCGAACTAACCTAGTCACAGCCTCAAACAAATTACAACAAACACAGAGGTTAGCTTGCATGGCTATCACAGGTTGCATGAGGACTTGTGGCTAACGTGAGATGGCGCTAGCTGTCATGTAAACATTGTGCTCCCGTTATAAAATTCTTTAAAAAAGTTATTTAAACAGTATCTACCTAAATACACCAAAATTATCAAGAAAATAAGACAATACATGTGTAAAAGTGTTATCTTCACAAACTATTCACTGTGAAATGTGTAAATAGAACTTGTATATGTGGATAAAATTTTGTGACTAAAACAGTTTTGTGTGTGGTATTTATGAATATTTATGAAACTTAAACCACCAAATACTAAGCTAACAAACGTGTGACATACAAAAATAAACAATAACGACGGAAAAAGTGATTTGCCTAAAAGTGACACTTGAAGAAAAAATATTCAAATCGATCAAATTTCAACTGACTTCTCGAACTTTTTTTTTACTTGGAAGAACCTACTGATCAACAATTTCAACGTCATTCGTAACAGTCACAGTGGCGAGAACGGCGGACGGCCTACATGTAATACAAATCACCTGTGACTCGAGTTCGATTCCCGCAAACGGTTACTCTTTTTGGAATGTTAACAAATTAGTTTATAACATTGATGAGCAATAAATAGTACCGTGGTAAAAATTTCTTCAAACTACCTCAAATTTAATTCAACATGAACTTCTTTGGAAATATCACACAGCGTCGTAATCGAAGAGTCTCCGAAACAAAAAGTGAAGATTTGAATTTAACAAATAGTGAACTAGATGGCACTACTAGTAACAGTCTACCGAATATATCAGACGACGAAGACTGCGAAGAAATTCTTCAACTAAAAAACAAAATAAAAGAATTGACGCTACAACTAGAGACTGCCCACCGCGAAGTTGAATCTTTAAATATGGACAACACTAATCTCAAACAAACCATCGAGAATTTGACAAAAAAGGAAAATATTTATAAAAAACTTACAACGGACATTGTTAATAACACTCCAAAAAAGAAAAAATCTTCTCAAACAGTTCCTACTATAGATCTCAGCGTCACTCCCAAGTCGACGAAGAAAGTTCAGCTCACTCCTAAAATCGCTGATAAATCAACACCGGTAGTTTTACCACCCCAGATGGTTGATAAGACAACTCAATGTGACACCTATGGAATAACACACTCAACGCGTAATGACTTAATCGAAAAACGACCCCTGACCCAAGAAACAATAAAAGGTAAAATAAGTATAATAAGCGCTAACAACAGAAACGGAATTTGCAGCATTATGGAAGATTCTCTTGCAACTCATTATGACTGCTGCCACTACTCGTATCCAAATGGTAGCATTGAACAACTCCTAGTCGGTATAGAAAACAAGATCAAACACTATACAAAAACCGACTACTGTGTCATATTAATAGGAGAAATGGACTTCATAAGAACTAAAAACTATCACGATTTAATCTACCATATCAAAGATACCATCGAAAAACTAAGTCATACCAATATAATCATATGTCTCCCAACCTATAGACCATGTGGTAAATATACAACTATATACAACTCACGGGTTGATATGTTTAATAATCTTTTGTATCTGCATAACACAACATATGAATATGCTTATTTACTGGACTCAAACGCTGACTTATGTTATGATAACACCATGTTTTCGGGTCGTCAAGGACTTTTAAACGACACGGGCATGAAAAATGTATTTATGAATCTCAAGAAGACTATTTATGAAATTCAAATAGAAAATAGTAGTATTGCTGAGAAGGAAGACGCATTTGAAGACACATCAAACCAGTTTTTTCTATAATTATCTGTCAATAATGCATCAAAACATCGCAGGGCTAATAAATAAGGCAGACCAATTGCTCTTGCACCTACTTGATCTTCAAAACCGCATAGATGTTATCTGTGTGACCGAGCACTTCATGGAAACTGGGTATGAAGACTTCCTCACTATACCTAATTATAAATTGGCAGCATGCTACTCCAGAGATACAAAAAGAGGAGGAGCGTGCATATTAATAAAAAACGACCATCAATGCAGAGAGCTTGAAGATATCAAGAAACTTTCAATTCAAGGAGTTTTCGAGTGCTGTGCAATCGAACTAACACAGCATAACATTATTATTGTATGTATCTACAGAATACCAAAATCAAATAATCTTGATACTTTTTATTCAAAATTAAATATTATCTTAGCCAAAATTTGTTACAAAGCACGCAAGAATGTCATTATATGTGGTGACTTTAACATTAATACATTGAAAAAAAATAGAACTTCCCTTGATTTTATTAACTTCTTATTAAGTTATAATCTAAAATTGCAAATTGACCAGCCCACTAGGTTACAAAGCAACACATGTATAGATAATTTTGCACACAATTTTACGCATAAGTGTGTCCACGATGTAATTGACCTTAACATGTCAGATCACACAGCCCAAACCTTAAAGATCCCCGTAAAAAAGACTTGTACATTGAACAGTTGGAATATTACAGCTCGTGATTACAGTTACGATAACCTTATGAAATTTAGATCATGTTTATGTGCCTTATCGTTTTGTGATGTTTATCAAGCTGAAAATCCTAATGTAGCGTACGATGGTTTTATGGAAATTGTGCAGCTATTTTATGATTTATGTTTTCCCTTGATCAACAAAAAAATGAAGTTAAAAAGGAATCCGAATTGGTTAACACCTGGTATAAGACGATGTAGCAAAAATAAAAGACGACTTCTTTGGCAACTTCGAGCAAGACCCAACAGCAATAACTTAATTAAACTTAAAAATTACTCACAAAGACTTAAGAAAATAATAAAACTAACACAAAAAGCAAAAAATAACCATATTATAATGTCATCAACAAATAAATCAAAGGAAACATGGAAGATCATAAATGAAAATAAATATTGCCCCCCCTACGAACATATAACAGAAATAAAAAATAACGGAGTTACAATAACAAACCCTAGTGACATAGCAAACGCATTTAACGATCACTTTGTGAATCAAGCAGAATCATTATCGAATGTCAAAAGATCTGCGACCTATAGGACCTCGAATACATGTTCCGAATCAATGTTTTTGGCCCCGACTACACCTAATGAAGTTTATCGGATAATACAGGATTTAAAAAATAAAGTTAGCGTAGGATATGATGGTTTATCAACAAAAGTATTAAAATTTGTCTCAGATGTGATAAGTGGCCCAATTTGCCACATCATTAATGTAAGTATCTGCTCTGGAATTTATCCCGATAAACTAAAACCAACAATAATTAAGCCCTTATTTAAAAAACACGACAAAACTGATATGAATAATTACAGACCCATTGCCCTAATACCAGTCATATCAAAAATATTTGAGAAGGCTATTTATTACCGTATGAATTCCTTTTTTACGAAACACAACATCTTGGTAAACGAACAGAAGGGTTTTAGAAAAAACAAATCCATAAATATGGCCATCTATGATTTTCTTAATATTATAATGACAGACATCGATGGAAGAGTTCCCATTAGCGCTATATTTATGGACATGACGAAAGCTTTCGATCTAGTGGATCATAATATACTACTACAGAAACTTAATGCGTATGGAGTAAGAGGTAACGCACTTTCTCTTATACAATCTTATTTAGCCAATAGATCGCAGTGTACGGAAATTAGACGGATTTCTAAAAAAGATAAAAAAGAACTCAAATATATTTCAGGCAAACGTAAAATCACTTTTGGCGTACCACAGGGTAGCGTATTGGGCCCGCCGTTGTTTCTAGTCTATATAAATGACCTTCCAAAACACGTCGCTTTTCCTATGGTTCTTTTTGCTGATGACAGCACGTTAATTGTAAGACATAATAAAAATATAAATTATGAATGTGACATTAAAGACGCATTGCAACAATCAATTAACTGGCTTGGACATAATAATCTAAAATTAAATTTAAATAAAACTAAAATTATACAATTTCGACAAAGAATAACCACTCCTGACATTAATATAACATTTGACGATAGTAAAATTGAAGAAGTAGAACATATAAAATTTCTAGGCTTGATAATTGACTCTCAACTGACTTGGAAAGACCATGCAGCAAGTCTTATCACGAAATTAAGTAGGTTCGCTTTTGCTCTATATAAACTTAGGAAAATTGTTAATCAGGCAGCTGTTGTAGCTGCGTATTATGGTTACGTAGACTCCATATTACGTTATGGAGTAATTTTTTGGGCAAATTCCTGCGAAAAAAATAACATCTTTAAAGCACAGAAGAGGTGCATTAGATCTATACGCAATCTTAAACCAACGGATAGCTGTAAACCACATTTTAGATCTCTTAAAATTCTAACTTTACCTTGTCTTTACATTTATGAGACCGCATTGTTCGTCAAGAAAAACAGTGACTTATTTAAAAAAGCTTCACAGCAACGCTATAGGTCGACAAGACCAGAATATCGACACGAATTATGTCTAAGAGCCTCAAAGACCGCCCTTATGCACAAAAGCATTCTCTGTATGGCTCCGAAAATATATAATAAAATTCCAAATGGCATTAAAGATTTAAATTTGACGCAATTTAAACAAAAACTAAATAAATTTCTAATCGACAAATGCTACTATACCATTGACGAATTCCTTCTTGACAAAATGTAACAAACCAAGCTGGCAATTATGTATTTATTATCCTTGACAATTGAAAACTTGACTAATTTGAATAATATTATTAATCTAAATTGTAATCTGATATTTTTTTTATGAATTTTATTGATTGTATTCAAAATCATTATTGTAGAAATTATTGGTTGTATTTTAAAATTTCTTATATTGTTAATTGTGTATGCCCTGACGGGTAGTTTTTTGAGATACATATCCTACTGTAAGACCACACATCACCAAAAAATACGCAAATAAATACTTTGACTTTGACTTTGACTTTGACTTTGACTTTGACTTTGACTACCCCGACCGCAGCACTTGAAGCCATGTTGGGACTTCCGCCGCTTCATCTGTTCATAAAACAAGAAGCGACGATGGCGGCAGTACGCCTCAATGCACTAAATCTTTGGGGTAAGAAAGAGACGCAGCACACCAGGTTATTGGAAGAGCTCAATACTGAACTCCCCATGACTAAAGCCATAAACGACCGTATTCCCAAGCAATTCATGTTTGATAAAAAATACAAAATTCAACTCCACGAGGATCACAGGTGTGAGGGGTTACGCCCTACAGAGCTGCGTATCTTCACGGATGGATCCAAGACAGGTACTGGCACGGGTGCTGGTATCTTCTCGGAGGATTTCAACATACACATAGCTACACCGTTGGGGGCCCACAACACGGTCTTCCAGGCCGAGTGCTTGGGCATCTCATTGGCGGCCACAGCTATCACAGCAAGGAAGGTACAGGACCATTCGATCCGTATACTGTCGGACACCATGTCCGTCCTGCAAGCCCTAAATAGTCACACAACCAACTCGGGACTCTTAAACGAATGCCATCACCGACTAAATCAGGTGGGTACCTTCAATAAAGTAACCATTCAATGGATCAAAGGACACAGCGACTCTCGCGGCAATGACGCCGCTGATGAACTCGCCAGACGTGGTTCAAGCATAGTGGCAATGGGACCTGAACCTGTTGTACCTCTCCCCTTCGGATACCTACGCACCCTGGTAAGGAAACGCACCAAGGATCAACACGACAGGCTATGGTCGGACCAAAGTGAGTGCAGGCAGGCCAGGGAAGCACTTCCCTCAATTGATAGCCGCTTCACGAGACAGGCTCTCCGGCTGACTAAGCAACAGCTGCGTATACTCACAGCTGCCATAACAGGCCACGGGCCATTTAACAAACACCTCTTTGTATTAGGAGTTACAGACAGCCCACTGTGCAGAGCTTGTGTCGAGGTGGACGAGACGGCATCGCACGTGCTTCTCAACTGCCCAGTGGTTGCCGCATACAGGGCTAAGTTCTTCGGAAACCCAGGTACCCTCCGAGAGATTGCCAGTAGCGTTAAACCGCTGCTGGCCTTCCTCGAGGAGCTAGGATGGATGGTGTAGGGCATATTCTAACCCGCACGCAAAATACGCGCTTGGTCGTGGAGTTACGGACACCTGCCCGTTAAACCTAACCTAACCTAAGGTTAAATGGACAAAGGTCCACAAAAAAATATATGTGCTTTTAATATAATTAGTCTTCTTTAACGCATTTCCTGCTGAATTTTTAGCGCGGTTGAAGGAAGTCTACCCTGTGCGGCTGGCCGCATTAGTACGGCCTTCAATACTTTGTCCAAGTGCGGCACGACGCTTATGTGAGTTTCACATTTAGTAAACACATTTTTTTTTCTTTTTTCAGGAGGTTACAGCTAGGCCATGGCGATATAAGAAATCAAGAACTACCCGCAGAAATTGAGGCACTTGCTGGTATAAAAATAGTTAAAATTAGCGCTGGTGGTTGGCACTCTCTAGTACTGAGTGCTTTCGGTGATGTATATGTTTGGGGTTGGAATGACACTGGACAGCTAGGAATTAAAAATAAAAATAAAGAAGACAAAGAAAGTTACTCCATCCCGACCCTAATTGATCTCTTTGATGAGCAAGAAACAATTGTGGATAAAGATATTAAAGATATTGCCTGTGGATCCAGGCATTCAGCTATACTCCTTGTGGATAATACAGTTTGGACCACTGGCTGTAACAAATATGGACAATTGGGGCTTTCAGAAGAAAAGTATCCATCTCTGAACCATTTTAGGAAAGTTTTTAATTGTGATGTGGACTCTTCACTGATGTGTGGACCTTGGAATACTGTGATATACTCATGACTACACTACAGCCTATGCACAAGACAATACAATACAGAAGTTTTTCCTAGTGTGGGGCTATGTTTACTCTAAAAAAAACTAAAATAAATGTAAATAAGTATTGTGTAAGTAAGAAGTTTTTTTTTGCAACCATCTTCATTCATAATATTTATTCATCTCAATAATTATAATTCAACATTCAGATAATAAAAACATTAATGTTATATCCTTTACAAGACGCCATATTCAATTGTATGTAAAGTCACATAGCCTGTAGGTAAACAGCGGACGATACCTCATTTGTGGAATTATGATAAACATAAACAGTTTTTAAGTTACGACTGTTATGAGGGACAAAATAAACATAGCGCGGTCAAAATCGTAACCCTCGTTTTTGTTTCACCTTACAACCTTGTAGTCGGGTTTTACTATGATGTACCTACGTAATATAGAGACGTAAAAAGTGATTATATCAGAAATCTGCAGAGAAACTACGGTTACCTACTCGATTCAATCATTAGGTACACTTTTAGGTTTGTTTTCTGAATTTATATTAAAACAACTTGATACTTGTAGGCTATTTATAAAAATCGCAATATTTTGCACGGTGTATCTACCTACTTTTGAGGAAGTTTTAACGACGTGGTGACAAAACTTGAAATTGTGGTAACAGTAAAGAAATTGAAAACTCTAGAAATAAATGAAATATCTACTCGTGATTGAGCTTGTATGGAGACAGGCGAAGAGAAAAGTAGCAAGCAAAAATATAGGAATACCAGGGCCTGAAATGCAAAATTCAATAAAACATGTTTTCTATCTAAAAATGATAAATTATATTTATTTCTGTAAATAGGTTTTCACCAGTTTTCACAAACACTTTTACATGTCATTTTTTTAACTAGGTAGTAGATGAGATTCATTCATAAATTTCATAATATTTACCTAGAGCCTGCGTAGCATGAACACCGAAGAAACGGTCTTTGTCGTGTCTCAGAAGAAAAGAAATTAAGTATTTATGCTACGCAGGCACGTGTATTGAAAGAAATTTGACAGATTGAGGTTCATGTCTATATAATCTGTCACTTTGCCGATTCGTCTGTAGACAAAGGCCGTTTCTTCGGTGTTCAATGTGTTCCTGCACGCGTAGCATGATCACCAAAGAAACGGTCTTTGTCGTGTCTCGGAAGAAAAGAAATTAAGTGTTCATGCTACGCAGGCAGGTGTATTGAAAGAAATTTGACAGATTGAGGTTCCTGTCTATATAATCTGTCACTTTGCCGATTCGTCTGTAGACAAAGGCCGTTTCTTCGGTGTTCAATGTGTTCATGCTACGCATGCTGCTTCGCAGGCAGTAGGTACGTAGGTTTCAACTTAAAGAAATAAAAAAAAGAAATAAACTTTTTTTTCATAACGTAAGCGCAGTAGGTGCGCTTACTTTTTTAATTATTATTCCGATTGAAGGACTTTGTATCCATACACTAGGTCAAGTTCATGCAAAGAACAAAAAACAAAAAAGCAAGAGACAAGAGATAGGAAGCAAAAACTTATTTTCCCTGTGGACTGAGGTATGACTTTTGACCAGTGTGACCATTTGTGGCAGATTTCTGCCATTTTGGGAGCCTGTTGGACTGTATTGTGTATAGTAAAACACTCGATTGGGTAATGAATGCTAATTATATTTTTCAACAACTATATTATATATACAAAAATTCTTAAACAATATTTACAAGCTACCTTATTATTTTAACATTAGACAATATTTCTATTCTACCTTAGAATACGACATTAAAATGCGAGCAACCTTTCGCGAAATTTGCTGTTTGGATAATTTGTAGCACCATTCGAGTTCAAGATTTTTCCAAATGGTCCCGGTAGCGGTGCTACTTCCACCTGATTGTAACATGTCTTGTATTCTTCTATCAAAAATTTATCGAAATTAACTTTAATGAGTAGGTAAAAACACAGTTAAGTCAGAAAGGTTTGCATTCTTTGAAGTAATAATTGGATTCCAGGTTTCATACTTACTACGGATAAGTGATCGATTTCAGTGCTGACATTAACTCCTAAATACCTACATGTGTATCAGGGGCAAAGAGATCACAGTGGAGTTCGGATGAATTGAAAGTGGATCTTTGTTTTCAAATAACAACTTAAAAGACACAATACACTTCTGAAATGTCTTTGAATGCTGTTTAAATACATAATGTCATTGGAATATAGTGTTAAAATTGTTGACTTTTGAATTTGTCATATACCAGGACATAAAAATACAGTTTATAAATTAATTATAAGTATATTAATTGAAAATTATATTAAATAATGTGATTTTAGTCGAAATCTTTAAAATCTGCCTAAATCTGCCATTTTTGTAAATCGTCAACATAATATGCCACGGACAAAATTTAGGAGCTAAATCTGCCAAAATGGCAGAAATCTGCCACAAATGGTCACACTGTGCGTGATGGCATTTTTGGCGCCTTGAGTGGCAGATTTTTAGCCCAGTTTGTGGCAGATTCACCATTTATGAGATGGTCACACTGCTTTTGACACCGTTGGGTGTTGACACATTTGTTAAATGTTACTAAACATTTTTGCAAACCAAGCAAAAAGCTTCTTTCTTGTGTTTGTTTGTTTGGCTAAGTGAAAATGAGAGATATTTATGAGTAAAATAAAATATCGTTAATTTCAAAGAATTTTAGTACATTATGGGAACTGCTACTAAGTGCTTTATCCAAAGACTTTGAAATATTTTGGGGACGACTGTAAATGTAAAATAAGTTTTATTCAGTGCCTACGGTCCTTGCTCTATAGGATAGGATATAAATCACAAGAATGGACGACCTATCCCGACAATATGCTACTACTGCTAGAAAACTTTCGGCCGCTGGGAGTTACAGTAAAGCCTACGATGTTTACATGATGGCATTCGAAAGAAATAGTGAACTGAAAAATCTCCTTGAAAATGAATTTCGTGAAGTGTTCAATAGATTTATTGATGTTCTAAATTCGGCTAATAAAATGGAAGAGATGTATTATAACTATAGACGAGTTCTTTCGGCGTTTCCCAACAATATCTATATAATAAACGACATGGGAAAGTTTCTCTATAAATGTGGATTTCATGATAAAGCGTGGGACTACTTTGAGGATGCAATGAATATAGATTGTACTTATGTTGATGCTGAAAAAAATATGAATGCCCTTAAAAACATGCTTGTTGAACGCTGGCACTTCAGAATGCTGAATGATAAAATACGCAATGAGTCGTATCGCAGAGCAATACGCAACACTCTCATCCCACATAAAGATACAGTGTTCGATCTTGGAACTGGCACAGGATTGCTGTCCATGTATGCTAATGAATGTGCTCCTAGGATAATAACTGCTTGCGATGGCTCCAAAGTAATGAGTGAAATAGCATTTTTGATTTCTCAAGAAAATGCCTGTGAACACTTTGTTCTGATCAATAAGTTATCAACAGAATTGCAGCTTCAGGAAATTGGTGGCAAGCGTTCCCTGCTCCTCACAGAAATGTTTGATGCAGGACTATTTGGAGAACATGCCCTCGAATGTCTGATCCATGCTTGGGAGAATATACTAAGTGATGTTGCTAGAGTGATTCCTAACAAGGCAGAGTTCTTTATCATTGGTGCCAAATGTGATTTCCTGAATGAGAGGTATCAGCTGAGGGCACCCATTAAATCACTTTTGAACATTCCAACTCTTAATGTACATGTTTTAACTTTTGATGAACCATATGATTGTGAAGATGTTCACCTCTATGGGGATGATATTAAATACATGACAGAGCCAATGTCTCTTATAAAAGTGGATTTCAACAGTTACCTAGAAATGAAGAACCTGATTGAGAAGAACCTTTATGAAGTTGGAGCTTTGGCTATAGACAGTGGTGAGATCAACATTGTCATTGGCTTTTTCAATTTGTACTTGACAGAAAATATTACTATAACTACTGACCCAAGATCTGATCAGAGAGCCAATGCATGGCAACAGGCTATCTTTTATGACAAGATCCCTATACAGGTGGAAAAAAATGATGTTGTTCCCATGTATTTCACACTGAATGGTGGCAAGTTAACAATGTCCAGAGATGATGCCATCACCAGAATTTCTCCAGAAACTCTCACATTCCTGAATGATACAGAGTATATGAATGCAATATCTGGATGCATAGGCACAGCTTGTGTCTATCTTGGGCAGATGGCCGAAATGTCCCAATTAAATCTGATTGATTTGGCCCCATTCCCCATGTTTGGCCTTCACCTTCTTAAAAGAGGTGCAAAATCACTAACATGCTGTGCTAAAACAGACAGTGACAAACGTTTTATCAAAAAAGTTTTTAGAGCAAATGGTATAGATTTGTCAGGTGTCACAATTGAGGTTGGAGATAATTGGTCACAGGAAGGTTTTGGAGATGAAATGTTCCATGCCGTTTTCTGCCATATTTTCGAATCATGCGGTGAAATCGACTTGCGATTAAGACAAATAGCACAGCACCTAAAACAACACCATCTCATTCATGGAGGACTATTTTTGCCTGCCAATGTTTGGTATATAGGTCAAATTGTCGAAAGCAAGTGGCTGAATATAAATAACAGATTATTTGATGAGAATGTCAGCAATTATAAGATAGCAAAGCACTTGAATTCATACCAGGTATCTCAGAACTTTTGCATTGACTTCAGCCATTTGGAGTATACCCCATTATCAGAGCCCTCAGTGTTAGGTACAAGTGAAGATCCTGCGGGAAACGAAGTAGTGGAAGTGCCAATAATAAAAGAAGGATGTTCCCCTGTTATCTTGTGTTGGTACTCAATAGAATTGTTGAAGGATGTGAAAGAAATATCAACAAACAGGAAAAACTGTTTTATGGAAGGTAGCGTATTTATCATTGACCCGAAAATACGCTTGGCTTGCGGTCGAACAGCTCAAATAGTTCGTTGTGTCGACCCTGATGGAGCATTTAAGTTCACGATGCATGGAGAAGCAACTTAGGATGGAGTTTCTTAGTGCGGAATATTTTCCAAGATCTCAATACCTAATTTAAATCTTTTATAAAAGTTTTATCTTTCTTATGCTGGGACCACACTAACTAGAAATGCCATTAATTCTCGCGATAATGGACGAAAAACGTAGGTGAAGCAACAACTTAACGCGATAGTTAATGGCATTTCTCGTTCATATTGCCCCTGCATTATAGATGAATGTTGAGTTTTCGTCTCTATTGACGAACACTGTCTATTTTGTGAATAATTTATAATATTGCATTTTAGTTGAAAAGAGAAAATAAGTGATAAATAGATAAATGTTTGGAGCTTAAAACACAATAGTTTAAGTTAAGCTGTTGTCTCATCTAGCGCTGGCGCATACTATTCACTTATGTTATTAAACAAATAAGTACACAGTTCCCCATCCTCACAAAAATGTAGATTTACGACATAAAAGTAATACCAATTGAAGCAGCAATAGCCCAATGGCTAAGGCGTGACGATCGTGAGGTCGTGAGATCTATCGCCACCCATTGCATCACACAAGCATATTTAGCCTAATTGGGTGGGGTTAACAAGACTACCAGTAATGTGCAACCCAGATTGCTAGTAAGCATAAGCACTAGGTATATTCTAGGTCTATGCATAAAACGTATCGTGAAATACATACATATATATATATATATATATGTATAAACTCACGCCTCTTTCCTATAGGGGTAGGCAGAACGATCTTTCAAAGCGAATGGATGTAAGAATCTATGTTATTTTATGCGAATAAGTCTTCTATTAGACTAAATTGAATGTTTTTCCTGACTGTGCGTTGTGCTTCGTCAGGATTCTGTCGACTAAAGATTTAAAATTTTCGAATAACACTACCATACTTTGCATTTACAGTACGATTTACAAGATTTATTAAAATTTCGCAAATAATCTGTAAGTATGAGAATCTGTTACGTATCAATCGGTGTTAATAATAAGCTGTATAACATGTCATAGTCGTAAATATTAACTTGAATCTATCAATGGTAAGCTACACTCAATATTTATATAGTCAGTAAGCTGAGATTATAGTAGTAAAAGTATAACACAAATATTCCACAAAGGCGCCTTCTAAACCTATAACGATTGGGTGACCTATGTGCAAAATGTGCATAAGGACAACCTTATAAAGATTTTCGATTTTCTACTTTATTTAATACTTACGAGTAGTTCCGCCTTTTATTGAAAAAAGAACGACCTATTCTCCGACCTACTGAATCTACCCACAAAATTTCATAAGAATCAGTCAAGCCGTTTTGAAGGACTTTGGTAACAAATACTGACACGGGAACTAAAATATTTAATTATTAAAAAATTATTTAATTGTCACGATTTATTGATTTATCGTTGACACTGAAAAATCTTAAAAAATATTATTGTTTGGGTGTTTTGCATCAGCGAGCGTTAGGAAGGGTCTCAGTCATTGAATTAGAAAAGATACTCAGTCTTACGTAGAACATTCGTAAGATGTGTTATTAAATTCTAACAACAACTTGACGAACAATTTGTTGGGCATCACGCCATCGCGCGCCGGGTGTATGGCTCAAGTTAAATCCTTCTGTTTTTTTTCTAAAAAGTTCCGTGGTTGTCGGCTATCACGGTATCGGGCATATATATGATGCTGGGGAATGTGTGGTTAGGGTAGAAGACTGAAGAAATGATAGTTGGATTGTGTGAACAAAGCCATATTTGTTTAGAAATTACTGCAAATAGACATCACTCGCTTTGGGTGTGATATAAATCTGCCATCCCCTTCAGTGTATGCAGACGTAATGCTACGATTTGCGATCTTTTACAGAAATGGAGCTCAAAATAAATAGTGTGACAGACACTAGCAATTTGAAACATCTTTATATCTCTTTTGAAGTACCTAGTAGCAGACTTTATTTTTTTTTAACATTTAAATCCCTGATGGTGGCCAAGCCCAGTGTCAGTCACACAAATAAAATGTGGTTAGGTACTAATATTGTAAAAGGGTCGAATTTCAAAATGTGCTGTGAAGGGAAGAATCTGACATGTCTAGTGCTCAAGGCACAATGGTTCAGTATTTTATCAAAAGTAGTCTATGTTTGTGGATGTTACATGTAATCAGTGTAAGCATGTATTTTTAATTCGTTTATATAAATGGTTATTTGTATAGATATTGATGACTATGAATTAAATAAAGTATTTAATGTGCATCAGTGATGTTTTGTTGAGACCCTGTACAAGAAAAAAAATTAAACCAGAAAATATTTCAGGTGGCATTTATTACAAGCACAAAATGTAAGACAAGTCGGCCGCCATATGGGTGTCCAAACCCGGCGGCGTTGACCGTCCCCACACTTGGTTGCAGCCACGGGGCTCGACGGTGAGGCTTTCTGACTTCCCGAACAGTTCCTACACGCCTATCGGTCGTGTGCGGGTCGTCTGGGCCTCACGTGAGGGCTTAGTCGAAGAGACCGAAGCCCATGTCGTCGTCGCTCTCCGAATCTTCTTTCTCTTCCTTCTTTTCCTCAACGGCAGCAGCAGCTGGGGCAGCAGCGGCGGCAGTTGAGGCGGCAACAGCGGCGAACTTGCTGGGGTCCTGCAATTGAAATTTAGGGTGTTAAACATTTTGAATACACCAATATTAAGTTCTAAGAGCATCAAGCATGAAAAGGGGTTTGTTTCTTCAAAATGCCAGTGCAATATTCTCTTATTGAACCATCACACTAGGATAAATTTGAAGACTTTAATTTTGTCTGAAAGCGAAGCCAGAGAACTAATGTTACATTCAATGGTATTAGGACAGACATAATTCATTAAACCCCCAAAATAATTAAATTATAATAATTAAAAAATAAAACTATAATAATTTGATCAAGCAAGAATATAAATATTTTCTGTAAACAACAGAAGCTCAAATTGTATGGACTAGTTGTTGAACCAATTATTGGATTTAAAAGTTTCATAGCAGATGCACTGATTTCCACATTAGATGTAAGCAGTCTTAGACAATTTACCTTGATGAACTCCTTGATGGTCTGAGCTTCCTTGAACTCAACCTCGGTGACGGCGGCGATGGCGAGCAAGTTCTTGAAACCGTTGGCGATGGAGTGGGGCGCGGAGGCCACAGTTGGGTAGCCAATGGCCAGAGACAGCGCGGCAACGTTGGCAACACCAGCCAAGAACTTCTCGCGAAGGTCCTCGGGTTTGATGTCCAGGATTGCTGGTGCAAAGATGGTGCCGGAATCGTAGACCTGTTTAGAAAAGGTATTGGTTATATTTTTACCTCAAATAATCTTGGAAAAGCCATTAAAAAATAGATTTCAATGCAGCCAGAAAAAGGGGAGTGGCTATCATTGTCCATTCAAAATTGTTTTTGCACTTGACTTGATATTGTTACAGATATTGAAGCACTGGGTACCTTTTTGGGTTTTAAGTGTCTGCCATAAAGTGGAGACCAAGAGAAGAATTCAAATGGTCTTAAACGCAACACAGCAAATAATTTACCAAAGGTAAATTATCAGAATGCACGGGATATGCAGACTGTACTCAACACTTTGGATTATTTTAAGAAGAGGGATTACTGTCACTTTACTATGGCTTATACATATTTAGTAACACAAGCCTTTCACAGTCCCTGGTTGGCATTGTAGAAAGCAGTAGGTATAACAATGATGGGTAGTTACTAACCTGCTTGACGACCAGACCGTACGAGAAGGGAGAGATGTTCAACATGTTGAGGAGGGTCGCCTCGGAAGCACCGACCTTGTCGCCGGGCTTCAGGATGTGCACATCGTTGATGATTTCAATAGTACCTGTAACAGATAGATAAATTTAGCATAATAAAGATAATATAAAATTGTGATTAATCAATGAAACAGACAATCTCAGATCAATATAAGGCATTCCAAGATTACAAACATTTCATTTTAATAAACCTGATTGCTTTATATACATCCAGTATATTTTGAACTTTATTTCAAATTGAAAAACCTTGAGTCTAAGTCATACATTTTTGTATTAAGAACTCTATTGTGCTCCGTTAAGAGTTGAAAATTATAACAACAGGAAAGGTTTGAGCTTTGACTAGGCAGTGGACTGGTATAATGAACACACACAATCCAGTCATTATGTTGCTGACTTCTTAACATCAGAAGAACTTAAAAATGTTTCCCTGAATATGAACTAGTTACTAAAGATTTTTAAGAAATTGTTTCTTCAAAATGCCAGTGCAATATTCTGTTATTGAACCATCACACTAGGATAAATTTGAAGACTTTAATTTTGTCTGAAAGCGAAGCCAGAGAACTAATATTACATTCAATGGTATTAGGACAGACATAAAACCATTATATTCAATTGGTTCCTAAAAGCTTAGTTGATCTAGAATATTGGATTCCAAATATGTATCTTTACACCTAAGATGATGCAAATTTTATATCATTTCAGAAATGTTGAATGAACAAGGACTGCAGCCAATTGCCAATGATCTGTGTATACAGGTTGTTAAGATTATTTTAATTGTTTAGAACATTATGGTAGTCTGCTCAAAATGTTTCTATGACAAAGAAAGGTTCAAAGCCATTGGTTTAGTACCAAGTAAATGAAGTTTATGCAAAAGTAACATACCCTTGGAAATCTTGGTAGGGATGGAGAGAGCCTGGAAGAAAGATGTCTTCTCGGGACCCAGACCGGTGTTGTGGGCGGGAATGACGACAGACAGAGGGGCAATAGCACCAGGACGAGCCGGGGCACGCACTTTGTTCTCCAGCAGCTTGTCACGTACATCAACAAGGTCTCCGCGGGTGAACACAAAGCCTACGTTTCCCTTGATGTGTGGCAACAGTTTCTCAAGAGCTGGGTTGGTGTCCATGTGGTCCTTGATGGCCTTGCGCATCATGGTGTTCTTGCCCATAAGGATGATGCTGTGACCACGCAGCGCGATACGGATCTGCTGCATTTGGGTCGAGCCCACATTGTCTGCACCCACGATGAAACATTTTGGGTACTCGTCTAAGAGTTGCTGAAATGAGCAAGAAAATGAGTTAGTAATTATAATTTGAATTACAGTTGTATACAATGGTCATCCTAGGGGCTGCCCAAGGATGACCCATAAACTGGGACTGGAACTAAGAACGTATTCGTCTTCTATATCTTCCAACAATTTAAGAATTTCCCCATGAGAGAAATCTCGACTTTAATATATGTATAACAGAGGCAAGTAGTATTAATTTTGATGATAATGAGAAAGTTAGCTGTTCACGGAATTTTGAGGTTATACACGTTACAGTGAATTATAATACTGTTTACTTACGATGATCTTGGTGAAGTAGTTGGACTTCCAAGTAGCCTTGTCCTCCCTACCCATCTTGGCGTGTGGTGCAGGGACTTCGTAGAAATTTAAGGACTGTAAACGAAAATCAAAATCACACAAGTGTTAGCATTCGTCATTCATTTCGCAATTTTCCAAAAAATCACCACAGTATTTAAATCTGATATATTGTCACTCATTAAAGTACACCAGAACGTGAAGATAGAAAACATGATTGATTATATAAATTGAGATTATTTATTTAAAAACTCACCAAAACCAAAACGCACTTTACTGAGTGCGGGACAAAATATGATAGAGATAGAGATGGGATGACCAGCAAATTAAGTTCACAGTGACATTAGTAACAATTCAAATCATCAAATGAAAGTCGACTAAGAGTGCCTTGACGACTTCTCGGTTGTATCCCAAAAATCACATATTATTAAAATGTTTTCTCTACTTTTTGGCCAGTAAGAGCCTTAATCATAAAAAAGCACTCTAAACCATCCCCAAAACAATCGTGTTTCCTCAAATCATTTAATTTGGACTTCAACATATCAACCATATCGCCAATATTACCAAATAGTGAGTTTATTAACGTAAAGCATGTCATATTGTCTTAGCTGCACGTATTTGCATTCTTCTTCAACTCTTTGATATTGCCGGAGGCAAAGGGAGAGAAAATTAAGGGAGGTTTAGGCAGTTGTTTGAAATTATTGTATTGCATTAGATGTTAGAGCATTTAAATGCTCTAAGCATTAGATACGTAATCATACGTGCAAATTATTGCGTTTTCATGGTATTTTAGTTTTTAGTCGACTGAACGTGAACACATGAAAGACTAATGGTGCAACTCTAAATTTACGATTACCCAAACAAAAAAAAAATACTGACGTTTACTGCTTTGAATGAAAATGCTAATGATTTTAACCAAAAATTGAAAATTGGGATTATTTTTGTGTTATCTTAATTTGTGTAAGTGTTGTGTAAAGAAGATGTCGATATTTCGAAAGCCGAAGAAAATTCAGCGTCGGATATTTTGTGCTGACGCTGATGATGACGAGGAAGGAGAACCCGAGGCACCGCCGCCGCCAGTCATTAGCCAAGAAAGGGAGAAAAAGGAAAAGTCTTCTAAGAAAACTGCTCTGTTGAGTTTTGCCGACGAAGGTAACGAGGCGTACACATTTTCAAGGCCGGACGTGATGACGATGTTGTCGTTCACTGGTTTTGTTTACAATGGAATCAGACGTCAAATGATGAAAAATCATTTGAATTGCTATCCTATTCCTCATTGCAATGACTGTTTGATTTTTAATTGATGATATAATAAAAAAGCTAAGGTATATTTCAGAATAAGCTTAATCAAAAACACAACAGGTATCATTTTAGGCATCCCTGAATGCCTGGATACTAGATACATTATATCACAATACCCCATTTCTTAGATGCATTTACATATTTGCACTGACTTCCTCAAACAACTATTTCAGATAGTATTCTGCATGGTTTTATATGATCTGACCAACATATTGTCTGGACTTAAACCTTTCAATCATGTCAATTAGAGACACAATAGAAAGACAATGACAGCGCAGATGCTGGTGTCTGCTTGGGGTTTAATGAATTAAAAGAGACTATGACCTGCTTCTCAGAGTAGTCAGATAGTGAAACACCAACCTAACTCCAGCTAAAAAATTATGTGTAAAAGTGTGTGTTTGAATCTATTCACAGAAATAAATATAATTTTGTCATTGAAGGTTCAATTCCGCTTAACTACAATTGTTTAATACTGCAAATATACAACACATTATTCACTATCAGTGAAGGTGTATATTCGCAGTATTAAACAAGTATAGTTACGCGGTATTGAACTTTCAACGTCAACTTGTAATTTAGACCACTGACCTAACCACATAGTACAAGGTCCAATTGGTGGCTTTGAACCCAAAGGCTATAATTTTAGTAACACAACAGTGGAAGCCACAAGAACAAATCTGCTTCTAAGATGACCCATTGACCAAACACTACAACAAAATCTTAACCCTTAAATTGGTACCAATGACACATACTTTTAATTTTAACTTTCAGAAGAAGAAGTAGAAGTGTTCCAAGTCAAGAAGTCTTCTCAAAGTAAGAGATTAGCCAAGAAGCGTGAAAAAGAGAAGCAGAAGCGTGATGTGAGAACCGATGGTGATAGTAACAAATATGACACTATTGTCATTGAGGTAAGGTGGATATTAGCAGAAATGCCTCTCTAAAACTATTATGGAGATGGTTTTCTTAGTGTACAATGCACTTGTATGTTGTTATGCTAATATTGATTAAGTTAGAGTAATTTCACTGCATAATTGTGTTTTTTTTTAATATTTAACAATTCATATTGAGGTAAAAAATTAGTTGATATATTTATTAGTCATTGCCAAGGCCTTGTAACAAGGTGCCTTGTTAATGTTTTAGAATTCAAATTGTGGTAGAAAACGTGTTAGTTAACCATGAGGAAAAAATTAGTTAAAAAATTGATTTATTCACATTTTATTAATTTATTAATTCATTAAACCCCAAGAGGACACCGGTGTCTGCACTGTCATTATCTTTCTATTGTGTCTCTAATTGACACAATTGAAAGGTTAATAAATGTTTCAACTAATTTTTTCGTTAACAAAATATAGGTAGTAAAGGTTACCATGGAATAATTCCTGAAAAGTTAAAGGATGAGGTAAATCAAGGAAACTCAAACTTACTGACTACATGTTTGTTATTTTGGATAATACTTTACAACTTGTGAAAAATAGTTACATACTTATGGTACACTCCAATGTTAAGTTGCCTATTCTGAAATCAATACTTAATAAACCTTGAGCCCCATATTGTGCTGTGTTAACCGGATTGTATTGTTCTTAGATTGTTTTTCCACTAAGCTAGATGCTGGCAGCTGTGGCTATGTAGCAAGCTGCCTAATGGCATAGTATAATCACAGTATAAATATTAATACAGTCGGACGACGCCTTTGATCTCTGGAAAAATGCCGACAACTTCTACACGCGTTAGACTTGAATACCTCCCGTACTACGAACATCGTTTTGTTCGCAGTGCGGGAGCGGCTTTCCCGCGTCTCGCCCCTCACACCCCGCACGATTGCCCTGTCTAGACGGCTTCGTCGGACGACTGTATGTTATTAGACTGTGGTATAATAGTTAATTGCGTATTTGAAAAAATGAGATGATATAACGCGCCTGCTACTAGCTGCCTGCAGCTAGCCACCTAGTGGAACATGTCTTAGCTATTGACCACGAAAATACTATATTTTCTCAGTAAATGGCTAGGACTTATTTTCAAAATACTATAAAACAACTCTAAAATCCAGGATAAGAACAACCACACTGAGCTCAACAACGACAAACCCAAGCCAAAGAAGAAGATGACATTGGAGGGGCTGATCCTGTCCGGGCGGGAGGCGCTTGCGGCTGACGGGGCGGGGGACGTGTCCGACGAGACTGAGCCCGAGGACGGTGACGCAGACGAGGACGACAGGGGGTTCCACCGGTACCGCGCCGACTCCGTGAGGGCCGCACTGTTGGGCGCGCCGGGCCGCATTCCCGACGCAGCGCTCATCCACGCCGCACGCAAGACCAGACAGCAGGTATGAGAGGTGAGGGACTAGCGCTGGCTGCAGACTGCTGTTCCACGACGCTGAGGATGGGTTGATAGTTTTCTGGTCTTTGTGGAAATTGCAATTGTATCTTTATTGGCTGTAAATATGGCACTGGAATTGGGAAGAAACTGTCAACCGTGAGTGCAGAGGTGCAGATGAAAAGGTGATGTGCCATATATTAACTGCTGTATTGGTCCAGTATTTTTGTTGAACTATTATAGCAGATTTTTTCCATCTAGGTACGTAAACTACGGTGTTTGAGCTGGCTCAACGACGAGAGAACGAACAAATTACATTGTTTATATTATTAAGTGCTGTGAGACAAGACATATCACATTTAAGGTGTATGCTAGAATTACTCCTTCTTTTTGCAAATTGCAGGTGTATAAGATTAAGAAAAGTAATTAAACCTCCTTTGGACCAATCTCGCGAAATAATCAGCCTAACAATTTGCTTGTTTAAATATTATATGTATGTGGGAAAATATTTGTTTTCGCTTTATTGAACCTACAGTCTGTAGTTTCATTTACCCCCTTTTCTTCCATTTTTATCACGTTCCCCCCTTGTAGTCTTGTCTCCAGCACTGTCTAACTCCCATAATCCAGCAGTTCTACTTATTATAGGCTCGCGAGTTGGGCGGAGGTGGTGTAGACTACATTCCCGTGAAATCAGATTCGGCCCCGGGATCCCGTTTGATACGGGATGACGGATCCGGTGACGATGAAGAAGAGGGCAGGATACATGTTAGAGGCCTGGACCTGCCCAGTGATAAGCCTAAACGTAAGTGTAATTTTAGTTAGTTTGGTTCGTGGATGGGTGTCCGTTTATTACATACCAAGACTCCTCTGCTTCAAAAAGCAGGTTAAGCTATTGGTCCCGGCTGTCATTTGTTGATCTTTGACAGATGTTACGGGTAGTCAGAAGCCCGTAAGTCAACTAGTTTAACCAAGTGTTACCTAGTTATTGGATTGTGGAGGTTAAGTCATATAGGCAGTCGCTCCATGTAAAACACTGGTATCCAGGTGCATCCGGTTAGACTGGAGCCAACCCCAACATGGTTGGGAAAAGGCTAGGCAGAAGGTCATCCATGTTGAAAGCCAGAAAGAATGGCGTCCATAGAAGAGACGCCAGACTAGACTAATATTATATCACAATACAGTAGGACGGCGCCTTTGATCTCTGGAAAAATGCCGACAACGTCTACACGCGTTAGCCCTGAATAATACCTCCCGAACTACGAACATCGTTTTGTTCGCAATTCGGGAGCGGCTTTCCCGCTTTTCGCCCCTCACACCCGCACGATTGCTCTGTATAGACGGTTCCTTCAAGCGACTGTAGGTTTTTAGACTGTGATTATATCGAGCGTACCTATAAAATCAACTTCGTTTATAGGAGGCACAGCGGCAGCATCGGAAGAAGAGTTGGACAGCGAGGCCGAAGAGTGGGTGGAACAACAGCTGCAGAAGGCCCGGCCCGTCCTACTGGATCTGACTGGTCTGATGACATTGTATTCTATTCAAGAGCCCACCCGACAAATGTACTGTCTCACACTAAACTACCTTCTTAAATGGGAGTCCGGCTGACGAATTGCGTGTGCTGATTGGCTACTCGACCAAACATGCTATAGCAAACTAACTTTTGTCCGCGGTTTCGCACCCGTGGTCTATACCACTGTTCCGCAAGCTTTCAGTTGTGTACTAAGTTAGATCATTCAAAAGCAAAAGCAATTTTAGTTGTAGTCCATGTTAAAAACCCTATTTTTAATATTTATTTGTTTAAGCTTTGCCTGCAAAAACTAGGTGCTTGTTCTGTGTTAAATCTAGCAAATAATAACTAACCAACTGTGCTAAAAATGATTTATCTTTATAATTTTCTGCCAAAACTCGTATTTTTTTCCACATTACACTCTTTGCGAAACACTGGTATATACTACAAGAACCATTACTATTTCCGGGGTGTTATACCCTGGGATATAAACTATCCATATTGATGAAAGATGTAGCCCGTTGGTCCTTTTAGGACAGACTGAGCACAAGTTATATTATTTGTTTAACAAATAAATGGTCCATTCTATTCTATGTCTTGACAAAATACCAATGATTACGCGCCGTTCGTGTAACAGGAGTTCGTATTGTAATGTATTTTATTGGGCTCCCATTCAAGATTCTACTTTAGCTCGGATTTGAAACTATGACAATTGAACTTAACTTATTTTCTATTCGTCTATAAGTGCAAATGTGGTTGCGTTTCTTGCAAGCCACTTAAACAGTTGATTGGGTTACTTTTCAATTTGAATCAATCTTCAAATCAATCTTTCTTGTGTTGAAACTGAATTAATGGACTATTCTCTATATATAACATAACTTCAAGCTTATTAAATGTAAAGCACACGGAACTCCAGGCTGCTACTTGGTAAAACCTTATAGACAAAACTCAATATCACTTAGCCAAACCTGGGAAATGAACTCAGTATTTCAAGCTCAGTGGTAGCACTTGCTCCGACGAGGCAGGCAGCATGTTATAGCGGCTATAAATAAACACTTCATACATATTTCTCTCAGGTGAAGCGGCTATCGAAGTGAATCCGTTCTCGGTGTCCTTACCGTCGCCTCAGATGGCTCCGCCGGAGCACTTGCGGCCTCTCACGACTGGCACGCAGCCTCCCGCGACTGCTAATGAACTGGTAGAGGCACTTAGAAAACGGTCAGTACTAGTAGTCATTTAGTTAGTCTATAAAATGATTAACATTTTGAGATCATAAAAGCAAAAACCTGCCCACGGCGCCAAGCTACGAATTAATTCTTTGTCATGTAGTCCTGACGTGTGGTGTGCTGGGCACGTTTTTGTTTGTCGTCTATTCATGACTGTGGCAGTCAACGTGTTAAATCGGAATACTTATAGCAGAGGTCTTTACCCTGCTTTGGGATAGTTTATGCTGGAAATTATATTGTTTTAAATCGATGTTCGATGGTCGTTGTTTGACATGTCACTACATGATTGTTACTAGAATGATATATTAAGATGGTTAAAAAAATGACTAAATCAAAGAGAGTAATTTAATCAAAAATCTTTATTAAACAAACATTCATAACACAGTATCGTAGTTAAATCTAAAATTATTGTTATTCATATATCATCAGCCCTCTGTCGTTACCCTAATTTATTTAAGGTCAGTGCACAATGCCCATACATCTCTATTTACAATAAAATAAAACTATTTTCACTATATAAACCTTCATTTGTTACTAATAAGGTTCCATATCCAGCACCAACTTGAATGATCCATCAGGATCTACACACTTCAACACATTGGCCTGATCGCCACAAAACACTTTCGCGTTAGGCGTTACCATATATGCCATACTTTCTACGAAACTGTTGCTCCTATTCGTGTAAATCTCATGCCATTCGTCCAACAGCTGGACTTTATACCAGCATAAAATCGCGTTGCATTCCCCATCTTCGCTCACAGAAACGTTCAAGACCTCAGACTTGAGGTCACTACAACCGCTGATCTCAAACTCTTCAGAAAAGGCTTCGTATTCCATGCGAACCATATCTAAATATACTGCTTGAGATATCTGGTACCGATTGACATGTTTCGCCATTTTGTAGTCGACGTTTTCGTCTAGAACGCGGTTGTTGATCTCCAACCATTTACTAAAAATTAATTGTCCCATAATCGTCACAGATACCGGGAGACATAGGCCCCCAGGTACAAGATGTACTTGTTTTAAATGTTCAACAATCCTCTTTCTTCTTATATCTATGTCGCCATTAAATTCTATGATATTACTGAAAATGACATGGAATTTCTTTTGTTTGAACACTTCGTGGGACCATGAGTCTGCTACTAGTATTGTAACCTTATCTTCTGGTATCTCGTTTGCTTGTAAAACTGCCCGTAAAAACGCTTTGTCTTCGCCAGTTTTCACATGGCAAATGAGAGAGTTAGCGCCTCGCCTCATCATTAACACCCCGAACATAGGAAATGGACTTAAGTCAACCATGTCCACAAGAGATACGTCCACAGTTTGTCCTAAATGTACACACACGGTTGCAATGCTTTTTTTTACCATATCCATGTATTCAACATCGTTTAGAAAAGCTAATGTTTCTGGTGAAATTCTGGTTATAGTTGTATTTGTGTCTGGTAGTGTGGTTAATCTGCCGCCGTATGTTAGAAAAGGCACATTAACCGTCTCATGTTTCCGAAGTTGCTTTGGTAAAAAGTCGAAGAATATCGCCTGTTGCCACGCGTTAGCTTTCGCTTCACTTCTGGGATTACTAGTGATCATTATGTCTTCAGTCAAGTACAAATTGAACCAACCAACCACCATGTTAATTTCCCCATCTTCGTTCGCAGTTAAATTCGCTACATAAGGCTCTTGTGTATACAACTTTTCGCAAATGTCATAGTAGTTATTGAAATCAATTTTCAACAAAGATTGTGGTTCTGACATATATTTTAAAGTATCATACGAATTAACATCTTCACTGTAATAAGTTTCCCCGAAGTATGTCGTTGTATGCACATTCATGTGTGTTACGTTCAAAATGTTTTTAGTATCGTGACAAAGTTTGTATTTATTGTTGAGCTCGTCACATTTGATACCGGCAACGAAGAATTCAGCTCTACCGGGAATTATTTTGCTGTTTTCTTGGAGCAAATTCTCCCAAGCGTGACATATGGATTGTAGAATATATTCGCCGAACAAACCAGAGTCAATTGTATCTGTTAGTAATACAGATCGGGTACCGTATATGTCGTTATGGTTGAGAACGACAGAAGGTTTGTTGATGATCACCACTTCTTGCGCGTTGTTGTCTTGCATCACGCGTTCGGCTAATCTAGCCACTGTGGTGGAAGCTTCGCAGGCTGCAATAGCCACAGGACTGCACTCATTCGCGTACAAGGCCAAAAGTCCTGTTCCTGTATCGATATCTAACACGCTGTCCACGGCAGGAGTGACACAACTTCTAATAGCTCTTCTGTACGCATCGTTCCGAATCCTATCATTCAAATATCTGAACTGACATCTCGGGAACAGAAAACATTTAGCATTGTTCAAATTCTTCTCAATGCTGACGAAACTATTATCGATATTCAAGGCCTTCTCGAAATGACAGAGAGCCTCGGAAAAATACCCGTATCGGTATAAATACCTGCCAATATCGTTCAGTAATTCGACGTTTCTCGGGAACATTTTGATGGCTCGTTCGAAATTTGCAAAGATATCTGATTTATTGTCCACTGCTGCCAACTCCTCGTTCATTCGAGACAGTACTGCTCGGAACTCGATTTCGAATCTCTTCATGATGTGCGGTTGTTTTTCGAAGGCGCACATGTACATGTCGAAGGCTTTTTTGAAGCTGTTGTGCGCGGCTAGCTGTCGCGCGAGGATTACGTAGTTGTAAGCTACATCCGCCATTTTGCTTTGGTTTTCACTCGAGTATCTTTTTAGTTCACTCTACACATTAATTATGACACAATTCTTTTTTTTTACACTCGAAATTCGAACACTCCAACTGACAATTTTGAATTTAGAACTCGCGATTTGGATGCGTCGGTGTTAGAGACGTCTTGCTGACTCGAAGTTAAAACTTAAACTGATCACAAATCTTTAAGCTTTAACTAGTAAATTATGTTTAAAGGTACAAAATACGGCTCAGGTAACAGTAGTATTGAGGTGGGGTTAGTTAATGACCGTTTTGACAGTCGCTTATCCTATTAGGCTATTATAAATTAGCACATGGGAAGGGTTGTTAAAGATTATCGGTAATAATTAGTTACGAATTTGTATTGTATTTTGGAACAATGGTATCAGATTCTTTTTGTAATTAGGGAACTCTTTTCCGTTAAAGTTTTAGGACATTTTATTGCAGTTTTTTGGGATTGTTTTATGAATTTCCTGTAAGTTGTAGTGTTATGATTGAAAAGATAATTAGTTCTTAGAAGTGACTGTTTTGTAATAAGAAATGGTTCTTAGAACTTGCAACTATAAATAGGACAGTTTTGTTTCTTATGATGTTACTCAGAAAGCGAAAATTACTTAATACATAACCAAATAATTTGAATTTAATAAATAATAATACCAGCCTGTTGCTGTCCTAATGCAGAGGAAAGGCCTCTTCTCACACAGAGAAGGCACAAGCACAGTTCACCATGCTTACTCAAGGCGGATTGGCGATTTCAAACCTATAATATGTTTTTTATCCACCAATGTTAAGATGTCTATGATAAACTTAGAAAGTACAAATTGAAAAAGGCACAATGCTGTATTGTATAAAAGTCATCTTTTATTCACTTCTTTAGCACAGCCTCAATACTCAATACTCAATATATTTATTGCATTCCACAATGTGAACTTAGGTGGTAGGTACATAAGGATATAATAATAATATGCATCATTGTGGGCCCTGTCGGGCATAACAATATAAAAATTAGGAGAATTACGAGGAGGGCTATTATAAATATTTCAAATTTTTATATTAATCTCTACTACTCTTTTGTTTAGTGTAGGTAGGCTGAGGTAGGCTTATAAATACTTGTATACATATAATTTTTACTACTCATGTGTTGAACTTATACATTGATATTTGTTTAAATTATTATATTATTATTATTGGTAAGTATTATACAATATTTTTGCTTTTCTTTTTGGTATTATTGTTTATTTATTAAATTTATCGTTTTAATATTCGTTTATATTATAATAACATTTACGGATTAGAAATTGTTTTAATTTATTTATAAATATATTATATTTTTGAACATTTTTAATTTCGTCTGGTAATTTATTAATATATTTTAATTGACATTACTAAAGTGCTTGTGGAGTGTATTTTCAGCTTAGATCCTGGTATGTTTAGTCTATTTTTGTGTCGTAGTGTGTAGTGAGTCTGTATGTGTTCGCGTGTAGTAAATAGTTTTTGATTGTTTCTGACAAATTTGCACAATTCCAATATTTGCACAGCCTCGTCCTTGAGAGACCTTAAGCCTCTTGTTCATCACGATTATAAATTCAAAATACTGACTGTATGATATAACTAAAATCATTATCGTATTGAGATATTATTTATGTAACACAAACTAAAAATCGATTCAACGATTGTTTCTCCTTATTTACTGTAGGTATTATTTTATTGATTTGTTACAATTTTGACTAGGGGCACAGCAACTAAGATTTAGCCAAGCCCTTAAAAGATTAAACATGTTACTAATATTAAGTGGTTACCCTCAGGTTAGGAGAACTCCAAACAGAACAGGATATCACGACAAAAACTAGGAAGGATCTCCGCGAGAGATTGCTGACGTCGGCCAGGATACGGGAGAGCCGCGCCTCGCGCTGTGGGCAACTAGACGCCGCCTACAGGAGGGCGCAGGCCATACGCGGGTTCCTCACAGACCTCATAGAGTGCCTTGATGAGAAGGTAAGTGGATCCCACTGATATAATCCTAAATTATATTTAATCAAAACTTGTAAAATAAAAACTTTTTAATTTTTTTTTATTGTCAGAAGGCTTACTGACTAATAACACAGTATAATAACAATAAATATAATCAAAAAGCTAATTACAAGCCTCCACAGTTAAAATTCACAGTAATAGGAGGTGATTCTAGATTTTGTTTTAGATACAATGTATAAATACAATCTTGCGACTAAATTAAATTCGTCACGCAAATCACATACACACACAGAGGAACACACATTTACACGTCAAATTCGTATCACCTCTCTTT
The DNA here is from genome assembly GCA_921972225.1 of Euplexia lucipara. Taxonomy (NCBI): domain Eukaryota; kingdom Metazoa; phylum Arthropoda; class Insecta; order Lepidoptera; family Noctuidae; genus Euplexia; species Euplexia lucipara. Next base: position 4,807,002 of record OV179145.1, on the reverse strand, counting down.
TAGCGTCTGGGGTTAAAAACTTATTCTCAACTATGTATATTGTATTGTGTAGATGCCACAACTGGAAGCGTTGGAAACTCGCGCGCTGGCGTTACACAAGCGTCGCTGTGAGTTTCTCATCGAGCGGCGCCGGGCCGACCTGCGGGACCAGGCGCAAGATGTACTCGCACCGCCCGGTAAGATTTCACGATTTTGATGATTTGGCGTTCTGCGGGACAGTCTAATGTATTTTTGACGTTCAAGAAGTGCAGATTCTTAGCCTATTTTGAATAAATCGATTGTTCCTTCTCGTTAGGATAAAAAATTCCCAAGCAGTCACAATGTTATTCAATAGGACATCTTTTTATTGATTGTTCCCAACGAGTTACTCAGTTACATGTTACAGTGTTATTCGTAGAAAAAAAATTAAGATGAACCTTTTTTTTTTATTAGAGATAGGGACGCGTTTGATCATTATCTCACCTGCACGCGTAGCATGATCACCGAAGAAACGGTCTTTGTCGTGTCTCGGAAGAAAATAAATTAAGTGTTCATGCTACGCAGGCAGGTGTATTGAAAGAAATTTGACAAATTGAGGTTCCTGTCTATTTAATCTGTCACTTTGCCGATTCGTCTGTAGACAAAGGCCGTTTCTTCGGTGTTCAATGTGTTCATGCTACGCATGCTGATGTTAAGCGATGATTTGGGCGACGATGAAGCACGCCTGCCTAGAAGCAACGTGTTCTCTGTAAACTTAAATACCCCTAGATTGTAGCTATTCGGAAACATCTCCAAACCTGTCAGACTGTTACTCGATAGGACAACTTAAGTGTGGTGTGTGACCGTTAGGAATAAATACAAGTTACACTGTCACACTTTACAATGTGACTCGTTGGAAATAATCGAAATAAATAAGTTTGGTTTTTTTTTTTGTATCAGATGCGTATGGGTCCGCTCAGCTGAACGGACGCGTACGCACCTCCAACAAAACTGTTGTTGTCTATGGTAAAAACTGGGTTGAGCTGAATAAATGTGGATCCTCAAGATTCCTATTACAATTTGATGTTGTAACCGAGTAAAAAAAATACAACCCACATTATTACTTAGGTCGAGCTTCAAAGGCAGCTGAAAACGAAGAGAAGACCCGTCGTGCGGCCGAGCGCGAGGGTAGGAGACGTGCGCGGCGCCTCAAGCGCGAGGCCAGCGCCACGCGCACGCACCGCGACGGGGACTCGTCGGACGACGAGCTGCCGCCCGACGAGCTGCACCACTACACGCAGGAGAGAGGTGAGTGCAGCTGTCACTTGTCGTAGTAGTCACAGACGGTGACGGTGACGCCTCAAGCGCGAGGCCAGCGCCACGCGCACGCACCGCGACGGGGACTCGTCGGACGACGAGCTGCCGCCCGACGAGCTGCACCACTACACGCAGGAGAGAGGTGAGTGCAGCTGTCACTTGTCGTAGTAGTCACAGACGGTGACGGTGACGCCTCAAGCGCGAGGCCAGCGCCACGCGCACGCACCGCGACGGGGACTCGTCGGACGACGAGCTGCCGCCCGACGAGCTGCACCACTACACGCAGGAGAGAGGTGAGTGCAGCTGTCACTTGTCGTTGTAGTCACAGACGGTGACGGTGACGCCTCAAGCGCGAGGCCAGCGCCACGCGCACGCACCGCGACGGGGACTCGTCGGACGACGAGCTGCCGCCCGACGAGCTGCACCACTACACGCAGGAGAGAGGTGAGTGCAGCTGTCACTTGTCGTAGTAGTCACAGACGGTGACGGTGACGCCTCAAGCGCGAGGCCAGCGCCACGCGCACGCACCGCGACGGGGACTCGTCGGACGACGAGCTGCCGCCCGACGAGCTGCACCACTACACGCAGGAGAGAGGTGAGTGCAGCTGTCACTTGTCGTAGTAGTCACAGACGGTGACGGTGACGCCTCAAGCGCGAGGCCAGCGCCACGCGCACGCACCGCGACGGGGACTCGTCGGACGACGAGCTGCCGCCCGACGAGCTGCACCACTACACGCAGGAGAGAGGTGAGTGCAGCTGTCACTTGTCGTAGTAGTCACAGACGGTGACGGTGACGCCTCAAGCGCGAGGCCAGCGCCACGCGCACGCACCGCGACGGGGACTCGTCGGACGACGAGCTGCCGCCCGACGAGCTGCACCACTACACGCAGGAGAGAGGTGAGTGCAGCTGTCACTTGTCGTAGTAGTCACAGACGGTGACGGTGACGCCTCAAGCGCGAGGCCAGCGCCACGCGCACGCACCGCGACGGGGACTCGTCGGACGACGAGCTGCCGCCCGACGAGCTGCACCACTACACGCAGGAGAGAGGTGAGTGCAGCTGTCACTTGTCGTAGTAGTCACAGACGGTGACGGTGACGCCTCAAGCGCGAGGCCAGCGCCACGCGCACGCACCGCGACCGGGACTCGTCGGACGACGAGCTGCCGCCCGACGAGCTGCACCACTACACGCAGGAGAGAGGTGAGTGCAGCTGTCACTTGTCGTAGTAGTCACAGACGGTGACGGTGACGCCTCAAGCGCGAGGCCAGCGCCACGCGCACGCACCGCGACGGGGACTCGTCGGACGACGAGCTGCCGCCCGACGAGCTGCACCACTACACGCAGGAGAGAGGTGAGTGCAGCTGTCACTTGTCGTAGTAGTCACAGACGGTGACGGTGACGCCTCAAGCGCGAGGCCAGCGCCACGCGCACGCACCGCGACGGGGACTCGTCGGACGACGAGCTGCCGCCCGACGAGCTGCACCACTACACGCAGGAGAGAGGTGAGTGCAGCTGTCACTTGTCGTAGTAGTCACAGACGGTGACGGTGACGCCTCAAGCGCGAGGCCAGCGCCACGCGCACGCACCGCGACGGGGACTCGTCGGACGACGAGCTGCCGCCCGACGAGCTGCACCACTACACGCAGGAGAGAGGTGAGTGCAGCTGTCACTTGTCGTAGTAGTCACAGACGGTGACGGTGACGCCTCAAGCGCGAGGCCAGCGCCACGCGCACGCACCGCGACGGGGACTCGTCGGACGACGAGCTGCCGCCCGACGAGCTGCACCACTACACGCAGGAGAGAGGTGAGTGCAGCTGTCACTTGTCGTAGTAGTCACAGACGGTGACGGTGACGCCTCAAGCGCGAGGCCAGCGCCACGCGCACGCACCGCGACGGGGACTCGTCGGACGACGAGCTGCCGCCCGACGAGCTGCACCACTACACGCAGGAGAGAGGTGAGTGCAGCTGTCACTTGTCGTAGTAGTCACAGACGGTGACGGTGACGCCTCAAGCGCGAGGCCAGCGCCACGCGCACGCACCGCGACGGGGACTCGTCGGACGACGAGCTGCCGCCCGACGAGCTGCACCACTACACGCAGGAGAGAGGTGAGTGCAGCTGTCACTTGTCGTAGTAGTCACAGACGGTGACGGTGACGCCTCAAGCGCGAGGCCAGCGCCACGCGCACGCACCGCGACGGGGACTCGTCGGACGACGAGCTGCCGCCCGACGAGCTGCACCACTACACGCAGGAGAGAGGTGAGTGCAGCTGTCACTTGTCGTAGTAGTCACAGACGGTGACGGTGACGCCTCAAGCGCGAGGCCAGCGCCACGCGCACGCACCGCGACGGGGACTCGTCGGACGACGAGCTGCCGCCCGACGAGCTGCACCACTACACGCAGGAGAGAGGTGAGTGCAGCTGTCACTTGTCGTAGTAGTCACAGACGGTGACGGTGACGCCTCAAGCGCGAGGCCAGCGCCACGCGCACGCACCGCGACGGGGACTCGTCGGACGACGAGCTGCCGCCCGACGAGCTGCACCACTACACGCAGGAGAGAGGTGAGTGCAGCTGTCACTTGTCGTAGTAGTCACAGACGGTGACGGTGACGCCTCAAGCGCGAGGCCAGCGCCACGCGCACGCACCGCGACGGGGACTCGTCGGACGACGAGCTGCCGCCCGACGAGCTGCACCACTACACGCAGGAGAGAGGTGAGTGCAGCTGTCACTTGTCGTAGTAGTCACAGACGGTGACGGTGACGCCTCAAGCGCGAGGCCAGCGCCACGCGCACGCACCGCGACGGGGACTCGTCGGACGACGAGCTGCCGCCCGACGAGCTGCACCACTACACGCAGGAGAGAGGTGAGTGCAGCTGTCACTTGTCGTAGTAGTCACAGACGGTGACGGTGACGCCTCAAGCGCGAGGCCAGCGCCACGCGCACGCACCGCGACGGGGACTCGTCGGACGACGAGCTGCCGCCCGACGAGCTGCACCACTACACGCAGGAGAGAGGTGAGTGCAGCTGTCACTTGTCGTAGTAGTCACAGACGGTGACGGTGACGCCTCAAGCGCGAGGCCAGCGCCACGCGCACGCACCGCGACGGGGACTCGTCGGACGACGAGCTGCCGCCCGACGAGCTGCACCACTACACGCAGGAGAGAGGTGAGTGCAGCTGTCACTTGTCGTAGTAGTCACAGACGGTGACGGTGACGCCTCAAGCGCGAGGCCAGCGCCACGCGCACGCACCGCGACGGGGACTCGTCGGACGACGAGCTGCCGCCCGACGAGCTGCACCACTACACGCAGGAGAGAGGTGAGTGCAGCTGTCACTTGTCGTAGTAGTCACAGACGGTGACGGTGACGCCTCAAGCGCGAGGCCAGCGCCACGCGCACGCACCGCGACGGGGACTCGTCGGACGACGAGCTGCCGCCCGACGAGCTGCACCACTACACGCAGGAGAGAGGTGAGTGCAGCTGTCACTTGTCGTAGTAGTCACAGACGGTGACGGTGACGCCTCAAGCGCGAGGCCAGCGCCACGCGCACGCACCGCGACGGGGACTCGTCGGACGACGAGCTGCCGCCCGACGAGCTGCACCACTACACGCAGGAGAGAGGTGAGTGCAGCTGTCACTTGTCGTAGTAGTCACAGACGGTGACGGTGACGCCTCAAGCGCGAGGCCAGCGCCACGCGCACGCACCGCGACGGGGACTCGTCGGACGACGAGCTGCCGCCCGACGAGCTGCACCACTACACGCAGGAGAGAGGTGAGTGCAGCTGTCACTTGTCGTAGTAGTCACAGACGGTGACGGTGACGCCTCAAGCGCGAGGCCAGCGCCACGCGCACGCACCGCGACGGGGACTCGTCGGACGACGAGCTGCCGCCCGACGAGCTGCACCACTACACGCAGGAGAGAGGTGAGTGCAGCTGTCACTTGTCGTAGTAGTCACAGACGTTGACGGTGACGTCTTTATTGTGTCAGTAACCTTTTTGACCAATGCATAAAAATATATACTTTTTTTTGTGATAGGATTATTTTACTGTAAAATACTTCTCTTTAATTTTTAAAAACATGTTTATAAATAAAAAGCTAACCATTTACTGTTAGCTTTCTTTTTTGTGTACAACTTCAATTAATAATAAAGATGGTCTTGTTTTACAGACGCCATCCGCCAGCAGTCGGCGTCGTTATTCAGCGACGCGCTGCCGGCGTGGCGCAGCGTGCGCGGCGTGTGCGCGCGCCTGGCCCGCTGGCGAGCGCGCGCGCCCGGCCTCTACACGGACGCATACGTCGCCGACTGCCTGCCCAAGCTGCTGGCGCCTTACGTGAGGCATGAGGTAAGTTCAGCGACGCGCTGCCGGCGTGGCGCAGCGTGCGCGGCGTGTGCGCGCGCCTGGCCCGCTGGCGAGCGCGCGCGCCCGGCCTCTACACGGACGCATACGTCGCCGACTGCCTGCCCAAGCTGCTGGCGCCTTACGTGAGGCATGAGGTAAGTTCAGCGACGCGCTGCCGGCGTGGCGCAGCGTGCGCGGCGTGTGCGCGCGCCTGGCCCGCTGGCGAGCGCGCGCGCCCGGCCTCTACACGGACGCATACGTCGCCGACTGCCTGCCCAAGCTGCTGGCGCCTTACGTGAGGCATGAGGTAAGTTCAGCGACGCGCTGCCGGCGTGGCGCAGCGTGCGCGGCGTGTGCGCGCGCCTGGCCCGCTGGCGAGCGCGCGCGCCCGGCCTCTACACGGACGCATACGTCGCCGACTGCCTGCCCAAGCTGCTGGCGCCTTACGTGAGGCATGAGGTAAGTTCAGCGACGCGCTGCCGGCGTGGCGCAGCGTGCGCGGCGTGTGCGCGCGCCTGGCCCGCTGGCGAGCGCGCGCGCCCGGCCTCTACACGGACGCATACGTCGCCGACTGCCTGCCCAAGCTGCTGGCGCCTTACGTGAGGCATGAGGTAAGTTCAGCGACGCGCTGCCGGCGTGGCGCAGCGTGCGCGGCGTGTGCGCGCGCCTGGCTGGAAAGTATTTAATAAATATATATTTATTTTTAATATTTTTTGTGAAGTAGGTTTTAGCTTTGATTGTAAAAAACACTTAGTGTCTAATTTTGAAGTCTGTTGTATCTGTAGTGACAACTAGCGAATATCGTACAAGATAAAGCTTATTTTAATTTTGCAAAGAAAAAATGTTAAAACTTTTTATTAAATAAATAAATAAATAATATTATTGTCTCCAGCTAATACTATGGAATCCAATGGCAGATGAAGATAACGAAGATTACGAGAGAATGGATTGGTACAAGTGAGCATTTGTGACTTAATTTTTTTAATGCATATTTTCTAATATTCACTACTACAACACCACCCACACACACTCTACTAGAACACACCCACAATAACACAAAACTATTTTTCTTTTCAAATATACTCAAAGAAGATTATTTTTATTATTATAAAGACAAAAAGCATTCTAGGAGTGTTATAGGAGTGTAGCAATGAATATGAAAACTTTTAAAAAAGCTTCACGTGTCAAAAGATGTAAAAGATCTTAAGCATCGTGAGTACCACATACCACAAACTATTTTACACTTTATGTAATTCAATTTAAACAATTTAATTGTTGAATGAGAGGTTCGATAGCCGTGTGGTACTTAACGACCTCGCATAGAATCAAGTAGCTGTCACTTGTGTGCTAAATGTAGAAGGACACATTCGGCACTGCTCACACACCACATTG